>CM044305.1:85442396-86642396 GCA_024291935.2 Okapia johnstoni
TGTCGGGTGAGGATGACAGGCTATAGCTCACATTTGAAAATCTAGGCACTCAAATTATTATTTGCCTTACTCAAAAAATAGTTTTTAGTAAAACCCAAATCATGAACATACTATGTCTTACAATCTCCGCAGATTGACGTGAAATTGTGATTGTTACCTGGTCCATCTCTGTTTATCTTTCTTCCTCTTGTGTGTAAAGCCAAGATATTTTTTTTCTAGCTTTATTAAGTTAGAGTGGCCTCCATGATCTAGGTCTATCAATGAGATTAGATCAAAATTTCTCCTAGAAAGATTCTGGTATAGATTCTTTATTTCCGATAAGAGATAGATACCTGATAGTTGCTAGTACTAACACTTCCCATTCCATATTTTGAACAAGGGAATTTGATGCCTAACAAAGAGCCCTCTTACTACCATGACGTAATAAGAAAGAGTCATTTGAAAAAAGATGCAGTCCAGGACCTGGTATGCATGATATCATAAGTTACACGAATCAAGTCCAGAGAGATTGGCCTGATCTAAATCACATCCTGTTAGTTGTATGTCCTATTACTTATGACCTTTTGTTGTTTGTTTAGTCACCAATCATGTCCGACTCTTTGTGACCCAATGGACTGCCAGCTGTCCATGGGATTTCCCAGGCAAGAATACTGGAGTGGGTTGCCATTTCCTCCTCAAGGGATCTTCCCGACTCAGGGATTGGAACCCCCCATCTCCTGCATTGGCAGGCAGATTCTTTACCACTGAGCCACCAAAAAAGCAATCCGAGAGGAGCCTACCCCAGGGGTCTGAGTCAGGGGCAGCGGCTGAGAGGAGCTACCCCAGGCCCGAGGTCAGGGGGGGTGGCCGAGAGGAGCTACCATCGAGTCTGAGGTAAGGGTAAATCCCACATTAAGGCAGATCATTTCCCCAGGGTTTAAACCCCCACATCTCTTTTTTTCCTGCTTGGCACCCATTTTTTTACCATTAGTGCACATGGTTTTCTAAACTTTGGGTTTTTTCCATCTGCATTCTTTAAAAGACCTTTCCAAAGGGGAAATTTTTGATGAGGATTAAATTAATCAGAAAAAATTTTTTATAAAGAACTCATTGCAATGATCTTTTTTCCCTTGAGCAAAAAGGTTTTTGTTTTTTTTTCTTTGGGGTTTTCAGCAAAATTTTACCCCTGTTATTAAAAAAAGTTTCTTTTGCTGTAAAAATAATTCTTTGGCATAGCATTTATTTTTTTGTGGTTTTTGAGCTGAGTTCCTGTTTGATAATGTTTTTTCGTATGTACTTTGTGTTTAGTTGCTGTTGCCCCATTTTGTGACTCCATGGGACCTACCCTGCCAGGCCCCTCTGTCCATGGGGTTCTCCGGCAAGAAATTGGAGGGGGTTGCCATCCCTCCCCAGGGGATTTTTCCCAACCCCAGGGATCGAACCCGGGTTTTTCCCGCTTAAAGGCAGATCTTTTACCATCTGAGCCACCAGGGAAGCCCCAAGAATAGGGAGGGGGTAGCCTTCTTTCCGGGGAACTTCCCCACCGGGAAATTTAAACCAGTGTCTCCTGAGGCAGGGGATTTCTTTACCAGTGAGTAAAGGAAACCCCAAAAAGGGAGTCTTTTTTTTTTTTTAAAATTTTTTAACAGATTATTAAAATTAAAGGGGAAAACTATTGTTTTATTCAAACCCATTGTCATTTCCTCTTGTTTAGATTGATTTCTAGGTGCAAATTATATATGCAAAGAAATGAATACTGTTTTGCAAACATCAATACTTAAATTTTTGTTTTTATGTCTGCCAAAAAATTATTTTGATTTGTTTATTCTTACTTTTAAAAATGACTTAAAGTTTTGCATTTGATCTTACTTAGTTTTGTTACTTTAGTTTGCTTAAAATATATTTGAATATATCATCATCATCATATCAAAGCCAAAAAAAATGAATGATTTCTCTGGGATTAGGCCTTTGGTAAAGCAAAAACTGCCAGATTCTTTTACTTTCTGTTTTTATCCTATTCACTTATGGTTTGCTATCTATTGATATAATGTGCAATTTGAAAACTATATTCTTGTTATCAATTCAGAATTTAGTTCTGAAATTTGACCTTTCAGCTAGCAGTATACATTTGCTTAAAAGCTTAATGTGACAACCACAGGATGTATTAGAGCATTGTGTAGCCAAAGTATATAGTAATAGGCTTAGGGTGAAACCCCACAAACAAATTGGAAGAACAGACAAGGCACCAATGAGGTGACTCCAATTGACGTAAATAGGGCTGCTGGACTAGACAGATGACATCTTAAACATAAATAATAATAATCATGTTTAAGGAAAGTCTAATTGTAGCATTCAAAGAAAAAAACTTTTCCCTGCAACTAAAAGAGAATAACCAATTTGCCCTCTTCATTTTAAACTTCAGTAGATAAAACTGGCATGATGACGTTGGCCATTCATGAAGAAGCTTACCATTTAACCTTAAAAGATTTAGAGGAGTCAAAGCACAGTACAAAATACGAATAACATATGAATTTTCTGAAAATATCTAAAAAGGAAATAGAGGTTACAATCGTCAATAAAAATGTCCTTGGTACGAAAAAAATGTTTGCAGATTTCAAGGGGGCTCACAAATATTATACAGAAGTGGTGGAAAATGACATGCATTTAGGTAGCAGTCTTAAGATCAATTGTGAGAAAATTAAATTCTACATAATTTCTAGTAAAAAAAGGACAGGTTACTGAATAGGAAAAAGGAAAAGAATTTATCCATCAGAATTCTCATATGCAATCTGGAAACTTCAGACTGGGAAATACAGTATGTGCAGAATGTTGAGGAAAAAACATTAAACTCAAAAAAATTACACTGAGCCTGATGTAAATTCACTTCTCAGGTGTGAGCAATGGACATTTGTAGTTACAAAAATTATGGAACATATTACCCATTTACCTTATCTCAAAAAAAACTACTAGAGAGACTATTCTAGCCAAAACAACAAGTAAATCAATACAGAACCTTGAAAGAGGGAGTGTCACAATAAAACTGTGGAAAATTCTGAAAGAGATGGGAATACCAGACCATCTGACCTGTCTCTTGAGAAACCTGTATGCACGTCAGGAAAGCAACAGTTAGAAACTGGACATGGAACAACAGACTGGTTCCAAATAGGAAAGGAGTACATCAAGGCTGTATATTGTTCACCCTGCTTATTTAACTTATATGCAGAGGACATCATGAGAAAACGCGGGCTGGAAGAAACACCAGCTGGAATCAAGGATTGCCGGGAGAAATATCAGTAACCTCAGATATGCGGATGACACCACCCTTATGGCAGAAAGTGAAGAAGAACTAAAGAGCCTCTTGATGAACGTGAATAGAGGAAGAGAGTGAAAAAGTTGGCTTAAAGCTCTCAACATTCAGAAAACTAAGATCATGGCATCTGGTCCCATCACTTCATGGAGAAATAGATGGGGGAGGACAAAACAGTTGGCAACAGTGTCAGACTTTATTTTTTGGGGCTCCAGAATCACTGCTGATGGTGACTGCAAGCCATGAAATTAAAAGACGCCTTACTCCTTGGAAGGAAGGTTATAGGGCCAACCTAGATAGCATATTTTAAAGCAGAGACATTACTTTCATTTGCCAACAAAAAGTCCGGTCTAGTCAAGGCTATGGTTTTTCCAGTGGTCATAAGTCAATGGATGTGAGAGTTGGACGGTGAAGAAAGCTGGAGTGCCGAAGAATTGATGCTTTTGAACTGTGGTATTGGAGCAGATCCTGAGAGTCCCTTGGACTGCAAGGATATCCAATCAGTCCATCCTAAAGGAGATCAGTCATTGGTGTGTTCATTGGAAGGACTGATGTTGAAGCTGAAACTCCAATACTTTGGCCACCTCATGTGAAGAGTTGACTCATTGGAAAAGACCCTAATGCTGGGTAGGATTGGAGGCAGGAGGAGAAGGGGACGACAGAGGGTGAGATGGTTGGATGGCATCACTGACTCAATGGACATGGGTTTGGTGGACTTCTGGATGTTGGTGATGGACAGGGAGGCCTGGCGTGCTGCGATTCATGGGTGGTCGCGAAGAGTCGGACACGACTGAGCGACTGAACTGAACTGAAGCAAAGAGTAAAAATGTATGATCTAGCCATTTTTATATCTGATTGTATTGTGATATTGGGAATGAAACTTTGAAATATGAATATTAACTAATGAGGCTAAGGGATACTGATTCTTGCAAGAGAGAAATGCTGCAAAGAAAAGACTAATCCTAGTTCAGTACTTTTGATACATAACTATCTCATTAAAACCTTGGAGTAAGTGGAACAAGAAAGGAGTGAAGTAAAGACATTCTGAACCAGTTGTGGGAACATGCAGCAGTAAGAAAGTACAAATACTCAAAATATTTCATCTTACTGGAGGAGGAGGTAAAGTCAAGAAGCATGGTCAGCATTTTCTTTTGGTTAGAGATAGATAAGTATTTGACTCAGTGCAAGAGGCAGGAAAATAAATACTAGTAGAATGCTTAAGAGCCAATGTAACATAAAATTACCAAAGGAAAAGAAACAGAATTAATGATAATGCAGCAAATCCAGCACAAGTTAGGAAAAGAGTAAAGAAATGAAAATTATTTGTAAACATAAAGTGAGATGAGAGGAACAAATCTAAGAACATGAATTGTTTAAAATACAAGTACATGGGATAAAATTTCCCTATTTAAAGGGAAACTTGAAGGCTGGAGAGAAAAGGTCTCTAGGTATATATGATTGAGCCCTAAAGGAAAATCAACCTTGAACATTTACCTACGAAGCTAATCCCTGGCCTGGACGCTGAAGCTAAGCTCAAATACTTTTGCCACCTGATGCGTGAGAGTCGACTCATTGGAAAAGACCCTAATGCTAGGGAAGATTTGAGGGCAGGAGAAGGAGGAGACAGAGGATGAGGTGGTTGAGTGGCACACCCACTTCATTTGCAATGAGTTTGATCAAACTCCAGGAGGATAGTGAAGGACAGGGAAGCCGGGTGTTTGGCGTGTTTTGCAGTCCATGGGGTTGTAAACTGTTGGGACACGACTGAGTGATTGAACCCAACAAATATATGTTATGCTGGACTTAATTTCCTGTTTCACTGCTCTGCCTCTAAACATAAAATCATTTTTTGCCTTATTAATCTTATTCTTCACATTTCTGTAGCATGTTCTTGAATAACACCCATTTTCCATAAAAACTTTATATTATTTTAAGTTAAAATAATAAATCATATGGTTATATTAATTTCAATATTAATTTTGATATATTTATATCTTAAGTAAGGAGAATGCACATATTTGCTATATGGAGTCTCACATACAGGAACTTAGTATTTTTTTTCAGTTTACCTCAATTTTTTTTTTAATCTTTCAGTAGAATTTTAGGTTTTAATATAGGTCTTGTACTTTTCTTGGCAAATTTATTTCTTGATATATGATGCTATAGTTCACTATGTTTTAAATTTTTTATTGTGTTAAAATACATTAGAAATAAAACTTACTATCTTATCCATTTTTCAAGTGTACAGTTCAACAGTATTAAGTACACTGAGCCATTACCACCAATGGATTGTAAACATAACAAATGATGGATTCCTACTGAAAATTAAACTTTACGGTGGTATTTTCGAAATGATCTTTTTGTTATGTATCAAAGTTAATGATTTTATATCAACTTAATAACCAGCAGCCATGTTTAATTTTCTAATTTTTCAAGCATTCTACATTTGTTTCTCATAAATATTCTAAGTACGTAATGAAGACATATGATGTCTCTTGTCTTCTCTTCTCCAGTATTTAGACTATTGTATTGGGAAAGGCAGTCTCCTGCATGCAGTCTTTCTACCTCCACTCAGCCACATGGGAATGGGCCTTGGGCCTGGAACACTTCCTTACCAAGAGATAAACTTGGCACAGGCCGTGTGAACCGTATCACCGTATGTGGGAATATCTTTCCTTGTTTCAGATTTAACGAGCACTCTTTTGTTTCTACTGAAAGTGTGTGCGTCACATGGCAGCCGACCAAGCCCACTGTTACCTCTGTCCTCTGAAGAGAGTAGAGAAGGTTCCTTCCGCTGGAGCACCAGAGAGGTGCACACAAGTGAAGCGTCCTGTATCTGGTCACCGGGAGGAACTCACTGGCCATGGAGGACTGATGCTCACCATTGAAGTTTATTTTGCTATCACTTCTCTAAGTAAGTGAAATTGTCATTCCATCCAGTGCTTGACTATGCTGTTTCTCTTGGCAACTCTGATACCGATATGCAATAGGCAGAAGTGTTTAGAGATTTCCCCTAAAATTGCTAAGTGATACATGATGGTCTACACCTTTGGGATTGATAACTAGTGCACGGTTATCTGTCCAGCGTAGATTTCTCTTGCTTTTCTCTTTTTCCAACTGGCTGCATTTGCAATGGTGATGACAGTAAGCATTGTCCCTTTGATCTGAGAACAATGGAAAAAATCTAGGATTTCAAACAAGGTTATTGCCTTTGTTCCTTCTCTCTGCATTTCTTCTTTAGATATTCCAATTATTTATAGATTAGTGCTTTATACTCCAATTTTCACATCAATCCTTTTTTTCCTATCTTTCATTTTTCTGACCTCTTTTCAGGAGAACATTTATATACATTATTCTCTACATCAATTTTGTGTATTGCCAATCCTAATTTGTACCTTGTATTGTGAGTTTTAATTTTACACTTTCCTTTGTAGTTTCCTCACCAACACTGAATACGTTTATTATTTCAGTTTCTCAGAGTTTTATTTTAATGTACTATCTTTTCATCTTAGTCCATTCTTAATACTCTGGATTCCCTTTTGATGGAGAGTAATGCCTTGTGGTATAACTTGGGATTTCTTAAAAATGCACAATCTGAAGCCACCACATAGAACTACTAAAATTAGGATCTATTCTTAAAAGATCTCCAGTTCATTAATATGTACTTTCAAGTTTAAGAAGTATCACCCTCCTATTTTATCCATTTGTTGTTTAGTCACTAAGTCATGTCCAACTCTTTGTGACCACATGGACTCTCCACCAGCCCACCAGGCTCCTCTGTCCATGGGATTTCCTAGGCAAGAATACTGGAGTGGGTTGCCATTTCCTTCTCCAGGGGATGATCCCAGGCCAGGGATCAAACCCACGTCTCCGGAATCTCCTGCATTGGAAGGAGGGTTCTTTACTGCTGAGCCACCTGGGACACCTATTTTATCCATAGCACATATCATTTTCAGATATATTTGTGTTTATGTTTATTTTAATTGAGGTACAGTTGATTTACAATATCTTTGTTTTAGGTATACAACAGAGCGATTCAATATTTTTGTGGATTATTCTCCATTTAAGGTTATTATAAAATATTGGTTATATTCCTTGTGCTGTACAATATATACTTATAGCTTATTTACTTCACACATAGCAGTTTGTACCTCTTAATTCTCTAACCCTATCTTGTCCCCACCTTACCTCTCCACACTGGTAACCATTAATTTATTCTCTATATCTGTAAGTCTGTTGGTTTTTTCTTTTTTTTTTTAGCTATATTCACTCATTTTTAAAATTCCACATAAAAAATACAGTATTTCTCTTTCTGACTTATTTGATTAAGCATAATATCCTCCATGTTCATCAGTGTTGTTGCAAATGGCAAAATTTCATTCTTATGGCTGAGTAATATCTCACTGTATATGTACATACCACATCTTCTTTAACCATTCATCTGATAAAGGGAATTTAGGTAGCTTCCCTGTCTTGGCTGTCATAAATAATGCTGCTATAAATGGTGGGGTGTATGTATCTTTTTAAATCAGTGTACAGTGACCATTTAACAATTTTAAAAATTAAAGAAAGGTCATCATTACTGATATCATGATGATTAAAAGAATAATAAAGAATACTACAAACAACTCTATGCCTACAAATTTGATAAAATAGCTAAAATGGACCAATAGCTTGAAAGACACAAACTAACAAATCTTACACAAGGAAAATTACCTGAGAAGGCCTATATCTATTAAAACTAAATCAATAGTTAATAACCTTCTAAAATAGAAAACACCAGACCCAGATGATTTTACTGATGAATTCTACCAAACTTCTAAGAAATTATATCAATTTCCCACAATCTTTTCCATGAAACGGAAGCAGCAGGAATGCTTCCTAATTCATTCCATGAGGCCCACATTATCCCTTACCACAACTAGACAAAGATGTTTAAAAGTAAACTATAGACCAACATTTCTCATGAATATAGATGCAATATCTTCCACAAAATAGTAGAAAATCTAACCCAAAAATGTACAGAAAGAGTTATAAACCACAAGAAAGTGGAATTTATTCCAGTTATGCAATGCTTGCTGCCGTAGGAATCCAGAACTGACAAACAATCTAACTGTATTACAAATGCATGAAAAAAAGTACAATGAAGAGAATAAGGCAAAAGGTGGTGATGTAAGTACCTCTTGAAATAGGCCTAATACGTAAGACTGAGGCAAAAGAAACTGTACATAAGTGTAGTACTCTAGTTGATAACAATGATTCCCATGGGGGTTAAAGTTAACCATCCTGATACAGCTATACACATATACTGGAACTGAACAACTAAGTAAATGAATCGTAGATAGTGAGAACCAGATTTTAATAGTTGATAGATCAATCAGAGTGCAATGGGAAATTACAGAGAAGAAGCTAGTATGGTTCATGTAGTAATGAGAGTTGGAGACATCAATGTGAACTCATGGTAAGTTTAGATATGTGTGTATATATGGGTTAATATATTAAAACACATGTATATTCCCATGCTTTGTCAGCTGAGAGGCCTAAACAATGACACTCCAGGAGCAATAAGTTTACCCAGTGTTGGGATCTTGGTTTCTAAACCTTTTCTTCCAAGAAAAGGAACTGGGGCTCCTTGGGTAAATGGCTAGTTCTAGGACTGAGGCAGGGAATATGCAAGACGAGCCTGGAACATTTTGCAATGCTAGAATCTATGAGGGTATGTCAAAGGGATACAGTATCCAACTTAGAGACCTCCCAATGGACAAAAATGGAAAAATTTGAGTAACAAAATAAAGAGGTATCATATCATAATGCCAAATAGAAAAGAAACACCCATGAGCTCACACATTTATAAATAAATGATTAATAATTAAATGGGGGAAGTAGATAAATTGCCCATGAAGAAGAATTTCAAATAACTTATGTAGATATTTTGCCCCCAAGGAGATAGAACTTAACTACCCACCCCTTAGGTGTGGGATGGGCATAATGGGTTGTTTCCCAAAATTTAGTGCATTTTATGGAAAGAGGAGGAAAAGAGTAATTACCCAGTGCAGAAAACATAACAAACACTAACTAGTGCAATCAAGGTTAACATCAACAGTGATAAGGCATGATGATACAAAGAAAATGGCATCTATGGACTTCCTCCTCCAAACACATTACTCAAGTCTAATTGTGAGAAATGCATCACACAAATCCTGATCGAGTGAAATGCTACAAAATATCTGACCAGTAATCTTCCAACTGTTAAGGTGATTAAAAAATTAGGACTGTCTGATCAATTATCACAGCCAAGGAGAGCCTAAGAAGACATGATGACGAAATGTAACATGGTACCCTACAACAAGAGCAACAAAAAAAACCCAAACAGACCAAAAAACAGTATTGTGTGAAAATTTGAAAGATTATGGACTTTAGTTAATAATAATGTATCAACACTGGTTAATTAGTTGTAACAAATACACAATACTAGTGTCACCTAAGATATAATGTAATAGGAGAGACTAGATGTACGGTATACGGGAAATCTGCAATTTTTATTAAATCTAAAACTGTTATAAAACAAAAAGTTTATTTTTAAAAAGCAGTGCGGAGCTGTTTCCATGTGCAGGTAAATCCTGACTTGATCCTTTCAGGATCATGAAGTTGTATAGTCCCCGCTTCCACATGAACTCTCTGCTCATTTTGAGTTTAATAAGAAATTGAAGAGGTGAAGGCCTGTTCTAGGAGGCTCAGTGAGTAAACAGGATTATAAGGATCTCCTTTAGGGACCTGAAGTGTGCTCTGCTTTTAACCCAGGCCTGCTCAGCCAAGGCTTCCCTCTGGACTCTCCATCTCACCTCAGTCTTCCTCTTCAAGAACAACTCAAATATAAATGCAATTATTAGCTTGGTATTTTACTTGCATACAACCAGGAATAATGCACACATTCATTTCATCTATGAAAGGCAGAAACAGGATTTAAACACTAAAAAGAGGAAAGAAGAGTAAACTGCCAACTTTTGAAATAGCAAATCCTGTTTTCTTATTCTTGAGCCATTTGCTGGTTTCCTGGCAGCCACCACTAGCTGGGGTATCCTGCCCTTGGGCAACTAGGTGGGTTATCAAAGGAAGCAGTTAGGTTGTTTGTTGCTCTGGAAAACCTGTGGAGTTTAACTATGCAGTACACGTGACAGGCTGCTTCTGCACTATGTCTTTCAGTGTCCTTTTTAGCATTTCCATCTTAGTGATTCCAAGCCTTCATGTTTTCCCTCACAAAAGTCCTCTCCCTTCCCTGCCTCAGTACAACTTTATGTATCCTCTCTCTCAAACATGAAACCCCACTTCCTTCTTAAGACGCTGCAATCATCTTACGCTTTTGCTGACATCCTGAAGTATTTTTGTATGCTTCCTTTACGTCCTCTCAAACTTTCGGTAAAAAGGTTTCCCTCTTATTGAAATGCACGCTCTTGTTTACTATCTGTGTTACTAAAAACCTAACCTGTAAGTCTAGAATTAGCTCTGCCCACATCCCCTTCATTATCATGGGAGTCCCCTCCACTTAGTTTCAATATCAATTCTGTGTGTGAAAACACTAGCATTGCTGTACAGCACAGGGAGCTCAGCTTGGTGCTCCGTGTTGACCAAGCGAGGTGGAGTGGGGAGTAAGGATGAGAGGGAGACTCAGGAGGGAGGGGATGAACAGTGGAAAGTGTTAAGTCATTCAGTTGTGTCTTACTCTTTGTGATCCCATGGACCAGGCTCCTCTGTGTAAGGGATTCTCCAGGCAAGAATACTGGAGTGGGTTGCCATTTCCTTCTCTGGGGGATCTTTCCAACCCAGGGATCAAACCCAGGCTTCTTGCATTGCAGGTGGATTCTTCACCATCTGAGCCACCAGGGAAACCCAGGGAAAAGATATATGTATACTTACAGCTGATTCACATTGAACGGCAGAAACCAACACAACATTGTAAAGCAATTATACTCCAATTAAAAAAAAATACTAGCACTGTATCACGTTTACAGTCTGGGAGCATAATTTCAGGAGTCAGCATTTATTCTTTTATACCTTGAGATCCTGGTTTCACTTAATTACAGGTAGATTTTTCTATCTTTTCAGAACAAGCTGAACTAATGATTTCTCTTTGCAATATAATTTACAGTTGTTTATATGCTTTCTAATGATCCTCTGCCCTCTTCTCCAAGGAGGGAGGGAAAGCTGTGTGTGTGCACACACTTGTGGGAGTTTATTCTTGTTTTTTAATTTACAATGACTGCTTCCAGTCAGGGCTTTTGATTCTTACTGGAGTCTTCGTTTCTCATTTCTGTTTTGAATTTTTCAAAAGTGATTTTCTCCTCTTAAATGTTATACTTCTGACTTTCTAGATATCTTTTTTTTTTGCTAAAGTAAAAAGTCACTACAATTTATACTCTGATTTTTTTTAGGCTTTTCCAAATTTTACAAAATGAAATAAGCAGTGTGAATGTGTTGTCATTTTCAAAAATTTAGTATCAAATCTGCAAGAGGGAACTTGTTAGAAATTTTAAGTCCCAAGTTTAACAAAGTTCAAAAGCAACACAAGGATGGAAATAGTCTGTAGTATGTGCTTTCCAATATGGTATCCACTGTCCACACATAGCTATTGAGCCTGTGAAATGTAGCTAGTGCAACTGGGAAGCTGGAGTTTTAATTTTATTTAGTTTTAATTAATTTAAATATGAGTGGCTACCATTGTAGCTCTAAGGCCGGCAGATACTCTTCTGTACCTTCACTGTGTGCTTTGTTACATTTTATTATAGCATGACTTAGTTCCTTCATCCAAAAAATAAATTGAAAACATTAAAAAAAAACCTATGTGGATTAAAGTTTGCTGATAATATATGGTTGATTTCCTCCCAAAGACAGGATGCATCAATGCAGACAGAATGACTTTTCTTCCAAAATAACTGAACTTACACTGATGTCTGTCATAAAAGATAACACAGTTTACTACTTGTGTTAGTTTACTATTGTTGCTGGATTTAGCGGGATGAAACAACACAGATTTACTTTCTACAGTTTTGAAAGTCAGAAGTCTGAAATGAGTTTTCCAGCATTAAAATCAAAGTGCCAATGGGCCTGCACACCTTCTAGAAACTCTAGGGGAAAACTTACTTGACTTGTGGCCCCTTCCTCCATCTTCAAAACCAGCAGTGTATTTCTGACTACACTGTCTGACTCAGTTTCACCTGTTTCATCTGCAGTGTAGTTTTGACTAAACTGTCTGACTCTGTTTCACCTGTTTCATCTGCAGTGTATTTCTGACTACACTGTCTGACTCTGTTTCACCTGTTTCATCTGCAGTGTAGTTTTGACTAAACTGTCTGACTCTGTTTCACCTGCCTCCCTTTTTAAAGACATACAGATGGCTAACAAACACATGAAAAGATGCTCAACATCACTCATTATGAGAGAAATGCAAATCAACACCACAATGAGGTACCATTTCACACCAGTCAGAATGGCTGCTATCCAAAAGTCTACAAGCAATAAATGCTGGAGAGGGTGTGGAGAAAAGGGAACCCTCTTACACTGTTGGTGGGAATGCAAACTAGTACAGCCACTATGGAGAACAGTGAGGAGATTCCTCAAAAATCTGGAAATAGAACTGCCATATGACCCAGCAATCTCACTGCTGGGCATACACACTGAGGAAACCAGACTTGAAAGACACACGTGTACCCCAATGTTCATCGCAGCACTGTTTACAATAGCCAGGACATGGAAGCAACCTAGATGCCCATCAGCAGACAAATGGATGAGGAAGCTGTGGTACATATACACAATGGAATATTACTCAGCCATTAAAGTGAATACATTCAAATCAGTTCTAATGAGGTGGATGAAACTGGAGCCTATTATACAGAGTGAAGTAAGCCAGAAAGAAAAACACCAATACAGTATACTAACACATATATATGGAATTTAGTAAATTGGTAAAGATGACCCTGTATGTGAGACAGCAAAAGAGACACAGATATACAGAACAGTATTATGGACTCTATGGGAGAGGCGAGGGCGGGATGATATGGGAGAATGCCACTGAAGCATGTAAATTATCATATGTGAAACGAATCGCCAGTCCAGGTTCAATGCATGATACAGGGTTCTCGGGGCTGGTGCACCGGGATGACCCAGAGGGATGGGATGGGGAGGGAGGTGGGAGCAGGGTTCTGGAAAGGGAAAGCATGTACACCCATGGTGGATTCATGTCAATGTATGGCAAAACAAATACAATATTGTAAAGTTAAAAATAGATAAATAAACTAATTAAACAAATAAAAAAATAAAATAGATAAATAAACTAATTTAAAAAAAAAAGAATACTTTTGGTGAGATTGAGCCACATGATAACCTCAAGATTCTTAATCACATTTTCAAAGTCTTTTTTTTTTTTTTTTGCCATTTAAGGTACCAGATTCACAGGCACCAGGTATTAAGGTATCTTTGGGGGACCACTATTCTGTCGGTCACACGAGTATAATAAACATATTGCCTAAGAATTGAATGATAATGACTTCTGAGGTGTGAATTTTGAAAAGTGGTTCTTTCTAGGGTTGCCCATGACTGAAATTTATCCTGTGGTGGGCATGACCCAGTTACCCTGGTCTATCATCTTAACAACCACATCCAGGTATGGTCACTAGGTATCTGCAGGGACATTCAAAGACTTCCCTCATAGCAGGAAAACCCAGGTCCTGAGAATAGTAAATGTAGTTCAGATATATGTACGCTATGGATGGATGTAGATAGCATCTCCTCATTATTCATTTCTGAGCTTAGGTATCTCTTCCTTCCATGATCTTCCTGATCATGGCCCGGGATTGAGTTAGATGCCAAATGTATCTGCAGCACCCCTGCATTTACCCTACTTTAATGCATTTTATTCCGCATTGTAACTGGTCATTTACCTGAACTTTGTGAGAAAACCTATATCCTCGCCTAAAGTAGTTTTTTCCCCCTGTTCTCTATATATCAGTAAATGTAACTTTTAGTGCCTGGTCACTTCAAGTCAGAGGCCTGAAAGGTTCTGAGGTCTCTCTCTGCTCACCACTACTTGTCATACATCATTAGGTACAATCAATACTATCTTCTCTATGTCTCTGAAACTCATCTACTTCTTTCCAATGTCATTTCTGTATAAAGTTAACAATTCCTATAATTATTCCAACAGCCTCTAACTAGTCTCCTCTTGCCTCCCTCATGTGATCTTCCAACAGAAGAAATAGGATCCTAATCTCAGCCCCATCATGGCCCCTACCTTCCCCAAATTCAATTGTTCCCCTTTCCTTTTATGGCAAAAAAAAAAATCATTAAAAGGTTTATAAGGCCTTGTTTTGCTAAGCCCTCCATCCTAGACTCCTGATTTGTTTTCACTATGACAGCTGAAAATAAAACGTAATGATGCAGAGTGCAAGGCTCTAGAATTAGAATTCTGGTTCATCTTAGTGAAAGTCTGGTGATTTGACAAGTTCGTTCCTTCTGTGATTCACTTATACCATGTGTTACATTAGGATAATAATAGACTCTTCTTAGTTGGCTCATGAGAACACATAAAAAGGCCTCACTATACATTCTCATGTACGTTTAAATGCTCAATTAATTATGTTGTAATTATTAGTACTATTATTCTTAGTTACAGGCATCTCAGTTTGCATTCCTCCAAAATTTGAGCTTCAAATAAGGGTTCCAGTGTAAATAGTTTATTTGGGATGTGATCCCATCCAATAACCAACTGGAGAGCAGAGAAGTCAAATAGGAAAGGACACCACTAAAAAATGATGTTAACAAGCAGGTCATCATTATAGGGAAGTAAACTTCACCTCACTGTGAACATGCCTTATGGGCACTTTACCCAAGGAATAGGAAGCCAGGTCTTAACCTTCAACTTGCATTTCCTCTTTTTTCAGGTCTGTTTCCAGGAACATCAACAACCAAACACTTCTGGCCTGTTTCACTCACAGATCAAACATGCTCTGCTAGTCCAACAAAGCCTTCAGGCCAGAGTTCTAGACACTTGAAACAGGCAAGACATGCACGTGATCTGGCAGTCAGGGCATATGTAGCAGATAGCATCTGCTAAAACAGGTCAGAGAACTGAGGCTCAACGAGGCAAATGACTTATTCAAGATCATTACTACAAAGTATTTGAGTCAGGATTTGAACCCATAGACATTTAACTCCAGAATACTTGAAGTTTTCACTAAATGATGGTAGTTATCAGGTTAACAGTAGAGACTAGAGAGAAGTAAGGCTAAATATGAGGCAATCAGTCAAAGAAGCTGGGGAGAAATGAAGACAGCGATCCAGGCTGGTCATTATAGTTCAATAATTGGCCACTGTCGAAAGCAGATATTCAAGAAATATCCTTATCTACCAGCTTCCCATTTGGTACATGTTTGCCAGGGGGAGCATTACATTAGAGTATATTTTGGTATGAATTACATCATGCATCATAAAATACATATTATATTAAGATTACGATTTGATTATGACAGTATGATTTTAGAATCTACTTTCTTACACTTAACTGCTTTTCATATTCTAACTATTTAAGATGTTAGATTAATGCTCAGACTTGATTCTGAATCTTGTGTATCTAATCAAATACATATCCTTTGGAAAAATCATTTGATCTACTAATTCCTTAATTTAATTTTCCATAAATGGTTCTCATATAAGTATGTACCTTATATATAAGGCATAATAACTAATATGAGGATTCATTGAAAGTGACTAGTATATGGCAGAAAGCAACACAATATTGTAAAGTAATTATTCTTCAATTAAAAATAAATAAATTTTAAAAATCGAAACAAAAAAGTGATTAGTATAAGGAATTTGAAAAACAGACTTAATAAACATCAAAAACGTAAAGAGCAGATCTAAAGTGAGAAAACATGGCAAACATGAACAACAGGACAATGCAGAGCAAACATGCAACATTCCCAATAGTGAAGAAAAGACCGTAAATAAATTCTAATAGAGTAGAGGATATATATGCTGAAATAAAGGGAGACTTAAGTCTGTATTTTATTTTATTTTATTTTATTTTATTTTTGTTTGTTTCTATGTCCCATATTTATTTAAGGAACATATAAAATACTTGGAAAATTAAGATATTCCCATTTGTATACCAACTGTTAATATATATATTTTTTTTATTTTAGTTGGGGGCTAATTACTTTACAATATTGTAGTAGTTTTTGCCATACATCGTTAAGTCTGTATTTTAAAACAATCAGCATGTTTTCGTGTTCCAGGAATAATTAACAGAGATCAAAATAAAACTATACTCTGTAAAAATGTTCACAACTGACGGATAAGGAACAAATTCTGAGAGCATACTTTCAGAAAAGCAATGGGAAATGTCAGGCTCACCCTTGAATTATGTCTATTTCATCAAAGACAAGAAAGACTGTAGATGAGAAATCCACAGGATTCAGACGGGGCTCCTGGATAAAAAGAGAATCCCTTCCATTCCCCAGGGCTGGAGCTCATCTTGTCCTGTCTCCTTACTTTGTGGGTGAGCCACCACCTGGGCCTGACCTGAGAATTCTGAAAAGCAGAGAATATTTAACAAGACTGAAGAGCTGGAGGGCTTTCCTGGTGGCTCAGACAGAAAAGAATCCACCTGCAATATGGGAGACCTGGGTTTGATCCTTGGAAGATCCCCTGGAGGAGGGCATGGCAACCCACTCCAGTATTCTTGCCTGGAGAATCCCCATGGCCAGAGGAGCCTGGTGGGCTAGATAGAGTCCATGGGGTTGCAAAGAGTCAGACATGACTGAGCGACTAAGTTCAGCACAAAGAGCTGGAGAGGAAAGAGCCTCATGGGACACCCCAGTCAGTTGGGCATGTGCCAGGCCTGTTTCTAGGACTGTGGGAAGAGAGCAGCCATCAAGCACATCTGGCCCCCGGAAATGACCTGGAAAAGGAGGGAACAGAAGGCCTTGGGAGGCATGGGGCCAACAAGCCTGGGTTGGAACCATTGAGGGTCCCACTTGCCAGTGACCACTGAGTGGCCTCAGGCAGCCATTGTACCTCCCTGGGCCATGGTTTCATCTTCCCAATATTCCCACTGCTTCCACAGTATAATGTTTCCAAATTCCTGACCAATAAAATAGAATTAGGAAATAGAGGCAAGGTGTATGACATTGCGCAAGGTTATGGCTAAGAAGTAAAGTGCCTTGCTGCAAACCCAGGCTCTGCTCCCCACCTGTCATCCTCCTACCCAGGCTAATAGGCCCAGCTCCTGCTCTGACTCAGCCCCTCAGGACAGAGGACAGATTTACTCTCAGGTGGTTTCCCTAAATTAATCTTTAACACAACACCTTCTCCCTACTCCTCCCAATCACCTCGAGAGCTCCCTGAGGGCAGAACAAGGTACTGTTTCCTCACTCAATCCACCACTGAGCCCCTCAGTGGAATGACTCTGTATTGATTAGCTCAGTTCAGTTCAGGTCGCTCAGTCGTGATTGTTGGTTTGACATGCAAAATGGCTGGCTGTCAATGGATATCCAGACAAGATGATATTCAGAAGAATAAAATGCTCTTATTGGCATTCTATATTAGGAGGAAAAATATCTTCCCCAGGAGTCTCCAGTAAATTCCATTTATGAATTTTTAGAATTGATTCCCATGCTGAATTCTGAACCAATCCCCAGTAATAGCAGTACGATCATTATAGATGAATATGGAGCTCAGGATAGGCTCAACATCCCCTCAGCCATTTGGCTAGGAGGAAAGAGAAAGGAAGGATGAGATAAATGATCAGTATCAGGGTCAGAGAAGAGATAGCAAAGGATACTAGAAGGCAACTCACAGTGTGCACTGCAAAGGCAATGCAGTAAAAAAGGAGCAGATTCTAAATAAATTAGAAGGGAAAATGCTGTGACCCAGAAACTCTATACTTAGGCAACTTTCCATTCATATGTAATATTTTCTAAAGTTTTCAAGTAGGCAAGGACTCAGAAGATCCAACAACAAAGACAATCCTTAGAAACTTGGTGAATTCAAAAGTCAGCCCAACTGAATTACTGAAATATATAAGTACTGATGATGAGTCCTGAATTCAGTTAAAAATAATTAAATTCAAATTACTATTTTACTTATTGTAAAATCATATTTCATATTAAAACTCCTAAAGAGAAGTTACAAAATTTACCTAAAATAAACTGAAAAATTCCAGAATGTACTATAGTTGACAAGAGAAAATGAAGTATAAGAATACCAATTATATTTACTAACATCTCAAAGGAAAATAAAATATTTTCTGAAATTAAAAGTATAATATAAACAAAAATAAGTAACATAACTTACAAATTATTTGAGGATAAAAATAAAGCAAAATAGACCATTAAGCTAAAAAAGAAAGTAAACATATTAAAAGGGGGAAAAAAACCCAGAAAAACACAGAAATAGGAGCACATAAAAGAATTCAGCTTGATATTTTTTCACAAGAAAAATAACAAAGTTTATTATATTTTCTCCTCTGTAAAAGAATAGGCTTGGATAAAGCTTATAAGTACTTAATCCAAAACCCTTAGGGCCTGATGTGGTATGGAATTATTTTTGGAATTTAGAAGACAGTGTAAGGCTTATACTCTTCACGGCACTGTTCCCAATCACTTCCCTAAATAATGCTAAATAGCTTATATAGGAAACCTTTGCATTCTGCTCTAGGAAAAATATGGGGCTTCCCTATTGGCTCAGTGGTAAAGAATCCTCCTGCCAATGCAGGAGAGGTGGGTTCGATCCCTGGGTCAGAAAGAGCCCGTGGAGAAGGGCATGGCAGCCCTGGCAACCTACTCTAGTGTTCTTGCCCGGAGAATTCCATGGACAGAGGAGCTTGGCAGGCTACAATCCATGCGGTTGCAAAGAGTTGGACAGGATTTAGAGACAGAGCACACACACTATGCAAAATGTATTTCAAAGTTTCAGAGTCATCTCAATATTATATTAGCAGAACACATCAAGCTGGCATTTCAGGAGTGTACGTATTCTGTTAATATAATCAACTGCATAAGTAGTTTAAAGGAAGTAATAAAAAGAATCATGAATAAATTAAAAATCTAATCATGGCTCAAGATAAAAAAGGGAAAGAAAGGAAGGTTCTTGATAATCTCATCACTGAAGAAAGAAACCAATCATGACAGAGTATTTTCTTCAAACTAATAATTAAAAATCAAACAAGTGACAAAACAAGAAAAATTTCCATTCAAATCAGTTCCTCCAATAAAAGAATGCTCAATTCCACTGTTATTTAATATTGTTAAGGATTTGAGCCAGCGACTTCCCTGGTGGTCCAGTGAATAAGACTCTGTGCTCCTAATGAAGGGAGCCTGGGCACGATCCCTGGTCAGGAAACTAGATCCCACATTCTGCAACTCAGAACTGGAGCAGCCAATAAGTAAATAAAAATTTTAAAAAAAGAATGTGAGCCATTTTAATAATGTGAACTCAAAAAATAAGATAACATGATCAAAGAACACAAGATAATTTAATGAAAAACAATTTCTAGAGAATTTGGTAAAACAGCATACTAAAATATAATGAGATATAAAAAAGATATAAAAAATGGCATAATATATATAAATAGATAAATCTAAGTAAGTTGTAAATAAATTAGACAAACTGTATTTAAAAAACTATTTAAGGCCAGCACTATCCTGATTTCAAAGTCAGATAAACATACTACAGGAAAACAAAACTATAGATCAATATCACTTATGAATATTGACGCAAAAATCATCCACAGGAAACTAGCAAGCCAAAGCTAAGAGCACATGAAAAGAATTATACACTATGGCCAAGTGGAATGTATTCCTATAATTGCAAGAATGTTTCAACATATGAAAAGCAACCAATATAATCCATCACATACACAGAATTAAGGAAAATCACATGATCATCTCCATTGATGCAAAAAAGAGATTTGACAAAATATAATATCCTTTCACAATAAAAACAACTAGGGATAAATAATATATACTTGAAAAAAATAAAGGGTGCACATATGATAAACCCACAACTTTTCCTCTAAGATAAGGAACTGGACAAGGATGCCTCCTCTTACCAACTATATCCAACAACAACATATTCAGAGTTATAGCTGGAGTAATTAGGCAAGGAAAAGAATAAAAGTCACTGAAATAGGGAAGGAAGATGTAAAATTCTGTTTTCAGACAATATCTTATGTGTAGAAAACCCTAAAGATTACACACACACATAAAACAGATAACTTATAAGAACCTACTGCATAGCACAGGGAACTCCACTCAATATTCTGTGATGACCTGTACAGCAGAAATTAACACAACACTGTAAATCAACTATACTCCAATAAAACTTTTTTAAAGAAGATTACACACACATCCTTGTTAGAATAACAGATTCGACCATGTTGCTGGATAAAAAGTCAACATACAAAATTCCTGTTTTTTGCATTTCTATGCATGCTGTATGTGCTAAGTTGCTTCAGTCGTGTCTGACTCTTTGCAATACTACAGACTGTAGTCTGCCAGGCTCCTCTGTCCATGGGGTTTTCCCAGGCAAGAATACTGGAGTGGGTTGCCATGCCATTTCCTCCTCCAGGGGATCTTCCTGATTCAGGGATTGAACCTGTGTCTCTTTTATGTCTCCTGCATGGGAGGCAGGTTCTTTACCACTAGCACCACCTGGCAAGCCTTTTCTATACACTAACAATAAAAAAATTCAAGACTGAAATTAAGAAAAAATAACTATTTTTTAATAGCACCAAGAAATAAAAAAAAGTATTCAAGAATAAACTTAAAGAAAAGGTGAAGGACTTGTATACTGCAAACTGTAAAACACTGCTGAAAGAGAGTCAAGACACACAAAAAATAGATGTGAACCCATCTTTGTGTTCATGGGATGGAAGACTTAGTAACATTAAGATGTCAAAATTACTCAAAGTGATTACTCATAGTAATCACAGATTTAATGCAATCTTTATCAGTTATCTCAATGACATTTTTTCCTGTGAAAATAGGAAGATCCACCCTAAAATTCATATCTGGGGAAGGGAATGGCAACCCACTCCAGTATTCTTGCCTGGAGAATTCCATGGACAGAGGAGCCTTGCAGGCTACAGTCTATGGGGTCGCAAAGAGTCGGACACGACTGAGTGACAAACACACGAAATTCATATGGCATCTCAAGGGACCACAAATAACCAAAACAATCTTGAAAGAGAAGAACAAAGTTGGTAGTTTTTCACACTTTCTGATTTCAAAACTTACTACAAAGCTACAGTTATCATTATGGACTCATGGAATGGTTTAAAAAAACAAAACAAAACAGCAAATCATGAATCTCATAAAGGACTAATACCTAGGATATTTAAAGAACTCTTTATAAGTCAACAAAAATCCAACAACCCGATTGAAAAAATGAAAAAAGGACCTGAATAGACATTTTTTCATCAAAATGCATACAGACACTAATAGACACTTGAAAAGACGCTCAGCATCAGTAATTGTTAGGGAAAATGCAAATCAACACCACAGTGCGATACCACTTTCCACACATTAGGACGATTATTACCAAAAGCAGAAAAAATAAACATTGAGGATGACGTAGAGAAAATGCAACCTCTATGCATTGCTGTTGGGGAATATTGTGTCGCTGGTATGGAAAAACAGTATGGTGATCCCTCAAAAAGTTAAATATAGAATTACCATATGACCTGCTTTCTGAGATTTGCAGTAAATCTGTTCCCTGGACTTTGATCAGGACCCTTGCCATCTCTCTCATCGTCCTTGCTCGATTCTGATTCTAAACAACTTCCCTGAATTTTCGTCTCCACTAGGGCTCCTCTTCTGGAGCGAAGGCCCTGGACAGAGTTCCGAGAGTTTTCAGTAGAGCCAGACTGGGCCCATCCCTCTCTCATTCCTTACGGGTGTACCCCTTACACGCTCCATTCACCTGTGCCTGTCTGTACCCTGGTAGCTACTTTGGAGTTCTGTTCTCAAGTGTATCAGAACACTGCCCCATTTCTTCCTTTTCTTATATATGGAATCGCAGATACTGTGCAAGCACGGGTTTATGATTTGTCCCCACTTGCCTTCATCTGGGGAATTCACTGAGTGATAATTTATCACTGAAGTTGTTATCGTGAATATTCATAGTGTTAATTTTTTGCTTTCAAGGTTGCTTATCTGTTTTTAATGTGAGGATTCAAAGAGATTAAAAATGCTAGCTGCTGCAGCTATCTTCCAAACTCCTCTGTGTTGTACTTTTATTGTATGCTACATTAAAAAAAGACCTTTAGTTTTCAGAGAAGTTTTAGATTCACAGAACAATTGAACCGAAACTTACAGAGTTCCCATACCTCCCTCTTCCTCCAGTATCTCCTACTATTAACATCTTGCATTAGTGGTACATTGTGTTACAAGTGGATGAACCAGTAGTGTTAACATCAACAAAATTCCATAATTTACTTTGGGTTCATTCTTTATGTAGTGTAGTTCTGTGGTTTTTGACAACCAGAGTATCGTGATGTTATATTATGTATTTCTAAAAGAGTAAAAAAATAACCCTCTGCTTTAGAAACAGCTTACCTGTTTCTGATACTGAGACCGTAAGATGGGATTTGTACATAAAGTTCCTCAATGAGGGAATTCTATGGTGAATGGTGGTGGTTTAATCATTAAATAGTGTCCAACTCTTGCCAAACCTCATGGACTGTAGCCAACCAGGCCTCCCTGTCCACAGATTTCCCATGCAAGAAAACTGGAGTGGGTTGCCATTTTTCCTTCCAGGGGATCTTCCCAACGCAGAGACTGAACCATCATCTCTCCTAAATTCTCCTGCATTGGCAGGAGGATTCTTTAACCACTGAGCTACCTAAGAAACCCTATAGTACCACTGAGCACACACAAAAAAAGAACATCCACAAGAATTTGCTGACAGTTTTGACCAATATGGGCTTCCCTGCTGGCTCACAACAGTAAAGAATCCTCCTGCAAAGCAGAACTCAGGTTCAATCCCTGGTCAGAAAGATCCCCTGGAGAAGGGAATGGCTATCCAATCCAGTATTCTTGCTTGGAGAATTCCATGGACAGAGGAGCCTGGAGGCTACAGTCCATGGATCGCAAAGAGTTGGACACAAGCCGCCGAAAGACTGACACTTATCACCTTGATCATCATTTTCTCACCCAAACTGCACATAACTTTATAGCCAAAAATACGTTCCTATGTTGCTGTAAGACAAACAAAACAAACATCGTGGCCTAAAATGATGTAAATTTATTACTTGCCAGTTTTCTGGAGGTCAACTTTTGAAAGGGTCTCATGGACTCAAAAATAGAGATGTAATCAGGGCAGTAGGTTCGGGGGAGAATCTGTTTCCTTGCCTTTTCCAGCCTCTAGATGGTGCCTGCATTCCTTGGTTTGGGGCCCCAGCCAGCAACTGTATATCACTCAAAATTCTCCAAGCCAGGCTTCAACAGTACATGAACCGTAAACTTCCAGATGTTCAAGATGGATTTAGATAAGGCAGAGGAACCCAGAGATCAAATTGCCAACATCCGCTAGATCATTGAAAAGCAAGAGAAGTTCCATAAAAACATCTACTTTGCTTTATCGACTATGCCAAAGCCTTTGACTGTGTGGATCACAGCAAACTGTGGAAAATCTTAAAGAAATGGGAATACCAGACCACTCTGACCTGCCTCCTGAGAAATCTGTATGCAGGTCAAGAAGCAACAGTTAGAACTGGATATGGAACAACAGAACTTGTATCAAAAAAGGAAAAGGATTAACACCCCAGGCTTTACACTGTCCACCGCAGCATATTTAGATTTATATTTAACTTATATGCAAATATATCATGCAAAATGCCTGGCTGGATGAAGCACAAAGCTGGAATCAAAGATTGCCGTGTGTAGAAATATCAATAATCTCTGATACGCAGATGACACCACCCTTATGGCAGAAAGTGAAGAAGAACTAAAGAGCCTCTTGATGAAAGTGAAAGAGGAGAGTGAAAAAGTTGGCTTAAAGCTCAACATTCAGAAAACTAAGATCATGGCATCCAGTCCCATCACTTCATGGCAAATAGATGGGAAAACAGTGGAAACAGTGGCTGACTTAATTTTTTGTGGGTTCCAAAATCCACTTCAGATGTGAATGCAGGCCATGAAATTAAAATTCACTTTCTACTTAGAAGAAAAGCTATGGACCAACCTAACAACATATAAAAAAAGCAGAGTACATTACTTTGCAACAAACGCAGTCGAGGCAAAGCATGGTTTTTCCAGTAGTTATGTATGGATGTGAGAGTTGAATAAAGAAAGCTGAGCACCAAAGAATTGATGCTTTTGAACTGTGGTGTTGAGAAGACTCTTGAGAGTCCCTTGGACTGCAAGGAGATCAAACCAGTCCATCCTAAAGGAAATCAGTCCTGAATATTCATTGGAAGGACTGATGTTGAAGCTGAAACTCCAATACTTTGGCCACCTGATGTGAAGAACTGACTCATTTGAAAAGACCCTGATGCTGGGAAAGATTGAAGGCAGGAGAAGGGGATGACAGAGGATGAGATGGCCTGGTTCTGCATCACTGGCGACCTCAATGGACAAGAGTTGAGAGACTCTGGAAGTTGGAGAAGGACAGAGGGCCTGGCATGCTGCAGTTCCTATGGGGTCACAAAGAATTGGACATGACTGAGCCAACTGAACTATATTCGCTCACATTATACCAACTGTCTGTCTTCACAGCTCCTTTAACTTGTTCCTGCTTGCCTTTTCACCCTTAAGAACTGTTAATGATCACCTTGATCCCATGCAGACAACCCAGGGTCATCATTTCAATTCTCCTAATGCAAAATCAATATCTGACAAAATCTCTTTTTGCCATGTGGGTGACATATTCATAGAGTTCTGTGGGACGTAATGTGAGACATCATCAGACCTACTATTCTGTCTGCCACAAATCTATTTAAGAATAATTACCTATTTCTTGTCATTTACTTTTAAAAAAATTGAAGCAAATTGATTTATAATATTATATTAGTGTCAATATACAAAATAGTGATTAATATGTTTTATAGATTTATACCCTATTTAATTCTTCCATTCTGAATCATCTGAATTTCTGGTCGTAGGTAAAATTTTTGTCTATAAGAAACATCCATAGAGGAATTAGGACAATTTTATACACCATTTTTCCCAATATACTTTAAGGCTAATTTGTCCTCAGTAAGCAAAGAGTATGCTTTTATCTCAATGTCCTAATAGTTTGTATCTTTAACGATACCAACGTCTATTAAGGGGCTTAGAAGAAATTCAAAATTTAGTCTGTGCTGGGCCTTACACAGAGAAAATATTGCCTCCATTATTTAATCTTTTTGGTTTTCTAAATTGGGTATAAAAGAACTAACATATATAATATATAAAATGTGATCTTGGGGATTCTGCCCTCTTCTGTAAAAAGGGGATAAGAGTATGACTCATCAGTCTCACATTGGCAAATACCTTGAAAAAACCAAAACTGAAAAAGACACATGTACCCCACAATTTATTGCAGCACTATTTACAATAGCTAGGACATGGAAGCAACCTAGATGTCCATCAACAGATGAATGGATAAAGAAGTTGTGGTACATATATACAATGGAATATTACTCAGCCATAAAAAGGAATAATTTGAGTCAGTTCTAGTGAGGTGGATGAACCTAGAGTCCTTTATACAGAGTGAAGTAAGTCAGAAAGAGAAAAAACAAATATTATAATAACACATACGGGAATCTAGAAAAATGGTACTGATGAACCTATTTGCAGGGCAGGAATAGAGATGCAGACACTGAGAAACAGACTTGTGGACACAGTGGGGAAGGAGAGGTGGGACAAATTGAGAGAGTAGCCTTAAACATATACATTACCATATGTAAAATGAGATAGCTAGTGGGAAGATGTTGTAATAAACACCAGGAACACAACCCAGTTCCCCCTGACAACAACCTAGAGGGGTGGGATGGATGATGGGGTGCAAGGGAAAGCTCATGAGGAGGAACGCGCGTAAGTTACTATGGCTGATTCACCATGTTGTATGTCAGAAACCAATACAACATTGTAAAGCAATTAATCCCTCCAATTAAAAAAAAAAAAAGAGGAGTACATAATGCTCCTCTTGTCTTTCTCCATTCTTAATCCATGGCAAGACTAAATATGCAAAAATGATGTAGAGTATGTTTAATCATTTTAAACTAGCTCAGAAATGTCATCCTAGCTAGCTCTCCTTTAATACCTGGACTGCAGTGCTATTGTATCCGTCAAATCTCATGAAATATGCAATGAGGGGATGGATTTCTGAATTGTTGCTTTTGGGGTACTTTTGCCAGGTGCTATATTGAGAGTAGCTAATAATAAGCAGTATCCGTGTCCTCCCCACAGTGGGATTAAAGGTCGGAGAAAGCAGGTCCAAGGCATGGAATCTATTGTGAAAAGTCCCTGTAGGTCTGCCAAGTTCTAGAGCTTGCAAGACAAAAGAGTACTTAGGTTCTAAGGGCCCTCCTAGAAAAATGAGTCACAGTTGCGCGTCGAGCAGTGCTTTCTCATAGGACAGCTGACAGCTGCAGGAACAAGGGCTCTACCTGTAGAATTTCTCACTTCAGAGCAGAAACCACAGAAACATACCATCTTTATTATGGAATGTGTTAGTTGCTCAGTCGTGTCTGACTCTTTGTGACTCCATGGACTGTAGCCCGCCAGGCTCTTCTGTCCATGGAATTCTCCAGGCAAGAATACTGGAGTGGGACACACACACACACAGCTCCCCAGAGATTTTATCACCAACCTAAGGGGGATCGAACCTGGGTCTCCAGCATTGCAGGCAGACTCTTTACTGTCTGAGCCACCAGGGAAGCCCCTAGCATATAGGGAAAGAGAGGGCAGGGAGACGGGAGAGAGAGAAGGGGATAAGAGGGAAGAAGAATATAAAGAACTTAAGACTCTCATTACGATTTCCTTGGTTCATAACATCATAATGGATATAGAGATCTTTAACATATTATTTTTCTTTTTGAAAGTGAAAGATCGCTCCAGTTGTGTCCATCTCTTTGCGACCCCAAGGACTATATAGTCCCTGGAAATTCTCCAGACCAAATACTGAGTTGGTACTATTCCTTACTCTAATGGGATCTTCCAACCAGGTTGGAACCCAGGTCTCTCACATCGCAGGCATATTCTTACAAGCTTAGCCACCAGGGAAGCTGTTTTTGTTTTAAAATAAGGGAAATAAAAGCTACCACTTATTGGGGAGCTACCAGTTACAGATATTGAATGAGGCACTTTATGCTACATAAATATCATCACTTTATTATCTCATAGCAACCAATATATATTATTCTTGATATCTTCATGTGTAAAAGGTGAAGAAATATGCTTTCAAGAGATTTATGAACGTTCCCAGGAATCATACAGTTAGTCATTTATAGAGCAGAATTTGAACTTAGTTTTTTCTGACACAAAAAATCATTGTAAAAGTCTCACATTATAATAAACAGTGTTATTCTCCAAGGCATAATCACAATATAAGTCCTGGAAACATACACTTTTTATGAAGCCTGTAGTTTTTCTAATTGCATTGCAGTATACAGGTACTTAATTCTTCTCATTAAAGATTAAGTACCATTTGATAAATACCTTAAAGGAGAGAGGCAAGTGAGTGAACTGTTAGCCTTGAATGACCTGCAGGGGGCATCAGAGGCCCACTGATCATTAGTGTTACTCATCAATGTCTTCACCCTATGGATTTGTTGCCTGCCAGGCACCCTGACCTGGATTCTCTGCAAGAATACTGGAGTGGAGTTGCATTCCCTTCTCCAGGGGATCTTCCTAGCCAGGGATCAAACTGTGGTCTCCTGCACTGCAGGCAGATTCTTACCATGTGAGCCACCAGGGAAGCCTATTGAACTTTAAGACTCAGCATCATTCAGAAATGAAGCCCAAAGGGCACTGTGACCAGGAGTGTTGCTGCTTTGAGTGGAGAATGAGGGCAGAAATAAAAGTGCAGTGAGACCTTAACAGAATGGAAGGAGATATATTTCACTTTGCTCCCTGCTGTTACCCACCACATTTCACTTCCTCTTCTTTTTGTACTTTTTGTTTTGTTTTCATGCTCTTTCAACTTCTTCCTAATCCTGTTCCACCATAATTGCATTTTACTCTTTCCCTACCCTATTCCCCCCTGTAACCTTAAGATTATTTCTCTCTCTCTCTGTTCCTTCTTTTTTCGGCTGTGCCACATTCCCTTGTCAAGATCTTAGTTCCCCAGCCAGGGATTGAATCCACCCTATCCGTGAAGTACAAAATTCCAACCACTCAGGGAATTCCTTCACTTCTTTTTAAGAACTACAGATTGTCCTTAAAATTTGCCCTCATACAGGGCACAAAAGAGACACATTTTTAAAAACAGACTTTTGAACTCAATGGGAGAAGATGAGGTGGAGATTTGAGAGAATACCATTGAACATGTATGGTACTAAATGTAAAAATAGAGACCGTGCAAGTTTCATGCATGAAGCAGGGCACCCAAAGCCAGTGCTCTGGACAACCCAGAGGGATGGAGTGGGGAGGGGGGTTCAGGATGGAGGGACACATGTGTACCTATGGCTGATTCATGTCAATGTATGGCAAAAACCATCACAATATTGTAAAGTAATTATCCTCCAATTAAAATAAATTTAATTAAGAAAAATAAAAATGTCTTGGGCTTCCCTGGTGGTCCAGTGGTGAAGAATCTGCCTTGCAATGCAGGGGACACAGGTTTGATCCTTGGTCATGAGAAAGATCCCACATGCTGAGAGGCAACTAACCTTTTACCACTTCTCCCTGAACAAACTCTCAGGAGCAGGTGAGCTGCAACTACTGAAGCCCACGTGCCCTAGAGCCCATGCTCTGCAACAAGAGAAGCCATGACAATGAGAAAAGCCTCCACAATCACAACTAGAGAGTAGCCCCTACTCACTCAACTAGAGAAAGTCCATGCAGCAATGAAAGACCCAGTGCAGCCAAAAATAAATAAATAAATGTTTAAGAGATATATGTACAAAAATTGTCTCTATACATTGTAAGTTAAATGTAAATACAATGGCAAGCATCGATATTCTAAAATAAAATAAATATTAATACCAAGAGAGAAGAGTACTAAGTGCTAAGGAGGTGCTTGTTGGTTTTTGTTTTGGTTATCAGGTGGTTGGGATGGGGCGAGTGGGGGGTGGTGAGGGACACTGAATTAAAATCAAAATGGAGAATTCCCTGGCAGTCCAGTGGTTAGGACTCAGTGCTTTCACTGTGGGGGGCCCCAGGTTTCAATCCCTGTTCAGGAACTAAGATCCTGCAAGCTGTGTGAGCTAAGTTGTTTCAGTTATTTCCGAATTCTTCAATGAACCTCTGGCGTATCTGGCAGGCTCCCCAGTTGACAGGACTGTGTTCCTTTCAAGAGGCTTCATGGGAACAATGTGTTTGTTTGTCCTTTCACAACTTCTAGAGGCTACTTTGCATTCCTTGGGCTCATGGCCCCTTTCTCCCAACTTCAAAGCCAGCAGTGTTGCATCTGTCTGTACCTTATCTTTTAATAATCACATCTTCCTTGACTCTCACACTTCTCTGCCTCCCTCTTCCACTTTTAAAGATTTTTGTGACTACATTGGGCACACTTAATAATTTCCTAAGCATTTAAAGTCAGCTAAGTAACCTAGTAACCTTACATTCCACCTGGCAATCTTAATTCTCCTTGGTTATGTTATCTAACATATTGATAGATTCTGGGGATTAGATGTGGACATCTTGTTAATGGGGGCAATATTCTGTCTGCATACATCAATTACCAATATAGTTGACATACTTAACACATCTATCAACTAATTAAAAGAATTCGTTATTTACATAATCCTGTCAGATTTTATGAATTCTCATTAAATTGTGGCTCAGTTAGTAGGGTTTCTTCCATCACTTATGGACCAACATCCACCTTTCATAACAAATACTTTTACTCCCTTTACTTTCACCAACGAAACAAAATTCATTAGATAATATAACATCTAGGGGCTTCCCAGGTGGCACTAGTGGTAAAGACTTGCCTACCAATGCAGGAGACACAAGAGATGCGGGTTTGATCCCTGGGTCAGAAAGATCCCCTGGAGGAGGGCATAGCAACCCACTCCAGTATTCTTGCCTGGAGATCCCATGGACAGAGGAGCCTGGTCAGCTACAGTCCATGGGGTCACAAAGAGTTGACACGACTGAAATACTTAGCATGCATGCATGCATAACATCTTATATGCATAACCTAAAAAAAAGAATCTGATATTCCAAATAGTCATATCGAAGAGATATAAAAGGACACACTAATTTATAATAAGGACACTAAAAAAACAAAAAATTGATAAAAAAAAAACCCTGCTGAATCAATCCAATAGGTAATTGCTCAGAAGTAGCTCCTTGGAGAATCACCACGATGGAGCTGGGTAATCCTCCTAAGTACACATAGGATCCCCTGTGATTCTGATAGCTACTGATACTGGCTGACACAGGTAGGCTGATTGCCTCAAATTGTTGTTGGTCATCTAATTTTGCAAAATGAGAACTATTCTTCGGAAGGGTCTGAACACTATTTTCTTAGGGAAGGTTCTGAGGCAACAAGAAGTTTGAACTTCACTTGGTTTACATGATAGTTGTGTCCTGGAAATTTAGTAATATTTAAGCTGTGCAAAAAAAATATTTTGCATTTATATGTAAAATGGAATTAAGGCTTCATTTTCAGATAATACAAAGTTTTTTTTTCTTTTTTTTTACCTACATGAAGACGGGAATACATAAAGCTGTGTATGAATGTGAGGCAGTTCACCATTTGTGCAGACCCAGTTAATTGTAGAACATCTAGTATCATAACCTCAACCCTAAAACTAACCCACTGAGTGTTGGCAGTGCTTTCCAATCATTGGACAAACCAAGCCAAAACCCCTAACAAAAACAGAAACATCATCACTTTTGAATTTCCAGACTAGTGGTGACGTCCCATCCTTGATGATAAACACCAATGGTTCAGCATTTTGAGTTACCATGTTTTCATATGAGAGATGATAGCATTAAAGTTGATATTGGTTGAGTTCTAATTATGTGACCATCCACTGTTCAATATAATTTTTTTAATCTATTTAGAACTTGTTTAAATCCTCACAACAACCCTATGATGTAGAGTCTACTATTACTCCCAATTTAATAATAGGGAACTAAAAACTTATCAGTTTAAAAGAGCAATGCATGCAGAAAACCTAGCTAGGGAATTCCTATCGTGGGCCTAGAGTTTTTAGGACCCCATGCTTTCACTGCATGAGGCCCTGGTAAAATCCCTGGTCGGAGACTAAGATCCCATAAGCCTCGTGGCATGACCACAAAGGCAAAAAAAAAAAAAAAAAGAAAGGAAGAAGAAAAAAGAAAAGGAAACCTAGCTAGTAATTAAAAAATTCGAATCAAATCTGGCAGTCTGGTGCTAGATCCCTTCGTGAGTAACCATTGCACCCCCACTGCTTTATGGCAGAGGGCTGCTCAGTCCTTTAATCACTTTCCCCCCATCTAATAGTGATCCTATTAAAATAATATCAGCAGTCCTAAACTAATGTGACTAAGCCTGCGCTGCAGTAATTGATCAAAATATTTGACTCCCTTTTCTAACTGGCTCGCATCCATTTCTCTCTCTCTCTCTCACACACACACACACATACCCCCAGTACACCCACTTTTTCAAATCCTATGTTCACTGAAGAAATGATGATATCAAAGCTGCTGCAGATACTGTGATGATGATAGAAAAGGATTGGAGAAATGAATCAGGGGCCTTTCATTGAAAGAGATGTGTGTGTGTGTGTGTGTGTGTGTGTATTGTAATTTCCACCACGGATGTAGTAACTTGGTGACAGTTGCCTTGGTAACTATTTACTGTTATAAGTAATTAAAAAAAAAATGGACCTTGGCTTCTGGTAAAATTCCACACAGAATTTTCCACCCCCTTTACCAGTCCTCAGTTCTCACGTAACTGTCATGGTAAAACAAAAATCCAGTAGTGCTCCATGCTTTACCTTTCTCTTATTCCTGCCACTAGTGTTGGCAGCTTCTCATAGCACTCTGTATGCCAAAATTTTGCCAAGTTTCAGACATTTGAATGCATAGCATGCCAATTTGCTTCAACAGTAGCTTTTTGACTGACTAGATTTATAGATATTTGTTGGCAAAACAGTAAACACACAAAACTGTAACACTCTTTCAACTAAAGGAAGAAAGACTTAAAATAAAATTTTGTATCTGGAGTGGTCAACATCCTACCCACATGGGATTTGAATGTAGTAATACTCCTAGTCTGAAGTGGCTCAGTGGAATTCCAGGACTTAGGTGCAAGGAGCAGTAAGCCTCATGCTGAGGAGGGGCATGACTTGCCCCGTGACAGATCCCCAAGGTGGGACTTGCTTTGGGATCTTGGGTAAGTTAAACTCAGACTCTTTGAGACTAGTTTTCTCATCTGGGGACTGAAATAGTACTAGTCCTTAAATCAGTGATATTGTAGGATGAAATAGATAATGGATGTAACAATAGCCAAGGCCTTTTAGGTACCATACAAATATAACATGGGACAACTAAAATAATATTCATTATTGCTCCAAGGTCACCAACCTTTCAAGAGGTCAAGTGCAAATGTTCCAGGTTGTCTTCTATGGTCAGAGATTGTGAATTTACCTCTTGTTCATGCCATGCTGTCCTTTGAAAAACATTTTAGTAATTTGCCAACATTAAAAATCAGGATATATTGTACAAACACTCCTGAATTTCTGGCTTCTTGTGGAAAATGTGGGAATTCTAAAAATCTCCTGCCTTTCCTACACAGCACAATAAATGCATAGACTGATTTGTTGATGTACCCTAGGGACTCTGGCCTTGTCATCTAACCAGCTCCAAGGCATTTGAGTCTAGCCACGACTGGAATGCAGAACATCTAACCATCACCCGTACCTAGAAACAGTAACATCATTGTGTTCCAGCCTCTTCCAGTGTTATAGGAGCTGGGAAGCAAAGCCCAGTAAAAAGCAAAGTTACTAGAAGTCCCATCACCCAAGAACTCCTGTAACTGAACTGGATCATCACATAATCCACTAGTTTTAGCATTTTAGGCCATTCTTCAAGAAACATTTCAAGCTAGTGGAATAGACATGCCTGTTACATTGGGTATTTAGCTGAAAATTCAAAAGGAAGACTTTCCTAAAATCAGGAGAATGGCTCTGGTCAAATAGCATTTTCATGTGGCCTGCCTTTTCCCTTTCTAATATCACCTTAGACAAAACCTAATTTCGAAATATTCCAGGATGCCTCATTGATCTTGGTGGGAAGGGAGAATGGAATATAAGAAATTCTCAAAATACCCTTAAAGCATAATGATAGCAACATTCTTAATGTGTTAATAATTTGCCACTTTGCCAAAGAGTGGGAAATTGGAGAGAAGTGGCAGTCAAGCAAGGAGCCAATTGGGGGGACATATGATTGGCCCCAGTCACTGTCCTCATGAGTACCCTTCGCACTGGCCCTGCAAGTAAAATAAGTAAATATGCCACTAAGTAGAAACAAATCTTTATGCTATTGATAAATGAAACTGCAGGCAGGTACACATGCTCCCTCCCACACAGTCCCCCAGAACCGTTAATCATTAGAATCCATTCTTTGTAGGAATTCTGGAAGAAAAGTGGGAATGTTGAAGGCAGCTTGCACCCCTCTCACTAAGTGTATTGTTAGTTAACAAATGGGATTGGGTCCCATTCCGTATAGAGCTGGCCATGCAAGCATTAGAGTGGATTCAACAGCAACGAAACTTTATGGTTTGTTTTTTATGAAATTCGTTTTGACCCCTCTGCTGTGCCCTGCTCCCTGCCCTTTGAACTTGATCCAGGTGCTTGGTTGGGACTATGATCCTAATTAACAGGATTTTAAAAAGAAACTGAGCTTGACTGTTGCACTGTTAATGTATTATGTGTGTGCTCAGCTGTGTCTGACTCTTTGTGACCCCATGGACTGTAGCCTGCCAAGCTCCTCTGTCCAGATTTTCCCAGGCAAGAATACTGGAGTGGGTTGCCATTTTTCTTTTCCAGGGAATCTTCCCAATCCAGGGATCAAAATCCACATCTCCTTACATCTCTTGCATTGCCCGTTAGGGCTCACGATATCTGGGAGGCCCCTTTGGCTGAAATACTTTTAGAAAAACTGACATGAGCAAAAGAAGACAAATTGATAAAATTTGAAAGACAAACTTTTTTATACAGTGTCCTCCCTCAGTTCATAGGCTTCCCAGGTGGCACAGTGGTAAAGAATCTGCCTGCCAATGCAGAAGATGCAGGAGACGCGGGTTCAATCCCTGAGTTGGGAAGATCCCCTGGAGGAGGGAAATAGCAACCCACTCCAGTATTCTTGCCTGGGAATCCCCATGGACAGAGAATCCCTCCCCAGGCTACCGTCCCAAGAAGAGCAAAGAGCTGGAACACAACTGAATGACTGAGCCCATAGCACAAACTCCCAGTTTTAGCAGATAAACTGACTTTCCAAACAAAAGCATATTCAGGGGTCAGACTGAGCTTAGATGGAAATAAATTATGCTCAACTGAATGACAAAGTTCAAAAAACTAAGATTTGAAACATGTGGCAGGGTGTCCAGGAAGCACCCGTGTCAGTTTAGTGTCCTTGATCCTCAGAACCATCATTACAAGGTAGGAGCTATTACTATCCCTATTTTGAGTAATTGAAACTGAGGGACAGAGAATAAAGTAACTTACCGATCCCAGAGGCAGTCAGCGCAGAGGTGGGTAATGAGCTTGGACAGTCCAGTCTGTAGGGTGTGCACTGTGATGATGAGATAATTTCCTGACATCACAGGTTGCTGAGCCTCTCCATGACAGGTTCTCACAGTAATAGGATAGTGCCCCTGCCTTTCTGTGGATAGCCATTTTGCATTATGAACCCAGCATAAAGCATTAAGCCCCATAGTTACTGACTTCAATGTTACCTTTAACGACCTGACTAGGTCCTAAAAAACCTGCTGAGTACAACAATTGACAAAATGCTTAAATTATTATCAATGCCTAAAAATAAGTGATTGCCATTTAGATCCTCATTTGCATTTGAATTTATGTCCAACCAGAATCTCTTAGTTGTGAGCATTAAATGAATGTGGTCATTGTCTCCCTTTTTAATCTTCTCAAATAATGGCTCTGACCCAAGCTATTAGCCCTTTCTGAGTCCAGCAATATCAAGCAGCGAGTGGGGTGTCCGGCAAATGAGACGTTACTTCAGCGTGCATTATGGTGTCATGGGTGGTCCCTGATGGCTCTCTGTTGGTAGGATAAGTTCTGGTGGTTTGTGTTTCCATTCATGGCGGTGGAGTTGGTCCCGATCCGTCCCCAGCAGAAGTTCCCCTTGTGAGATAGAGAGAGCTATGAGTTTGTAAGATGCCTGGTCAAAATGGGTGAGTCCTTGCTGTGGAACGTAACACCGAGCATAAGGAGGGAGCATAAGGAGAATTTAGGTTGATTGGCAGCAAACAGAAACTTTCTCCATGCATCTGTGAGTGGAATATGTCCCATCCTACCAGCTGGGACCCTCTACTCTACTAACTCTACCACTTCCTCAGTTTTTTTGCTTGTTTATCATTTAACTACTGACAAATTAGAAATCCACCCTATTTTAGTCTTCAAAGCCTTGATATAATCTGACTTTAGTTGGCATAAAAACCAACAAATTAACACAACCAGATGACACTGAGGATCTTCCTCTCTCCTCATTAACCTTTGGTCATCAGATTGTAGTGTTTTGTTGACGTGGGTCCCTTGGATCAGACTTCCAGAGTATGAGATCCTTGCTCTGTAACTTACCTGTTGAATAACCGTTAATCTCATCTCCGATGTCTCAGATTCTGCATCTGTAAAACAGGAATAAAAATAAGTGAAGCTGTGAGGATTAGGGCACCTCATAGTAAAACCTCAGTAACTATCATTATCTCTATTTTCCCATCTTCCTTAGGTGGTTCAGTGTTATGTGTGGCTAATTTCACAGGAGTAGACATACGATTTGTTAAACAAAGTTAAAAGAATTATTATCTATTTATTTTTGGTAAACCAAAAAAAATGTGTTGTTTTGGTCTCCTTCTTTTCTTTTTTGCTTCTGCTTCATGCTATGGTGGACAGCTCTCTTGTACCAAATGGCCTCTTTCCTGTGATTATTATTTCATAATCTATAACTAGTCAAATCAGATACCCAAAAAAAAAAAAAATGGCAGTATTATTCAGTCTAACCCACCCCCAAAGTGGAGAGCATATATTTGACTGTTGCCATGGTGATGTAGAAATAAATTTGTATAAAACATTTGGCCCTGGGGGCAGGTGCATGAGTCATTCTTTTGAGGCTGGGTGGGGATAGGGCAACTGCTTTCAAATAAAACCACGCCCGCCAGACCCATAGTTGAAATGAGAGACCCCACTCTTTTCCTGCAGTAAATCAGAGACATCTCATTCTGGGGAATTTGTTGTACATTGTGGTTCATTTGTTTCGTGAGAATGTTTTTTCTCTATTTTCTTCCTCAGGTAGGACGGAACTATTGAATACTCTTTTGCTCTTCCTACTGCATATTTCTTAGGACAGCAAACTTAGTTTTGATAAAAAATATGGTCCTGTTTGTCCCATTAGTGTCCCTGACAAAACTAAACCTATAATTGTGAGCTGCTTCTCTCATTTCCGTGCCTCTCCACACATACTCATTGTCCATAAGTGGTGGCATGCTGAAATATTTATTCAGCATTTTCTTTCCTTCCCATAGGAGTAAAGCACACAGGAGGAGAGTTTCAGACAGAAGTGTTGCAACAACGTACAGGCGATTGTGATTTCAGATGGAAAATCAGTACCAATACGCTGTCTGGAATTTACTAGCTGGCTGAAGTCAGTAAATCAGCATCCCGAAATCTGAGAAGCAGAGTGACATGCTATCCCCTGATAAAAATGTTGTCCCAATGGTCTCAAGTGCCATGGGTTTGTTTAAAATTAATACATTGGCTTAGTGTCCTTGACCATCATACATAGTTGGGCAGGAGCAGAATTTACACATGCCCTCTTGTCTTACTCAGCCTGTCGTCAATGCCCAAGGTACCAATGCTAGGCCAGAAGCCGAGATATAAATGACTGAAACACAGCTTGTAACCCTTCTAAAGTTTTCTAAACTAGGTAAGAAAAATACAGGGAAAAAAAAAAGCAGGGAAAAATTATCTAGCAATAATATGAGGTGGCAAGGTAATATAAATTGAATAGTAATCAGCAATGGTTTGGCACATGTTGGGAAGAGAGAAGATCACCCTGGACTGTGTGAAGGCAGTGTGGGATCTGAATGAGACTTGATGGGTGGGTAAAGACAGTGAGAGGCAATAAAGAAAGGGAAAGAAGAGCAACATGCAAGAGGTCGGGATCCCCAGCAACAGGAACTTGGTCTAGGAAGGGGTGTTAGCATAACGCGCTTGTGCTCATACAGTGAAGAATCTACCAGTCAATGTGGGTGACCTGGGTTTCAATCCCTGGGTCTGGAAGGATCCCCTGGAGAAGGAAATGGCAACCCACTCCAGTATTCTTGCCTGAAAATCCATGGACAGAGGAACCTGGCAGGCTACAGTCCATGGGGTCACAAAGAGTCAGACATGACTGAGCAAACTAATACTAAAGGAGGGTCAAAAACTTAGGGACAAGACAAGGCATTGGTGTGGATGCTGTTAGCCAATGATGCGTGGGTGTGGGTGGAGGGTGGTCAAGCCAAGAGCCTAAAAGACTACAGATCAAACAAAAACCAGGAGAGCCGTGTAGAATTCCTAAGAGAGGCTATTTAAAAATGTGTGAGTTATGCCCTTCGGCCAAAGAAGATATGACAGAATTTGCTCCACTCAAATCCAGCAATAAGGTACAAAAGTTTACAACATAATTCTATTCTGCTTCAAAAGATTCTGATGAATTCGGCATAAAATATAGTGACTTGAGAGTCCAAATGGAAGGTCTCAATAACGGATAGCAAAAAAATTAAAAGTAGAATAAACTAAATCTACAAAGTCAGTTTTAAACTATTTAGGCATTTAATTAATTTTGTGAAGGCACATCTTAAAAATGATGTTGAATTGGGCCAACTTGATTAATAAGTTATGAATATCAAGATGTAATACTAGAAAGTACAGGGACTTTAAAAGTTATCTTTGAGTAAACCAAAAGTTAATCTTGAAAAATTCAAAGTTGACATAGGACACCTATTCAGGATAAATCTGTGTGAAGATAAAGCACGTTTGGATGAGTTTCACCGCCCCCTTAGGTGAGTGTTTTGACCGACAAGCTGCTAATAATCATTGTTCTTTGTACAACCACCACTTTGGTGAACACCAATAACCTGACTTGGCGTTGGCCAAGTTTCAGAAGCAACCTTCTGTGGAGGAGGAGGAGGGCTGGCTTGCAGCCCACCCAGTGTGGCAAGGACCCTCTGTATGCTATAAGAGGTTCAGGCAGCCAGGTGGTGAGCATCAGGAAGGGGCCGTCAACCCTTTTGGACTGGGTTTGAAGGAAGGAAGTTTAGTTCCAGGATACCGGAGAGGCACAAGAATAGGCCGTGATAGCATAGGATCCCCGGCATGAAATGGAGTCCAGGCGTGTCAAACCAGTCAAGGTTGGCAAGAAAGTCTTCTCTAACAAGGTTAAATGAGCACAGGGAAAGAGAAGAAACTTTTAGAGAAGAACAAGGTGGAAATCCCAATTAAGCATTATGCTTTTGCAAAACCCTATGTAACCAGGATAACACTGGTACTAACAGGTCTCTTTCTTAACATTGACATTTAATATCATTAATCTGGCGCTTTTAAGTAGAATTCAGTGTGCACTGTGAGATTGGGGGCAGAAATCCGAGCCTGATGTGAAGCACGTTAGAACAGGAGTGCTTTTTAAAAATAATATACTGTTTTATGGCCCTGCTGGTGACCAATTGGAATCAAATCCCCTGGGTGGGGAACCTGGCATCACCCTGTTTTTTCTAAAAGCTCCCTCATGATTTTATGCACAATCCAGGGCTGAATTCTTTGAACCAACCAGAGTGATGGAAACCATAATCCCAACTGTAAGCCAAAGACTAGTTCAGAGTCCCAGTCTGAAATAAGCTCCCAGGTATTCCCCCAAGAAATCAATTTTAACTGGGCATCTGTTTTACTTCAACTAAATAGGAATTGTCCCCTCACTAGTTACGAACATTCTGTGATCACACTGAGGAGAAATTGCCTTCTTTATAGCTCAGATACTAATCAGTCCACAACCCTGGCGGCTCACATCATCTGGAGGAATTTCACACGAGAAAGAAGATGCTAGCACTCCACTGCAGAGCAGGCCAGGGCTGGGTCAGCAGACAAAATGATGAAAGAGCAAATAATAGCAACCACAAAAAGCCGCCTCACTTCCCTTGGCCCTGCTGAAATCCTTGTTTCTAAAGTGAACTTAAACAGTCAAAGAACAATTAAGATCTCAGGTGGTGGCTTACGTCATTTGTATTCACTTTCCCATCTTGCTGTAACCAGTTTTACCACGAAACTTCAGCAAGTTTAAACAACACAGATCATTATCTTATGGTTCTTCCTAGAAGTCTGACCTGTTTTCACACGGAGCTAAAATCCTGGTGTCCACAGCTGCGTTCCTTTCTAGAGGCACTAAGGGGCACTTGTTTCCTTCCTCATTGGATTGTTGACAGAATTTAGTTCCATTGCTTGTTTGTAGGACTGTGATCCTGAATCCTTGCTGACTGTCAGCTGAGGGCTGTTATCCAGAGACCTCTCCTTCAAAAGCCAGGGGATTGTAGGCTGAGTCCTCCCTTACCCTTCCAGTCTCGCCTTCTTCCCCTTTCTTCATTTCTAACACAGCCAAGAAAATTTCTACTTCTAAGGACTACTGTGATAGAAGGGAGCCCTCACCCAAATAATCCGGATAATTTCCCTAATTTAAGATCCTTAACCATCATCAACACATCTTCAAGGAGGTCTCTTTTTCTGTTTGAAGTGACATATTCATAGGTTGCAAGCGCGGGATGAAGACATGGGGTGGAGGACATGTTATGAATACGGCATTATTCTGCCCACGACACTCTGGCACTCCAGTGAAGATTTTTTAAAAAGATAAGAAACCGAGTGGAGTTTGTGGTACAGTGTAGTTCTAAAGGTTTATTTCAGAATCACTGCCATACTGATCCTGGAGGGTATGAAAATGTCTAATTATCTAAATGATTTCCCAGAGTAGGGTAAAAGGGGAATCCCAGATCTGAGAGTGAAAGGTCGTTGTCTTTCTTTGATGCCTGAAATGAAGCTCCAGTACTTTGGGCCACCGATGCAAAGTAGCTGACTTAATTGGCAAAGACCCTGATGCTGGGAAAGACTGAAGGGCAAAGGGAGAAGGGGGTGGGTGGCAAGGATGAGATGGTTAGATAGCATCACTGATTCAATGGACATGAATTTGAGCAAACTCCAGGAGAGTGAAGACAGAGGAGCCTGGCATGCTGCAGTTCATGGGGTCACAAAGAGTAGGAACGACTTAGTGACTGAAAGAGCAACGAACAAAATACAAAATAGCATGTCTATCTATTAGTACATTCTTGAGAGCAAGCCAATAAGGCTGAAAAACTCCCTTCTGGGCAGAGCTTTTTTTCATCCCTGTCCCATGGAATTACATGCTTTTTCTAGAATCCGTTTGTAAGAAGGAGGTCTGATGACCCTGCTGGTTATGCTTAGTTTGCCGCCAGTTTATCTTCTTAAGGCACTAACATCATAAAGAAATTGAATTTGGGGCACTGACAAAGTGAATGACAGAAGCTTCAAAAAGAGGTGAAAATAATTTCTATTTTTCAGAATCCTCCATGTACTATAAAAACTGAATTCCAGGTCACAAGGCTCTGAAACTCTTAATATACAATGCAAAGATGTATTTGTTCAATAAAGCGAATTATTTGGGTCCCACTGTACGAGACATCAACCAAACCAAAGATCTCTGGGAGGCGAAGCAGGGTGTTTGTTCTAATCAAAACAGGCATGGAGCCAATTTCCATGTTCTTAGTGAAAGGGCTGCCTTGTTGACTTTGGAGCGTGTACAACTCGCACAATTGTTAATGCAGAGAGGAATCTGTCCCGAGTCTCCTTGAGTTATTTCCCTTAATTATATTGTAATTAATTAATTATTCAAAGAATGGTTTCTACTTTATAGCAAGAGAGGACAAAAGATACTGTATTTTGACTTTTTCTTGCGTTTTCTTGGAACTTTTTTTTTTTTTTTTTCTGGCACACGCTGGCAGGGAAAGGAAACAGGTTTGATTTTTGAAAGAGGATGGAAATTATTGCATTCCAGGCTTTCCACTCTGGTGTTGATACTGGATAAGGCGGAATTTGGGAAAACGTCCGCTGGAAAAACAGTAATTTTTTCCTGATCTTCCATTAAAAAAATGTGCATGACTGTTTTCGGCATTTACTTTAACAGTGTCCTTTGATTTAAGTATTTCAGTTCTGCATATGAAAGTGTGCCACAGTGGAAGAGCACGAGATGAGAGAGACCAGTTCACCTAGATCAAACCCTGCCCTGCCACATCCAGGGTTTATATCTTATATTGTAGGTCCTTAGCCCTTTCTTAAAAGTTTTATTTCCCACAATGGGGGAAATGCGATAGGGTGTGGAAAGTGATATCCACCTGTAATCAGCCAGGTTCCTTAGTTTATAACAACAGAAAAATCTCATATTTAATTGCACAGTTAGCCCATAGGGATTTATTAAAATGGTGATTGGATACTCCGTGAATCTAGAGAAATGAAAATCCATAGAACAGGGGAGGCCAGCTAGCGCCAGGACTTCAGGTGAAGTATTTACAGAACTTGGTCCAACGAGACCAGCAGTACCATACACTGACTCTGCTGAACACAGAATTTTAGGTGGCACCTCTCAGGCTGCTGCCTCCTGCCCAGGCACCGATTCAGTGGATTCTCTGCAGTCTCTAACTATGTACAACTAACTTTCCAAATTAATGTTTGGGCAAGGCATTTCTGCTTGGAGAACTAGAGGTCCATCTGCTACTCTTAGGCAGTAAAGGAAATCTGAGAATCCAGTAGTAATGTTTCAGTTGTCAGCAGTATAGGTGGGCCTCTGCCCGATTCAGCCAAACTCCCCAAGAGTGGAGAATTTTCCAAATACAGTGTAATAGAGGATCCAGAAGCCACATGACCAACAAAAAAAAAAAAGACGCCCACAAAAAGCCCACAAACAACCTCCCCCCCAACAACAACACAAAACAATCAAAAAATCTCAAAAAAACCGAAATCCACCAAAATAACCCCTACTTACTGAGGTCCATCCTTCAGTGACCTACAGTGCCTACCCTCCTAGGTTCCCTACATTGATATATTCCAAAAGAAAAAATTTCTCTATTCACTGAGTGCAGCTATAATTAGTAATAATTTTAAAATGCTCTCACTTCTTCCCCAAGGGAAGTCCTCATCTGCAAAGTCTCATGCAAAGTCTCACAGCTCGTCTTTCACATTCAAGATCTTCTAGTTGTGTCCATTCCTTCTCAGGTCTGGCAAGATCCCAACTCAATGTTCCTTAATGTTATAGCTGAGATTAAAGCTAATCATCACAGTGCATGATCCTTAAGTAAGAGAGAAAGAGAAAATAATTTAAATAGTGGTATTTTTACATATGGTTTTTCCAGTGGTCATGTATGGATGTGAGAGTTGGACAGTGAAGAAAGCTGAGCGCCGCAGAATTGATGCTTTTGAACTGTGGTGTTGGAGAAGACTCTTGAGAGTCCCTTGGACTGCAAGGAGATCCAATCAATCCATCCTAAAAGAGATCAATCCTGGGTGTTCATTGGAAGGACTGATGTTGAAGCTGAAACTCCAATACTTTGGCCACCTCATGTGAAGAGTTGACTCATTGGAAAAGACCCTGATGCTGGGAAGGATTGGGGGCAGGAGGAGAAGGGGACGACAGAGGATGAGATGGTTGGATGGCATCACCGACTCGATGGACATGGGTTTGGGTAGACTCCGGGAGTTGGTGATGGACAGGGAGGCCTGGCGTGCTGCAATTCATGGGGTCGCAAAGAGTTGGACACGACTGAGCGACTGAACTGAACTGAACTGAACTGATATATATAGTATAGAATTATATAATAAATTTATATATATATACACACACACACACATATCATTGCAAAAAGAAGGTGTGAATAAATGCTAAATTCCACATGCTGCATCAGGTCACAAGCCAAAGTAAATATTTGACTTCATCATTCCCCTATTCCATATCCTTTTATCTTGGCAACTGAGGTTCTTTTTTTTTTTTTTTTAATTTTTGGCTATGTAGGGGCATGGTATGTGGAATCTTAGTTCCCTGACCAGAGATCGAATCCATGCCCCATGCAGTCCAAGTGTGGAGTTTTAACTGCTGGACTGCCAGGGAAGTCCCTCCTGATGTTACTTTCAGACAGGGTTGGTGTTGACCCAGACCTCCACTCCTGGATCCAAGCCCTCGCAGTCCTATCATGTATCTTCTTCATTCTGGTCGTTGGAGAACATGGCAGTACCTAGAGTTATCCCCAAGGAAACTCCTGAATCCATCGGAGTCCCCTTTCCACCTCATTATGTAGCAGCATCCCAATTTCCTCCTAATATTCAGGTCAACCATCCCTAAACACTGAATAACCGGCACAAAGCCTGTTTCACTCAGTGGCATCAGAGTCTGAGACCTTGTAGTTGGCTTTTCAGCACATGTTGTGCTCTTTTCTGATCAAAAGGCCCGGACATGTGGGTTTGATTATGCTTCTCCTTGCACGTTGCCTCACTCAAATGAACAGAATCATCAGGAGAGGCTGCAACAAGTCTGACTGGACAAAGAGGGAGGGCAGCCTTTTGGTTGATGAGGAAGGATTCATTGAATTAGTTTTATGATGCTCCTGAGATGATCCAAAATTGATACCAAATTTTCCCAATTCCAGAATAGAATACCTTGGGAGATATTGGGGTTCAGTTTCAGACCAACCACAATAAAGCATATATCACAATAAATTGATTCACACACACTTTTTATGGCTTCTCAGTACAATAAAAAAGTTATATTTTAACATTATAAGTATGTAATAGATTATGTCTAAAAAGAAACTATATATATCTTAATTAAAAATGCTTCATTGCTAAAAAATTTTAACTATCCTCTGATAATGCATGATGCCACAAACCTTCAATTTGTAAAATATATATATATATATATATATATATATAATATCTGTGAAGTGTTAAAAAGCAACAGTGCAATAGAATGAGTTATGCCTGTACTTAGGGTTAAATTCTTATGCACAGTACCCTGAATATCACACAAAAATGGTCATGCCAAGGTCCATGAATTAAACAGTTAATTTGGTGATCCCCAGAGATCAAACTTTGTGTGTTATTTGACTTATCGCAGTGTTTTGTGGCACCAATAGATATGAGGTTTATATTTATTTTTGAAGAACAATTTTAAATGTGGTAAAAAAACATGAGAGCTTTAATTTTCAAGTTATAATAGTTTTTGGATTTCAGTGATGCTTGCGTGGGTAAAAATGTAAGAATTTTGTTTTTGCTTATTACTGTCTTCATCCTGACCAGTGCAAATGAGAAGAAACACTCTTTTATGCAGCCCTGGAATGGATTTACCCCATACTGGTTTTCGTAGTGTGGTCGATGATTGTTTTGGCTGTCATACATCCCTTAATGGTTCTTTTATTCAATGTGACCACAGGTAAGGAATTAATTAGCAGAGATTCTTTCATTGTTCCTGTTTCTTCTCTCTGGGTCACTAGCTTCTGATTCAAGTCTGGATCACTCTATCTGATAGGTGGTACATGTGTGCGTGGCTAAGTCACTTTGTCGTGTCTGACTCCTTGTGACCCTATGGACTGTAGCTGCCAGACTCCTCTGTCCATGGAATTCTCCAGACAGAATACTGGAGTGGGTTGCCATTTTCCCTTCTCCAGGGGATCTTCCTGACCCAGGGATGAAAACCCAGGTCTCTTGCATTGCAGGCAGATTCTTTACCACCTGAGTCACTAGAACCTGTGAATACCAGATGGCCGACTATAATCATCTTTTCCATAAAAATGTTCATTAATAAAACTACCTCACCTAATTTCCTATCTGGTTCTATTATTTTAAAAAATTTAAAAATTAAACAAACTTTTAATCCATCTTCATCCACATAAAGCTGTTGAGACCTGGACATAGTCTACCTTGTTTTATATCTTACTATCTTTTTTATCTCCCTAACAACCTCACGACGAATTCCAGTAAATCCCAGACATGTTTTGAGGCTGCCCAGCACCTGAACTTGCAAACGATTGTGAGAATTCTCTATCTTAGTAAGTCATTGCTGGAGGCAGCTTGACTTCCTCTAAAGAATGGAAAGCCAGGTACTCACTTTCTAAACTCCTTACGAGCTAGGAAGTTAGCAGGAGACCGGTGTCCATCAATACAGGAGATGTAAGAGACACAGGTTTGATCCCTGGGTCAAGGAGATCCCCTGGAGGAGCATGGCAACCCACTCCAGTATTTTCCTTCTGGAGAATTCCATGGACAGAGGAGTCTGGCGGGCTACAGTCCATAGGGTCACAGAGAGTCAGACACGACCAAAGTGACTTGCCACGCACACATGTACCACCTATCAGAAGAGTGATCCAGACTTGAAATCAGAAGCTAGTGACCCTGAGCAAACAGGAACAATGATTAATCTCTGCTAATTAAATCCTTACCTGTTGGTCACATTGAATAAAGAACCAATGAAGGGATGATATGACAGCCAAAACAAACATCGACCAAACGCACATAAATGGGGTAAATCCATTTCCAAGGCCTGCCTAAAAGAGTGGTTTCTTCTCATTCACTGGACAGATGAAGACAGTAATAAGCTCAAATTCTTACATTTTACCCACGCATCATACACAGAAATCCAAAAACTATATAACTTGGAAAAATAAAGCTCTCATGTTTTTTACCACCATTTAAAAATGTTTTCAAAAATAAATATAAAACTCATATCTCTTGGTGCCACAACACAGGAGAATAGTCAAAAAACACACAAAGTTTTGATTCTGTGGGTCCCAAATTACATTTTAATTCAAGGCCTTGCAGAGACCTTTTGTGTGATATTCAGGGTACTAGTGCCATAATGGAAATTAACCCGAAGTACAGGCATACCTCATTCTATTGCACTTTGCTTTATTACACCTGTCCACCCAGATATTATATATATAATATAAATATATATATATTTTACAAATTTGAAGGTTTGTGGCAACCTTCATTATCAAGGATAGTTAGAATTTTTTTAGCAATGAAAGCATTTTTAATTAAGATATATATAGTCTTTTTAGACATAATGCTATTACATACAATATAATTTAAATAATAAACTTTTATATGGTACGAGAAGCCAAAAAGTGTGTGTGACTCAATTTATTGTGATATCTGCTTTATTGTGGTGGTCTGAAACTGAACCCACAATATCTCCAAGGTATACTAACTGGAATTGGGAAATAAGGTATCTATTTGGTCCATCTCAGAGCACTCAAAAACCTCATCACTGAATCCTCCTCATCAACCAACGGCCCTCCCTCTTTGTCCAGTCAGACTTTGTTAGCAGCCTCTCCTGATGATTCCTTGTCATTTGAGTTGTGGCACTTTGTGCAAGGAGAACATAATCAAACCCACACTGGTCCCGGGCCTATGATACAGAAAAGAGCACAAGACATGTGATGAAAGCCAAGTGTATTTCTACAAGGTCAGACTCTGAAATGCCACTGGAGTGAAACCAGGCTTTGTGCCTGTTATTCAGTATCTTAGGATGGTTGACCCTGAATATTAAGAGGAAATAGGGATGCGCTACATAATGAGGCTGTAAAGGGACTGCTGGATCCAGGAGATCCTTGGGGATAACTCCTAGTACTGCCATGATCTCCAACGACCAGAATGAGAAGATACAGATAGGACTGCCGAGGGCTTGGATCCCTAGATGAGGTCTGGGTCACACCACCCCTGTCCAGAAGAACATCAGGGGAACTTCCCCTGTCAGTCCCAGCATTTAAAACTCCACACTTGGGATTTTTTGTGTGTTTTTTTTTTTTTCCTGCATGGGGCAATGGAATCGTTCACTGGTCAGGAACTAAGAATTCCACATACCCTGTAGCCAAAAATTTAAAAAAAAAAAAAAAGAACATCATATTGCCAAGATAAAAGGATAATGGAAAAGGGGAATGATGAATCAAATATTTACTTTGGCCTTGTGACCTGAAATGCACATGTGGAATATAGCATTATTCACACCTTCTTTCATGCAATGATATGTGTGTTTTGTGTAGTATATCTGATATATATATATATTATAGATATATAAATATCAGTTTTTCAATTCAGTTCAGTTCAGTTGCTCAGTCGTGTCCAACTCTTTGCGACCCCATGAATCGCAGCACGCCAGGCCTCCCTGTCCATCACCAACTCCCGGAGTCTCACCCAAACCCATGTCCATCGAGTCGGTGATGCCATCCAACCATCTCATCCTCTGTCGTCCCCTTCTCCTCCCGCCCCCAATCCTACCCAGCATTAGGGTCTTTTCCAATGAGTCAACCCTTCGCATGAGGTGGCCAAAGTATTGGAGTTTCAGCTTCAACATCAGTCCTTCCAATGAACACCCAGGATTGATCTCTTTAGGATGGATTGATTGGATCTCCTTGCAGTCCAAGGGACTCTCAAGAGTCTTCTCCAACACCACAGTTCAAAAGCATCAATTCTGCGGCGCTCAGCTTTCTTCACTGTCCAACTCTCACATCCATACATGACCACTGGAAAAACCATATGTAAATACTCTTTTAAATTAATTTTTCTCTTTCTCTCTTACTTAGGATATGCAGTTTAAGAAAAAAAAGATGATTAGCTTTACAACTCAGCCTATAAATTAAGGTAACATTGATGTATTGATCTGCCAGACCTGAAGAGAATGGGACAACACCTAGAGAATCTGAATGTTAAGACGAGCAAGAACTTTTGCATGAGACTTTGCAGATGAGGACTACCCTTGGGAAGAAGTGAGAGCATATTTATTAAACAAATAATAGCTGCAACTCAGCTGAAAAGAGAAATTTTTTCTGTTGGAATGATAAAGTGAGGGAAAAGGAGGTAGGTCACTGTAGGTCACTGAAGGGAATGGACTCCAGGAAGGTGATATTTGGGGATTTCGTTTTTTTTGAATTTTTATTGTTTTGTTGATTGTTTGTTGGGGGGAGGTTGTTTTTTGGGGCTTTTGTGGGGTCTTTTTTTTTTTTTGGTCCATGTGCTTCTGTACCTCCTCCTGTAAATTGGAATTCTCCACTCTGAGTTGGCTGAATGGGCATAGCCACCTCCTACTGCTGACACTGAAACATTACATACCTTGATTTCTCAATTCCTTTGAGCAGCTAACAAGAGTAGCAGATGACCTAATTCTCCAAGCAAGACATTGCCTCCCCAAACATAATTTGGAAGTTAGTGACACAAGATAGAGACTGCAGAAATCCACTGAATCAGTGCCAGGCATGAGGCAGCAGTCCTGAAGTGCCACCTAACATTCAGTGTCAGCAGCGTCAGTGCTTGGACACGCTGGTCTCCGTAGGACCAGTTCTGTAAACATACTTCCCCTGAAGTCCTGTCCGCTTCCTGGCCTCCCTGTTCCTATGGATTTTCATTTCTCTAATTTCAGAGTTATATCGCCAATACCATTTTAATAAATCCCTATGTGCTTAACTGATCCATTAAATATGTAGTTTTGGTTTCTGTTGTAAAAAACTAAGATCACTGGGCTGAAACAGGTGGATAATATCGTCATTTCCCCCATGTGAAATCAAAACTTTAGAGAAGCTAAGTACCCAACAAAATAAAAATAACACCAGGAGTGGGCAGGGCTGGTTTGAATCTAGGTGAACTGGTCTCGTCTCATCTGTGTGCACTTCCACGGTGGCACACTTAATATGCAGAACTGAAATACTTCAAATCAAAAGAGCACTGTTAAGTTAATGCAGAAAATGTCATGCAAATATTTAATGAAGATCCGAAAAAATACTGGTTTTCCCCAGCGACGTTTATTCCAATTCCGCCTATCAGTATCATCCACCAGAGTGGAAAGCCCACTGAATGCAATAATTTCCACTCCTCTTCAAAACAAACCTGTTCCTTTCCCCGAGCAGAGTGTTCCAGGATAAAAAAAAAAAAGTTCCAAGAAAGCCCAAGAAAAGAGTCAAAATACAGTATCTTTTTTTCTCTTGCTATAAAGTAAGAAACCAGCTTTGAATAATTAATTAATTACAATATAATTAAGGGACATAACTCCAAGGAGAACTCGATTCCTCTCTGCCATTAAACAATTGGTGTAGTTGGACACGCTCCAAGTCAACAAGCCCAGAGCCCTTCACAAGAACATGGAATTGGCCTCCATGCCTGTTTTGAATAGAACAACACCCTGCTTCATTCCTCCCAGAGATCGCTTTGGATAGGTTTGTCTCGTACAGTGGGAGCACCCAATAAATGCTTATTGAACACATACATCTTTGCCATATGTAATTTTAAGAGTACAAGCCTTGTCGACCTGGAGATTCAGTTTTTAAGTACATGGAGGATCTGGAAAAATAGAAATTATTTTCACCTCTTTTTGAATCTTCTATCATTCACTTTAGTCAGAGCCCCAAAATCCATTTCTTTATGTTGTTAGTGCTTAAGAAATCAACTGGATGCAAACTAAGCATAACCACAGTGTCAGAGCCTTCCTTCTAAAACGGATTACTAGAAAAGCAGAGAATTCCATGGGACCGGGATGATAAAGCTCTGCCCAGAAAGGAGGTTTTTCAGCCTCTATTGCATTGCTCTCAAAGAATGTACCTAATAGAATTAGAACATCTAAATTTCTTATTTTGTTGTTGCTCATCAGTCACTATTCCGTATCCTACTCTTTGAGACCCTATGAACTGCAGGCAGAGGCCAGGCTCCTCTGTCCTTCACTCTCTCCGGAGTTTGTTCAAATTCATGTCCAATGAATCATTGATGCAATCTAACCATCTCATCCTCTCCACCCACCCCTTCACCTTTCGCCTTCATCTTTCCCACTTCATGGTCTTTTCCAATTAGTCCACTCTTTGCAATCAGGTGTCCAAAAGTACTGGATCTTCAGTTTCAGAATCAAAAGAAAGACAACGACCTTTCACTCTCAGAGTCTGGGATCCCTTCTACCTAATGCTGGGAATCATTTAGATCAATAGACCATTTTCATACCCCCTCCAGGATCAGTATGCAGTGATTCTGAAAATAATCCTTAGAGAACCAACCCTTCCCACAAACACCCCACCTGTTCTTATCTTTTTAAAAATCTTCACACTGGAGGGCAGAGTGTGGGCAGATAATGCCGTAATCCTCACATGCCCCTCCACCCCATGTCTTCATCCCAGCGCTTGCAACCTATGAATATGTCACTCACACAGAAAAATGAGACCTTGAAGATTTGATTATGGTTAAGGCTCTTAAAATAGGGAAATTATCCTAGGATAAACTGGGTGGCTCCATTCTAACACAGTAGTCCTTAGAAGTAAGAAATTTTCTGGTGCTGATGTTTAGAAAGAAAAAGTGAAAGGAAGGCGAGACCTGGAAGGTTAAGGGAGACTCACGCCAACCAACACCTAGCTTTGAACGGAGATCTCTGAACAGCCTTCAGCTGACCAGTCAGCAAGGATTCAGGTATCCCAGTCCTACAACAGGCAAGGAACTAAATTCTGTCAACAATCCAAATGAGGAAGGGAAACAAGTGCCCCTTATTGCCATCTAGAAAGGAACGCAGCCTGTGGACACCAGGATTTTAGCCCGATGAAACTGGTCAGACTTCTAGAGAACCATAAGATAATGCATCTGTTGGTAGTTTAAACTGCTGATTTTTGTGGTAAGAAACTGTTTACAGCAACGATGAAAGTGAGATACAAGACGTAAGCCACACCTGAGATCATAATAGTTCTTGCCTGTTTAAGTTCACTTTAGAAACAAGGATTCAGGCAGGCCCAGGGAAGTGAGGCGTCTTTTGTTGTTGCATTATTTGCTTCTTTCCCTCAATTTGTCTGCCTGACCAGCCCTCCTGCCGTCTTCATTGAGTTCAGCATCTTCCTTTCCTGTGAGAAATTCCTCCAGAATGAGTGGACCCCAGGTTTGTGGACTGGATTAGTATCTGAGCTAATAAAGAAGGCAATTTCCCTCCAGTGAATCACAGAATGTTGTAACATTTAGGGACAATCCTATTTAGTGAAGTAACAGATGCCCAGTTAAAAATGATTTCCTTGTGGGAATTACCTTGTGAGCTATTTCAGACTGGGACTCTGAAACTAGTCTTTTGGCTTTCCAGTTGGGATTATGGTTTACCATCACTCTGGTGGTTCCAAAGAATCAGCCCTGGATGTGCATAAAATCATGAGGGAGCTTTTAGAAAAAAACAGGGATGCCAGGTTCCCACTCCAGTATTCCTGATTCAAATGTCAGCAGCAGGCCTAAAACAGTATTATTTTTTAAAAGCTCTCCAGTTCTAACGGTGCTTCACATCAGGCCCGATATTTGCCCATCTCATGCACACTGAATTCCGACTTAAAAGGCCAGATTAGATGATAAATAATGGTCCAAAGTAAGAAATGAGACCAGTACCGAGTGTTATTCCTGGTTACATAGGGTTTTGCAAAGCAAAATGCTTTAATTGGATTTCCACATTTTCTTCTCTAAAATTTCACTCTTTCCTCTGTTCTCATTTAATCTTGTTAGAAAGACTTTCTGCCACTAGAATGTTTGACAGCTTGACTCATATCCTGCCTGGATCCCTATGCTATTCACTGTATCTTGGCTCTCCGTGTCCTCCTGGAACTAAAGCTTCCGCTCCTCAACTCAGTCCGCAAGGGTTGACAGCCCTCTCCTGATGCTCACCACCTGGCAGCCTGAACCACCTATAGCCAACAGAGGACCTTTCCACACTGTGCTTGGCCTGCAGCCAGCCCTCCTCCTCCTCCAGAATGCTGGCACTGAAACTTGGCCCGCACGCCAAGTTGCAGGTTATTTGGGTGTTCACCAAAGTGGTGGTTGTACACAGACAAAGATTATTATCAATTCTTTGATTTTTAAGATTAACATTTGGTTTAATCAAAGATAAATTTTAAAGCCCAGTAATTCTAGTATAAATCTTGATTTTCTAATATTAATCAACAAAATTCAACCATCAATTTTTTAGAGATGTGCCTTCACAAATTAATTAAATGCCCTTAAAAAGTTTTTAAAACTGACTTTGTAGATTTCGTAATATACTACTATTAATTTTTTTTTCTATTAATGAGACCGTTCCATTTTGGCTCTCAAGTCACTTATAATAATAATGCCAATTCATCAATCTTTTGAACATAATAGAAATTATTTTTGTAACTTTTGTACTCTATTGCTTGATTTGAGTTGAGCAAATTCTGTCAACTCTTCTTTGCCAAGGCCATAACTCACACATTTTTAAATAGCCTCCTTTGGATTCTACTCGCTCTCCTGTTTATGTTTTGACTCTGTATCTTTGGCTCTTGGCTGACCACCCCACCACCACCACCACCATCATAGCAAACAGCATCTCCACCAATGCCTTGTCTAGTCCTCAGTTTTTGGACTCCAGGGTCTTCCTTTAAGTAAATTAGTTTGCTCAGTCATAGTCCTAACTCTTAGTGACCGCCGAAGCAACTGTAGCCTGCCACTTCCTCTGTCCATGGGAATTTTCCAGGCAAGAATACTGGATTGGGTTGCCATTTTCGCTTCTCCAGGGGATCTTCCCGACCAAGGGATTGAACCCAGGTCTCCCTCATTGCAGGCAGATTCTTCACTGTCTGAGCCACCCAGTCGTATGCTAACACCCCTTCCTAGACCAAGTTCCTAGTGCTGGGACCCGACCTATGGAAGTTTGCTCTCCTATCCTTTCTTTAATGCCCTCTCCTGTTTCTTTACCCACCCATCAAGGCTCATCTCAGATCCCACCTGCTTCACCACAGTCAGTGATTTCTTCTCTCTTCCACACATGTGCCCACCATTGCTGATACATTCAATTATATTACCTTGCACCTCAGTATTATTGCTTAGTAATTATTCCTGCTTTTTTTTCCCTGTATTTTCTTACGCTATATTTGAAACTCTTATTATAAGAAAAATGGGTTAACAGCTGTTGTTTCAGAGCTATTTTATATCTCGGCTTCTGGCCCTAGCATGGTACCTTGGGCATTGACGACAGCTGAGTAAGACCAAGAGGGCATGTGTAAATTCTGCTCCTGCCCAATAGCTTGGATGGTAATGATAACTAAGCAGAATTAATTATAAACAACCCTTGGCACTTGAGACCCATGACACATGCCCCCCCCCCCCCCCCCCCTATTATCAGGGATAGCATGTCACTCTGCTTCTCAGATTCTGGATGCAGATTATTACTGGACTTCAGTCCAGCTAGTTAGATTCCAGACAAGCCGTATCTGGTACTGATTTTCCATCCTGAAATCACAATGACTGTAGTTGTTAGCAAACACTCATTTCTGAAAAATCTACCTCGATGTGTGCTTTTACTCCTACTGGGAAGAAAATGCTGAATTAACATATTTCAGCATGACCACACTTATGGACATGAGTAATGTGTGGAGAGGCAGGAAATGAGAGAAGCCAGCTCACATTCTAGTTTAGTTTTGTCAGGACCTACATTGGAAAAACAGACTCCATATTTTTTTTATCAAAACATAAGTTTGCTATCCTATAATTATGCAGAAGAGCTAAAAGAGTATCAATAGTACCGTCTACCCAAGAAGAAATAGAAGAAGAACATCACACGACAAAAGAACCACATGTACAACCAAATCCCCAGACCTGAGATGTCTCTGATTTACTGCATGAAAGAGGGATCCCCTCTCATTTCAACTATTGGTCGGCTGTCGTGGTTTTAATTGAAAAGCATTCCCTCCATCCCCACCCAGCCCCAAGAAGACTCATCACCTTCCCCCCAGGCCAAAATGTTTACAAAATATTCCTACATCACCATGGAAACAGTCAAAAATCTGCTCGCACTTTGGGTGGTGTTAGACTGAATACACTGCCATCATTTTTTATTTGGTATCGTTTTTGACTATTTATAGATTTGAAATATAGATCACAGGAAGAGGCCCATTTGGTACAAGAGAGCTGTCACCATAGCAGAGCAAGAAGCAAAAATAAAAGAAGGAGACCCATAACAACCCAATTTTTGTTACCAAAGAAAAATAGATAATAACTTTTTAGTTTAACTTGTTTAACAAAACGTATGTCTCTCCTGTGACATTAGCCACACATAACACCTGAACCACCCTAATGAAGATGGGAAATAGATATAATGATAGTAACAGAGGTTTTACGTATGAGGTGCCCTAATCCTCACAGGCATCACTTATTTATATTCCTGTTTTACAGATGCAGAATCTGAGACACACGAGATTAAGGTTATACAACAGGTAAGTTACAGAGCAAGAATCAAACTCGGAAGTCTGATCCAAGGACCCACGCGTCACAACCACTACATCTGATTACCACAGGTTTATGAGGGAGGGAAGATGCCTCAACGTGTCATCTGGTGAGTTGAATTTGTTGGTTTCTTTGCCAACTAAAGTCAGATTCTATCAAGCTTTGACAGACTAAAAAAGGAGTGTATTTTCTAATTTGTCAATAACTGATAAATCGATGCAAAAACTGAGGAAGTGGTAAGTAGAGACCCAGCTGGTAGGAATGGACATATTCCACTTCACAGATGCATGGATAAAGGTCTTTTGCTGCCAATCAACCTTAAAATCCCGCCTTATCTCCTCCTATGCTCGTGTTTACGTTCCACATCCAAGTGACTCCACCCAATATGAAACCAGGCATCTTTACAAACCCCAGCCCACATCACAAGGGACTCTGCTGGGACGAATCGGCACAACTGCCACCGCAATACAGGAACACAAACCACAGGAACTTACCTACCACAGAGAGCATTCAGGACCACCCAGTACAAACCTAATGCCCCTGAAGTAACTTCCTCATTTTTGCCGTGACACCCCGACTCGCTGCTTGAAGATTGCTTGACCTCAAGAAAGGGCTACTAGCTTTTGGGTCACGAGAGCCATATTTGAGAAGATAAAAAGGGAGACAATGACCACATTCCTATTAATGCTCAACAAATAGATCTGGTTTGAACCAAAATCAAATGCCAACTGAGATTAAATGGAATCACTTTTTAGGCATTGAAATAAATTTAAGCATTTTGTACATTGTTGACTAGCAGTTTTCTTAGACCTAATTCAGTCCGTTATAAGGTAACAAGCAGTAACAATGGCTTAATTGCTTTATGCCTGGGTCATAATGCAGAAATGGCTATGCCACAGAAGCAGGCACTAACCATATTTACTGTGAGACCTGGTCCTGGAGAGGTCCAGCAACCCAGTGATGTCTAGTAAATCATCTCATCATCACAGTGCACACCCTACAGCAGTGACTGTCCAAGCTCATTACCACCTCTGGCAGCTGACTGCCTCTGGGACTCGGTAAGTTTACTTTATCTCTGTCCCCTCAGATTCATTACTCAAATAGGGATAGTAAATAGCTCCTACCTTTTTAAGATGGATCTGAGGATCAAGGACACTAACGACACCGGTTGCTTCCTGGACACCCTTCCACATGTTTCAATCTAAGAATTTAAGAACTTTGTCCATTCAGTTGACTTACTTATTTCCATCTAAGCTCAGTCTTGCCCCCTGAAATGATGGCTTTGTTTTGAAAGTCATTTTATCTGCTAACTGGGAGTGTGTGCACCATGGGCACAGTCATTCAGTTGGAGGTCCAGCTCTTTGCTCTTCTATGGACGGTAGACGCCCAATCCCAGAGAGGCTTCTCTGTCCGTGGGATTCTCCAGGCAAGAATACTGGAGTGGGTTGCTATTCCCTCCTCAGGGATCTTCCCAACTCCAGGGATAAAACACCTCGTTCTCCTTGGTCATCTCCTGCACTGGCAGCAGAGTTCTTTACCATTGTGCCACCTGGGAAGCCTATGAACTGGGAGGACACGGTAAAAAAGTGGTCCCTTTCAAATTTATCAATTTTGTCTCTCTTTCTCAAGCTCAGATTTTTTCTAAAGTATTACAGCCAAAGGGGCCTCCCCAGAATACGGAGCCCTAACAGGCAATGCAAGAGCTGTAGAGATGTGGATTTGATCCCTGGGTTGGGAATATCCCCTGGAAAAGGAAAATGGCAACCCACTCCAGTATTCTCTCTGGAAAATCCCCTGGGACAGAGGCATCTTGGCAGGCTACAGTTCGTGGGTCACAAAGAGTCAGACCCACAGCTGAGCACACACATACATACATTAACAGGCAAAGTCAACACAGTTACTTATTTAAATCCAGTAATTCTGATCATAGTCCCCAACCAAGCACCTGGATCAAGTTCAAAGGCAGTGGAGCAGGCAGAGCAGAGGGGTCAATCGAATTTCATAAAATCAAAACCAAAAGTTTTCTTTTGCTGCTGAACCACTAATGCAAGCAAGGCCGCTCTACGGAATTGGGACCCAATCCCCATTGAGTTTAACTCACATTAGCACTTCAGTGAGAAAGGGGTGCAAGCTGCAATCAACATTCCACATTTCTTCAGAATTCCTACAAAGAATGGAATCCTAATGGATAACGGTCTGGGGACAGTGTGGAGGGCAACGGGTACCTCCTGCAGTTTCATTTAAATAGCAAAAAAGATTTGTTTACTTAGTGTCATATTAGCTTTATTACTTGCATGCCACGATGCAGGTACTCATGTATGAACAGTGAGGGGCCAATGTCCCCCCAAATGCTCCTTGCTTACTGCCATTTCTCCACAATCCCACTCTATGCAAAGTGGCAAATTATAACACTTAAGAATGTGCAATCATTTATCTTAAGGGTATTTTGAGAATTCTTAAATCCCATTCTCCCCAGTCCCACCAAGATCAATTAGGCATCCAGGAATATTTCGAAATTAGGTTTTTGGTCTAGATGTATTAGGAAAGGAAAAGGCATGCCACAGAAAGCTATTTGACCAGAGCCATTCTCCTGATATGTAAAGACTTCCTTTTTGAATTTCAGCTAATACCCCAATGTAACAGGCATGTCCCTCATCCACTTAGCTTGAGAATGTTTACTTAAGAATAGGCCTAAAACTGCTAAACTATGAGATTTAGTATGCTCCAAGTTCAGTTACAGGGAGTTCTGGGTGATGGGGGATCTTCTAGTAACTTTGCTTTACAGGGCTTTTTGCTTCCCAGCTCCTCTACAGCAGGAAGGGCTGGAGCACACAATGACTGTTACTGGTATCTAGGTACGGGGCTGGTTAAATGTTCTGCATACCAGGAAGTGCTAACTCAAATGCCTTGAGCTGTAGATGACAAGACAGAGTCCCCCTAGGGTACATCCCCAACTCAGTTATGCTTTATTGCAGCTGTGTAGGAAAGGCAGGAGATTTTAGACATTCCCACATTTTCAGCAAGAAGCCAGAGAAGTTCATGAGTGTTGACAATATCACCTGAATTTTAAAAGTGGCAAATTAATAAAATGTTTTTCCAAGGACAGCATGGATGACCAAAGAGAAATTCACATCTCTGACCATCAGAAGACACCCTGGAACATTTGCACTTTACCTTTAAAGGTTTTGGTGACCTTGGAGCACTCATGATATTATTATAGTGATCCCATGTAAATATTTGCTTAGTACCTAAAGGCATTTGGCTATTGTACATCCATATCTCATTCATCCTCACAATATCACTGATTTAAGGGACTAGTACTATTTCCGTCCCCAGATGAGAAAACCTAGTCTCAAAGAGTCTGAGTAACTTACCCAAGATCGCCAAAGCAAGTCCACCTTGGGGATCTGCACGGGGCAGTCATGCCCTCCACAATGATGGCTTACTGCACCTGCACTAAAACCAGGTAATTCCACTGAGCCCACTCTCAGACTAGAGTATTACTACCAATTCAAAATCCCATGTGGGTAGATGTTTGAACAACTCCAGAAACAAAATTTTAATTATTCTTCTCCATTTATTGAAAGAGTGGTTACATTTTTGCAGTGTTTACAGTTTTTGCCAAAAATATCTAAAACTATTCAGTCAAAAAGCTATGTAAGCAATTGCATGCTATGCTTCAAATGTCTGAACTTGCAAAATTTGCATACAAGTGCATGAGAAGCTGCCAAACAGCAATGGAGGAATAATATTAAAGGTAAACACATGGAGTACTACTGGATTTTATGATTTTCCATGACAGTAGTGAGAACTAGAGCTGGTAAAGGTGGTGGAAAAATCTGGTGGAATTTTTACCAGAGCCAGTTGACCATTATTTTTTAAATACTTATAACATATATAGTTACCAAATCAACTTTAACCAAGTTACTACATCCGTTGAAAATACAATACACACACACACACCCACACACCATCTTCCAATGAAATGCGCCTGGATACCATCTTCTCCCAATCCATACAATCATCACTTCACAGATCTGCAGCAGCATTGATATCATCATTTCTTCCAGTGGAACCAGAGGGAAAGAAAAAGTGGTGTGACTGTGTAAGTGGTGTGTGAGGAGAGAGTAGAGAGAAATGGGCGAGACAGGTTAGAAAGGGAGTCAAATATTTTGATCAATTACTGCAGCAGCAGCGCTTATTCACATTAGTTAAGGACAGTCTGATAAATTTTAAAGTAGGATCACTATTAGTGGGGGAAAGTTAAATAAAGACGTGAGCAGCCACTGCCATAAGAGCAGTGGGTGCAATGGTTACTCACGAAGGGATCTTAGCACCAGACTGCCAGATTTGGATTCCAATTTCTTTACTTACTAGCTAGGTTTCCTTTTCTTTTTCTTTTCATCCTTTCTTTTTTTTTTTTTTTTTGCCTTTGGGGTCATGCCACAGGCTATTGGATCTTAGTTCACCGACCAGGGATTATACCAGGCCCACAAGCAGTGAAAGCATGGGTCAAACCTCTAGAGCACGAGGAATTCCCAAGCTAGGGTTTCTGAATGCATTGCCTTTTTAACTTGATAATTTTTTAGTTCCCTATCAATAAATTGGGAGTAATAGTAGACTCTACATCATAGTATTTTTGTTGTAGGATGTAAACATAGTTTAAATAGATAAAATTTAGAACAGGGATGGCACAAATTAGAACTCAACATATCAACTTTTAATCTATCAATTCTCTCCCAGAAAAACACTGGTAACTCAAAAATGCTGACCATTGGTGTTTCTCATCAAGTAACGTCACCACTAGTCTGGGAAATTTCAAAGTGAGATTGTTCTTTTTGTTAGGTTATTGGCCTTGGTTGTCACAATGATTGGCAAGCACTGCCAACACTCAGTGGGTAGATTTAGGGTTGGATGGTTAGATACTAGATGTTCTACAATTAAGGGTTCGCACAATGGTGAACTGCCTCCATCCCTACACATCTATATGTAGTCCTCCAGTCTTCATGTAGTAAAAAAAGTAAAAAACTTGTGATTATCTAAAATGAAGCCTAATTCCATTTTACATATAAATCCAAAATATTTTTTTCCACATGCTTAAATATTACTATATTTTCCAGGAACACAAATATCATGTAAAACAAGTGAAGTTAAACTTCTTGTTTGCTCAGAACCCTTCCCTAAGAATAGTTGTTTCAGAACCCTTCCGAAGAATAGTTCAAACATTTTGAAAAAAAAATTAGATGACCAACAACAATTTGAGGCATCAGCATACCTGTGTCAGCCAGTATCTGTAGCTATCATAATCACAGGGCTCCTATTGTACTTAGGAGATTCCAGCTCCATCGTGATTCTTTCCAAGGGATCTACATCTGAGTCAATTACCTATTGGAATTGATAGCAGGGTTTTTTTTTCATTTTTTTTGTTTTGTATAGTGTATTAAAGAATAACTTCCCTTTTATATCTCTCTAATATGACTATTTGAATATCACAGATTCTTTTTTTAGGTTATGCATGATAAGATGTTTTATGCATGCATGCATGCTAATGTCTTTCAGTCGTGTCCAACTCTTTGGTGAACCCTATGGACTGTAGCCTGACCGGCTCCTCTGTCCATGGGATTCTCCAGGCAAGAATACTGGAGTGGGTTGCCATGCCCTCCTCCAGGGGATCTTTCTGACCCAGGGATCAAACCCATCTCTCTGTGTCTCCTGCATTGGCAGGCAAGTTCTTTACCACTAGTCGCCACCTGGGAAGCCCCTAGATGTTTATTATCTAGTGAATTTTAGTTTTCGGGAAAGTAAAGGGAGTTAAAAGTTTTTTAGTTATGAAAGGGGATGTTGATCCATAAGTGATGACAGAACCATACTTCACTAGAGCCCACACTTTAAAGAGAATTCATAAACTGTACATGATAAGTAAATAACGAATACTTTTAATTTAGTTTGATAGATGTAAGAATGTCAACTTTATGGTAATTGATTACAGACAGAATAATGCCCCCTACCAGATGTCCACATTCCTAATTCCCGCAGAATCTATAATATGTTGAGATATCATAAACCAAGGAGAATTATGATTTGCCAGGTGAATTAAGGTTACTAAGGTTACTTAGGCTGACTTTAAGCTAGGAAATTATTCAAGTGGTGGCGCCATGTAGTCACAAAAATCTTTAAAAGTGAAGAGGGAGGCAAAGGAGTGGGAGTCAAGAAGGATGAGATTATATTAAAGAAAGGTACAACAGATGCAAACACTGCTGCATTGAAGATGGAGAAAGGGTCCATGAGCCAAGGAAATGCAGTAAGCCTCTAGAAGTTGAAGAGGACAACAAACACATTTTTCCCCAGAAGCCTCTATGAAAGGAAACACAGTCCTGTCAACTGAGGAGCCTGCCAGACTACAGCCCAGAGGGTCATGAAGAATCGGAAATAAATGAAAACAACATAGCTCACACAGCTTGCAGGATCTTAGTTCCCTGACTAGGGATTGAACCTGGGCCCCCCAGCAGTGAAAGCACTGAGTCCTAACCACTGAACTGCTGGGGAATTCTCCATTTGATATTAATTCAGTGTCCCTCACATCCCATGCACACCCCCCACTGCCCCACCCCAGCCACCTGAACCAAACCAACAACCAACAAGCACCTCTAGCACTAGGTTACTCATCTCTCTTGGTAGTAATTATTTATTTTAGAATATCGATGCTGCCATAGTATTACATTTAACTTTACATGTATAGAGACAATTTTTGTACATATATCTCTTAAACATTTATTTATTTATCTTTGGCTGCACTGGTCCTTCATGTACGTGCATGGACTTTCCTCTAGTTGCCAGTGAGTAAGGCTAACTCTCGATTTGGAGATGTGAGATTCTCATGGCAAGCTTCTCTTGCTGCAGAGCATGGGCTCTAGGGCACGTGGCTATCAGTAGTTGACAGCTCACCTGCTCCTGAGTATGGTACAGAGAGTGGTACACAGTTTAAGTTGCCTCTCAGCATGTGGGAATCTTACTGGACCAATGATAAAACTGTGTCCCCCGCATTGGCAAGCATTTTATCTTTCACCACTGGACCACCGGGGAACCCAAGACAATTTATTTTTTTTAATCAATTATTTTAATTGGAGGATAATTATTACAATATTGTTGTGATGTTTTGCCATACATCGACATGAATCAGCCACAGGTATACATCATTTTGGTTTGTCCCTACCATCCAGAACCCCCCTCCCCACTCCATCCCTCTGAGGTTGTCCCAGAGCACTAGCTTTGGTGCCTGCTTCATGCAATTAGAACTTGCACTGGCTCAACATTTTTACAATTCGTACCAACAAGTATTCAATGGTATTTCTCTCAAAATCACCCACCCTCATCTTCTCCCATTGAGTTCAAAAGTCGTTTTTTTACAACTGTGTCTCCTTTGCTGCCCTGTATGAGGGCAAATTGTTAAGACAAATCTGAAGTTCTTAAAAAGAAGAGAAGGAATTCCCTGGAGTGTTGGAACTTGGTACTTTCACTGCATGGTGGATTCATCCATGGCTGGGGAACAAGATTCTTGCCAGTGGTGTGTCACAGCCCAAAAAAGAAAGGAAAAAGAGAGAGAGAGAAAAATCTAAAGGTAAGGGGGGAAAGGTAGGGGAGAAGAGTAAAATGCAATTATGGTGAAACAGATTAAGGAATGAAATTGAAAGAGCATGAAACAAAACAAAAAGGTACAAAAGAAGAGGAATAGAAATGTGGTGGGAAAGACAGCAGGGAGCAAAGGAAAATATCTCTTTCCTTCCATCGTAAGGTTCACTGCTTTTATTTCTGCCCCTCATCTCCACACACAGAGCAACACTCCTGGTCACAGTGCCCTTTGCTTTCTTTCAGAATGAAATGCTGAGTCCGTTAAAGTTCAATAGCGCTTCCCTGGTGGCTCACATGTATAAGAAAGCTGCCTGCAGTGCAGGAGACCACATTTGAAGTCCCTGGGTCAGGAAGATCCCCCTGGAGAAGAGGGAATGGCAACCACTCTATAATCTATATCCCAGAGAATCCCAATTGTCAGAGTGCCTGGCACCACAATCCATAGGGTGTAAGACAGGACTGAGTAAGCACTAATGCTCATGGGCCTCTGATGCCCCCTGCAGGGTCCACAAGGCTAACTGTTCACTCACTTCTCTCTTCTTAAGGTAATTTATCAAATGGTACATAATCTATACTGAGAGAGAAAGTACCTTATCCTGCAATGCAATAGAACAACTACAGGCTTCAAAAGTGTATTGTTTTTCAGGACAGATATTGAAATAATGCCTTGGATTACCCAAGTTATTAATGGAGACTTTACAATGATTTAATGTTGTCAGAACATAAGTTCAAATTCCTGCTCTATAACTGACTAACTGTATGATCCTGGGAAAGTTCATAAATCTCTTGAAGCTATTTCTTCACCTTTATAAGCATGAAGAAATCAAGACATACATTATTGGTTTGCTAATAAGATAATTAAGTGAGATATTATGTAACATAAAGTGCCTCATTCAAATCTAAGTACCTGTGTAGCTCCCCAATAATTGGTAGCTTTTATTACCTTATTTTAAAAACAAAAACAATCTTCCCTGGTGGCTCACTGGTAAAGAATCTGCCTGCATGTGGAGAGGAACCTGGGTTCCATCCCTGGGTTGGAAGAATCCCCTGGAGAAGGGAATAGCTACCCACTCCAGTATTCTTGCCTGGAGAATTCCGATGGACTTATATAGTCCATGGGGTCGCAAAGAGTTGGACACGACTGAGCGACTTTCACTTTCAAAAAAAAAATAAGATGTTAAGATCTCTATATTCCATATGATGTTAGAAACCAAGGAAACGTAAATGAGTAGTCTTAAGTTCTTTATTCTTCTTCCCTCTATGCCCCTATCTCCTCTTCTCCGTCTCCCCTGCCCCCTCTTTCCCTCTATTCTAGGGGTCTTCCTTCGGGCTGAGACAGTAAAAGTCCTGCCTGCAAAGCTGAGACCCCAGGTTCGATCCACCTAGGTTGGAAAAATCCCTGGAGGAGGATATGCAACCCACTCCAGTATTCATGCCTGAGAATTCCAAGTACAGAAGAAGCCTGGAGGGCTACAGTGCATGGGGTCACAAGAGTCCAGACACGATGAGCGACTAACACATTCCATAAATAAAGATGGATATGGTTTACCTGGTGGTTTCTGCTCTGAAGTGAGAAATTCTACAGGTCGAGCCCTTGCATTCCTGGCAGCTTGGTCTAGCTGTCCTATGAGAAAGCAACTATATTTCACTGTGACTCATTTTTTCTAGTAGGCCCTTAGAACTCTAAGTACTTATGTCTTGGCATCTCTAGAAACTTGGATCCCTACAGACATTTTCACACAATAGATTCCTAAGCCTTGGAACCTGCTTTTCTCCACCTTAATCCCACTGTTGGAGACACGGATACTGCTAAATTAGCTTACTCTCAATATAGCCTCTTGGCAAAGAGTACCCCAAAAGCAACAATTACAGAAATCCATCCCCTCCTGCTATTTCATGAGATTTGACGGATAGCACATCACTCAGCATTCAGTTTCAAGGAGAGCTAGCTAGGATTTACATTTCTGAGCTAGTTAAACTGCTAAACAACATCACCATCCTTTGCATATTAAGTCTTGCCATGGATATAAGAATTTGTAGAAGACAAGAGGAGCATCTTTACCCACTTTATTTTTTTTTAATTGGAGGATAATTGCTTTACAATGTTGTATTGGTTTCTGCCATACAACAACGTGAATCAGCCATAAGTATACATATGTTCCTCCCTCCCTGAATTCCCTTTCACCCCACAACTCCATCCCCACCCCTCTAGGTTGACAGGTGGAACTGGGGTTGAGTTCTGGTGGTTATACAGCAACTTCCCACTAGCTATCTATTTTACATATGGAATGTATATGTTTTCAATGCTACTCTCTCAATTTGTCCCACCCTCTCCTTCCCCCACTGTGTCCACAAGTCCTGTTTCTATGTCTGCATCTCTATTCCTGCCCTGCAAATAGGTTCATCAGTACCATTTTTCTAGATTCCATATGTGTTAATATACAATATTTATTTTTCTCTTTCTGACTTACTTCACTCTGTATAACAGGCTCTAGGTTCATCTACCTCACTAGAACTGACTCAAATTCATCCTTTTTATGGCTGAGTAATATTCCATTGTTATATATGTACCACAACTTCTTTATCCATTCATCTGTTGATGGACATCTAGGTTGCTTCCATGTCCTGGCTATTGTAAATAATGCTGCAATGAACATTGGGGTACATGTGTCTTTTTCAGTTATGGTTTTTTCAAGGTATATGCCCAATATGAGACTCTGAGTCATACTCTTACATCCCCCTTTTTACAGAAGAGGGCAGAATCCTCCAAGATCTCATTTTATATATTAATATATGTTAGTTCTTATATACCCAATTTAGAAACCAAAAAGATTAAATAAATGGAGCAAATCTTTCTCTTGTGTAAGGCCCAGCAGACAAATTTTTTGGAAGTTCTTCTAAGCCCCTAAATAAAGACAGTGGACATCAGTTAAAGAGACAAACTGATTATTTATGAGAATAAGCATAGCCGCTTAGCTTACTGAGGAAAATTAGCCTACAAGTATATCTGTAAATAATGGTGTATAAAAAGTCCAAATTCCTCAAAGGAGTTTCCTAATCACACAAATTTTACCTGACTTACCAGAAATTCAGAAATTCAGAATGGAAGATTTAAAAGGGTATAATCAATAAACATATAAATCACTATTTGTATACTTGACACTAATATGAATATTAGTAAAGTCAATTATCTTTAATTGTTTATGAAAAGGTAAATGAAGAAATAGGTAATTATCTAAATATAGTTGTGGCAGACAGAATAGAAGCCTGATAGATTCTACAACTAGTCCCCAGAACCTAAGAATATGTCACCCACATGGCAACAGAGATTTTTGTCAGAAGTGATTGCATTAGGGAACATTGAAATGAGACCCAAGGGTTTGTCTGCATGGGCTCAAGGTAACAAAACAGTATCTTAAGGGTTGAACATATGCAAGCAGAACACGATATTAAAGAGCTGTAGAAGACAGCCAGGTTGGAAAAATTTAAATTGAGCGAATCAGTTCAGTTTCTCATCAGTCCAAATTCTTGTACCCCATGGACTGCAGCATGCCAGGCTCCCTGTCCTTCACCAACTCCCAGAGTCTTACTCAAACTCATGTCCATTGAGTCATGATGCCATCCAACCATCTCATCCTCTGTCATCCCCTTCTCCTACTTCAACTTTCCCAGCATCAGGTTTTCATTTTTTCCCAAAGAATCCGTTCTTCAAATCAGGTGGCCAAAGTATTGGAGTTTCAGCTTCAACATCAGTCCTTCCAATTGAAAAATCAGGTACAGAATTTCCTTTAGATGGACTGGTTTGATCTCCTTTCAGTCCAAGGGACTCTCAAGAGTCTTCTCCAACACCACAGTTCAAAAGCATCAATTCTTTGGTGCTCAGCTTTCTTTATGGTCCAACTCTCACATCCATATATAACCACTGGAAAAACCATAGCTTTGACTAGACAGACGTTTGTTGGCAAAGTAATGTCTCTGCTTTTTAATATGTTGTCTAGGTTGGTCATAGCTTTTTTCTTCTAATTAGCAAGTGACTTTTAATTCATGGCTGCAATCACTCATCAGAAGAGATTTTTTGGAAACCCAAAAAAATAAGTCACCACTGTTTCCACTGTTTTTCCATCTAGTTTGCATGAATGATGGGACTGATGCCATGGATCTTAGTTTTTTGAATGTTGAGTTTTAAGCAACTTTTTCAACTCTCCTATTTCACTTTCATCAAGAGGCTCTTAGTTCTTCTTCACTTTCTGCCATATAGGGTGGTGTCACTGCTATCAGAGATTATTGATATTTCACCCGGCAATCTGATCCAGCTTGTTGCTTCATCCAGCCCAGCATTTTTGCTTGATAAATCTTGCATATAAGTTAATATATAAATTAAATAAGCAGGGTGACAGTGTACAGCCTTGGTGTACTCCTTTTCCTATTTAAGAACAAGTCTGTTGTTCCTATATCCAGTTCTAACTGGTTATGCTTCTTGACCCACATACAGATTTCTTCAGGGAGGCAGGTCAGGTGTCTGGTATTCCCATTTCTGTTAAAGATTTTCCAGCAGTTTGCTGTGATCCACACATCAAAGGCTTTGGCATAGTCGATAAAGCAAAAGTGAGATGTTTAATGGACTCTCTTGCTTTTTCAATGATCTAGCGAATAGGCAATTTGATCCTCTGGTTCCTCTGCCATTTCTAAATCCATCTTGACATTCTGGAAGTTTAACCGTTTTCATTAAGCTGATTGAGCCTGGCTTGGAGAAATTTTGAGTGATATACAGTTGCTGTCTGGGGGCCCAAACCAAGGAATGCATCACCCTCTAGATCTGGAAAAGGCCAAGGAAACAGATTCTCCCCCTAAACCTCCTGCCCTGCTTACATCTCGTATTTTAGCTCCAGGACCCCATTTCAAAGTTCTGACCTCCAGAACTCAAGAATACTAAATTTACATCATGTGTTAGGGTCCAACTATGGTTTGTTTTGTTTGTTACAGCACCATAGGAACGTATTTTTGGATATTAAGTTTAATGTGCAGTTTGGTGAGAAAATATTGAACCAATGGTGAAAGTGTCATCTTTCAGCTGTGTCCAACTCTTTGCGAACCCCATGGACTGTACCCTCCAGGCTCCTCTGTCCATGGGATTCTCCAAGCAAGAATACTGGATAGGATAGCCATTCCCTCCTCCAGGGATCTTTCTGACCCAGGGATTGAACCTGAGTCTCCTGGCTTTGCAGGAGGATTCTTTACTGTGTGAGCCAAGAGGGAAGCCCATATTGGTCAAAACTGTCAGCAAATCTGTGATGTTCCTTTGTGTGTGCTCAGTGGTACTATAGGTTTTTTTTTCTTAGGTACTCAGTGGTAAAGAATCCTCCTGCCAATGCAGGAGAATAAGGGAGATGAGGGTTCAGTCCCTGGGTTAGGAAGATCCCCTGGAAGGAAAATGCAACCCACTCCAGTATTTTTCTTGCCTGGGAAATCCTGTGGACAAGGAGCCTGGTTGGCTACAGTCCATGAGGTTGCAAGAGTTGGACAACGAATTTAAAGATTAAACCACCACCATCACCAATAGAATTCCCTCCATGAAACTTATGTACAAATCCATTTCTTAAGTCTCAGTATCATAAACGAGGTAAGCTGTTTCTAACAGAGGGTTATTTTTATTAACTCTTTTAGAAATCCATAATATACATCACGATACATTTTTCAAAAACCCACAGAACTACACAACATAAAGAATGAACCCAAATGTATAATTATGTGATTTATGGTTGATGTTAACTACTACTGGTTCATCACTTGTAACAAAAAGTACCAACTAATGCAAGATGTTAATGAGTAGGAGAAACTGGCGGAGAGGGAGTGTATGTAAACTCTGTAGTTTCGGTTCAAATGGTCAGTGAATCTAAAACTTCTCTGAAAACTAAAGGTCTTTTTTTAAAGTATCATACAATAAAGTACACACAGAGGAGATTCCTGGGAATATAGTGCAGTCTCATAGCTTTTCAATCTCTTTGAATCCTCACATTAAAACAGATAAGCACTAGAAAGCAAAAATAACCTAAGAAAATTCACGATAAAAGCTTCAGTATAAATTATCCCTGTGAATCCCCGATAAGCAAGTGGGGACAAAATCATAACCAGTGGCTGCACATTATCAGCATCAATATAAGAACAAGGAAGAAATTGGGCAGTGCTGGATACACATGAAACAAACTCCAAAGTAGCAACAGGTATAGAACACAGGTGAAATGGAGCGTGTAAGGGACACCCGTTAAAGGAATGAGAGGGCTGTGGGCAGTCTGGCTCCTATAACTCTCGGAACTCATGTCCCAGGGCTTCGCTCCAGAAGATGAGCCCCAGCTGGAGAGAAAATTCATGGGAGTAGAAATCAGAATCGAGCACGGTCTAGAGAGAGAGGCAAGTTCCTTATCAAAGTCCAGAGAACAGATACTTCAAATCGCAGAAAGCTAGCTTCATATGTTAATAATGTACCAAAGCACAAGAAGCTCGTGAAGTATTATAAAAGTGTCCCTGCCTTACTCTAAAGTCCCAAGAAAAATACATAAAAGTCAGCAACAAAAAAGAATTAGTTGAAAGCATCATGAGTTGTTAATGTATAATAAAAAAAAAAGACTAAGGAGTAAAATAACACCCCCCTACAAACAATAGTGTGTTCCAAAAGACAATTCCCACAAAACATATCAAAACTGTAACCTCTATTATTCAAAAATGAACTTCAAAGATGATGAGAATGGAACATCAGGTGGAGCACACCAGCATCTCGTAGAGTCCCAAGTGTGCAGGGTGGTTGAGTGTGTGAGGTGCTGTGGGGTGTGTGTGTGTGTGTGTGGTTAGACTGTCCTTCTTGGTGTGTAGGAGCTCTTCATACTAAAATTCCTCATCAGAAGTGTTTTTATTGCAAAATACCTCCTTCCCCACTGAGGCTTGCCCTTTTCATTATTTCTACTGATCTTTCAGTTAATAAAATACTCAACTATAATGACGTTCAACATATCAATATATTCTTTAATTGGTTTTTTTTTTTTTGTGATTTTTGTATTTTGTCAAGGAATATTTGCCTCTATGGTCATGAATATCTTCCAGTTTATCTATACTCGTGGGTAGTTTGGGGTTATTCTAGTGAGGAAATGGCAACCTACTCCAGTATTCTTGCCTGAAAATCCCATGGACAGAGGAGCCTGGCGGGCTACAGTCCATGGGGTCATAAAGAGTTGGACACAACTGAGTGACTAAACAACAACAGTCATGAAGATCTTTCCAGACTGTCTCTAGAAGTTTCACTGTTTTACCTTTCATGTTTATATCTATCAAACCATCTGGAATTGATTATTGTGCCGAGATATAATAGGGTCTAAGGCTCTTTTATTTTTTCCATCAGCTATCCAATGGATCTCAGCACCCCTTTGATAAAAAAGATCATATTTTCGCTGCCAGACCTGCAGGGACACCATCATTGTTAAATCAGGTGTCCCACATAATGTTTTGGTTCTGTTTCTATGCACTCTATTCTATGCACGATTCCTTTTTGTCTATCTCAAACCTAATACACCCAAACTGAATTCCTGATCTTCTTCCCTAGCCGTTCCTCTTACTGACCGCCCTGTCTCAGCTGTGGCAATTCTATACCTTTCCAGTTGCTCAGGCCAAAACCGCTTGGGTATCACCCAGTCTTCTTTCTCTTATAGTCCACTTTTAATCATCAGACCCTACTGCCATTATGTGCAATTTACATCTGGAATAACTACCTCAACCACTTCCACCCTGGTCCCAAGCCAACAACACCCCTCATCTAAGACTACGGCAATAGAATTCACTAACTGTCACCCTGAGTTAAGTGGTACCTGATAGATGTAAGGCATGGTAGAGAAGTAGTGATTCTGTTACAATCCAGGCTTCTGGTTTGTATGGTGGAAAACTTGCTTTCTTTGGAAAACTGCTTTCCCAAAGTGAAAGAAAGAAATTGATTTGGGGGCAGAGGGAAAGCAAATCACCCTTTCAGCCTCTTCTCTATCTAACAGAAAAAAGTATTACTGTTAAGCAAGCTCATGTAAGAGACAGATCATGTCCCTGCTCTACACATAACCTACCATTGGTGCCCCATACACACTCAGTTTAAAAAGCCAAAGTCCTTACAGTGACCAACAGAGTTTCATTTTGTAATTTAGCCATCTAGCCTCACTAGCTCTTTCTAAGTACTATCACCTAACCCTGAATGTAAGCCACATTACCTCTTTGACATGCCTTGAAAAACCAAGCCTACTCCCACCTCAGCATTTTGCATTTGTCATCCTCCCCAAAACCCACTAAAGGTTTACTCCTTCATTTTCATCAAGTCCTTTGTTAAAATATCATCTTTTTAGGAGTTTTTACCCTTACCTAACCTATTTAATTGTAATCAATCCCCATTCTGGTTTAACTACCCTTCAGCCTTTTTCACTTTACCTTTTACCTTAATTCTGATCACCTTCTACTTGAACACAACAAAAAGGCAATGTTGAGAAAAACCAAGCCAGCAATTTTTTCATGAGAACCATACAACATAAATCTTCTGTGTGAAATGCAACATATTAATAACACCATAAAATACTTTAAAATATTTTTGTATATTTTTTTCACTGATGCTAAGGCCTAGCACTCAGAAGAGAACCTGATATATAGTAGATGTTAAATAACACTTTATTGAAAGACTCAATAACATGGAATGAAATGAATGGCCCACGCACATCTTAAATTTGCCAACAATTAAAGGTTAATAAAAGGGGAATGAACTTTCAAAGGCGACAGTAAAACAACCAGAATAGGAAAAACAAGAGCTTGGAGGCAAGAGAATTGCTTTGGTGTCCTACTGAAAAGGAATTTCCAGGAGTTCCAGTTCTTGGATGACTCAGAAAATTTGCCATGGAAAAAGAACTTTGCCATTGAATGGTTATCTGTTATGCTTTTTGCCAAATCTCAGTTTGTGTTCTTTTGTCAGTTTCTCTTGGTGGGGCACCATGGGACTTGGCAAAAGTGAAAACACCAGATATTTATTGGAACACATTCGAATGTATATGGCCATGCTAGTGTTATAGCCACGCATTTTGGGAAACAAACTCACTCGGAAGGACAATGCAGGTAGTGGAGTGCAGTTTATTACACCGGCGGGCCCAAGGCAGAGTCTCTTTTTAGCCAAGGACCGCGACCAGCATTTGTGACAATCTTTTATACCCCATGTGTACGTGTCCAAACTCACCACCCCAAATTCCTTGAGACTTACATAAACAAAGGAAGGGTAAATATAATCACAATAATCTCATCATTTAGGTGTTATGTGTTCAAACAGTTAAACAATTGGCCAATAATCAATAAGCCCGAGGTTACGCTCCGATAGGTACAGAAAAATTTACGGCCTGTCCAGAGACAGGGGTGATTAGTGTATGTTTTCTCTTAGGCGATGAGTAACCTGGATACGATCTTCAAGGTTCCCCTCTCCGGAGGGGGTCTTATCCTTCTATTGTCGTTTCCACAGGCACTAAGCACAGAGTTCAGAGTCCATTAGAGAGGTGGCCGAACATGATCAGCACGAACAGGCCTAAGATGGAGTCCAGGCCCTACGAATTTCTTCTTCACTAGCAATGTTTTAATGGGCTAGAGGTTACATTTCTTACTTACAGGATTGCTAAGGCAGATACCATGGTGAACACATAGCTCCCATGACGTAATAGCACTGGTCTGGATCCCACAACTATTTGAGATCTATTGAATTCTTAGCGTTCACACTCTGGTTGATTAATTACTTTATCTTGCTTGACTCCTCACTCTGAGAAGGCAACCTACTGCATAATTTGAGGCACTCCTCTTACAGGGAATGTAAGTTTTAGCATTTCAGAGCCAGAAAGTATTTGCAGGACCGTTGAGGTGGCAAGATGTTAATGGGGAGAGCATGGTCTTTTTAACCAGGAAACTTGGATTTAAGTTCAGGCTGGTAGACTCAGCAATAGTATGTTAGTCAAGTCAATCACATTCACAGAGTAAGAATCTTGATTTTATCATCTGTAAAATAACAATGGGCTTCTCTGGTGACTCAGTGGTGAAGAACCCATCTGCCAACGCAGGAGACACGGGTTCAATCCCTGGGGGTTCAATCCCTGGGTGGAGAAGATCTCCTGGAGAAGGAAACGGCAACCCAGTCCAGTATTCTTGCTTGGGAAATCCCGTGGACAGTGGAGCCTTATGGGCTACAGTCCATAGTGTCGCAAAGAATCAGACACAACAGAAGCGACTTAGCATGCAGGCACACATACTCTGTTTTCAAAGAGCTTACAAATTGTCTTGTGGAAGCAAAATTGGACAGATAGAACTGGTAGATAAGAGACTGGCAAAAGAATACAGAAGTTTTCCCTGAATAGTACACAAATGCTTTGATCCGGCAATTCAGTGGCCAACATTTTTATCTTATAGATGTATTTGCACAAGTGGCCAGTGGCATCATGTGGTCAAAATTGTCTGACAAAATCATCATCATTATGAAAATAAATGAAGGAAACCAGCCAACAGTTGAGGTATGGTAGACACCTGTGCTAATGGATTAATATTCGGTAGCTGGGAAGCCTCGGTTGGAGAATATGTAGCTCTTTGCAGAGAGAAAAGGAGATGAAAAAAAACATAATACCTCTAGGGAGAAAAACTGCCTGAGGGGTGGGGCAGGGGCTAAGTAAAGTTGTTGAAAGCATGGTTAAAATATGTGAGTCATGTGGAAGCAAAATAAGGCTTGTTCTCTTTGGCTCCAAAGAGTCAAAGGAAATGAAGAAATGGAACATATAGAGACATAACTTTCAGGTGAACAGTAAAAAAATTTTTTAATTCTTAAAACTTCCAAAATGCTTTGGTTGCCCAAGAAACGAGTGTTCTCCCTTTGGGTGTATTTAAGCGTAGGTTAATATGCCTATTATGAAACCAATATTATGGAGAAGCTTTAAGAATTTAGCTATGTGGTTAGAGTAAGAAATTTATTCTTATATGAATAGTATATCATTCTGCCTTGGTGACTTGATTTCGCTAATCAGTCAGTCACACTATTTTCAGAAATTAAAATTTTCATCTCTCAAATGACAGTTTAAAATAAAAGAGGTACAGAATTAACAAGAGATTCTTTTTGTCCTTTCCGGCAGTAAGGTTTGTTTGTTTGTTTATTTATGTATTTACTTGTTTATTTATTTATTTATGTCATTGTTCAGTGTTAAATTAGTGGTAGCTCAACTGAATCCATTTCCTTAATGCCTATTCTCTCGGTACACATGGAGCTCAACTATTTGTGTCGAAAGAGACAAAGATTCAACTTAGTACATTCACCCTGGAAGTAATACAACAGGAAATCATTTTGTTGCCAGCACAGCTGCAACAAACAGCTTTAGGACCCCGAGGGAAGGGTGTTGTTCTCAGTGAAACTCAGTAGGGGAGAAAAGATGCTTTAGGGCAAGCAGCAGAGCCAGAAGTAAAGATGGCAAAATTGACATCTCTCACCCTCCCAGCACCCTTTTCATACAAGTCCAGGAGTCCTGGCTCTCCCGGTATTTCAAAGTGGTTTTCCTCTGTTCCTGGCTTTCTGCTGGTGCGTTCCTCTTGCTTCCTTTAGTTTTCCAGTGCCCCTACATTGTGTGAGAAAATCATTTCGTAATGCCAGTGAGATTACTTGCTAATTGCTGTGAGTGGAAGCAGAACGGAAGGAAGTCCTCTTAGTGGTGGTGGTACAGTACTGATCACGGACGTGGAAATGAGCCTTCTTAAAGGAGGAGTTGGGCTTCCCTGGTAGCTCAGCTGGTAAAGAACCTGCCTGCAATGCAGGAGACCCCGGTTCGATTCCTGGGTCGGGAAGATCCCCTGGAGAAGGGATAGGCTACCCACTCTAGTATTCTTGGGCTTCCCTGGTGGCTCAGACAGTAAAGAATCCACCTGCAATGCAGGAGACCTGGGTTCAATCTCTGGGTTGGGAAGAACCCTTGGAGGAGGGCATGGCAACCCACTCCAGTATTCTCGCCTGGAGAATCCCCTTGGACAGAGGAACCTGGTGGGCTACAGACCATGGGGTTGCAAAGAGTTGGACATGACTGAGCGACTACACACAGCACAAAGGAGGAGTTACCGAAGTGGGGAGGAAGATCCTGGGTCTTTAACCATACTATGCCCTTGGTTGACTTGTGGCTCAGAGGGTGTACTTTTCTGTAGTTCAGATCTGATGTATTGTGGTTTTGTAAAGAAAAACAGGGAAGAGGGGGGAATCAGTAGGAAAGAGAGAAATGCGAAAAGGCAGTGCCTCCTTGATGTGATAGTTCCCTTAAAAGTGATTTCCTTGTTGTTTTATGGGCTATAAAATCTTTGAATACTTCATTCTCTCACAGATTGCTATTTAGATTTAAGTGTGAGCTCATAACAGTGAAATATTTAACAACACAATGTCTTTTAATGGATCAGCTCACTGGGGGGTCTGCAACACTGCATACTTAATTAGAAACTGGTGAAAGAGAGGGAAGATACTTGGAACAGAGGGCAAAGTGTTTAGGAAACGCCTGTGTTTCTCATCCAAAGTCAGAGGATCACTTCTGGGGCTTTTCTAGGTTTGGAATACCGAATGCAAGTGGATGAGAAAGAATTACTCAGTTGCCTGGGTTCGGGATGGTAAGTGAGGAGGGTGGCGGAGTTGAGAGATTTTTATGGCATTTGTTGATTTTGTTTCTTAATATGTTTCATGAGAACAAGCTCTAGTGTCACAAAATGCAAATAACTTCTAATATGAAGACATTGACCTTGACATATTTTTGTAGCAGTATGACAGTGATTCACACTCTATTTAGCATATGAGATGTGTAGAAAATAATCAGTTAATTCGTTCAGACTATATAAGCCCTTGCATGTGCTAACTACTTGAATAACTGGTGTAATTTTGCAACTTTTTGGAGTCAATGTTTTTCTCAAATGATTTTCCCAAGCAACATGAATAAATTGTGTCTTATTCATATGTGTACCTCCAATATTTAAAATAGTGTTTGTCACTCAAAATGGACTTAATGAATGAGTGAATGGTTCAATCGTGTGAAAATCCTTTATAGGTGTTTTGTGTTTTGTTTTTTTTTTCCAGCAATACTGTATTGGAATTCCACTGACTACCTTTTGGTTTAAGTTAATAATAAAATTTATGAGTCATCCCCAAATAACCTCTCAGTAAATCTTTTATGTAACTATCCTAGTGTCAACAGAAATTGCCATTTGAGTTTATCATGTCATCAACCAACAAATATTCTTTACTAAAAGAACTTGATGGGAGCAGTCATGAAAGAATGAACTCCCCCCTCTTTGAGAATTTACTTAATGAGACACTGAAGGGGAGTAAAATTTGCCACACAAAAATATGCCTCTTTGGCATAAGAATTATTTTAGGCTGATTATTTTTAAGAATCTGCAGACACCAGAGAAACTGTGACAACCCAGTAAAAGTTAGCCTTTTGTTAAAAACACTTATGTTTAAACATTTAAAACCTCATCTGTAAGGGTATCTCCCTCTCTGTACCAAGAAGAAGGGATGATGAAATCTCTAGAAACTCTTATCAATGGAGAAGGCACCAATTTATTTATTTATTTTTGTAATTTATTTTTGTTGAAGTATAGTTGATTTAATTTTAGGTGTACAATACAGTGATTCAGTTGTGTGTGTGTGTACACACACACGTGTATATATATATATATATATATATATATATATATATATTTCTTTTCAGATATTTTCCCCTAGAGGTTATTACAAAGTATGGAGAATTGTTCCCCGTGCTATGCAATAGGTCCTTGTCTATTTTATATATAGCAGTAGAGAAGACAACAATTTAAATATGCAAAGCAACCTTACTCTTGTTTACTGTGTTTTTCTGGGAAACCTCTCATAACTAGCTCCCTGCTCCCAACATCTTTTGTTTTTAGCTGGAGATGGTACTTAGTGTGGAGGCTTGGTGTTTTCCTGCAGTTACTCAGTTTTCTTGGGTCTCTCCTGTGTATATAGGAGATACTGTTGTTGTTTAATTGCCAAGTCGTGTCTGACTCCTTTGTGACCCCATGGACTGTAGCCTGCCAGGCTCCTCTGTCCATGGGATTTCCCAGGCAAGATTACTGGGGTGGCTTGCCATTTCCTTCTCTAGGGGATCTTCCCGACCCAGGGATAGAACCCATGTCTCCTGCATTGGCAGGCAGATTCTTTACCACCAAGCCACCAGGGAAACCCATATAGGAGGCATACATGTTATTAAACTTCTGTTTGCTTTTCTCCTGTTAGTCTGTCTTTTTATTACATGGGGTCTCAGCCAAGAATCTAGAAGAAGGAAAATTATTTCTCCTCCCCTACAAAGTATAAGAGAAACACAGGAGATCCCTTAGTGGTAAGAATGCATTTTCCTTTCTAGGACTGTTTTGTCCTCCTATACCCAATCTCCCTCCTCTAACAAGGACTCCTTTCATCTGAACCTCATGGTTCAAATTCTCAGACCAATTTGAAAAGGATTTGAAATGTTGTTCATTAGCTTTTTTCCCCCACATATATTTAAATCCCTGAAAGACTCTACTCAAGAGGAAGTAGAGAGAAAATGAGTAGGCTGATGCCTCGAGTAGGCAGATTTAGTACCCATGCTTCAAAATTGTCATTCCATTTTACTATTTAGATGTTCACCCAGATCAAAGACTATTTTATTGGCTTGGAATAGTTCTACTTTCCTGTCGCTTCAATTAAATAAAAAGCTATCATCAGCTGCAATGTTTTATTTTTTTTTATTTTTTTGTTTTTTATTTATCTATTTTTTTTTATTTTAGTTGGGGGCTAATTACTTTACAATATTGTAGTAGTTTTTGCCATACATCGACATGAATCAGCCATGGATTCACATGTGCTCCCCCTCCCAAACCCTCCTCCCACCTCCCTCCCCCTCCCATCCCTCTCTGTCATCCCAACGCTCCATCCCTGAGCATCCATCCCATGCATAGAACATGGAATGGTGTTCTGCTTCACATATGACAATATACATGTTTCAATGTTATTGTCCCAGAACGTCCAACCCTCACCTTCTCCCTCAGAGTCCACAGGACTGTTCTATGCATCTGTGTCTCTTATTCTGTCTCACATATAGGGTTACCATTACCATCTTTCAAATTCCATATACATGCATTAGTATACTGTATTGGTGCTTTTCTTTCTGGCTCACTTCACTCTGTATAATGGGCTCCAGTTTCATCCATCTCAATAGAACGGATTCAAATGTATTCTTTTTAATGGCTGAGTAATATTCCATTGTGTATATGTACCACAGCTTCCTTATCCATTCGTCTGCCGATGGACATCTAGGTTGCTTCCATGTCCTGGCTATTGTAAACAGTGCTGCGATGAACATTGGGGTACACGCGTCTCTTTCAATTCTGGTTTCCTCGGTGTATATGCCTAGCAGTGGGATTGCTGGGTCATATGGCAGCTCTATTCCCAGTTTTTTAAGGAATCTCCACACTGTTCTCCATAGTGGCTGTACTAGTTTGCATTCCCACCAACAGTGTAAGAGGGTTCCCTTTTCTCCACACCCTCTCCAGCATTTATTGCTTGTAGACTTTTGGATAGCGGCCATTCTGACTGGTGTGTAATGGTACCTCATTGTGGTTTTGATTTGCATTTCTCTAATAATGAGTGATGTTGAGCATCTTTTCATGTGTTTGTTAGCCATCTGTATGTCTTCTTTGGAGAAATGTCTGTTTAGTTCTTTGGTCCATTTTTTGATTGGGTCGTTTATTTTTCTGGAATTCAGCTGCAGGAGTTGCTTGTATATTTTTGAGATTAATTGTTTGTCTGTTGCTTCGTTTGCTATTATTTTCTCCCATTCTGAAGGCTGTCTTTTCACCTTGCTTATAGTTTCCTTTGTTGTGCAAAAGCTTTTAATTTTGATTAGGTCCCAATTGTTTATTTTTGCTTTTATTTCCAATATTCTGGGGGGTGGGTCATGGAGGATCCTGCTGTGATTTATGTCGGAGAGTGTTTTGCCTATGTTTTCCTCTAGGAGTTTTATAGTTTCTGGTCTTACATTTAGATCTTTAATCCATTTTGAGTTTATTTTTGTGTATGGTGTTAGGGAGTGTTCTAGTTTCATTCTTTTACAAGTGGTTCAGCTGCAATGTTTTAATGAGTGGGAAGGCAGTAAGAGGAAACAATAGCATGTGTAACAGAATTCTATTTCCATCTCTTGTGGGACTCATTTCCTTCCAGTCTCTCACAGTTTTTCATTTTGTTGGGGGAACTCAAATATTCCTCTTGGTCTGAGGACTTATAACCCTTCTCCTTTGAAATGCAGATGCCCTATACCTATTAAACTTGAGCTCACAGTAGGAAGTTATGCATAGCGAAGCCCAATTGCAGGGTACAGATAATAAGTGAAACTGGCGATCTAAGGATCACCATTTTAAACCATGTAATATGTCCTTCTAAATGCTGATAACAGCAACAACAGTTCTATAATGGAATGTCTACATTGGCACTGTAGATAGCAAAAGTCTAGAGCAAAATGTTAGATGCCCACTTTTCTTCTCCTATACATCCTATAGTTGCCCTCCAGATAAGAACACAATTTATTTCTTTGCCTAAATGTATAGGTTTATGATATGTGAATGTATTTGCAAAATATATGTTTGGTTCTGTTTTTATACCTTTTCATAAATGAAATGATACTTAGGCCCTTTCTGTCTTTTTTATTAGCTCAGTAAAGTTATGGAGATCTAACCATATTAATTTATACACATATAATTCATACATTTTATTACTCTATTATACTTAAACAATCTAAATTATACAAATGCAATTATATAAATGTAATGCAAATTATATTTTCATTTTATTAGCAGTGTTTCATTGAGTTTGTATTAGTAACAATCCACACAGGAATCAGATGGCTAACTCAAACTTAACACATTGATAGAGTTTAATTAAGGGGCTATTTTTCAAAAGTGTGATAGGGTTTCAGCAAACCAACAATGGATAGTGCAATAGTGGATAGCTCCTCCCAATCCTGGAGATCTGAAGGGAGAGAAAGCAGTTACAGAAACCTGGAGAAGGTACAATAGACACAGAGAGAGTATGGATGCAAGGATGACCTCGCAGGGCGGTGATTCTGGAACAAATGCACAGACCTCACCCTCCTACAAACCTCTCAGAGTCCGCTAGAGCCTCCCCTTGGCTGGAAGGCAAGGGGGCCAAGTGATGATGTCGAAACTGATCCCATCCAACTCCCAGAGTAAATGTGGCTACTGGGATGTGGATTTTCTGGAGCAGAAAGGTAAGAATTTATAGAGTATATACCTAGGAGTTGGTCACTTGTGTCATCATTATCTGCACTATCACAATTGCTTGATAATGCCATGTCGTTTTTCAAAATGTTTGTATGATTGTGCCATCCAGTCAGCAGTGTATAATTCCTATTGTCATCCATTCTTAATGTCACTTAATTTCTCAGACTTTTCTTTACTCTTAAAAAGTCTGAGCAGCTTTTATTTTATTTTCTTGATCTCTGTGAGATTTTCTTCTCCTGAGAACTATTGTTCGTGAGGTTTTGGAGGGTCTATTTTTTTTTTATTGTTTATCTGTCTTTTGATAGTGATAGATAAGTAGATAGCTATTCGTTTATCAGTTATACAAATTGGAAATGACTTCTCCAAGTATGTACCCTGAATTTTCATTTCTCCTCCAGTGTCTCTTGTTAATCAAATGTTCTTAATTTTCAGATTACAATTTTTTTTCTTATGGCTATACATTTTTAGTCCTGTTTAAGAAATTCTTCTTTACCCAGGGTTCATAAATTAGTTATCTATACTGTCCTCTAAAAGTTTTAATTTTTGATTTTTATAATGATTTAATCCAACTCAATGTTTATACTATATAAGGGTAAGGATCTAACTTGCTTTTCCTTGTAGATTACAAATTGTCTCAGTGCCTTGTTGAATAATCTACTGTTGCCCAATTTCTGCATTTTCCAGTCTTTGAATCAGGCTGTATATCACAGACCCAGGGATCGAACCTGGGTCTCCCGCATTGCGGGCAGACGCTTTACCCTCTGAGCCACCAGGGAAGCAGTATATATCACAATACCAAATCTATATGCCTTAATTAACACTGCTTTTAATGTCCTGCTATTCAGTTGGGCCAAATCTCGATTCTGTTCTTCTTCAGACTATTGTCCTTTGCTTTTACATAAGCATGGTAGAATCAGTTTGTACATTACCATGAGAATCACTATTAGGATTCTGAATTAAAAGGGTTGAGAGCTAAAGATAATTTAAGTGTGTATTTAGATCTTAACTATATTGAACAGCTTTCTTGAGGGATAACATTCACACATGTGTGTTGAGTATTTTTTAATATTTATTATTTTCATTTTATCCATAGGTCATTTGAAATTTTGTTTTTTGAATCTCCAGGGATATGGCTATTTAACATTATTTTTATTAATTCAAAATGTAAGTGCATTATAGTCAAAGAATATTATCTGTGTTATAGCATTTCCTTGAACTTTGGTGAGACTTGCTTTATAACCTAATACATGATCAGTTTCCTTAAGTATTTCATGTGTTCTTGAAGAGAAATGAGAATAAAATTTTTGGTTTAGTATCCCATATATCACAGGTAAAGCTTGTTCGTCTCTTTTATTTTTACTAATTAATCTTGATACCCTTGATCTATATATTATTGAGAGAAGTGTTTTAAAATCTTCCACTATGTCAATGTATATGTGTATTTCTCCTTTTATTTCTGTAATTTTTTGGTGTAGTTGTTTTAATATTTGTGTGTATTATACACACAAATCTAAAGTTTGCATGTCTTCTGGTGAACTGAAATTTTTATCATATGACCAGATCCTCTTTATTTCAAGTAATGCATACTTTATTGTGTGTTGTCAAGTCTATTTTGTTTGTTATTAGTTCATCTATACCAAACTTTTTTTTTGTTAGCATTTGCCTGGTATATATGATTCCACTCTTTGATTTTCAAACTTCTATATCTTAATGTTTTAGGGTTTTTTTGGTTTGTCTTAAATTGAAATATACTTGACATACAACATTATATTAGTTTCAAGCATGCAACATAATGACTTGATATTTGTATATACTAGAAAATGATCACCACAGTAAGTCTAGTTAACATCCATCACCATGTATAGTTACAGAATTATGTGTCCTAATGTTTTGAGGGTCCCTTTTATAAAAACATATTGCTAGATATAGTGAACTCAGGACTGAATTTCTTTTACTTTTAATTGAATGAGTGCATGCATGTGTGCATGCTAGGTTGCTTCAGTTGTGTCTGACTCTTTGCAACACTATGGACTGCAGCCCACCAGGCTTCTCTGTCCATGGGATTCTCCAGGCAAGAATACTGGAGTGAGTTGCCATGCCATCCTCCAAGGGATCTTCCCAACCCAGGGATCGAACCGACATCTCTTAAGTCTCCTGCATTGGCAGGAGGGTTCTTTACCACTAGCACCACCTGGGAAGCCCTTTTAAACATTGAATACATTTGTCCTTGTCCATATTTATGTATTATGATTATTTGCACAATTTAATTTGTTTTGACTATAAATTATTATATATAATCCTTTAGTGTGTATCATAGATTTAAAAGATATCTGTATTTATTTATTTGACTGCTCCAGCTCTTAGTTGTGGCACGTGGGATCTTTTAGTTACAACTTGGAAACTCTCAGTTGTGGCATGGAATTCTTAGTTCAGCATGTGGGATCTAGTTCCCTGACTAGGGATCAAACCTGGGCCCCCTGCAATGGGAGTGTGGAGTCTTAGCCACTGGATTGCCAGGGAAGTCCCTACCATAGATACTTTAAACACTCATGTCAAGATAGGTAATTTCCTTGCTGCTGTGTTGCCATCCTCTTCTGTGTGACAGGCTTATTTTTCATTTAACGTCACAAGGAGGAGGTAGCCCTCTTTTCAGACTCTCTGGCAAAGGCAGACCACAGCTTTTCCTCCTGTCTTATAATCCTGATCAGGTAACAGAAAAACAAGCTCAGATTCACTTTGCTTCTGCAGTTACCCTTACCTCAAAAACTTATGTCAACACTGGTCTTCCACTTTGTTTTGAAGTTGAAATGTTTTTTTCTTGCCAACTTGGGTATACATTTAATTATGTTCATGTATTTCATTCAGTTTTGTTTTGTTTTGTTTTTTTTTTTGCTTTGCAGAGTTCTTTAGGGTATCTAACCCATCATATCACCAGGAACTGAAATCCCTCAGAAGATTTTTTTTTATAACTTTGTTTATTGAGGGTTAGGTTTTGAATATACAATTTTGGGGGGGCACACAGACATTCAATCTATAGCAGTAATCATTGAATATTTGTAGTTGGATTGAAAAACAGACATTTAAGTCTAGCTGGACACTGTGATATATGTTCAATATAAGTTAACAAATAATATTCTGTGGATGCACCATGTGGCCAGCACTACGCTAGGCATCAATGATACACAAATGAATAAGACGAAGTCCTCTACCTTGAGGGGCTAACAGCTTAGAAGGAGACAGCACAACAGAAGTTCAACATAATGTGTGATAAACATTAAGAGTGAGGCAGTTATAAAGTATTGTGGGAGTGTGGATTTCAACCCAACCTGAGCGTTTAGCTTTTTTTTTTTTTTTAACTTTACAATATTGTATTAGTTTTGCCATACATCGACATGAATCCACCATGGGTGTACACGTGTTCCCCTTCCAGAACCCCCCTCCCACCTGCCTCCCCATCCCATCCCTCTGGATCATCCCGGTGCACCAGCCCCGAGCACCCTGTATCATGCATCAAACCTGGACTGGTGATTCGTTTCACATATGATAATTTACATGCTTCATTGCCATTCTCCCATATCATCCTGCCTTTAAATCTTTGTGTTTGTGAGAATGGGGGCAGATATGTTTAAAATTTCAAACATAGTCTCTTCAGTGGATCTACAGCTCTATTTTATATCAACTTTGAAATGTTAGCATTCACAAATTAAAATTTCTAAAAAGATCTATTATAAAATCTTTGCTTTAAGCTGGCCCAGGACTGAGTAAGGTGATATATTTCTGAATCCTTAAGAAAACAGAATCTCCTGTTGAATTCTTCTTTGACTATGAATGCCCTTTCTGATTCCAGAGAGAGTCAGAAAAATGAAAGAATTTTGTGAAAGTTAGAATTCAGAAAGTAAAAGTTGACAATCTAAGAAGTAACAGCACCACAGGAACTACTGGAATTACCACAAGATAGTGTTCCTTGACAAAACTGAAAATCAACCATGTGGCCTGAGGAGATTATAATAACATATTTTGGACTGCCACTTGTTCTGAATTTAGGAGGCTTTTGTAGATCTACCCAGTATTTTGTGATTAAGGTCACCTCATTGCTAATTCCCTTCTACTCCTGAGCAGGTAATAAGGATTTAGTGTAAACTTTGTGCTAGAATGATAGGAAGGTGACATTTTGTTCTAGTTAATATGAGATAATACAAAATGTATCCCATCCCCAACTCCTATTAATTAGAATGCCTGTTTCAACCTACAGGATTTTAAGTTCGAGACCCTATATTCTTACAGAAAGTGATTCTGTGTTGCTGAAAGAATTTTTGGAGGTAAGGTCTGCTGAAGTCCTGGAAATCAGTCCTAAAGGACAAGTAGTTGGTTGTGAAATCTAGCTGCTTCATGATTAATGAAACTGGTTGGCAACAAAGAGAGAAGATGCTAGAGATTTCTGCGCCCCATAAAAAACACTCATTAAATCAACCTTCATATAAAATTGATTTTGACAAGAGTTTTCTTTGCAGGTATTTTGGCACTTTCTGATGGGAGAGTATTACAGTTGTAAAAGTATATATATATTTTTACACGTCTCTAAGCTTCCTTTCCTGTCAAAGATAGATATTTAAGTGGAAGACTAATTTTCCTGAGGATAGATCAGTTCCATTATGGTATAAAGTGAAAAACTCAAATTGGGGCCTTCTTGTTTCATTTAGGGCACGCAAGGATGTGCAGAAGGCTTCTCAAGTTCCTTATAAAAGTATTATTAAAAAATTAATTCAAAATAAGATATTTGAAAAATTCTCTTAGCTGTATATATAAAGAACTTCTGAAATAGCTAAAGGATTAGCAGCACGAAAAATATGTAAATGGTTAATAAAGATGGACTGTTAGCTTTACTGCATGTGAAAGTGTTAGTCGCTCAGTCATGTCCGACTCTGTGACCCCATGGGCTGTAGCCTTCCAGGCTCCTCTGTCCATTGGGATTCTCAAGGCAAGACTACTGGAGTGGGTTGCCCTCCTCCAGGAGATCCTCCCAACCCAGGGATCGAACCCGGGTCTCCTACATTGTAGGCAGGTTGTTTATCGTCTGAGCTTGCAGACATTCAATATAAGTTGCTTAATTTGCTAAAAAAAAAAAAACTCATTTAAAAATACCTAGATCCATATTACTAAACCAGTATAATCGGTAACACCTAAGGTAGGATCCTGGCTACATTTTTCTCTATATTTCAACTTCTCCATCTATGTGACTGAGGTGTTCAAACATTTCTATGATCTTTCCATCTTGAATACTCCCTAAATCTATGAATTTAGGTTCTTTTTCACATGCTGTCAGGGTAATAAGTGGTCTCTCTATTACATAACTTAGATAATCACATAACCTTTTATTGAATATAATTCAGTGACACCCAAATAAACTTTGATCCTGCCAAGGGAGAACAAGACTCAGTATCATAAATCTTTGATGAATTAAATGCTCAGACATTAATAAATAAAAAGTCACCAAGAAAGAAGTCATGCCAAGACTTTTTCTTTGTTTTTATTTGCTTTTCCTTTTCCTGGAGTCACAACATATTCAATCTAAACCTTTTATGGTCATATTTCCATGTCACACAGTAAGCCTTTAATGCGTGCTTATGAAGTGACTGTGCTGCTGCTGCTGCTGCTAAGTCGCTTCAGTCGTGTCCGACTCTGTGTGACCCTATAGACGGCAGCCCACCAGGCTCCCCCATCCCTGGGATTCTCCAGGCAAGAACACTGGAGTGGGTTGCCATTTCCTTCTCCAATGCATAAAAGTGAAAAGTGAAAGTGCGGTCGCTTAGTCGTGTCCGACTCTTCGCGACCCCATGGACTGCAGCCTACCAGGCTCCTCAGTCCATGGGATTTTCCAGGCAAGAGTACTGGAGTGGGTTGCCATTACCTTCTCAGGAAGTGACTGTGGAAGTGTAAAGAAACCCCATTTTTACAAATTTCAAGACTTGATGCAAAAAAGGGGAAAATAAATGAAGAAAATATTTTAAAAAGATGAAAACTGGTAGAGAAAGAGATTCCCTTTTTAATCTAGGATGATGCTGCAAGAGAGGACAAATGAAAATGAAAGATACAGGAGTAGTTGCTCAAGGATGATTCATTCATTCAAAACAAGTTTTGTCTTCTGACGTTTGTCTTTGCTCTTGTATATGCTGTGTATGTATTTGTGTATATCTAGATCTAGATAAATATTGTGTAAATGTATAGATATAATAGAGGACTTCCCTCATAGCTCAGTTGGTAAAGAATCCACCTGCAATGCAGGAGACCCCGGTTTGATTCCTGGGTTGGGAAGATCCCCTGGAGAAGGGAAAGGCTACCCACTCCAGTGTTCTTGGGCTTCCCTTGTGGCTCGGCTGGTAAAGAATCCACCCGCAATGCGGGAGACCTGGGTTCGATCCCTGGGTTGGGAAGATCCCCTGGAGAAGGGAAAGGCTACCCACTCCAGTATTCTGGCCCGGAGAATTCCATGGACTGTATAGTCCGTGGGGTCGCAAAGAGGCGGACATGACTGAGCAAGTTTCACTTTCATAGATATAATAATAAGTGCCTCTGTTAATACAACAGTGACTCGGTGTGTTTACATATATTACCATCTAAAACTCTGTTGTTTTTTAAATTTTTATTTATTAAATTTTTTGGCTGTGCTGGGTCTTCATTGCTTCACAAGGGCTCTGGGAAGCCAGGGCTGCTCTTCAGTTGTGGTGGGTGAGCTTCTCATTGCAGTGGCTTCTCTTGTTGTGGAGCATGGGCTCTAGGGTGCACAGGCTTCAGTAGTTGCAGCATGGGCTTAGTTGCCTCATTGCATGTGGAATTTTTCTGGACCAAGGATTGAACCCATGTCCTCTGCATTGGCAGGCAGATTCTCAAACCACTGGACCACTAAGGAAGTCCTGTATTACTGTTTTCTGATTCTATATGCTCCACTACCTTTATTTTGGTATTTTATTTATTTTTTTTTGAGAAAACTTGATATATAACATAATTTTCATTACCTGTGTTTTTAATACTTTGAATTTGCTGGTTTTCTCTTTTCTTACTGATAGGAGAGGTCTCAGCCAGAAGGGAAATATATTTCTCAAAACTCTAGCTCTTTGAAGCCTATGTCCATTTTCTTAGATAGTCTCATCATCCTGCTATCACCACACTTTGTCTTCTATTATGTATGTTTTGTATCATTTTTGTCGGTGCTTTTCAAAAGAAAAATGCTAATTGGTGCTATTTTTCAAAGTAGGAAAAAGGTTCTATTCCTCATTGCATTGCTGAGAGAGGGACTGAGGAGAGACTGAGGCAGGCTAAACTGAGAGGGAGATCAAGCGTGGACCTCCCTTTTCTAAGCAGCTGCTTCATGAATTGGAGCTTTGACTGTGGTCTGCTTTGCTTTCAACTACATATTTAACTGCTTCAGAAGTGGTCTCTGATTATGAAAATTATTTTCTGGTTAGATGATACCAATGGTAAACAATCATTGGATGAAACAAATGAAAACACATATGTATTTCTGAGAATTGGGGAAGCGTTAGTGAAAACAGCCCTGTGTTGTGTGCATTTTTACACTAAATCCATGGAGTTTTCCTCTGCCAAGTTAAGCAATTTATACCTTTTGCTCTAAAAAGATTTTTGTAAAAATAAATATATGCTTTTTTTTCCAAACAAGAAATGTCGGAAAGGAAAAATAATCTGCTAGATCTCTCTATGTATGTTGAGTAATTAGTATGTTAGCCAAGAGAGGGAAGTTTGGGGAGAATGCAGTCATTTTCTCATTTTGGTAAAAATTACCAAAATGCCATCTTATTCTTTCTGAACCTGGCTGGTCTCTGAAAGGGTAAAGTCCAGAAAAGGTATGAGTATTCTACTAGCATGATCTATGGAGGGAAAAAAAGGCTTTATGACGGTCATAAATCTCCCAGCCTCTGAGAAAAAGTCCAGAGCAGGCATGTGATGCCGTCCAACTGACATATATAAATGATGCATTTTCCACTAGAGCCACAGCTCATCTCCATAATCCACACAACTGCTGAGAAGACAAAGTGAGAAATGTGGTCTAGCTAACACTCTGGCTAAAACAAAATAAGCTGCAGTTAATCATTTATCGACCTCCCCAGATAATAAGCCCAGAAAGTAAATACCAACAGTAGACTATGATGATCCAGATAATTTTTGTGGGAAATCTTGCATTTATAAATAAAACTGTGGACAGTGACCAATACTGACCTCTGTGTGAAACCGTCAGTAATGTGCACTCCTTTTATTTCACTAGAATTTCATCCTTAGAAATGAAGATTCACCTTATATGGGAAGCTCTTAAGCAGTAAACCCAGATTTTCTTGAAAGAAACACCTCCCCCCCCAACTAAACTCCCACTTCGATTACATTTTGTAACCAGGGAAAGGATTTTCGTAGAATTTCAATCAGGTTGCTTAGTCTGTCAAGTTAACAGTTTAAGGTACATGTGTCATAGGAGATAGGAGATCATTTGGGGGCCTGTGAAAATAGTCTCACATGGTAACATGGAAGAGCCAACTATTAATGTAACGTCCCATCATCTCCTCCTTCCTTCCAAAGTGTAACTCCCATGTAAGGTCTCTGAGAAAGTGAACACTTAGGAAGCCAGTGGGTAACTGGAAGTGGCAGCTCTCTGCTTTTCCTCTTACAGAGTACAGTGCTTTGTCTGTCTGTCTGCTTTTCCCCACAACCCTGATCCTCATTTTCCTGCCTGTCATGTTGTTGTGCAAATCTAATTGTCCTCTTAGTCTACACTTTTGAGGAAACAAATGAAGGCTGAGAATGGAAACAAAGAAAAGTAGCTGACCTCCTTTTAGACACTCATTAAGTATGTATTCAATGGACAGAATTGTACAAAATGACTTTCTAATTTACCAGCCCTCCATAAGTTTTAATTAACCTTTCCTCATTCTAAAACAATTTGTCATTTCAAAGGTCACAAATATTTATGGTTTTAATCCTCTGGTCCACACTAACCACAGGAATACATATTTGATATCATGGAAAATATGTAATATTTACATACACATAGGAACACAAACACTGGAGAACAGATCCAATACCTCAGCCTCTTACAGTGGAAAACAAAAGCGCATGTGCTGACCAGCTTGTTTTAGGCTTTGGACGAGTTTCACCCCAGACTTATTAACAGGAATGGACTACCAGGTACCTTCACATTTCATGACTTGACTTGAAAATGAAACATATTGAATAAAAAATTGCAAAGATATGCAGCCCAGACAAAATTCAATTCTGTTATTACCTGAAATCATGTATATAGAGATAGCTTCCACAAATAGGAAAAAATAAACACATATTCAAGTTCCCCTAGATATGACACATTTACAAGCAAAATCAGTGAGGCCACCTGATACAGTAAGTAAACAGTTGTTTATCATCAAAGATATTCCCCATTCCTTTAGGACTTTTGTATTTTCAAACTCGTACTTCTGTGTTCCTTAGTCACTAAGTCGTGTTTGACTCTGCGACCCTATGGCTTCCCTATCCTTCAGTATCTCCCAGAGCTTGCTCAAATTCATGTCCATTGAGTCAGTGATGCCATCCAACCATCTTGTCCTCTGTCATCCCCCTTCTCCTCCTGCCTTCAGTCTTTCCTAGCATCATGGTGTTTTCCAGTGAGTCAGATCTTCGCATCAGGTCACCAAAGTACTGGAGCTTCAGCTTCAGCATCAGTCCTTCCAATGAATATTCAGGGTTGATTTCCTTCTGTGGAGATCTTATTTTCTCTGTAGGTTTTAAAACCCCTCCAGAATGAAGAAGAAGACTTCCAAGTCTGCTTTTGTTGCCGCCTAATGTTTCTGGATTGATAAGTTGTTTGAAAAGTACTGGTCTAGACCTAACCCATTCTTCCCTTGTTACATGCTAACGGCAGTGGTATCAACCTTCCACTCATTAGCATGATTATGCTTCCTGACTCCTGCTGTCTCTGCAGGGGCGCAAAGATGTCCCCCCATGCTGCAGTGCCAAACACTCCCACGTATTCTCATCCCTACTGCAAGCCACCTGCCAGGGTCATAGCCAGCATCCTATATGCCCCCCAGAACCCCTCTTGCCCAGCCAAGAACAACTTCCCATAATCAGACCTTGGACCATTGGCACTTCCAGTGGGATTACTGAGTAGAAATGTAGAATATTGACAATGAAAGTCATGGCTGCATTTTTAAATAATATTATTAAATGATGATGCCCTGATCAGAGTAAATTTTCTATGTAGAAAATACTAAAACTAAGTCAACAAGTAAACTTTCCAGGCAGGCAATTCACACAATGGAGATACAAAAATAAACTGGAAGATTGAGATGGCCTGTGTACTTGCTTCCCTCATGGCTCAGATGGTAAAGCATCTACGTGTAATGCAGAAGACCAGGATTCGATCCCTGGGTTGGGAAGATCCCCTGGAGAAGCAAATGGCAACCCGTTCCAGTACTCTTGCCTGGAAAATCCCATAGGCTACAGTCCATGGGGTCGCAAAGAGTCAGACACAACTGAGTGACTTCACTTTCACTTTCAAGTGGATGGGGAGAACGAACCTGTTTGGTAACAGAATTGCTGAATCATATGGTAATTCTATATTTAACTTTTTGAGGGATCACCATACTGTTTTCCATACCAGCGACACAATATTCCCAACAGCAATGCATAGAGGTTGCATTTTCTCTACGTCATCCTCAATGTTTATTTTCTGCTTTTGGTAATAATCGTCCTAATATGTGGAAAGTGGTATCGCACTGTGGTGTTGATTTGCATTTTCCTAACAATTACTGATGCTGAGCGTCTTTTCAAGTGTCTATTAGTGTCTGTATGCATTTTGATGAAAAATGTCTATTCATGTCCTTTTTTCATTTTTCATTCAGGTTGTTGGATTTTTGTTGACTTATAAAGAGTTCTTTAAATATCCTAGATATTAGTCCTTTATGAGATTCATGATTTGCAGTTTCGTTTTGTTTTTTAACCATTCCATGAGTCCATAATGATAACTGTAGCTTTGTAGTAAGTTTTGAAATCAGAAAGTGTGAAACTACCAACTTTGTTCTTCTCTTTCAAGATTGCTTTGGTTATTTGTGGTCCCTTGAGATGCCATATGATTTTGTGTGTTTGTCACTCAGTCGTGTCCGACTCTTTGCAACCTCATAGACTGTAGCCTGCAAGGCTCCTCTATCCATGGAATTCTCCAGGCAAGAATATTGGAGTGGGTTGCTATTCCCTTCTCCAGATATGAATTGTAGGGTGGATCTTCCTATTCTCACAGGAAAAAATGTCATTGAGATAACTGATAAAGATTACATTAAATCTGTGATTACTTTGAGTAATCACTTTGAGTAACTTGATATCTTAATGTTACTAAGTCTTCCATTCCATGAACACAAGATGGGTTCACATCTATTTTTGTGTCTTTACTCTCTTTCAGCAGTGTTTTACAGTTTGCAGTATACAAGTCCTTCACCTTTTCTTTAAGTTTATTCTTGAATACTTTTTATTTCTTGGTGCTATTAAAAATAGTTATTTTCTTAATTTCAGTCTTGAATTTTTTATTGTTAGTGTAAAGAAAGGCTTGCCAGGTGGTGCTAGTGGTAAAGAACCTGCCTCACATGCAGGAGACATAAGAGACACAGGTTCAATCCCTGGATCAGAAAGATCCCCTGGAGGAGGAAATGGCATGGCAACCCACTCCAGTATTCTTGCCTGGGAAACCCCATGGACAGAGGAGCCTGGTGGGCTACAGCCTGTAGTATTGCAAAAAGTCAGACACGACTGAAGCAACTTAGCACATACAGCATGCGTAGAAATGCAAAAAAAAGGAATTTTGTATGTTGACTTTTTATCCAGCAACATGGCCGAATTCATTATTCTAACAAGGATGCGTGTGTAGTCTTTTTTAAAAAAAAAGTTTTATTGGAGTATAGTTGATTTACAGTGTTGTGTTAATTTCTGCTGTACAGGTCATCACAGAATATTGAGTGGAGTTCCCTGTGCTATACAGTAGGTTCTTATAAGATATCTGTTTTATGTGTGTGTGTAATCTTTAGGGTTTTCTACACATAAGATATTGTCTGCAAACAGAATTTTACATCTTCCTTCCCTATTTCAGTGTCTTTTATTCTTTTCCTTGCCTAATTACTCCGGCTATAACTCTGAATATGTTGTTGTTGGATATAGTTGGTAAGAGGAGGCATCCTTGTCCAGTTCCTGATCTTAGAGGAAAAGTCGTGGGTTTATCATATGTGCAACCCTTTATTTTTTTCAAGTAATATTATTATTTATCCCTAGTTGTTTTTATTGTGAAAGGATATTAAATTTTGTCAAATCTCTTTTTTGCATCAATGGAGATGATCATGTGATTTTCCTTAATTCTGTGTATGTGATGGATTATATTGGTTGCTTTTCACATGTTGAAACATTCTTGCAATTATAGGAATAAATTCCACTTGGCCATAGTGTATAATTCTTTTAATGTGCTCTTAGCTTTGGCTTGCTAGTTTCCTGTGGATGATTTTTGCATCAATATTCATAAGTGATATTGATCTATAGTTTTGTTTTCCTGTAGTATGTTTATCTGACTTTGAAATCAGGATAGTGCTGGCCTTAAATAGTTTTTTAAATACAGTTTGTCTAATTTATTTACAAATTACTTAGATTCATCTATTTATATATATTATGCCATTTTTTATATCTTTTTTATATCTTATTATATTTTAGTATGCTGTTTTACCAAATTCTCTAGAAATTGTTTTTCATTAAATTGTCTTGTGTTCTTTGATCATGTTATCTTATTTTTTGAGTTTACATTATTAAAATGGCTCACATTCCTTTTTTAAAATTTTTATTTATTTATTGGCTGCTCCAGTTCTGAGTTGCAGAATGTGGGATCTAGTTCCCTGACCAGGGATCGTGCCCAGGCTCCCTTCATTAGGAGCACAGAGTCTTATTCACTGGACCACCAGGGAAGTTGCTGGCTCAAATCCATAACAATATTAAATAACAGTAGAATTGAGCATTCTTTTATTGGAGGAACTGATTTTAATGGAAATTTTTCTTGTTTTGTCACTTGTTTGATTTTTAATTATTAGTTTGAAGAAAATACTCTGTCATGATTGATTTCTTTCTTCAGTGATGAGATTATCAAGAACCTTCCTTTCTTTCCCTTTTTTATCTTAAGAGCCATGATTAGATTTTTAATTTCTTCATGATTCTTTTTATTACTTCCTTTAAACTACTTATGCAGTTAATTATATTAACAGAATACCTACACTCCTGAAATGCCAGCTTGGTGTGTTCTGCTAATATAATATTGAACTGACTCTGAAACTTCGAAATACATTTTACATAGTGTGTGTGCTCTGTCTCTAAATCCTGTCCAACTCTTTGCAACCCCATGGATTGTAGCCTGCCAAGCTCCTCTGTCCATGGAATTCTCTGGGCAAGAATACTAGAGTGGGTTGCCAGGGTTGCCATGCCCTTCTCCACGGGCTCTTCCTGACCCAGGAATCGAACTCACCTCTCTTGCATTGGCAGGAGGATTCTTTACCACTGAACCAAGAGGGAAGCCCCATATTTTTCCTAGAGCAGAATGCAAAGGTTTCCTATATAAGCTAATTAGCATTATTTAGGGAAGTGATTGGGAACACTCTGTGTACAATAGTACACTCCGTTGTATACCTAAAACAAAGATATTGTAAATCAACTGTACTTCAATTAAAATAAACATAAACACAAGTTATATATCTGAAAATGATATGTGCTATGGATAAAATAGGTGTCCCAGGTGGCTTAGCAGTAAAGAACCCTCCTGCCAATGCAGGAGATTCAGGAGACGTGGGTTTGACCCCTGGCCTGGGATCATCCCCTGGAGAAGGAAATGGCAACCCACTCCAGTATTCTTGCCTGGAGAATCCCATGGACAGAGGAGCCTGGTGGGCTGGTGGAGAGTCCATGTGGTCACAAAGAGTTGGACATGACTTAGTGACTAAACAACAAATGGATAAAATAGGAGAGTGATACTTCTTAAACTTGAAAGTACATATTAATGAACTGGGGGTCTTTTAAGAATAGATCCTAATTTTAGTAGTTCTATGTGGTGGCCTCAGATTGTGTATTTTTAAGAAATCCCAAGTTATACCACCTGGCATTACTCTCCATCTAAAGGGAATCCAGAGTATTAAGAATGGACTAAGATGAAAAGATAGTACATTAAAATAATACTCTGAGAAACTGAAATGATAAAAGTATTCAGTGTTGGGGAGGAAACTACAAAGGAAAGTGTAAAATTAAAACTCACAATACAAGGTACAAATTAGGATTGGCAATACACAAAATTGATGTAGAGAATAATGTATATAAATGTTCTCCTGAAAAGAGGTCAGAAAAATGAAAGATGGGGAAAAAAGGATTGGTGAAAATTGGAGTATAAAGCACTAATCTATAAATAATTGCAATATCTAAAGAAGAAATTCAGAGAGAAGGAACAAAGGCAATAACCCTGTTTGAAATCGTAGATTTTTTCCATTGTTCTCAGATCAAAGGGATAATGCTTACTGTCATCACCACTGCAAATGCAGCCAGTTGGAAAAAAAGAAAAGCAAGAGAAATCTACGTTGGACAGAGAACCGTGCACTACTTATCAATCCCAAAGGTGTAGACTATCATGTATCAGCAATTTTAGGGGAAATCTCTATAAACACTTCTGCCCATTGCATATTGGTATCAGAGTTGCCAAGAGAAACAGCACAGTCAAGCACTGGATGGAATGACAATTTCACTTACTTAGAGAAGTGATAGCAAAATAAACTTCAATGGTGCGAGTCAGTCCCCTGCGGCCAGTGAGTTCCTCCCAGTGACCAGATACAGGACACTTCACTTGTGTGCACCTCTCTGGTGCTCCAGCGGAAGGAACCTTCTCTACTCTCTTCAGAGGACAGAGGTAACAGTGGGCTTGGTCGGGTGCCATGTGACGCACACACTTTCAGTAGAAACAAAAGAGTGCTCGTTAAATCTGAAACAAGGAAAGATATTCCCACACACAGTGATATGGTTCACACAGGCTGTGCCCAGTTTATCTCTTGGTAAGGAAGTGTTCCAGGCCCAAGGCCCATCCCCATGTGGCTGAGTGGAGGTAGAAAGACTGCATGCAGGAGACTGCCTTTCCCAATAGTCTAAATACTGGAGAAGAGAAGACAAGAGACATCATATGTCTTCATTATGTACTTAGAATATTTATGAGAAACAAATGTAGAATGCTTGAAAAATTAGAAAATTAAACATGGCTGCTGGTTATTAAATTGATATAAAATCATTAACTTTGATACATAACAAAAAGATCATTTCAAAAATACCACTGTAAAGGTTAATTTTCAGTAGTAATCCATCGTTCGTTATGTTTACAATCCATTGGTGGTAATGGCTCAGTGTACTTAATACCATTGAACTGTTACACTTGAAAAATGGATAAGATAGTAAGTTTTATTTCTAATGTATTTTTATCACAATAGAAAATTTAAAACATAGTGAACTGTGGTATCGTATATCAAAGAAATTAATTTACCAAGAAAAGTACAAGACCTATATTAAAACCTAAATTCTACTGAAAGATTAAAAAAAAAATTGAGGTAAACTGAAAAAAAAATACTAAGTTCCTGTATGTGAGAATCCATATAGCAACTATGTGCATTCTTCTTACTTAAGATATAAATATATCAAAATTAATATTGAAATTAATATAACCATATGATTTATTATTTTAACTTAAAATAATATAAAGTTTTTCTGGAAAAGATATTATTCAAGAACATGCTACAGAAATGTGAAGAATAAGATTAATAAGGCAAAAAATGATTTTATGTTTAGAGGCAGAGCAGTGAAACAGGAAATTAAGTCCAGCATAACATATATTGTTGTTCAGTCACTCAGTCGTGCCCAACTCTTTACAACCCCATGGACTGCAAACACGCCAGGCTTCCCTGTCCTTCACTATCTCCCCGAGCTTGCTCAAACTCATGTCAAATGAGTGGGTGATGCCATTCAACCACCTCATCCTCCGTCTCCTCCTTCTCCTTCCCTCAATCTTCCCTAGCATTAGGATCTTTTCCAATGAGTCAACTCTCAGCATCAGGTGGCCAAAGTATTGGAGCTTCATCGCCAGTCCTTCCACTGAATATTCAAGGTTGATTTCCTTTAGGAAATCATATACCTAGGACCTTTTCTCTCCAGCCTTCAAGTTTCCCTTTAAACAGGGAAATTTATCCTATGTACTTGTATTTTAACAATTCCTGTTCTTAGAGTTGTTCCTTTCATCTCACTTTATGTTTACAAATAATTTCATTTCTTTACTCTTTTCCTAACTTGTGCTGGATTTGCTGCATTATCATTAATTCTGTTTCTTTCCTTTGATAATTTTATGTTACATTGGCTCTTATCATTCTACTAGTATTACTTTCCTGCTTCTTGCACTGAGTCAAATACTTATCTATCTCTAACCAAAAGAAAATGCTGACCATGCTTCTTGACTTTACCTCCTCCTCCAGTAAGATGAAATATTTTGAGTATTTGTACTTTCTTTACTGCTGCATGTTCCCACAACTGGCTCAGAATGCCTTTACTTCACTCCTTTCTTGTTCCACTTACTCCAAAGTTTTAATGAGATAGTTATGTATCAAAAATACTGAACTAGGATTAGTCTTTTCTTTGCAGCATTTCTCTCTTGCAAGAATCATTATCCCTTAGTCTCATTAGTTAATATTCATATTTCAAAGCTTCATTCCCAATATCACAATACAATCAGATATAAAAATGGCTAGATCATACATTTTTACTCTTTGCTTACTCACCTTTATCTCACTCCCTCTTTTGAAGGCTCTGTATTGATTTACTTGTTGTTTGGCTAGAATAGTCTCTCTAGTAGTTTTTTAGATAAGGTAAATGGATATGTTCCATAATTTTTGTAACTACAAATGTCCATTGCTCACCCTGAGAAGTGAATTTACATCAGGCTAAGTGTAAATTTTTTGAGTTGTGGTAATGTTTTTTCCTCAACATTCCGCACATACTATATTTCCCTGTCTGAAGTTTCTAGATTGCATATGAGAAGTCTGATGGATAATCTGATCCTTTTTCCTATTCAGTAACCTGTCTTTTTTTCTAGAAATTTGTAGATTTTAATTTTCTCACATTGATCTTAAGACTTCTACCTAAATGCATGTCATTTTCCATCAATTCTCTATAATATTTGTGAGCCCCTTGAATCTGCAAACATAGTTCTTCATACCAAGGACATTTTTATTGACATTGTTCCTCTATTCCTTTTAATTTTTCAGAAAATCATATGTATTCGTATTTTGTACTGTGCTTTGACCCTCTAATCTTTCAGGTTAATGGTAGCTTCTCAAGAATGGCCATCGTCATCTTCAGTTTATCTACTGAATTTTAAAATGAAGAAGCCAATTGTTATTCTCTTTTTGTTCCAGGAATGTTTTTTTCTTTGGAATGCTACAATTGAATTTCCTTAACATGAGTATTAGGTTTATGTTTAAGATGTCATCTGTCTAGTCAGCAGCCTTATTTACTTCAATGGGAGTCACCTCATTGGTGCCTTGTTTGTTCTGCCAATTTGGTTGTGGGGTTCACCTAAGCCTATTACTACATACTTTGGCTACACAATGCTCTGTTCATCCTGTGTTGTCACATTACACTTTTAAGCAAATATAGCTTCTAGGCTGAAGGCAAATTTCAGAACTAATTCTGATGATAACAAGAATATAGCTTCAAATTGCACATTATATCAATAGATGGTAAAAAGTGAATAGGATAAGAAACAGAAGTAAAAGAATATGGCAGTTTTTGCTTTACAAAGGCCTAATCCCAGAGAAATCATTCATTTTTGGCTTTGATAATGAGAGATACATATTCAAGTATATTATTAAGCAATCATAAATGTAACAACTAGTATGATCAAATGCAAAAATTTCAGGTCATTGTGAAAAATAAGAATAAACAAAGTCAGTATAATTTCTGGCAGACATAAAACACAAAATTGAAATTTATGATGTTTGACAAAAACAGTATATCATTATCATTTGCAGATGATAGTTTTGTACCTAGAAATACAATCTAATCAAGAGGAAATGCTAGCAATGGGTTTGAGTAAATCAATAGATTTCCACTTTAATTTTAATAACCTGTAAAATTGTAAAAAGGAAAAAAGACTCCCTTTGGCTTCCCTGGTAGCTCAGCTAGTAAAGAATCTGCCTGCAATGCAGGAGAGACTGGCTCAATTTCTGGGTGAGGAAGTTCCCCAGGAGAAGGGATAGGCTACCCGCTCCAGTATTCTTGGGCTTCCCTGGTAAATGACTTGGGGGTAAAATGACTTGGGGTAAAAGTCTTGGGATCAGATGGTAAATGATCTGCCTTCAATGTGGGAAACCTGGGTTCAATCCCTGGGTTGGAAAGATCCCCTGGAGGAGGGCATGACAACCCATTCCAGTATTCTTGCCTGGAGAATCCCCATGGACAGAGGAGCCTGGCAGGCTAGAGTCCATGGAGTCACAAAGAGTCAGACATGACTGAGTGACTAAGCACAAAGTAGCAAATACAAAATCAAACGTTATCAGAACATGGACAGCAGCATCAATAACCACAAAATAAATGCTATGCCAAAGAATTATTTTAACAGCAAAAAGAAACTTTTGAATAACAGGAGTAAAATTTTGCAGATAGACCAGAAAGAAAAAAGAAACAAAAAACCTTGTTGCTCAGTGGAAAGATAGATTATTGCAATGAGTTCTTTATAAAATAATTTACTGGCTTAATTTAATCCTCATCAAAATTCTTTTAGGAAGGCTCTTGAATGAATGCAGATGGAAAAATCCCAAAGTATTAGAAAACCATAGTGGCATTAATGGTAAAGAACATGTTTGCCAATGCAGGAAACATAAGAGATGCGGGTTCAAACCCTGGGTAGGGAAGATCCCCTGGAGGAGGGCATGGCAACCCACTCCAGTATTCTTGCCTGGAGAATCCCATGGACAGAGGAGCCTGGCAGGCTACAGCCCATGGGGTCACAAAGAGTCAGACACAACAGGAGCAACTTGGCTGCTTAAAATGGTTGTCTGAGGCAAAACGGGTGTCTGAAGAGGCCTTACAAATAGCTGAGAAGAGAAGAGAAGTGAAAGGCAAAAGAGAAAAGCAAAGATATACCCATCTGAATTCAGAGTTCCAAAGAATAGAAAGGAAAGATAAGAAAGCCTTCCTAAGTGATCAGTGCAAAGAAATAGAGGAAAACAATAGACTGGGAAAGACTAGAGATCACTTCAAGAAAATTGGAGATACCAAGGGAACATTTCATGCAAAGATGAGCACAATAAAGGACAGAAACGGTATGGATCTAACAGAAGCAGAAGATATTAAGAAGAGGTGGCAAGAATACACAGTAGAACTATACAAAAAAGATCTTCATGACCCATATAACCAAGATGCTGTGATCACTCACCTAGAACCAGACATCCTGGAGTGTGAAGACAAGTGGGCCTTAGGAAGCATCACTATGCACAAAGCTAGTGGAGGTGATGGAATTCCAGTTGAGGTAGTTCAAATCCTAAAAGATGATGCTGTGAAAGTGTTGCAATCAATAAGCCAGCAAATTTGGAAAACTCAGCAGTGGCCACAGGACTGGAAAAGGTCAGTTTTCATTGCAGTCCCAAAGAAAGGCAATACCAAACAATGTTCAAACCACTGCACAGTTGCACTCATCTCACACTCTAGCACAGAAATGCTCAAAATTCTCCAAGCTAGGCTTCAACAGTACGGGAACTCAGAACTTCCAGATGTTCAAGCTGGATTTAGGAAAGGCAGAGGAACCAGAGATCAAATTGCCAACATCCTTTGGATCATAATAAAAGCGAGAGAATTCCAGAAAAAACAACAACTTGTGCTTCATTGACTACACTAAAGACTTTCACTGTGTGGATCACAATAAACTGGAAAATTCTTCAAGAGATGGGAATACCAGACCAACTTACCTGCCTCCCGAGAAATCTGTATGCAGGTAAGGAAGCAACAGTTAGTACCAGATATGAAACAATGAATTGGTTCCAAATTGGGAAAGGAGTACATCAAGGCTGTATATTGTCACACTGCTTATTTAACTTATATTTCGAGTACATCATGTGAAATGCCGAGCTGGATGAAGCACAAGCTGTAATCAAGATTTCCAGGAGAAATATCAGTAACCTCAGATATGCAGATGACACCACCCTTATGGCAGAAAGTGAAAAGGAACTAAAGAACCTCTTGATGAAAGTGAAAGAGGAGAGTGAAAAAGCCGGCTTAAAACTCAACATTTAAAAAACGAAGATCATTGTCTGGTCCCATCACTTCATGGCAAATATATGGGGAAACAATAGAAACAGTGAGAAACTGTATTTTTTGCGGGCTCCAAAATCACTGCAGATGGTGACTGCAGCCATGAAATTAAAAGACGCTTGCTGCTTGGAAGAAAAGCTATGACCAACCTAGACAGCATCCATTATGGAAAAAGCAGAGACATTACTTTGCCAACAAAGGTCACCATCTTGAAGGAAAAACCATGGTTTTTGCCCAGTAGTCATGTACAGAAGGGAGAGTTTGGGCCATAGCAGAAAGCTGAGCGCTGAAGAATTGATGCTTTTGAACAATGGTGTTGGGCCATAAAGAAAGCTGAGCACTGAAGAAGAACTCTTGAGAGTCTCTTGGACTGCAAAGAGATCCAACCAGTCCATCCTAAAGGAAATCAGTCCTGAATATTCATTGGAAGAACTGATGCTGAAACTCATCAATACTCTGGCCACCTGATGTGAAGAACTGACTCATTAGAAAAGAACCTGATGCTGGGAAAGATTGAAGACAGGAGGAAAAGGGGACGACACAGGATGAGATGGTTGGATGGCATCACTGACTCAATGGAAATTAGTTTGAGCAAGCTCGGGGAGTTGGTGATGGACGGGGACGCCTGTTGTGCTACAGTCCATGGGGTTGCAAAGAGTTGGACACAACTGAGTGTCGGAACTGAACTTAACTGTCTTAGCATAGCACACAGTGTATTGAGGTAAATTCATTATAATACAGTATAACCAAAATGAGTATATTGCAGGATTGCAGTGGTAGCTTAACATTAAAATATATGTAAAAACCATTCTCTACAATAGGAGGTGAAAAGAGAAAAGCAATGTTTTTACTTCATAATGTAGAAAAATGTAATAAAATTCAGCACCCTTTGATAGGTACTCAGTAAACTAGGAATATAAATGAAACTTCTCCACCTGACAAACAGAAACAACCAAAAAAAAATGAGCAAACCTCTCTTGTAATGAAAACAATCAGAAGCCTTTTTTCATAACATTCAAGAAAGCCATTTAGCACTCAGCCAGTTATTTTTGGAGACCAAGAAAATAAAATCTGTACTTTTCCCACTTTTTCCACATCTATTTACCATGAAGTGATGGGACCAGATGTCATGATGTTAGTTTTTAGAATGTTTGAGTTTCAAGCCAGCTTTTACACTCGCCTCTTTCATCCTCATCAAGAAGCTCATTAGTTCTTCTTTGCTTTCTGCCATTAGAGTGATGTGATTTGCATATCTGAGGCGGTTGATATTTCTCCAGGCAATCTTGATTCCAACTTGTGATTCATCCAGCCTCGCATTTCTCATGATGTACTCTTTATATAAGTTAAATTAGCAGGGTGACAATATACAGCCTTGATGTACTCCTTTCCCAATATCAAACCAGTCCGTTGTTCCATGTCTGGTTCTAACTATTGCTTCTTGACCTGCATACAGGTTTCTCAGGAGACAGGTAAGGTGGTCTGGTATTCCTATCTCTTGAAGAATTTCCCACAGTTTGTTGTGATCCATACAGTCAAAGGCTTTAGCATAGTCAATGAAGCAGAAGTAGATGTTTTTCTGGAACTCTCTAGCTTTTTCTGTGTTCCAGTGGATGTTGGCAATTTGGTCTCTTGTTCCTCTGCCTTTTGTAAATCCAGCTTGCACATCTGGAAGTCCTTGGTTCATGTACTATTGAAGCCTAGCTTGAAAGATTTTGAGCATTACCTTGTTAGCATGTGAGATGAGTGCAATTGTGCAGTAGTTTGAACATTCTTTGGCACTGTCTTTCTTTGGGATTGGGATGAAAACTGACCTTTTCCAGTCCTGTGGCCACTGCTGAGTTTTCCAAATTTGCTGGAGTACTAAGTGCAGTGCTTTCACAGCATGACCTTTTAGGATTTGAAATAGCTCAGCTGGAATTCCATCACCTCCACTAGCTTTGTGCATAGTGATGCTTCCTAAGGCCCCCTTGTCTTCACACTCCAGGATGTCTGGCTCTAGGTGAGTGATCACACCGTCGTGGTTATCTGGGTCATTAAGACCTTTTTGGTACAGTGCTTCTACGTATTCTTGCCACCTCTTCTTAATATCTTCTGCTTCTGTTAGGTCCTTGCCTTTTCTGTTTTTTTCTGTGCTCATCTTTGCATGAAATGTTCCCTTGGTATCTCCTATTTTCTTGAAGAGATCCCTAGGCTTTCCTATTCTATTATTTTTCTCTATTTTTTTTGCATTGTTCACTTAGTAGGCAAACCATTTTAGTATTCTTGCCTCAAGAAACCCATGAACAGTATGAAAAGGCAAAAATAATCAAATATACTCTTTATAATTACAATAATGAGATTTATAGGAAAAATCTTATATTAAAGATGTAAATGTGAAAAAAAACAAAGCTTGAAAATCTTCAGAAGAAAATAGGTTATGTATTTCTGACCTTGGATGAATAAATAATGTACTAAGATAAATGCAAATAAATTTGTTCAACTCAACCAAATCAAAATTGAGTTTACTTCAATGAAAAGATGAAGGTGTTCATAAAATACAAACAGCAAACAGAAAGAGGAAACCATAATGCATAGTGTACTAGTCTTTAGTCTTTGGAATCTGTAAACAAATCCTACAAATGCACGAGAAAACAACAAACATCTTCCCTTTCCTCAATAAAAATAAAACACAGGAACAGGCATTTTACAATTATGACCAGTACATACTATGTAATCAGCAAATTGAAAATTCAGACTGTATCTTAACTGGATTCCCTAGAAAGCTACTTATAAGAAAACATAACCCCAAGGAGCAGGAGTGAGGGATGAGCATAATGAAGTAGGGAGAGAGAGCCAAGATGAGGGTGTGTTAATGACCTGGTTGCAGCTCAGTGTGACTGAGTATCCTATAGGATTGTCTTCGGAGAAAGGTGTTTAATTATGACTCACGTCAGTCTAACTCAGAGCGGAGGAATGATGGGAGTAGAAAAATGTACTCCATTTCTCATATCCCTAGTCAGAGTTCATCCCATGAGACATATGTGTGGCTGTAGAGCAGAGTTTCATAGCATCCCACATCTTGGCCTCAGTTCAGAATCCCCAGGCTTAGCAAAGGCATGAGACCGATTGCTGTTATTTTGTGCCTGCTTGAAAATTCTAGAAGGCTTCACTGGTTATGCTGCAACTGGAACAGGAGATGGTGAAGTTGAGACTTTGAAGTGGTTCATAAGAAATATCTGATAAAGATGCTAAATACCTTTTTCTACCTGCTGTATTTGTGGAAATTAAGAAGTCTGGCTATATAAGTTGTTGGCAAGGATATAAAACAATGATGCTACACAGTGCTGATAGATATCATATGTTAGTTTGGATAAATGCTAATCGGAAAAGAAATAATTTTCCCTGGTACAAAAAGGGAAAGAAACCTTTCAGAGCAATTTTTTTTTTTAAAAAAAGGAAAACTTGTAAATTCTTTCTCTGTTTATTTGAGATCTCCATAAATCTTTTTAAAACCGAAGTAAGCCTCTATATAGCCTTACAACCCAGGAATCTTTTTCTCTTAAGACATGGGAGCCGTATGTTTGAAATGTAATCATTCAAAGAAGAGAGCAGCCCTTTCTCGCATTTTCTGTGGGAGACTAGGAGCCTAACCTCAGCACAAGCCTTGCTGAAAAATTAACTTCTGTAATAAAGATAGGAGAAAATTTATTTTTCTTTTAGATAAAGCCAAATAGCTAAGACAGATGGTCAGCCCAACTGCCAAGTGAATTTTAGGATGAACCATGTGTGAGAAATGTTGCTGTCGTTTAACCTGCAGACTGGTGTTTTTTTCTCTTGAGAACATAAGTGTAACAGGTTGTATCTACTTGGCTATAGAGAAGTGGGAGGTTTCTTTCTATTTGTGCAGCATCTTTAGTGGATTGCCTGTGATGCACATCACATTCTGGTTTCATGTTTATTAAATAATAAAACTGTTTTCTTTGTCTTCTATCTTTGTTGGAGAGGTTTGCTAGATTGGCAGGAGTTTTTCTTTTTTTTTTTTTTTTTCAGATTATACTTCCCCATCATGTTTTCACTTTGGGTTTAGGTTTTAAGTTCGTAAGTATTCATTATATAATTATGATTTATAGCTTACAAACACACACACATCTTCTTTTGAATGTGTCAAATAATATTTTAAAGTACAGTATATTAAATATTTTTACTCTGTCCAAAAGTTCCTTAAAAGGGAAAGATATCCTGCTGGAAAATTAAGTTTTGATAACATTAATACATGAAGTTTGTTAATATTTAACACGTACTACTAGGCTGTCTTTGACTGGGACATGACCTGGAGGTCATGTCCCAACCTTTTGGCCTCTGACAGTTCCCAGGGAGGGAGGAACCTAGTTGTGTTCTGTAAGAGCCTATACTCCCAGCCACTAGGTAAAGGAGTATTTCAGCTCTAAAGAGTGGTGGGGGATAGGGGTTATGCTACATCTTTTTTCTGACAACATAGCAGACTAACTTGTGTCTGTGCCTCTCAAGTGCAGCTCAGAAAATGCCACAGAAACAATGAGACAGAGACACTACATAAGAAGGGACCTGTGAATAATTGTATAAAGCTGAAATTAAAAGCAAAGGAGAAAAGAAAAGTAATGCAAATCGAATTAAATAAAATGGCAAAAAATCCAAATGTGACAGTATTTGAAAAAAAAGTAAATATGTTTTTTGAGCATTTATAAACTCAAAACCCTAAGATTGGAATTTTTTCTTTTAAAGTTTCAAAAATGTCTACCAGTATATACCCAGAAATTTTTAAAATAAAATGCAAATACGAAGCACTCTAGATGGATATAGGAGCTAAATGTTAACTTCTCGAACAAACAGAAGAAACTGAGAGCTCTTTTTATCTGGGGGAATGCAGAAGACTTCTTAAATAAGATAAAAATAAAGCACTCATGATTATGTTAACATTGATTTAATTATCTAAAAACTAAAGATTTATCTCAATAATGTCATATATATAGATATGTATCAATGTGAAGCTATTTACAATGCTTATCACATTGTAAATAAATAGTGAATCCCTGGATATCAACAGGAAAATGGAGAAAGGATAGATATTTTGTACATGAAAATATGCTCATCATCACTATCAATCAATAAAAAAGATAATTTATTATTTTTTAATCTATTTATTGAGATGAGATGGTTGAATGGCATCACCAACTCTATGGACATGAGTTTGAAGAAGCTCTGGGGGTTTGTGATAGACAGGGAAGCCTGGTGTGCTGCTGTCCATGGGGTCCCAAAGAGTGGGACTCGACTGAGCGACTGAACTGAATCTGTTTATTTATTTATTTGGTTGTGCCAGGTCTTAGTTGTGGCACACAGGGTCTTTCAGTTGCAACATATGGGACCTAGTTCCCTGATCAGGCATTGAACCCGGGCCCCCTACATTGGGAGCATGGAGTCTTAGCCACTGGACCACCAGGGAAGTTCCCCCAAAATGCAAATATGAAAAGGAGACACTACTCAATAATAATCAGATGCATAAAATTAGAAGCTGATAATATAAAAAGTTTTCCAAGAATGAGGAGAAATGAATCTAAACTGGTAAAGGAATCTAAATTGGTAAAGGCTTTCTGGAGAGTAACTTGGCAAAATGTAACAAAATTAAGTCTGAATATTTCCTATTGGGAAGAAATTTCCCTTCTGAAATAGGCAAATTGTTTTCCAATCTGGTATTGTCTAGTCTTCTTTGAACTCTCTCCTGTCAACTTGGCCAAATCACCTTTTTGGCCTCTTTTCCATCACCCATTCTGTTTCAAGCTTATTTGTAGATGTTTATAAAGAAATGTAGCTAATCAGTGTCACTTACAAAGAGTGGTCATCTAGCTCTTTGTCTGAAGGCACATTTCCTTTTTAAAAAAATTTGTTTTTACTGAAGTATAGTTAATTTACAATATTGTATTAGTTTTGAGGTATGCAACGTAGTGATTTAATATTTTTATAGATTATTCTCCACTTAGTGATTTTAAAATATTGGCTATACAATATCTTGCTGTACAGTAGATCCTTGTAGCTTATTTATTTTATACATAGTAGTTTGTACTTCTTCATTGCATATACCTATCTTGCTCCTCCCCCGTTTCATCTCCCCTCCGGTAGCCACTAGTTTGTTCCCTGTATCTGTAAGTCTGTTTCTCTTTTGTTATATTCATTCGTTTGTTTCATTTTTTAGATTCCACATAAAAGTAATAACATACAGTGTATTTGTCTTCCTCTGCCTGACCTATTTAACTGAGCATAATACCCTCCAGCGGAGAAGGCACTGGTGACCCACTCCAGTACTCTTGCCTGGAAAATCCCATGGACGGAGGAGCCTGCTGGGCTGCAGTCCATGGGGTCGCGAAGAGTCGGACATGACTGAGCAACTTCCCTTTCACTTTTCACTTTCACGCATTGGAGAAGGAAATGGCAACCCACTCCAGTGTTCTTGCCTGGAGAATCCCAGGGATGGGGGAGCCTGGTGGGCTGCCATCTATGGGGTCGCACAGAGTCGGACACGACTGATGCGACTTAGCAGCAGCAGCAGCAGCAGCAGCAGCAATACCCTCCAGGTTCATCCTTGTCATTACAAATGGAAAATTTCATTCTATTTTATGGTTCATGTTTCATTGTAAATATATAAACCACATCTTCTTTATCCATTCATCTGTTTGACACTTAGATTCCTTTTCATATCTTGACCATCCTAAGTAATGCTGCCATCAACAGTAATGTATGTATTTTTAGAAAGAGTGTTTTCTTTTTCTTGATAAATACCCAGGAGTGGAACTGCTGGATCCTATGATCTAATTTTAGTTTCTTGAGAATTTCTGTACTGTTTTCCATAGTGGTTGCAACAGTTTACCAGCAATGTAGGGGGTTCCCTTTTCTCCATGTCCTCACCAACATTTGTTATATATATTCTTTTTGATGGTAGTCATTCTGACAGGTGTAAAGTGATATATCTCAGTGTAGTTTTGATTTGCATTTCTCTGGATATTGGCAGTGTTGAAAATCTTTTCTTGTGTCTGTTGGCCATCTGTGCATCTTTATAAAAATGTCTATTCAGGTCTCCTGCCCTGCCTATTTTTTAAAATCAGGGTTTTTGTTTTTGTTTTTTCTGATACTGAGTTGTACGAGCTGTTATATATTTTGGATATTAACCCTTTATCAGTCATATCATTTGCAAATACTTTCTCCCATTCAGTAAGTTGCCTTTTTGTTTTGTTGATGGTTTCTTTTGCCATGCAGAAGCTTTTAATTAGGTCCCATTTGTTTGTTTTTGCCTTTGTTTCCTTTGTCTTCAGACATATTTCCTATGTGAGTTTTTTTATTTTTGTTTTTAGTTGTTTGTTTTAACAAGATATATGCCCCTCTTAAAAGCAGCTACTTAAGACACCTTAGCATTTTTATTTTGAACTCTGAGAAACATTTCTTCCCTATACAATTCTATACAAAAATTTGAAACTACAATTGATAAATATTGACAAGTCTATATTTTACAGTTTTAAACTTTGCCAGTGTGTTATTAATGCAAGCAATAAAACTGCATATATAGTTTATCTGGATTTATTTTAACTGGGTGAGGTAGGAAAGGAGATGGATTACTTGTTATGAATGAGATATTCATTGAAAGGCCAAAGCCACACTTCCTTCAAAAAAGAGATATTTTGTCACACTTTCTGGGGGAAGTAGATAAAATCAGAATTTAGAGCACAGTTGTGGGTTAGGGCACCAAGGGGTTACTTGTAACAAGACTGGGGTTAGGCGTTTTACAAACAATTTGTAGTGAAATTATTAAGTAAATCTCATCGATAAATTGACAATTTCTCAGTCATTTTTTGTCCCTATCTTCTAGCAACATGCTGAGTTATTGAATAATTATTGAATATTTTAACAGTTGAAATCAGTTCAGTTCAGTCCCTCAGTTGTGTCTGGCTCTTTGTGACCCCATGGAAATGTATGCATGCCAACATAGAATGAAAGTTAAAACTTAAGGCAATTTTACTTATATTTTATTATTTTTAGCACTAAATGTTATACCCTGTTCAAAACATACATTTCTTACTTGATAATATATGGGTCTGTGTTTAGAATTACTGCACTAAACCATTCTCCATTTTTCTCCTGTATGGAATCTTAGTACCAGAACTCTTAAAAGTATTCTGAGTGTGAATTTCATACCTGTTTGTTGCTGATTAAATACATGGAAATTAATCTTTCACTATCTTGAACGACAGCTTACATGTTGTCAATGAGATAGAAAAGAAAACATCTGTCAATTGTTGAGCATTTCCCACATAAAGAGATAAATGTTATAGTGTGGATAAAATATTAGCACACTTTAAAAACAATTATTTCAAATTTTTCACTCTCCTCTTTCACCTTCATCAAGAGGCTCTTTATTTTTTCTTCACTTTTTGCCATAAGGCTGGTGTCATCTGCATATCTGAGGTTATTGATATTTCTCCCAACAGTCTTGATTCCAGCTTGTGTTTCTTCCAGCCCAGCGTTTCTCATGATGTCCTCTGCATATAAGTTAAATAAGCAGGGTGACAATATACAGCCTTGACGTACTCCTTTTCCTATTTGGAACAAGTCTGTTGTTCCATGTCCAGTTCTAACTGGTGCTTCCTGACGTGCATACAGGTTTCTCAAGAGGCAGGTCAGGTGGTCTGGTATTCCCATCCCTTTCAAAATTTTCCACAGTTTATTGTGATCCACACAGTCAAAGGCTTTGGCATAGTCAATAAAGCAGAAATAGATGTTTTTCTGGAACTCTCTTGCTTTTTCGATGATCCAGCGGATGTTGGCAATTTGATCTCTGGTTCCTCTGCCTTTTCTAAAACCAGCTTGAACATCTGGAAGTTCATGGTTCACGTATCGCTGAAGCCTGGCATGGAGAATTTTGAGCATTACTTTGCTAGCGTGTGAGATGAGTGCAATTGTGCGGTAGTTTGAGCATTCTTTGGCATTGCCTTTCTTTGGGATTGGAATGAAAACTGACCTTTTCCAGTCCTGTGGCCACTGCTGAGTTTTCCAGATTTGCTGGCATATTGAGTGCAGCCCTTTCACAGCATCATCTTTCAGGACTTGAAATAGCTCAACTGGAATTCCATCACCTTCACTAGCTTTCTTTGTAGTGATGCTTCCTAAGGCCCACTTGACTTCACATTCCAGGATGTCTGGCTCTAGGTGAGTGATCACACCATTGTGATTATCTGGGTCGTGAAGGTCTTTTTTGTACAGTTCTTCTGTGTATTCTTGCCACCTCTTCTGCTTCTGTTAGGTCCCTACCATTTCTGTCCTTTATTGAGCCCATCTTTGCATGAAATGTTCCCTTGGTATCTCTAATTTTCTTGAAGAGATCTCTGGTCTTTCCTATTGTATTGTTTTCCTCTATTTCGTTGCATTGATCACTGAGGAAGGCTTTCTTGTCTCTCCTTGCTATTCTTTGGAACTCTGCATTCAAATGGGTATATCTTTCCTTTTCTCCTTTGCTTTTCGCTTCCCTTCTTTTCACAGCTATATGTAAGGCCTCCTCAGACAGCCATTTTGCTTTTTTGCATTTCTTTTTCTTGGGGATGGTCTTGATCCCTGTCTCCTGTACAATGTCACGAACCTCTGTCCATAGTTCATCAGGCATTCTATCAGATCTAGTCCCTTAAATCTATTTCTCACTTCCACTGTATAGTCATAAGGGATTTGATTTAGGTCTTACCTGAATGCTCTAGCGGTTTTCTCCACTTTCTTCAGTTTCAGTCTGAATTTGGCAATAAGGAGTTCATGATCTGAGCCAGTCAGCTCCCGGTCTTTTCTTTGCTGACTGTATAGAGCTTCTCCATCTTTGGCTGCGAAGAATATAATCAATCTGATTTCGGTATTGACCATTTGGTGATGTCCATATGTAGCGTCTTCTCTTGTGTTGTTTGAAGAGGGTGTTTGCTAACAAACAGGCTATTATCTAACAAACAGGCTATTAAATAGCGCAGTCTCGAACTTTCAAAAGAAATGAAACCTTATTCGTCTCTCGAAAATTTTACGCCCTAGAAGCTTACAAGGAACGTAGAGCAAAGGGATTAGCATCGCTCGCATCCCAACCGTTATTACCGCGTTACCCCATCTTTCCCTTTCCTTTTTCCCACCCTTTCGCCCTCCGGAAGGGGCTGAGCGCTCCCGGCGCTTCCCAGTCTTCCTCCACCCCTTGCGGAAGAAGCCGAAGGCGGAGCGGGGCGCCGAAGTGGGACGGCCTAGCACTCGGGCTTCTCCGGAAAGAGGCGAACCGCGCTCGGAAGAGGAGGGCTCCTTCGTCTTCGGCTCTCGCCCCCCGCGCGGTGCCCTCTGTCGGCGGCGTGAGGCAGCTGTGGCAGCGGTGGCGGCGGGAGGCGGTAGCCGCGTCGACGTTGACCAAGACTGGAGCGACGTTTAAAGAAGGAGCCAAATCGCTGCAGAGTCCGGCTTCTGATTCTTGGAGGATTCCCACCCTTCCGCGCGGCCCGACGACGAGAAGCAGCGGCGCCGCGAAGCAGGTGAGGAACCGGGCCGCGACCCGGGACGGGGCGAGGGAGCGCGCCGGCTTCCTCCGTCTCTGGGCCGCGTATGCCTTTTTGCGCCAGTTCCCCCTCCTCGCCCCGACTTTGATTTAGAGCTTTTCGGCCAGGCCCATCCTCCCCTTCCCAGGGCATAACAATGCCGCCTGCTTGGCCACATCCCCTCCCAACACCCCACCCTCCGCTTCGCCACCTTCTACTTTCCCGGCCGGCCGCCTCGCCCGACTGCCCCCGCCCTGACCGCGCTGGCCGGTCTTCCATCTGTATTTGCAAGAAACTGCTTTTCCACGTGAATCCGGGTTGAAAACCTCGGTTGCAGCCGGCCTGGTGCGAATGGGGAAGAGGGGGTGGAGAGAGGGAGATGGGGTTCAACTGCCGCGTTATGGGAGCCGCGTGTAGGTTGTTTCACTGTAGCGGGTGGCGTCTCTCTCTTTTCCCCCGTCACCTGCCCTCAGTCAAGGATTTGTCTCACGGGCGTGCAGAAGGGCTTTTCCACGGTCGGGTCGCGGATCTGGGTTGGGATGGGTTCAGACCGATTTGTGCTGATCCTGGGTCCACCTGGACGGGAAAGAGGAAGAAACCTAAACAACAAAATGAAACCAAGTCCTGGTGTCACCTGGACGCATACATTGAAATCCTTGCCCCGTTGGGAAATCCCATTTGCAAAGGACAAAAATAGTGGGACTGTATTCAGAAAACCTGTCTATCCACTGAAAAGTGACTTTTGTCGAAATGCCCATATTCCGGAAGCACTGGTAGCTGGCTCCCTGTCCGAAGGTCACCCTTTATGATGAATGCCTTTGTGGTAACCTGGAATTCCCTGGTACTGTTAACAAGCAATGCCTTATAACATGATGTTTTAAATCCTTGATTTCTAGACTTTTCTCCTATTTTTTTTTTTGTTTGTTTTTAAGCTATAATTTTGAAAACCTTAGAAGATATTTGAGACTCCCTGCCTTCCACATGTGTATAACTTCAGCACTGTGACACTTATGCTGTTTTGGTAACTCTAAAGGGAAAGAATATTAGCAATAGAAGTGTCTCTTTACCAAAAGTGCTTATCAACTAATTTTTAAATATATATACATGCATCATTTTATGCATTTAAATCGTTACCGGAAATAGCTTCTGCAAAGTGATGAAAATTGTTTAGAGGGTGGTACACAGCAATGCTATTTGTTGACATTCCCTCTCCCCCTTTTCTAGACTGACGTCTGCTCTGTTCCAGTAAGTTTGTATCTTCATTTTCACTAATTCGTTTCGTGTGAAGGAAATTCTCATATCAGTGCTCATAATTCTTTCCCAACAAAATGAAATGTTTTGTGTTTTCATGCAATTGAGCTCTAAGAAATGGTAAGCTTTTTCCTTGTTTTGTTTTTCGCAGTAGCATTTGTTGACTTCCTTTGGCACTCTAACATTCCAGCTCTGGAGATTGTTGGGGTAGACAGGTGAGGGGAAGAAGAGGAGAGGTTAAGAAAGGTGTTTCATAGTTTATCCAGATGAAGCATCGCCGTTAACGTAAAAACATAAGAACTTTAGAGGTAATAGTCGCCAGTGTTTATGAATGCTGGTTCAGTCCGTGTGGTTCTAAAATTGTTCATGTTAGATCAGGTTTGCTTGATGAGTTAATTCAATCAGGGCAGTTATTAGGAGTTAAGTTTATAGCAGAGCTTGATGTCCCGTTGTCACAGGTTAAAAGCATCTCAGGTACAGCTCAGGATGGTAATGCAGAAACCTCCCCTCCTGAAATACAAAAATCAAAAGATGAAGCCCAAGAAAAGGGAGCCACTATAATGCCAATTATAACAGTCTTTTTCCTTGACTGCTTGAGATTATGAGACAGAAATGATCATTGTTACTGATTCAGATGATGACGACGATGATGTCATTTTCTACCCTGAGATTCTGCCTGCAAAGGAGACTTTGCCGAGTACCAACAGGAGAAGGCAATGGCACCCCACTCCAGTACTCTTGCCTGGAAAATCCCATGGACAGAGGAGCTTGGTAAGCTACAGTCCATGGGGTCACTAAGAGTCGGACACGGCTGAGTGACTTCACTTTCACTTTTCCCTTTCATCCACTGGAGAAGGAAATGGCAACCCACTCCAGTATTCTTGCCTGGAGAATCCCAGGGACGGGGGAGCCTGGTGGGCTGCCGTCTATGGGGTCTCACAGAGTTGGACACGACTGAAGCGACTTAGCAGCAGCAGCAACACAGTGGCAGAGGTCCAGCCTAACCCAGGCTCTGTTGCTATTTCAGATGATGCACCTTGTGTGAGCAATAGCTCTCCCTCTTTAACAAGCATCACGCCTACTCAGAAACTTCCTACTTCTGTGAATCAGGCAACTCTGAGCCAGACACAGGGAATTGAAAAATTGCTGGTGTCTTCGGCCCCAACACATCTGGTTCCCAACATCAGTTTGTTAAATCAGATACCACTTACAGCACCACCAAATGTCAGTTCTTCACTTCCAAATCATATGTTTCCTTCAATCAATTTACTTGTACAGAATCGGCAGCCACCAAACAGTGCTGTTTTAACAGCAAACAAGGCCAATGAAGAGGAGGAGGAGGAAATTATAGATGATGATGACACTATTAGCTCCAGTCCAGATTCCGCTGTCAGTAATACATCTTTGGTCCCAGAGGCTGAGATCCCCCAAATAGCACTTTTGATGGATCATTGATATAGAAGATGCAGATTCCTACACTTCTGCAAGAGCCAGTTTCCAATTCTTTAAAACCTTCAGCTATAACTATGAGAAACACTAATGATCCAGGTTTAGGATCCAAACATCTAATGGAGGGTCAGAAGATTATTACTTTAGATACAGCTACTGAAATTGAAGGCTTGTCAATGGGTTGCAAGGTTTATGCAAATGTTGGTGAAGATACTTATTACGTAGTTATCCCTGTCAAAGATGACCCTGACGAAGGGGAGGCCAGACTTGGGAATGAGATACCAAAAACACCTAGCAGTGAGACGGCAAATAAACGTAGGAAAGTTAAACATGATGATCACTATGAGTTAACAGTAGATGGAAGGGTCTATTACGTCTGTATTGTATGCAAAAGGTCTTATGTCTGCCTGACAAGCTTGCAGAGACAGTTTAACATTCATTCTTGGGAGAAGACGTATCCTTACTGTTACTGTGAGAAGGCCTTACCTCTTGCAGAATATCACACAACGCATGAAATTCATCACACATGGGAGCTAAGGTATCAGTGTTTGGTCTGTGGCAAAACACTATCCAGAGGATAAATGATAAATAAAGTGTGGGCTGTAGAGCTATTTACCATGCTCTGCTTATATCGCTTTCTGCCAGTCAAACCAGGACAGCAGAGCTTTTTGTTGGATGTTCTTATGTAAAAATCAACTGTTTTGTGATGGATAAAGCCACTTCCGATTCTTCCTCCTTTGGAAAATGCTCCAAGCCCATCTTATCCCATAAAATCAGCAGAACATCTGTGCTATTAACTTTGCAATGTCCCCGTATCTTTAAGCTGGTCTCCTCTGATTTTCTCTTGTATCCTTGGGTCCACTCTTTCTTATTCCTAGTTAATGTGGGAGGGAGCACAGAAACAGAAATTGTTGCCACTCAAACTTGGCTTTTTAATCTGAGAAGATATCCATGAGCCACACTGGGAAAGATTTCAGCTTCATAGTCCCACTTGAAGCTTTGGAAACTAGTCACTATTCCGACCAAAGCCTATACAGTGTCACCCTTATTTGTATAAGGGCCGTCAAAAAATAAGGAAACAACTCACACTCTGTTTTATTGATTGAATTTGTTTGTTTGTATTTACATAGTTTTAATTGAGTTATAGTTGTATAATATTATGTAAGTTTCAGGGGTACAACATATTGATTCAGAATTTTTAAATGTTATACTCCATTTATAGTTATTATGAAATATTGGCTATATTCCACGTGCTGTACAATATGTCCTTGTAGCTGATTTATTTTATACAAAGTAGTTTGTACCTATCAATCCCTTACTCCTATCTTGTCCTCCCCCACTCTGTCTCCCCACTGGGAATCACTAATGTTCTCTATATCGGTGAGTTTTGTTTCTTTTTTGGGGTCATAGTCACTGGCTTGTTTTATTTTTAGGTTCCACGTACAAGTGATATCATACAGTGTTTGTCTTTCTCTGACTTACTTCACTAAGCATAATACTCTCCACGTCCGTCCATGTTGTTGCAAATGGCAGGATCTCCTTCATTTTACGGCTGAGGATATTCCACTGTGTGTGTGTATATACACACCTCATCTTCTTTCCGCATCCCTCTGCTGATGGGCGCTTGGGTAGCTTGCGTATCTTGGTTATTGTGAATAGTACTGCAGTGAATGCTGTGGTGCATGTATCTTTCCAAATTCGTCTTTTCATTTTTTTCGGGTATCTCCCTAGGAACACTCACCCTCTTTGAGAAGCTGGGTGGAATGTCCAGAGGTTGGTGGCCTAGCTCAGAAGTCAGCAGTCAGTGACCAGATGTCATGGTGACCAGTTTTCTGAAATGCTGCCAGCAGCTCCATGCTCACTTACGGTAGCTTCCTCTTCTGTCCCACCGAGCATTGTGGACAGAGGCGCTCAACAGGATGGGGGGCATAAACGTGGTGGTTACCTGAGTCCTTCGCAGACACAGCTTTTGTGGAATCTGAGCACCGAATGCTGGGACATCCTTGTCTGTAACTGAGGCCCGGAATGACCCCCCGTGTGTCTTTTGCCATGGTGTGTCATCCTTCCCTCCAGAAATGACCAGGTCCACTCTACCGTGGTGTCTGTCTCCGCTTGTTGCTGTGGCTTTGTCAATTGAGCTAGGCTCGGGCTTCGTTTCCTGGGATTGCCTTCCCTGTCCTGAGTGAAGCTTGGCCGGAAGAAAAGCTGGGGCAAGGTTTGGCAGGTGGGAGTGAGGCCACGGCCATCATGTTCCGAAGTTTGGTGCAAGAGCAGGTGCGATTGCCACTTGTATGCATTGGCACCGACTCCCCGGCACCCCTTGTGGGCGTGGGCCAGCAGAGGGGCCCGCAGCAACTCCAGCCCACACGGTGATCTCCTGCAACAGCTCCAGGACCTGGGCCGTGTGCACGAGCAGCTCTGTGGCACAGGATGCCGGTTCCTTCTCTAGATCGGAGACAGTAAGAGGCAGATGTAAGGATTTTATGTCTTCACGGGTTTTACTTTGTCCTTGTGGGTTCAAGGGAATCCTTGCAGCTTCCACTTGGTCTTTGCTCTCCTCCACTTCATATGCACCTGTCTGCCCAGCTGTTGGCCTTGACTGTCTTCAGTGACTTCAGGCCACCATCACATGTGAAGGTGACAGCATTTTATAGACTTCATCTCCGCTCTCACCAGTGCATGAGATCTAATCTCTATAATATATCCCTCATGGCCTTTCACTCTGCTTCTCTGTTCAAACCCGACAACTGTGTTCTGTTATGTTGTTTAGTCGCTAAGTCGAGTCCAACTCTGCGATCCCATGGGCTGTAGCCTGCCAGACTCCTCTGTCCATGGGATTCTCCAAGCAAGAATACTGGAGTAGATGGCCAATTTCTTCTCCAGGGGATCTTCCTGACCCAGGGATCGACCCCGATTCTCCTGGTTGGCAGGTGGATTTTTTACCACTGAGCCACCAGGGAAGCCAAGTGTGTGTGTGTGTGTGTGTGTGTGTGTGTGTGTGTGTGTGTGTGTGTGTGTGTGTGTGTGTGTGTGTGTATCTCAGATTGTTTTAAGCCAATCATCTGGTGATGGGCATTTGGGTTGTTTCCATGCCTTCAGGTCAGTTCAGCTCAGTTCAGTCACTCCGTCGTGTCCAACTCTTTGCAACCCCATGTAGGGCAGCACGCCAGGCCTCCCTGTCCATCACCAACTCCCAGAGTGTACTCAAACTCATGTCCATTGAGTCGGTGATACCATCCAACCATCTCATCCTCTGGCGTTCCCTTCTCCTACGGCCTTCCATCTTTCCCAGCGTCAGGGTCTTTACAAATGAGTCATTTCTTTGCATCAGATGGCCAAAGTATTGGAGTTTCAGCTTCAACATCAGTCCTTCCAATGAACACTCAGGACTGATCTCCTTTAGGATGGACTGGTTGAATCTCCCTGCAGTCCAAGGGACTTTCAAAAGTCTTCTCCAACAGCACAGTTCAAAAGCATCAATTCTTCGGCACTCAGCTTTCTTTATAGACCAGCTCTCACATCCATACTTGACCACTGGAAAAACCATGGCCTTGACTAGATGGACCTTTGTTGGCAAAGAAATGTCTCTGCTTTTTAATATGCTATCTAGGTTGTTCATAACTTTCCTTCCAAGAAGTAAGCGTGTTTTAATTTCATGGCTGCAGTCACCATCTGCAGTGATTGATTTTGGAGCCCAGAAAAATAATGTCAGCCACTGTTTCCACTGTCTCCCCATCTATCTGCCATGAAGTGTTGGGACCGGATGCCATGATCTTAGTTTTCTGAATGTCGAGCTCGAAGCCAACTTTTTCACTCTCCTCTTTCACCTAAATCAGAAGGCTCTTTAGTTCTTCTTCACTTTCTGCCATAAGGGTGGTGTCATCTGCATGTCTGAGGTTATTGATATTTCTCCCGGCAATCTTGATTCCAGCTTGTGCTTCATCCAGCCCAGCATTTCTTGTGATGTACTCTGCATATCTCCAAATCCCTGAGTTCTCTGATTCTTCTGTTTTCCCATTCCCATCACCAGGCCCTCATTTGGCTTACTTTAACAACAGACTCATACTTGATGCCTAACTGTAGCTTCTCCATCTCTCCTTTCCTACTGCCTGCAGTCAGTGTTACTTTCCCAAAATATGAATGGGCTTATATAACTTATTTGCTGGAAATAGCTCCTGGTTCCCCCTTGTTGTTGTTCAGTTGCTCAGTCATGTCTGACTCTTTGCGTCCTCGTGGACTATAGTCTGCCAGGCTCCACTGTTCACGGGATTCCCCAGGCAAGAAGACTGGAGTGGATTGCCATTTTCTTCTCTAGGGGATTTTCCTGACCCCGGGGATCAGACTCATGGCTCCTGCTTGGCAGGTGGATTCTATACCCCGGAGCCACCTGAGAAGCCCAGTTCCCCCTTACATATAGAATAAAAACAGTTTTGCGCAGTTTTTGCCACATCTTGATTTCTTTCCTTTCAACATTATGTCCTGTGATACCCCAGATTCCCTTCCAACATGCACTGTCTAGGGATCCCTGACATTCCTCCATCTCCTGGACATACCTGCATGCTCCTAGCCTAGGCCCTTGGCTCAAATCTTTTCTGTTTGAGCTCTGTACTCTGTTGGATCCCTAACCATCCCCTCTTTCCAAGCTCAGTTCTCACACCCAGCTAATGACTTAGGTCAGAGTCTCTCAATTAGAAGTAGTTTTCATCAATGACGCAAAAGTAACAATATAAATAATAGCAATAGCAATACAAATAATACTAACAGCTCACATGGATCAAGCCCTTACCTACTGTGCCAGGCACTGTTCTACGTGTTTTCAGCATATAAATTCTTCTGTTCTTGCCAAAAACTCCTCACCTGACATCTTCAGGGTCAGTGTGGACGAGGATACAGACTGACCACACTCTTGTTCCCTTTACTCCAGCACCAGCTGATGCTGGTTGAATGTCCACCATGGGCCTTATCTTTGTTACTTTATTTAAACCTCACAACACCTTAAGGCAGGTACCAGCATGAGATCCTTTCTAGAGACGTGACAGTTGAGGCACAGATAGAGGGGCCCAGGGTCACAGAGTGAGGAGGTGGTGGGGCTCTGCAACGTGCCTCCGTAATCTGTGGCTTCTTTCTCTGGTGTGGGCTGATCTGCCTCTTGAAACTCTGAGAACCCATAGCACAATGGCTGGGTCGGGTATTGTGACATTCCCCACACCGCCCAGCACACAGGGCCTGTAATACCACAGCCAGCATAGGCTTAGTGACGCTTACAGGTGCAAAACGCATAGGAGGGTTGTCATTTTCACAGGAAACCATCCCGTCCTCATTCGGAATCATCAGAGGATAACCATCTCCCCTCTCACAGACCCTCATGAATAAATGAATAAAGAGAAAGTGACTGAAGTGGTGAATATAAAGAAGTGTGGTGTGGTCATCTGTAAAGTTTAATCGGAAATCTTTAATGCCAAAGTGTTACTGCCCACGATGTAAGGAACTACTGCTCCCAAATACAAGCTTCCAAAGAGCACATGAGTGATGGGCGCACAAATGTCAGCTCCTCTCCCCGACTCCTGCGCTGAAGTGTCAATAAGAATGAGATAGTTGAGGGACTTCCTTGGCAGTCCAGTTTTTAAGACTGTGCTTCCACTGCGGGGAACACCGGTTCAGTCCCTGGTGGGGGAAACCAAAAATCCCACATGCCATGGGGCATGGGAAAAAAAAAGTTTTAAAGAATTTATCAACAGAATTAATTAATGACAAAAATGATTAATGTCCTCCAGGATAAAGGTACCTAAGAGGGCTGTCTGGTCAAATCCCCGTGCCCCTCAAAGGCAGGCTGGCTGATACAGCAGCCTGGGCTCTGTCTACCTGCTCCTCCTTCTCTATTCCAGCCCACTGGTAGAAGAGGGGCCACATGTGAAAGCGCAGTGAGTGGAACCACTTCACCGTCAGGGCAGCACAGAGCTTGTCGGTTAGTGACACTGAGCCATTCCACTCTGGTTTGATTTCTTTTAAAAGGGGGATGCTGATAATGATGAGAGAGCAGGTAGAAACAGGATAAATCAAGTACAACGTCAAGCACAGGACTCATTCTTAATATTCAGGATATTCACATGCCCCAAGACACCTGTAAATACCTCTTGAACAACCATAAAACCCTCGGTCTGGCCTGGCTTTTATTTGGCACTTCTCATTGGGGAAATGGAATTCTGGAAGTCAGAGGAGAGACAGAGGGGGAGGGGAGGGGTGGGTGTGCAGGGGAAGGAGATGTGGTGCAGGAAAGAAGGGCAGCTGTGGGGAAGATGGAAACTCTTCCTGATCTACAATACAGGGGCAAGTAAAGGGCAAACATTTCCCATTGTAGGGTGCCTGCAGCCAGTGGTGGGGCACTAACTCCAGCCCTGTATATAGAGCTCCACAGTTACCTGCAAAGTCAAAGGAATGGCCCCTGGCACTGTAAGCGTTCTGGAGAGCACTAAGCACTGGCCAAGGTCTACACATGCTCTCTGACATGGATAAGCACAAATCTGGAGTACTTGTTGCTTTCACAAGGGGCGGGTTGGGTTTCTTGCAATGCGCTTCCCACCGCACTGTGTGCCCTGCAAATACAGCCCCGGGAGCCAGAGCATGCGGTCCCCTAGTCAGTCATTTCATCTGAATCACTAGCCCCATTCGTGGATTTAGGGGTGAATGAAACAGAACCAGAGCCCCATCCATTAGTTACCGACCTGCGACTAGGACAGGCGGACAGCGTGGTTTGAAGAGAAGCTCAGAGCCCAAAGGACAAGGGGGACAGCCAGACTGTGGTTGCTGGGGCTTTCTCCAGCCCCATCTCTGCATCTCTTGCTCCTGGCGAACTGTGGGCTATTGGCCAGCGCCCCTGGAGAGATGTTCTAACATTTCTCCTAGGCTCTGGCTCCAGGGGCCAGTGAGGTCTGATTTCCCTGCCCCTCCCCACCCCAAGTTGGCAAGCCTCCACTTTATGGCCGCACCCTGGCCTCAAGTGCCCCCAGAGGGTCCTACCTACCATGGTCAAGGGGCAGGGCGGGAGGGAGAGGGGGCCAGGGAGGGAGGGCGCATAACCAGGAGCAGGTACACATTGGACAGGCGACACACAGGCCTGGGACCGGGCAGGACCTGGGACCAGGGATCAGGGACCGGGACCAGGCAGCCAAAGGAGGACCTGCCCCGGCCGTTAGCCCCAGGTTATCCCAGACGAGGGCATCCATGCAGATCCCTGCACAGAGTCTTGTTTCATCCACAGCACTCAAGACGAGCCTCAGTTGAGGGTTGTCGGGGCAGGCTGGGGGTGGGCGGCGCACCCTGGATGATGCTATCACAGCCTGGAAGATGGGGAAGAACCGCATGATCAATGCCCAGGACGGGGTCAGGTGCTTTGGCGAAGCCCAGGAAATGCTTTTCCCTGGGAGAGGCGAGGGCACCAGATGCAGCTGCTGCACAGTCACGGCCCTCCGTCTCCATACAGCCTCTCTAGTCCTTTCTCCCTTTCCAGATATGAAGCGTCTTGTGCTTTCAGCACATGGTAGTGGGAGGAGAAGATGACAAAGTCGGTCCAAACTGGGGCTGCGGGAGGGTGAGCAGGCAGCCAGGAGCCCAGGAGGAAGCGGTGGCGGCGGCAGCAGCTGGAGGTGACCACCCTGGTCCTGGAGGTGAGGGGGCGGGGAAACGCGGGAACCAGCAGAGGCGCCTCCACCGCATAATATTCACCCCTTTGAGCCCATGGATGGAGCCTTTTCCAGGGCACCAGATACCTCCCCTTGTTCCCGTGTACACGGCTAACCCTGGAGCTGCCTAGTTCTCCAGGGGCCTCGGTTGTCTCTGGGTGCCTCTGGTTCTCTTCTGCAGTCCCTTTTCAGAGCCAAAAGCCACCTAGATAGCCCAAGGCCAACAGGGACACCTCCCTCAGGACTCTGTGGTGCAGGCGGTACCTACTTGGCATCCTGCAGTATTTAAATCCATCAAGTAGGGAAGCTTTGGCCATGGACCTGTTTTGTTAATAATGTTTTGTTGGAACCCTGCATGAGGTACAGTGGAGCAAGCGCGGGGTCACAATTTCCTATGTTTAAATTTTAGTAATATTAACATCATGACCTATTTTTGCACTAATTTTGATATTTGTTAGATCCTGCATTAAAATATTTTTTCTTGATTACTGATTTTTTTCTTTTTGATGCCACAGTAACATTTTGCACAGAAGGGAAAACCACCCCTCAAACCAAGCCTGGAGCTGAGTACTAAAGAAACGTGTACTGGGTTAGGGGGCATGAAGGGGATGGGAATTTTAAAAACAAGCATGAAATAGCATCCATATATTTAACTTCATCCACATCTCCGAATACTGAACATTTGTGATTTCATTTTCTCAGGAAGGAGCTTGCAAGGCACATGGATGAAACTGCCGTCAGGTGGCACGTGAGTAAACCTGAAAAAAAAACTTGGCAGATCATCCATCCTAAAACCTGCTTCTGGGCTAGGATACTTTTGTCCTGGACATTTGTCATGTCGGTTTGTTCTTATGGCCTTTTCCATGATTGGAAAATAAGTTTTGAACTATCTACCATCTATCTATCTATCTGAATATATATACAGTCTCTTCCAGTAAAGTTCAGGTCCTCCTAACACAAATATCCTTTAGGGAGGATGTTAGCCCTCCTAAAAACAATACTTCTATTTTCTGTGTAGTTCATGCTGTGACTCAATATGACCTGAAAGTATTTAATGCACTGAGGAGCTGGGTTATAAGAGGGTTCAATTGTACTATTTCAAATATTCAAAACCAAGCATAATCTCTGAGGTAAAATGCGTGATTTTGTGAATATCTCAGCGCTGGTACAAGGGAGTAATTGGTTCAGAGAACACACTATAGGAGTAACTAGCACGCTTAATTGCACTCAGATGAATGGGGTTGAAAGCTTCAAGTCCATGTCCTGCTGTTGTTTTTCAGCATGTGGTAATGCAAGGTAGGGAGTGGCAGCCCTAAACGTGTCAATAAAACAAAACCAAAAATGAACAATTATGGACAAAACTCCAGTGACCGAAAAAGGGTAAAAAAATGAGAATTTTAATATATAGTCAAAATATGCCTTGAAGATATCACACAGATTCAATGTTATGAAACTCTCAAATGCATAAGTGAATATTCTCTTAAGGAATTTCTAATCTAAGGATTTTTTAAACCACTTTTTGTGGTACAATTTAGGAAGAAGTGGGTTTTGTGGAATTTGTTTGGTGATGGTGGGGTAGCTGTCAATTCAGGGTAGATTTGGACCTGTGTTAATCTGAAGTACTTTTTCATTTCCTCTAGTGATGACTTATTTCTAGGTCATGGGATCAAGAGGTGAATACCTGAGACCGTAGGAAACCTTCAGTTGTATCAAAGAAGCATTGGTAGGAGGAAAAATCAGGAAAGGTTTTTCATTACCTTTGCTGCAGAAACTCTGTGTGAGGGTTGTGATGGACCTGGGCTGCAGACCTGGTTGGGGCTGCGGTGAAGGGTCTAGAAAGCAGGGCTGGGAGCCTAAGGCCGGAGGTTGGGCTCACAGTCGGGTCTGGCCAGGGCTTGGGAAGCCCAGGCCTCTGCTCTGTCACACAGGCAAAGGCAGCTCACAGGGAAAGAAAACCTGACGTTTTGGTGACTTGCTTCACCTAGGTTTACATAGTGAACTGTTAGTGGACTTCTGAAGGGCGAAAGAGCAACAAGAGACAAGGGAGAAGAGAATGTTCCCATCTATTTCCGAGCTACAGCATGAATACCCAAGAACCTCCTTTTCTCTCCCTTTTATTGAGGTATAACTGGCATACATTAGTTTCAGGTGTATAACATAATATTTGTTATTTGCATACATTACAAAATGATTACCACAAGTGTAGTTAACGTCCATCACCACATAGTTACAGATGATTATTTCTACTGATGAGAAGAAATCCATTTTTTGTCACTGTTGGTTTATTGTATTTTTTTGGTCTACACTTCGTGCTTTTCAGGATCTCAGTTCCCTGGCCGGGTATTGAAATTGGGTTATGGCAGTGAAAGATCAGAATCCTAGCCACTAGACCACCAGGGAACGCCCAAGAAGAAACACTTAATATGTGCTTTTCCCTTTCTCTTTTGCAAATATGATAGACTTGCTTTCTGTAACCACTATTGGGAATAGAGACCTAATGCTGGCCCAGCAGCCCACTGTGGGCTCTGGTTGTTTAGGGAGGTACATTTTATTGTTAGGGAGGTACACTGGTCCGTTTGAATTCTCCCAAAATGGACATGGAGGCCTGGTGTGCTGCACTCCATGGGGTTGCAAGAGTCGGACACAAGTGAGCGAATGAACTAAACTGAAAATGAGCTCAATTGGGCTTTCCTGTTGGATCAGAATCTAAAGAATCTTCGTGCAGTGCAGGAGTCCTGGGTTCAATCCCTGGGTTGGGAAGATGCCCTGGAGGAGGAAATGGCACCCCACTCCACTATTCTTGCCTAAGAAGTTTCATGGACGGAGGACCCTGGTGGGCTACAGTCCACGGCATTGCAAAGATTTGGACACGACTGAGCGGCTAACACTTTCAGTTTCAAAACGAGCTCTATTACACTTGTCTTTTTTATGTACTCATGTAGAGGAAGGATCCTAAATCCTAAAATTACAGAGCAAAAATGAGGAGTCAGGAAAGCAGAGGTGGCTATACTGTCACAATTTGTAGTCTGGAAACTTCCAAAATGATTAAATGCAATGTAAACACCAGTAACTAAGATGCTGAGTGGATGGTGTGGTTTAATTGACATGGTTTTGGTAATAGTTGCCAGACATCCTGGGAAAAGGCTTTCGTGTGACCCCACCTCCACAGTTGTAATAAATTTTTTTTTATTGAGGTACAATTGACATACATTATTTTCTAGGGTTCCAAAATCACTGCAGATGGTGACTGCAGCCATGAAATGAAAAGACACTTGCTCCTTGGAAGAAAAGCTAAGACCAACCTAGACAGCATATTAAAAAGCAGAGTCGTTACTTTGCCGACAAAGATCCATCTAGTCAAAGCTATGGTTTTTCCAGTAGTCATGGATGGATGTGAGAGTTGGACCATAAAGACAGCAGAGCCCAGAAGAATTAATCCTTTTGAACTGTGGTGTTGGAGAAGACTCTTGAGAGTCCCTTGGGGTGCAAGGAGATCAAACCAGTCAATCCTAAGGAAATCAGTCCTGAATATTCATTGGAAGGACTGATGTTGAAGCTGAAGCTCCAATACTTTGGCCACCTGAAGGGAAGACCTGACTCATTGGAAAAGACCCTGATGATGGGAAAGACTGAAGGGAGGAGAAGTAGACGACAGAGGCTGAAATGGTTGGATGGCATCACTGACTCAATGGACTGAGTTTGAGGAAGCTTTGGGAGCTGGTGATAGACAGGGAAGCCTGGCATGCTGCAGTCCATGGGTCACAAAAGTCGGTCACACCTGAGCGACTCTAATGAATGGAACTGACATACATTAGTTTCAGGTGTATAACACAGTGATTCAGTTATCTTATATACTGTGAAATGATCACAATAAGTCTAGTGAACATCGTCACCACACCAAAATTGTTCTTATAATGAGAACTTTTAATAGCGACTCGCTTAACAACTTTCAAATAGAAAATACAAATATTATTAACTGTAGTTACCACTCTGTACGTTACACATTCCCCCTGAGACTTAAGTTTGTACCTTTGAACCCCTTGACCATTTCTCCCACCTCTGGCAACCACCAATCTGTTCTTTTGTGTGAGTTTTTTCTTTTAATTTTTTTTGGCGGATTGTTTTCATAGTTGTCCATGTAATAGTGAGGTCATACAGTATCTATCTTTATGACTTATTTCACTTAGCATAATGCCCTCAAGGTTCATCCATGTTGTAGCATATTCAAGATTTCTTTTTTGTGGCTGGATGTATTCCATTGCATATACAGGCATATTTCACTTATTGTGCTTGACTTTACTGCACTTTGCAGATAATGTGTTTCTTTTTTACACATTGAGGTTTGTGGCCACCTTGTATCTAGCAAGTGTACTGGTGCCATTTGTCCAAGAGCATTTGCTCACTTCTTGCCTCTGTCACATTTTGGCAGTTTTGGCAATATTTCAAGCTTTTTCATCATTGTTATATTTGTTATCGTGATCTCTGATCAGTGATCTCTTACTATTGCAAAAATATTCCACCTTGCTGAAGGTGCAGATGATGGTTAACATTTTTTAGCAGTAGTTTTAAATTAGGGTATTTATGCTGTTTTCTAAAACATAATGATTTTGCACAATTAATAGACTACAAATGCAGTGTAAAAATGACATTTATATGTATTGGGAAAACAAGAAATTCGTGTGGATGACTTTGTAGTGCTATTTGCTTCATTGCTGTGGTCTGGAACCAAACTCACAGTATCGCCGAGCCATGCCTGTATACACGTGTTCTTTGTCCATGCATCCGTGGATAGACAATGAGGTTGTTTCCTTATCTGGCATTGCACGTAATGCTGCAGTGAGCACGGGGGTGCCACACCGTGGTTGACCTTGTTCTAAAATGCCTAGTTCCACTCTCCTGCCTTAGAACACTTGATGATGTTGGGATCTCCTGGGTGAGGAGAAGGGCTGGTAGGACTTAAGGTGTTTCACCACTCCAGGCAGCATCACCGTCCATCTAGAATCCTGAACCTGAGGGTAGAACCGAATCAGCTGACAGTGTCCTGAGCCCACAAAAGCTGGAGGGTGGGGACAGGTTGGCGTATGCAGAAATGACGGTGGTCTGCCTCTTTCCCTCCAAATTATTGGCTGGGAAGAAACTGAGTTGGAATGGAGTTGAACCTAGTTAGGTGAACTTTCCTTAGCATTCAAGACTAAAATATTAAGGCAGTATCCAGAGCTTCAGCAACTCTCATGTCCCAGTAAGACAAGTCACAAGCCCCCTGAACCCCCCTTGCCAGACCACCTTGCTAACTGTCAAGAGGTTAGGTGGATAAAAGATCCCCTCAGTCATCGTTCTGTCTATAAAGCCAACATGTTCCTTCCTATTATTTAGTTCAGACTGAAGATGGGCTTTTAAAATAGGTGCTGTTTCCCTAATTACGACTTTGAAAGGGGCTGAGTTGTGATCATGCTCAGCTCCCCCCAAAGCCCAGGGTAACACTGTCCCTAGTGAGGAGGGGCAGAACGGCTGGACTGCTGTTAGAGCACTAACATTTCTTTACCCTGTTACCAGGCAAAGCATTGACAGCAAGGACACGGTACTGTTCGCCAGCGGGCTTACATGTAGGACCCGGAAAATAATCCAAGACAACTAAAAGTGAGAGGACAAGAGCAAAGAGTAAGCCTAGACCAGAGCTTGGCACGTACAGTCTACCATCACGAAGGATGGGCTGGAGGGAGGGGTGCAGCGTTAGCCTTCCTATGATATTTTAGCAGTAAAATAGTTTCTTCCATTTCATCACTAGCATATAGATTTGCATGTTGTGTTTTTCTCTTAACTGCTCAAGGCTTACGAATGGGAGGGCCAAGTGTTGGTGATATCAGAGGGCTGTAATTCTCAGACATATGTCCCCTGTGGCCATGGGTCACCCTCTCGTCATAATCCTGGATGGACCCCATAGGGCCACATTGTTCTTGGGCCCAACTGGAATTGGGTGCCTCTGCTACCCCTGCAGCCCCAAACACCCAGGCCCCCCATGCCATCCTTGCCTCCTCCACCTGCACCTCCCTTTGTGTTAGGTTGGTTTAGCCTGGCAAGGGCCCATGTCTACAGCATTCATTTTGTAGCCCCTGTCTTGGAAGACCTGTTTTCTATGACAGTTTTTCTAAAGTGTTTCTCTGCCAGATTCAAGTTTTTCATAGCACCTCAAGAACGCTTCATCAAACGCCTGACGGACGAACTGAATAAATGAAAACAGAACACTGGAGGCGGCGGCACCGCGCGGCCGGGGCGAGCTGTAGAGTCGGTGGGTTCGTGTCGCTGCGGAGGCGGAATAGGAGAGCGCGAGGTCGCAGCGGCGTCGGTCGGTAGACGGGGGAGAGGCCGGGCAGCGCGAGCGTGAGCGCGGCCGAGCCCGCGGTGCCTTCTCGGCGGGTGGGGAGGAGCGGGCCCCGGGGCGTCATTGGCGGCGAGGAGCCGCGCGCCTCGGCCTAGCATGTCTGAAGCGGGTGAAGAGCAGCCCATGGAGACGACAGGAGCCGCGGAGAACGGACATGAGGCTGCCCCTGAAGGCGAGTCGCCGGCCGGGACCGGTACGGCGTCGTCGCGGCGGGCGCTGGAGGCGGGAGAGCGCGGCGCCCCAGGCCGGCAACCAGAACGGCGCCGGCGCCGAGGGCGACCAGATCAACACCAGCAAGAATGAGGAGGACGCGGGGAAAATGTTCGTTGGTGGCCTGAGCTGGGATACCAGCAAAAAGGATCTAAAAGATTATTTTACCAAATTTGGAGAGGCCGTTGACTGTACAATAAAAATGGATCCCAACACTGGCCGGTCAAGAGGGTTTGGATTTATCCTCTTCAAAGATGCAGCCAGTGTGGAGAAGGTTCTAGACCAGAAGGAGCACAGGCTGGATGGCCATGTCATTGACCCCAGAAAAGCCATGGCCATCAAGAAAGACCCAGTAAAGAAAATTTTTGTAGAGGGTCTGAATCCTGAAGCCGCTGAGGAGAAGATAAGGGAGTACTTTGGCGAGTTTGGGGAGATTGAAGCCATTGAGCTTCCAATGGATCCAAAGTCAAACAAAAGATGAGACTTTGTTTTCATCATCTTTAAAGAAGAAGAACCTGTGAAGAAAGTTCTGGAGAAAAAGTTTCACACCATCAGTGGAAGTAAGTGTGAAATCAAGGTGGCTCAGCCCAAAGAGGTTTATCAACAGCAGCAGTATGGCTCTGGGGGTCATGGGAATCGCAACCGAGGGAACCGAGGCAGTGGTGGCGGCGGCGGAAGTGGAGGTCAGGGTAGTACAAATTACGGGAAGAGCCAGCGACGGACGCGGTGGCCATCAGAATAACTACAAGCCATACTGAGGCTTCAGCAGGAGTGCCTGACTGACCACACACGCTTTGTTTTGGTATCGAGTGAACACGATTATATACCAAATTTAACTTGGCAAACTTTCTATGGCCTGTCCCATGTGCATCTTATTTAAACTTTTCCCGCTGGAAATTACTCTCCTGTTTAATATTTCCAGAGCTCTAGTTGTTTAGGCAGCGTATGATTTCTCAAGAGGCCAGAGCGGCGTTATGGGCTGATTTTTATTACCAGGTTACCGGGAACCAGATTGGAGGGTCTGCTTCCTGCTGCTGCTCTGCAGCCTGGACCTGTGGACCCTGGTTGTAAAGAGTAAATTGTACCTTTGAAAACCAGTGTCACCTTTTTTTCACCTTTTAGTTTTATATTATTTGTGTCATACATTTCCTATAATGGAAGTGTTAATTTTACTGTACTTTTTGGTACCTTTCGGGAATCTAACATATTGTAAGGTGTTTTACACGCGTCCTGATTTTGCCACGACCTGGATATTGAAGCTCTCCAAGCTTTTGAAATAAAAAGTTAAAAAACAACAAGAAAAGAACACTGTGTTTTTATAGGCTGTTTTGGGGGTATTTTCAGAAAAGATGTGAATTCTCTTGTTTACCTGTTTCTATTTGCCAAATGGGGTTAGTACTGTATGGATAAGAATTGCTGAGGGCTTCCCTGGTGGTCCAGTGGTTAAGAATTGGCCTGCCAATGCAGTGTACATGGGTTCGATCCCTTGTCTGGGAAGATCCCACGTGCCGCAGAGTAACAAGTCCCATGTGCTACAACCACTGAGCCTGAGGGCTGCAACTACTGCAGCCTGCATGCTCTAGAGCCCATGCTCCGCAATTAGAAGCCACCATATGAGAAGCCTCCACACCACAACTAGAGAGTAGCCCCTGCTTGCTGCATCTAGAGAAAGTCCATGGGAACTAATGAAGACCAAGCCCAGCCAAAAGTAAATAAATAAAACTGTTGTCAAAAAGGAAAAAAAGAATTGGTAAGGAATGTCAATCTGATCCCTTTTCATGAGGTGACATCCCTGAGTCACTATCACTAGGCCTGCACTTCTCAGACACATATAGGTGAAAGATGGGGTGGGGAAAGTCTCGAGCGAGAGAACGCTGTGCTGCAAAACGGGGCCGAGCTCCATTCCTGATGAAGAGTTCAGGCCCGAGCCTGGACTCTAAAGGAATCTTCCAAAGAAACTACTGTTCATAGGATTTTCTGGGAAGGCAGCATCCTAACATTCCCCTACTTTTGTTCTAGGTGCTCCAAATTCTGTTCACTGCTCTTCCTTTATGTGGAGGATAGAGGGGAACAAACCATTCTGGCCCAAAGGAACTGCTGCTTCAAAGGAAACACAGGAGACTCCATCAAGCCCAGAAAGGCTCTTCTCCCTTTTCTCCCCTGCCCCCACCACAGGAGCCATATTATTGTGTCATCTCCGGCTCAGGAGTGACAATCATGCCTTCAAAGGTATTCTGTCTCATTCAGAATCACTGAGAGGACCCCAGTGCCTGACGATTAAACGCTAAAAGGGAACCTTTCCGTTCAGTGCTGCTGGAAGCAAGAGGGCGGCCCTGCTCACTAGTCCAGATGAATGGACCATTGAAAAGGAGCAGCGAGACCTCGGCTTTCTTCATGCCGTCTCCCTCACGTGACACTGCCAGGCTACAAACAAAAAGAAAAATGAACTGAGGAGTTACTGTCAAATTTTTGGGCACAGTAATGGTAATAAGTTTATGTTGAGAAAAGAATGTCTATCCTTTAGAGAAACATAGTGAGTTGTTTATACATGAAATGATACGTGGGTTTTGTTTCACAATAAATGGGGAATGCTGACAACTTCCCGTAAATTGATAATGGTTCAAGTTGGTGATATGTACATGGTAGATCATTACGCTATTCTCCATACTTGTATATATATTTGACCTTTTCCATAATAAAACTTAAAGAAAAAAACCTGGTCATTTGTGTTTCCTTTTCTTTTGTTGGGCTTTTTTTTTTTTTTGCCTTCTTTTTCTATCTTGATCTGAAATTTTAAACACATTAAAATTGATAAAACATTTAGCTCTAAAACGTTAATATCTTTGACATGATAGATATGCTTTTGCTGCCCAATTTGTTATATCACAGAGATTCTTTCATTCCAACATTTATGTCATGAACCGTGCTAGGCAGCGGAAGCATAGAAATTAAAGTTACACTGGGTATTAGATGATATAAGGGACTATTAACTTATTGGGTGAGTTAATGCTATTGTAGTTATGAAAATGTCATTTTTAATGAGTTGCCTACTGAAATACTTAGTGTATTTTACCTGGAATATCTCAAGGACAAGAAAAAATCCCTATCTGAAGCAAATGTCAAAATGCTAACATGTTATACCTGAGTGAGTGACAAGCACTGTATATGGCATTAATGGCACAACTCCCTTCGCTTTTAGGGATGTTTGAGTATCTTCATGCTGTGTGTGATTGGGGGGATGCTTTCCAGGAGCTCAGTCTAGTGGAGGAGACAGAGGGAAGGGGGTCAGCAGAATCTGAGTGACAGGGAAGTAGGGAGGGAGGGGGTGCTCTGGGTACAAGAGGAGTCTCACCATCAGGCTGATTTGGGGAGGGTGGGTGAGGAATGGTTGACCATGAAAAGGTGACTCTTAAGCCAGTTCTTTCTAAAGTCAGTTTTATTACAAAAGTAATGCGTGTCCATCCATGCAGTGAGTAGCCAAGCCTTGTGCAAGCAGAGACCGGCACTGTAGGCAGCCGGACTCTGTACCACATGGCAGAGTCAGGAGAAAGGACGTGCGATATGAGGAGATGAAAGTCACTCTCAGGCCACACTGGACAATGCAGGAGAGCGACAGTGTACGTGTGATGAGAGATCCACCCATCAACAGGGGTCTGACTTTACCCTGAAGCCAAGGAGAGCTATGGGAGGATTTTAAGCAGGGACTGCCATGCTGAGATCTGTGCTTCAGGAAAACTCAGTCTTCCAGCAGAGAGGAAGAAAGGTAACATCAGGGGAAGGGGGTCTGTCTGTAATGTGTCACCAGAGGAGGCACCCTCTGTCGATCACCAGCCAGGGGAGGGCACAAAAAGGGGGCTTTGTTGTGATGCAGCCCCATAGGAAATGCCTTCCAGAAATCAGCTGCTGGCCTGCAGGGTCCCCTATGTTGTGCCTCTTTGAAAATCGCACAAAGCTGCCCACTGAATGTGAGACTCTCTCAAAAGAGCCGCTCCACTGGGCTGATGCAGCCCCCTATGGCCTGGTTTGGCACCACACGTCTCACACACTGACCCCAACTTGGTTGGGTGCCACAGGCCTTGTGCAGCTACACAGCACCACTCTGGAGTCACACCGCTTAGCTCTGAATCCCAACTGTGTGACCTTGGGTTCGGCGGTACTGATAACCTGCTCGGGCCCTCTGTCTCCCCAACTCTAAGATGCGTCCTACAGTGACTGTGTGGATTACACAGCAATAGTGCATATCAGGCACCTAGCAGGGTCCCTGACACAAAGTCAGTGCGTGTTCAAAACCCTTGGCTATTAAAAAAAAACTCTTGGTTATTATTAAGTACCTTTTTTTAATATTAAGTTTTGCTTCTTGAAAGCAAGGCGGGCAGAATGATATTGGCTTTCTTACCACTGGAGTCTGTCAGAATCAGAGTCGCTTGCCACTATCGTCACAATGCTTCTTGTGTTTTCTTTTAGATGACTTTTTCTTCTTCCTTTCCTTGGATCTTTCTTTTGAATGACCAGACTTCTTTTTTTCTTGTTTTCTTCTGCATAAAATATAAATAAAGTTTTATTGGAAATCTTCAATGCCAAAGTGTTACTGCCCACAATATAAGGAACTCCTCCTCCCAAAGACAAGCTTCCAAAGTGCGCATTAGTGATGTGCACACAAATGTCACCTCCTCTCCCCCACACCTGCACTGAAGTGTCATTAAGAATGACATACTTGAGGGACTTCCTTGGCAGTCCAGTGGTTAAGCTCTGTACTTCCCCTGCAGGGAACACCGGTTCATTCCCTGGTGGCGGAAGCTAAGTTTGCACATGCCATGCAGCATGGAAAAAAGAGAAAGAGAGAGAGAGAGAGAGAGAGAGAGAGAGAGAGAGAGAGAGAGAGAGAGAGAGAGAGAGAGAGAGAGAGAGAGAGAGAGATAAAGAGAGGTTTAAAGAATTTATCAAGAGAATTAATGACAAAAATGATTAATGTCCTCCAGGATTCAGGCACCTAAGAGGCTGTCTGACCAAATCCCCATCCCCCTCAAAGGCAGGCTGGCTGATAGAGCAGCCCGGGCTCTGTCTACCTGCTCCTCCTTCTCTATTCCAACCCACTGGTAGAACAGGGGCCACATGTGAAAGTGCAGTGAGTGGAACCACTTCATCATCAGGGCAGCGCAGAGCTTGTCACGGAGTGACACTGAGCAATTCCACCCTGGTTTGACTTCTTTTAAAAGGGGGATGATGATAATGATGAGGGAGCAGGTAGAAACAGGATAAATCAAGTACAACATCAAGTACAGCACTCACGGTTAGGAGCTATTCTTAATATTCAGGATATTCACATGCCCCAAGACACCTATCAACAGCTCTTGTACAACCATAAAACCCTCAGCCTGGCCTGGCTTTCATGTGGCACTTCTCAGTGGAGAAAGGGAATTCCGGAAGTTAGAGGAGAGACAGAGGGGGAGGGGGAGGGGAGGGGAGGGGAGGGGAGGGGAAGGGTGGGGTGGAGAGCAGGGAGGGGAGGGAGATGAGGTGCAGGAGAGAAGGGCAGCGATGAGGAAGATGGAAACTCTTCCTGATCCACAACACAGGCCCAAGTAAAGGGCAAACATGCCACATTGTAGGGTGCCTGCGGCCAGAGGTGGGGAGCTGAGTCCAGCCCTGTATGCAGAGCTCCACAGTTAGCTTCACCGTCAAAGGAACGGCCCCTTGCCCCACTCTTCAAGGTTGAGTTGCCTATCTACATTTGGGGGGATAAAAGCTCGATTTCAAGTCTATCTATTAAAAAAAGAATTAAGTATTTCACTTAGATCTACTAAGCAATGTCATGGGTGTTTTACATGCTCTGCTTCATTTAATTAAAAGACAGAAAATCTACGAAGAAGGTGTTATCAACATTCCCATTTTACAAATGAGGAAACTGGGAAACAGGCATTGTTAATGTTACAGGTTACTCAGAGAGATGCTTTTTGGAAAGCATATTAATCTATACTTAGTAAACATTGTGGGAAAGGGCATTATCTATCTAGATTCTTGGGGAAAAACTCGTTTTCAATATTCTGTATTGAAAAAAACAACAAAATTAGGTATGTTACTTAGGTCAAAGCAATGTCCTTGGTGTTTTACATGATTGGGTCCATTTAATAGAAAAGAAAATCTACGAAGAAGGTGTTATCAACATTCCCATTTTATAGATGAGGAAACTGAGGCACAGAGGTATTAAAGAAGTTAATAGTAAGTGAAGGAGATACTTTTTGGTCAGTAAATTTATGTATACTTAGTAAACTTTGTGGAAAGGGCACTGGTACATAGATTGTCAGGGAAATAAAACTCGATTTCCAGTCTATTTAAAAAAACAGAATTAAGTTTGTTACTTAGATCTCTGAAGCAATGTACTCAGTGTTTTACATGCTCTGCTTAATTTAGTTAACACAAATCTACGGGGAAAGTGTTATCAACATTCCCATATTACAGATGAGGAAACTGAGGCACTGAGGCATTAATGAAGTAACTAGTAAGTGAAAGAGATGCTTTTGGGCGAGCATGTTCATGTTCATGTAAACTTTGTGGGAAAGGGCATTATCTATCTAGATTGTTGGGGAATAAAATAGACATCTATACTCTCTATTAAACTTGGTCGGAAAAGGAATTGTGTATCAAGTTTTTTTTGGGGGAAAATACTGGATTTCAGTTCTATATTTAAAAAAAATGAAAACTAAGTATTGTACTTAGATCTGCTAAGCTTTTCCTGGGTGTTTTATATGCTCTGCTTCATTAAAAAAACTTACTTGAAAGTGTTAACAATATTCCCATTTTATAGATAAGGAAACTGAGGCACAGAGGCATTAATAATGTTATTAGTAATTGAAAGAGATGCGTTTTGGTAAGCTTATTTATCTACACAAGTAAACATTGTCGGAAGTGGTTCGTCCACCTAGATTATTGGGGGAAAAAACGACTTCTATTTTCTCTCTGGAAAAAAACAAAATTAAGTCTGTTACTTAGTTCTAATAAGCAATGTCCTGGGTCTTTAACATGCTCTGCTTTAATTAATTAAATAGAAAATCTACAAGAAGCTCTTATCAACAATTCCCAATTTACAGATGAAGAAACTGAGGCACTGAGGCATTAATGAACTTACCAGTAAGTGAAAGAGATGCTTTTTGGTGAACATTTTTAATCCATATTTACTAAACTTTGTGGGAAAGGTAATTGTGTATCGAGATTCCTGGGGAAAGTTAGTCGATTTTAATTCCATTCCAAAAAAAAAAATCAAATTAAGTACGCTATTTAGATCTACTAAGCAATGTCCTGTGTGTTTTACATGCTCTGGTTCAGTCAATTAAATAAAAATAGACAAGGAAGATATATCAAAATTCCCATTTCATAGATGAGGAAACTGAGGCACAGAGGCATTAATGAAGTTACCAAAGTGAATGAGGTGCTTTTGATGAGTGTATTTATCGGAACTTTGGAAACTTTGTGGTAATGGGCATTAAATGTCTATATAAAACTCAATTTGAATTCTATTTAAAAAAACCCAAAATTAAGTTTGTTACTTAGCTCTACTAAACAATAATCTCAGTGTTTTAGTTGCTCTGTTTCATTTAATTAAAATATCAATTAGGAGGGTGTTAGCAACATTCCCAAATTATAGATGAGGACTTTGAGGCAAAGGGGCATTAATGAATTTACTAATAAGTGAAAAAGATGCTATTTGATGAACATATTTATAGACATTTAGTAAAATTTTCACAAAGGGTTATTGACTATCTAGATTGTTTGCAAAAGAAACTCAATTTCAATTCAATATAAACAATTAACTATGTCACTTAGATATACTATTCAGTGTCCTTAGTGTTTCACATGATTGGGTCCATTTAATTAAAAAACATGTATGAGGAAGGTGTTATCAATATTCCCATTTTATATATGAGGAAACTGAGGCATAGAGGGATTGAAAAGTTAATAAATGAAAGAGAGTCTTTTTGGTCAGCAAATTTATGTATACATTTTAAAGTTTGTGGAAAGGGCATTGTCTATCTAGATTGTTGGGTAAATATACTTGATTTCCATTATATATTTTTAAAAAATCAAATTTCTGTATGTTACTTAGATCTACAAAGCAATGTCCTGTGTGTTTTACATGCTCTGGTTCATAAAATTAAATAAATGTCGACAAGGAAGATACTTTCAACATTCCCATTTCATAGATGAGCAAACTGAGGCACAGAGGCATTCATGAAGTTACCAAAGTGAATGAGAAGCTTTTAGGTGAGCGTATTTATTGGAACTTTGTAAACTTTGTGGTAAAGGGCATTAACTACCTAGATTGTGGGCAAAAAAACTCGATTTCAATTCTATTAAAAAGAAAACAAAATTAAGTATGTTACTTAGATCTACTAAACAATGTCTTGGGTGTTTTACATACTCTGCTTCATTTAATTAAAAACAAAACCTACGGGGAAGGTGTTCTCAACATTCCCATTTCATAGATGAGGAAACTGAGGCACAGAGGCATTAATGAAGTTACTAGTAATTGAAAGAGATGCACTTTGGTGAGCGTATTTATCTATACAAGTAAATATTGTTAGAAGGGGATTGTCTGCTTAGATTCTTGGGGAAAAAAATTGACTACTATTCAATTAAAAAAATTAAGTATGTTATTTAGTTCTAATAAGAAATGTCCTGGGTGTTTAACATGCTCTGCTTTAATTAATTAAATAGAAAATCTAGAAGAAGGTGTTATCACATTCCCAATTTATAGAGGAGGAAACTGAGGCACTGAGGCATTAATAAAGTTACCCACAAGTGAAAGAGATACTTTTGGGGGAGCATTTTTATCTATACTTAGTATCTAGATTATTGCAGAAGGTTTCACACATTGAAATACTCGATTTCAATTCTGTATTTTAAAAAATCAAAATTAAGTGCGGTATTTAGATCTATGAAGCAATGTCCTGTGTGTTTTACATGCTCTGGTTCAGTCAGTTAAATAAAAATAGACGAGGAAAGTGTTATCAACATTCCCATTTCATAGATGAGGAAACTGAGGCATAGAGGCATTAATGAAGTTGCCAAAGTGAATGAGATGCTTTCTGGTGAGCATATTTATTGGAACTTTCTAAACTTTGTCAGAAAGGGCATTAATTATCTAGATTGTGGGGGATATAAAACTGGATTTCAATTCTCTTTAAAAAAAAAAAAAAAACTAAATGAAATATATTGCTTAGCTCTACTAAGCAATGTCCTGGATGTTTTACATGCTTGCTTCATTTAACTGAAAGGAAAAATATCTACAAGTAAATTCTCTTCAAAATGCCCATTTTAAAGAGGACAGAACTGAAGCACAGAGACATTAATTAAGTTAACAGTGCTTCAAAGAGATGCTTTTTAGTGAGTCTATGTATGTATACTTAGAAAACTTCATGGGAAAGGGCATTTTCTACCTAGATTACTGGGGGACAAAACCCGCTTTCAATTCTATTTCAAAAAAGTAAATATGTTATTTCCATCTACTAAGCAATGTCCTGTGTGTTTTACATGCTCTGCTTCATTTAATTAAAAAAAATCAACTCGGAATGTGTTATCAACATTCCTAAATTATAGATGAGGAAACTGAGGCACAAGGGCATTAATGAATTTACTAATAAGTGAAAGAGATGCTATTTGGTGAATGTATTTATGGATATTTAGTAAAAATTTCACAGAATGTCACTATCTAGATTGATGGTGAAAAAACCAAAATTTCAATTCAATGTAAAAAATAAAATATGCTACACAGACCTACTATGCAATGTCCTTAGTGTTCCACATGATTGGGTCCATTTAATTTAAAAATACATATGAGGAAGGTGTTATCAAGAGTCCCATTTTATAGATGAGGAAACTGAGGCACAGAGGGATTAAAAAGTTAATAAGAAGTGAAAGAGGTTCTTTTGGTCAGTGAATTTATGTATATATTGTAAAGCTTGTGGAAAGGGCATTGTCAATCTAGATGATCGGGGAAAAAAACTTGATTTTGCAATCTGCCTATTAAAAAAAAACAGAATTAAGTATGTTACTTAGATCTACAAAGCAATGTCCTGGGTGTTTTCCATGCTCTGCTTAACTTAGTTTAAAAATTCTACGAGGAAGGTGCCATCAACATTCCCATTTTATAGATGAGAAAACTGAGGCACAATGCATGAATGAAGTTACTAGGAAGTGAAAGATATACGTTTTGGTGAGCATACCCATATATACAAGTAAATGTTATTGGAAAAGCATTGTCTATCTACATTGTTGGGAAAAAAATTGTCTCGATACTCTCTATTAAAAAAACCAAAATTAAATATGTTACTTAGTTCTACTAATCCATGTCCTGGGTGTGGTACATGCTCTGCTTCACTTCATTAGAAGGAAAACATACGATGAAGATGTTCTCAACACTCCCAGTTTATACATTAGGAAACGGAGGCACAGAGGCATTCATGAACTTACTAGTTAGTGAAAAGAGATGCTTTTTAGTGAGCGTATTTATCTAGACTTAGTAAACTTTGTGGGAAAGGGCATTGTGTATCTAGTTTGGGAAAAATACTCGATTTCAGTTCTATATTTAAAATAATCAAAACTAAGTATGTTAGTTAGATCTACTAAGCTTGCCCTGGGTGTTTTACACGCTCTGATTCATTTAATGAAATAAATATCAACAAGGAAGGTCCTATCAACATTCCCATTTCATAGATGAGGAAACTTAGGCACAGAGGCATTCATGAAGTTGTCAACGTAAATGAGAAGCTTTTGGTGAGTGTATTTATCCGAACTTTGTATATTTTGTGGTAAAGGGTATTGACTTTCTAGATTGCAGGTGATATAAAACTGGATTTCATTTATCTTTATTAAAAACAAAAACAAATTTAAGTATGTCACTTAGATCTACTAAACATGTCCTGGGTGTTTTACCCGCAATACCTCATTTAATTAAAAAGAAAATCCACAAAAAAGGTGTTATCAACATTCCCATTTTATAGATGGGGAAACTAAGCCTAGAGTCCTTAATGAACTTATTAGTATCTGAAAGAGATGCTTTTTGTTGAGCGTATTTATCGATAGTTAGTAAAATTCTTGGGAAACGGCATTAACTACCTAGATTGTGAGCAAAATAAATCTCTATTTCAATTCTGTTTAAAAAAAACCAAAATTAAGTATGTAACTTAGATCTACTAAGCAATGTCCTGGATGTTTTACATGCTCTGTTATGTTTAATTAAAAAAAATCGAGTAGGAAGGTGTTATCAACATTCCCATTATATAGTTGAGAATACTGAGGCACAGAGGGAGTAGTGAGCTTAGTAGTAAGTGACACAGATGCTTCTTGGTGAGCGTATTCATCTATACTTTGTAAACTTTGCAGGAAAGGGCCTTGTCTATCTGGATTGTTGGGGGGAAAAAAATCTCGACTTCAATTCTATCTATTACAAAAAATTAAACATGTTGCTATATCTGTTAAGCAATGTTCTTGGTGTATACACGCTCTGCTTCATTTAATTAAAAAGAAAATCTACAAGGAAGGTTTGATCAACATTCCCATTTTAGAAATGAGGAAACTGAGGCACAGAGACATTATTAAAGTTACAAGTTACTGAAAGATGCTTTTTGGACCTTGTGTTTGGCTATACTCAGTAAATTTTGTGGGAAAGGGCATTATCTATCTAGATTATTGGTTGGGGGGGTATACTTGCTTTCAATTCTTTGTACAAAAAAATATGATGTATGTTACCTAAATCTAAGCAATGTCCAGGTGTTTTACATGCTCATCTTCATTTAACTTAAAGGAAAATCTACAAGGAAAGTGTTATCAACATTCTCATTTATGGATGAGGAAACTAAGCACAGGGGCATTGATGAAATTACTAGTAACTGAAAGAGATGCTTTTTGGTGAACGTATTCATATTTAGTAAACTTTGTGGGAAAAGGCATTGTGTATCTAGTTTGTTGGGGGAAACTACTCGATTTCAGGTCTATATATATAAAAAAATCAAAACTAAGTATGTTACTTATATCTACTAAGCTTACCCTGGGTGTTTTACATGCTCTGCTCTGTTTAATTAAAACAAACATCTACCTGAAAGTGTTATCAATATTCCCATTTTAGAGATGAGGAAACTGAGCCACAGAGGCATTAGTGAATTCACTAGTAAGTGACAGACATGCTTCTTGGTGAGCATATTTATCTATACTTAGTAAACTTTGTAGGAAAAGCCACTGTTCATTTAGATTGTTGGGGAAAAATACTCGATTTCAATTTTGTCTAATAAAAAGAAAAAGCAATTCATTTAGATCTAGTAAGCAATGCCCTGGGTATTTTACATGCTCAGTTCAGTTCAAACGCTCAGTCGTGTCCAATTCTTTGCGACCCCTTGGACTGCAGCACGCCAGGCCTCCCTGTCCATCACCAACTCCCGGAGCTTGCTCAAATTCATGTCCCATCGAGTCAGTGATGCTATCCAATCATCTCATCCTCTATGGTCCCCTTCTCCTCCTGCCTTCAATCTTTCCCAGCATCAGGGTCTTTTCCAAAGAGGCATTTCTTTGCATCAGGTGACCAAAGTACTGGAGTTTCAACTTCAGCATCAGTCCTTCCAATGAATATTCAGCACTGATGCCCTTTAGCATGGACTGGCTGGATGCTATGCTACATTTAATTTTTTAAAAAATCTATGAAGAATGTGTTATCTACATTCCCATTTTATAGATGAGGAAACTGAGGCACAGAGGCATTAATGATTTCCTAGTAAGTGCCAGAGATGCTTCTTGGTGAGTGTATTTATCTATACTTAGTAAACTTTGTAGGAAAGAGACTCAATCTAGAATGTTGGGGTAAAAACACTTGTTTTCAATTCCATCTACTAAAAAAGTAAACAAAATTAAGTATGTTACTTAGATCTACTAAGCAATGTCTTGGGTATTTTACATGCTCTTCTTCATTTACTTGAAAAGAAAATCTATGAGGAATATGTTATCAACATTCCCATTTTATAGATGAGGAAACTGAGGTACAGAGGCATCAATGAAGTTACTAGTAAGTGAAAGAGGATCCTTTTTTTTTGAGAGCATATTTATCTACACTCAGTAAACTTTGTGGAAAGTGCACTGTCTGTCTAGAATGTTGCAGGGGAAAAAATCAATTTCAGTTATCTCTATTAAAAAGAAAAAACAAAATTAAGTATGTTACCTAGACTACTAAGCAATGTCCTCGGTGTTTTACAGGGTCTGCTTCATTTAATTGAAAAGAAAATCTAGGAGGAAATTATCAATATTCCCATTTATACTTCAGGAAACTGAGGCATTAATGAAGTTGCTAGTAAGTGAAAGAGATGCTTTTGCTAACCGTATTTATCTACACTTAGTAAACTTTGTGGGAAAGGGCATCGTCTATCTAGAATGTTTGGGGAAAAAAACTTGATTTCAATTCTGTTAAAAATAAACAAAATTAAGTATGTTACTTAGCTCTACTAAGCTTGTCCTCAGTGTTTTACATGCTCTGCTTCATTTAATTACAAATAAAGTGTACGAGGAAGGTGTTATCACCATTGGCATTTTATAGATGAGGAAACTGAGACACAGAGACATTAATGGCGTTACTAGTTGGGGAAATACATGCTTTTTGGTGAGCGTATTTATCTATTTAGAAAACTTTGTGGGAAAGGGCATTCTCTGGCTAGATTGTTGAGGGGAAAAACCCAATTTCAATTCTATTAAAAACAGAAAGTGTGTTGCTTAGATCTTCTAAGCAATGTCCTGGTTGTTTTACACGCTCTTCTTCATTTAATCAAAAAGAAAATCTAGGAGGAAGGTGTTATCAACATTCCCATTTTACATATGAGGAAACTGAGGCACAGAGGCATTAAGAAAGTTATTAGTAAGTGAAAGATGATGTACTAGGGAGCATACTTATCTATACTTAATAAACTTTGTCAATAAGGGAACTGTCTATAAATTTTTGGTGCATTTTGAGTTGAGATTTTTGTATATGGTATAAGATAAGGGTTTAATTTTATTTTCTGCTTGTGGCTATTCAGTTCCTTGTTCCAGATTACATTTGACTTTAACTCATGTATTTTCTTTTACTCCATGACTTACTTATGCCTCTGGCCCTTGTTTACAGTACACGGACACAGAATTAAACAATTATGCACACGCGCACACACAAATGACAGGGAGGAAAAGGATGACGACTATGAAGAAAGAGAAAGAGACAGGAAAGAAGAGCCTTTGTAGTTCAGATAAGACTCCCAGGGTGGCTCTGCACACAGTGTTTCAGACCGAGAGGAGATCACGTTGCTCACCCATTTCTCCACCCACATGGAAGACCACTAAGTAAGTGCTAGACCCTTTCTGGGAAGATCTTTGCTACCTCAGAGTCTGCCAAATGGGCTGGAAGGCAAATAAGAGGATGGAGCCAACACTGGACAAGCTCAGCTAATAGAAGTCTCCAGGCTCAGTAGCCTTGATCAAAGCCATCCGCCCTTCTTTTATATTCACCAACCAATCGACAAGTCTCTTTTTTAATGTTTCCTCTTCTCACTGCCTATCAGCTAAGGCTCCTATTTTTTTTGGGGGGGGGGGACATTAGTTGAATTTTCCTTCCATGACCTCCAAGCCTTTATTGCTAAAGATTTCCTCTCAGTACTGATTGTTTTGATCAGAAACTTAAAAATGAGGATGAAAGGTCATCTCTCTACCTTCTTTCTTGCTTTCCTGGAATTTGGTGTGGCCTAGCCAGAGGTGTGTCTCAGGGCTCAGCCAGAGCAACTCTTCCACCTTCGCTTCACTCCCAAATCCCTCAGCACTGCTCTGGGGAACTACATGGGAAATACTAAGAAGTGTGTAAAGTGTAAGGAGTTTACCATCTAATTGAGAAATCACAAAATACACATATACTTACATACATACCACATTCACCCATGTACACACACACACACACACACACACACACTGGTGATCCTTCCATATATATATATATATTTTTTAATTTTTTTATTTTAATTGGAGGCTAATTACTTTACAATATGGTGGTGGTTTTTGCCATACATCGACATGAATCAGCCATTGGTGTACATGTGTCCCACCACCTTACTTCCATATATTTAACAGTGACTTGCACTGGAAGTAACGTGTGATTGGGATCCGATGAACTGGTCCCATTTTAAGAGCAGTAAAAGCTCAGAAGACAAGAGTACTGTGAGCTGGGAAGGCTTCTTCCAAGAGATAGAGATTGACCTAGAACCTGAAACATCTGAAAGTCAATGGGAATTGGCAAATTGCATTTCTTTCCATCGAGTAGACTAAAAGCAAATAGTTTTTCCCACTCCTGGCAAGGACCAAAAATGTCATTTGAGGTTTCCCCCTGAAGGATGCTCGCAGAGAATGCGGCTGTAGAGAGCAATCCTTTGAGGCTTGAGCCCAGGCTGTCTTAGGGAAATAGATCCTTAGTGAGGTGCCTGGTTCCTGCTTCATCAAGCTTGCTTGTCATAATGGCCTAATAGGTCATGCAGAATTTAAAGAAAAATCATGAAATTTTACGCTTAAGGCCTGGTTAGAGCAAAGCGATGCTCTATCCCACCGTCTGGACTGGGATGACTCGGCCACAATGACTCGGAACAAACCCGAAGGGCCCATGGTGTCCTGAGATAGGGCAGTGAATGCAAAAACAGAATCACTTTTATTGCCACATAAAACCACCAGTAGTAGTAGATATCCAAGTCTGTCTTTATTTCTTCTTCCCCTTTCTAAGGCAGGAATTAGATATACAAAAACCCCCTCCCCTGGAGTTTTCCTCTTACTGTATCAGTGTAGATACAGAAAAACTTATATCCTATAAAAACCAACCATAGGGGCTTCCCTGGCTTTGTGTTCCCAATGCAGAAGCCTGAGTTCTATCCCTGGTCAGGGAACTAGATCCCACGTGCGGCAACTAAGACCCAGCAAAGTAAAAAAAAAAAAAATAATATCTTTATAAAACAACCATAAAAAGTCACTTTTGAGGCAATCAGTTAATTCTGAATACAAGCAACTGGGTGATGACACCAAGAGATTATTAGTACCATTGAGGTGCCTGGATGGCTCTGTGGTTATGTAGGGAAAAGCCTGTATTTTTAAAGAAAGTACACATAAAGATCTATGAAGACCTACAAGACCTTCTAGAACTAACACCCAAAAAAGATGTCCTTTTCATTATAGGGGACTGGAATGCAAAAGTAGGAAGTCAAGAAACACCTGGCATAACAGGCAAGTTTGGCCTTGGAGTACAGAATGAAGCAGGGCAAAGTCTAATAGAGTTTTGCCACGAGAACGCACTGGTAATAGCAAACACCCTCTTCCAACAACACAAGAGAAGACTCTACACGTGTACATCACCAGATGGTCACCACCAAAATCAGATTGATTATATTCTTTGCAGCCAAAGATGGAGAAGCTCTATACAGTCAGCAAAAACAAGACCGGGAGCAGACTGTGGCTCAGATCATGAACTGCTTATTGCCAAATTCAGACTTAAATTGAAGAAAGTAGGGAAAACCGCTAGTCCATTCAGGTATGACCTAGATCAAAGCCCTTATGAGTATACAGTGGAAGTGACAAATAGATTTAAGGGACTAGACCTGATAGACAGAGTGCCTGATGAACTATGGACAGAGGTTCGTGACATTGTACAGGAGACAGGGATCAAGAAAATCCTCATGGAAAAGAAATGCAAAAAAAGCAAAATGGCTGTCTGAGGAGGCCTTACAGATAGCTGGGAAGAGAAGAGAAGCGAAAAGCAAAGGAGAAAAGGAAAGATATTCCCATCTGAATGCAGAGTTCCAAAGAATAGCAAGGAGAGATAAGAAAGCCTTCCTCAGTGATCAATGCAAAGAAATAGAGGAAAACAACAGATTGGGGAAGACTAGAGATCTCTTCAAGAAAATTAGAGATACCAAAGGAACATTTCATGCAAAGATAGGCTCGATAAAGGACAGAAATGGTATGGACCTAACAGAAGCAGAAGATATTAAGAAGAGGTGGCGAGAATACACAGAAGAACTGTACAAAAAAGATCTTCACGACCCAGATAATCATGATGGTGTGATCACTCACCTAGAGCCAGACATCCTGGAATGTGAAGTCAAGTGGGCCTTAGAAAGCATCACTACGAACAAAGCTAGTGGAGGTGATGGAATTCCACTTGAGCTATTGCAAATCCTGAAAGATGATGCTGTGAAAGTCCTGCACTCGATATGCCAGCAAATTTGGAAAACTCAGCAGTGGCCACAGGACTGGAAAAGGTCAGTTTTCGTTCCAATCCCAAAGAAAGGCAATGCCAAAGAATGCTCAAACTACCGCACAATTGCACTCATCTCACATGCTAGTAACGTAATGCTCAAAATTCTCCAAGCCGGGCTTCAGCAACACGTGAACCATGAACTTCCAGATGTTCAAGCTGGTTTTAGAAAAGGCAGAGGAACCAGAGATCAAATTGCCAATATCCGCTGGATCATCGAAAAAGCAAGAGAGTTCCAGAAAAACATCTATTTCTGCTTTATTGACTATGCCAAAGCCTTTGACTGTGTGGATCACAATAAACTGTGGTAAATTCTGAAAGAGATGGGAATACCAGACCATCTGACCTGTCTCTTGAGAAACCTGTATGCAGGTCAGGAAGCAACAGTTAGAACTGGACATGGAACAGACTGGTTCCAAATAGGAAAAGGAGTACGTCAAGGCTGTATATTGTCACCCTGCTTATTTAACTTATATGCAGAGTACATCATGAGAAACGCTGGGCTGGAAGAAACACAAGCTGGAATCAAGATTTCCTGGAGAAATATCAATAACCTCAGATAAGCGGATGACACCACCCTTATGGCAGAAAGAGAAGAAGAACTAAAGAGCCTCTTGATGAAGGTGAAAGAGGAGAGTGAAAAAGTTGGCTTAAAGCTCAACGTTCAGAAAACTAAGATCATGGCATCTGGTCCCATCACTTCATGGGAAATAGATGGGGAAACAGTGGCAACAGTGTCAGACTTTATTTTTTTGGGCTCCAGAATCACTGCTGATGGTGACTGCAGCCATGAAATTAAAAGACGCTTACTCCTTGGAAGGAAGGTTATGGCCAACCTAGATGGCATATTTAAAAGCAGAGACATTACTTTGCCAACAAAAGTCCGTCTAGTCAAGGCTATGGTTTTTCCAGTGGTCATGTATGGATGCGAGAGTTGGACGGTGAAGAAAGCTGAGCGCCGAAGAATTGATGCTTTTGAACTGTGGTGTTGGAGAAGACTCTTGAGAGTCCCTTGGACTGCAAGGAGATCCAGTCAATCCATCCTAAAGGAGATCAGTCCTGGGTGTTCATTGGAAGGACTGATGTTGAAGCTGAAACTCCAATACTTTGGCCACCTCATGCGAAGGGTTGACTCATTGGAAAAGACCCTAATGCTGGGTAGGATTGGGGACAGGAGGAGAAGGGGACGACAGAGGATGAGATGGTTGGACGGCATCACCGACTCGATGGACATGGGTTTGGGTAGACTCCGGGAGTTGGTGATGGACAGGGAGGACTGGCGTGCTGCAATTCATGGGGCCGCAAAGAGTCGGACACGACTGAGCGACTGAACTGAACACATAAAGATATAAGGATGAAAATACATGTCTTGAGTTCCTCTTAAATTAGCACAGCCAGAAGAGGAGAGTGAGTGGGGAGGGGAGGAGGAGAAAAGGACAGAAAGAAGGGAGGAACAAAGAAGAGGGAAGAAAAAGCAGGATAGATGAAGCGAGTTTAGCAAAATCCTGATAAATATTGAATCTGGACGATGATTTTTATGAGGGTTCAATATTGAATTACTGTATTCTTTCTACCTTTGTGTATGTTTGAAAATTTCATGATAAATGTTGTTTAAAGAATAAAATGTCAAATTGCTTAAGACAAATAATAATAGAAATCACTCTTTACATTTTTAGTCAGTTAAAATTAATAAAGTATCTTTCCATACTTCATCTAGCATCACAAGAATTCTAAAAATAGCAAGACATACAAACAACCTAAGCATACATTGATGGTTGAGTGGATAAAGATGTGGTATACATATACAGTGGGGTATTATTCAGTCATGAGAGAGGTGGAAATCTTGCCATTCGCCACAACATGGATGAATCTACAGGACATTATGCTAAGTGAAATACAGAGAGAAACTAAAAAATTAGAAAGAAAAAAGAAAAAGCATTCTGTAAGATGATTATTTTTATTTTAGCTAGTAGTAGCCATGACAATAATCACCCTATTTTACACGACTCTCAGAGAGATACAAGGCATGCTCAGTGTCATGTGACAAGAACCTGGGGCCAAAGTTCTTGTTGTGTGAAGGCAACTAAAGAACAGTGCTGTGTGCTGAAACCAGATTCAAGTGTTCCAACTCTAAAGCCTGGCGTCTGTACTCAAAACTCTGGTCTGTGTTTGGGGAGGGGATAGTTAGTGTCATCATGTACCCCCTTAATTATCTGATGAAAGGTGCACCCACTCTTAAAATTTACATTCAAGTTCAGGGACTTCCCTGGTGGTCCAGTGGCTAAGAATTCATGTGCCCAATTCCGGGGGCTCTGGGTTCGATCCCTGGTCAGGGAACTAGATCCCACATACTGCAACTAAGAGTTCACGTGCTACAATTAAAAAATCCCGTGTGCTGGAACTAAGACCTGGCACAGCCAAATAAAAATAAGTAAATACATATTAAAAAAATACGTACACCAGAAAATTTTACTTTAAAAAATCTTTTAAAAAGGAAAAATATATCATTAAACAATTTACACTCAAGTTCAAGAAGGCCCATGATTTCCCTGATGGCCAACCATGGCCTCCAAGTCAGGAAGCTGTGTCCATCCTTGTGGCTGAGCCCAATAAATGCAGTGAGCTGAGCTGGGAGCCAAGTTAGAGACTCTCCCCCTCTCCTCCACATCCTAAGACCCTGAGTTCATTATCCCTGCCCCTGACCAAAACCACTACAGTGATCCATGTCCAGATGCTGGCATTCTGACTCCTTTCATAATTCTGACCTCAATCTACCTTTTAAACTTTATTTCTCACCCACGGTAGTGTTAGCTTCAGGCTCTCCCTCCGACTCCCTCTCAAAGCCACACTTTCGGTCTTCCCTGGTGGCTCAGTGTAAAGAATCCGCCTGCCGATGCAGGAGACATGGGTTCAATCCCTGGTCTAGGAAGATCCCACATGCTTCGGAGCAACTAAACCCGTGCGCCACAAATATTGAGCTTGTGCTCTAGAACCCGGGAGCTGCAGCAACTGAACCCTACGTGCCACACCTACTGAAGCCTGTTCGCCCTAGAGCCCGTGCTCCCCAACAAGAGAAGCCACCACAACGAGAAGTCCATGCACTGTAACTAGAGAAAAGCCCGTGCAGCACTGAAGACCCAGCACAGCCAATTAAAAAAAAAGTCACCCTTTATCTGTACTCACCTGGCCACATCTGGCTGTGTTGGGGTTCCCTGAGACAAGCTTGCACTCATGCCTCCTGGGGCTGCTCGTGCTACCTTTTTTTTTTTTTTTTAAGTGTAGTTGATTTACAACATCAAGCTACCTGTTTTATTATTTTATTTTATTTTTCATGCTACTCTTTTCCCTGGGATTCTCAGCACAACCTGCTCAGCATCTGCCAGTATCTGATCCATCCTGTGGGGTACAAACAACACCCTTCCCACAAAAACCAAACCCGCTTCTACCACGGGCTGCTAAGAATAGTCTTTTCAAAGGTTTGAATCTTGGCCCTACCTTTGGGCTGTGTAACCCTGGGAAAGTCACTGAACCTCTCAGAGCCTCCATTACCTTGGTTAGGAACTAAAGAGAATGATGGCCCCCTCCTCGGACCAATAAGATTGATTAGTCAGGCCCGGGTGCACAGTGAGCTCCCATATGGTGTCACCAGCATGAACAAGCATGGCCATGTGGCATTCTTACCTACTCTCACATCCATTCAGGAGCAGGGGTGATACTCCATGTCCAGCATCTTCAGTCGTGGTGCAGGCCCCCAGTCAGTCCCGACCCCTTAACTCAGCATCAGCGGAAGTTATCTGAGCCCTCACCATGGACCTTTCTTGTATTCCTTCATGTAAATTTCACAACACTGTCCAGCAGGTACCATCATGATCCTCCCCCTACAAAGGTGGTATCTGAGGCACAGAGAGGTCAGTTAATTTACCTCTAGCCACACAGCAAGTTAGTGATGGTAGGGCTGGGCACTCTGTCTCCAGAATTTTCAGCTTCTTTCTCTCACATGGACTGATCTCTCTCTCTCCAGACTGTGAGAACCCATGGCACAATAGCTGTGTCTGGAATCATGACATTCTCCACACTGCCTGAGGTAGGGCCTTGTAAACACAGCAGCCAACAAAGGATTACTGACTGAAGCATGCTGCTGCTGCTGCTGCTAAGTCGCTTCAGTTGTGTCCGACTCTGTGCGACCCCATAGACGACAGCCCACCAGGCTCCGCCATCCCTGGGATTCTCCAGGCAAGAATACTGAAGCATACATAGGGACAAAAAGCATGGCAGCGACATGTTCACAAGAAAACTCTCTGTCCTCATTGCCAACTGCCAGAGAATAACCATCATCTCTCTTCTCTCATGGACCTTTGTGAATAAACAAACCATTACAATTGACTAAAGTCAGAAGTGTAAGACAGGGACTTCCCTGGTGGTCCAGTGGCTAAGACTTCGTGTTCCCTATGTAGGGGACCCGGGTTCAATCCCTGGTCAGGGAACTAGGTCCCATATGCTGCAACTAAAGATCTTGCATACTGCAACTAAGGGTTTACATGCTGCAATGAAGACTGAAGATCCTAGGTGCTGCAACTAAGACCTGGTGCAGCCAAAATAAATAATAAATAAATATTAAAAGAAAGAAATGTAAGACAGCATAGGATGGCTATTGGTAGCACTTGGTTTTTATCATCTCAGTTAATTCTCACAATAACCTGGTGAGGTAGTTACTATTGCTATCCTCGTTTTACAGATGTAGAGACCAAGATTAAGTGAGGATGAGTAACCTAACAGTTTAGCTAGCTAGCAAATGGTTAGCACAGCCAGATTTAGATGCCAACAATCTGGCTCCAGGGCGCTTCACTCCCATAAATCTAATACATCAAAGCATGATTTGTGGTTATTACTTGAGGCTCCATTCAGTATTTAAGGTTTTAAAAGTGTGAAGTTAAGTAAAATTTAAAGAAAAACACTATCATGACTGATGCCAAAGTAAGGCAGCGTTTGTCAAGGGTCACATGGGTTACAACAGTTGGGAAAACACAAATTCACTGTGGAAATCTGAGCTGTAAAGGGACACACTTCCTGAGCTCTCATAGAATTCTTAGCTAGTCTAATGCAAATCATGATGAGAACGCTAACAGGTCTCTCATGAGATAACTAATATTAAGCCAAAATTATGCATAGGATATCCAGCCAAGAGAGGCAGAGGCTTGCTGAACTCAACCAGGGCCAACATGAGGAGGAAACATCTTGGTTAAAATCAGGAAGAGGTATCAGATTGCCGTCTCTTACCATCTTTTTGAAAAAGAATTGGTCACCAAGCCCTTTTTTAGTTAATTTCTTAGCCACTCTCCAGAAACGTGAAGCAAAAGGCATTATGCGTTAGGCACTGTAGGTGAGATGACCTGGTCCCATGATACATTTAGGAGCCCACAAAAATGATTTGGTTTCTGATCTCAAACGGGGTTGATAAAAACAGTTGTGTAAGATAACACAAGATAAGTACATTGTCAAGTATAGGGCCCATTGTTAGAAGTTATTTTCAGTATTTAGCATATTAACAAGTCTTGGGGCATCCATAAAACACTTCTTCAAGGAAAAATCATAGAGCCTGCAATCTGGCCTGGCTCTCTTTTATTTGACAATAAATAAAATTTATTTATTCCTCAGAAAGGGCTCAGGAAGGTTTCTAGAAAACATGATGAGGCGAGATAAGGGGGTGGGGGAGGCAGCTGCAAGAAAGCAGGTAATTTAGCCATGTCCACAGGAGTCCAGGCTATGGTTTTTCCAGTGGTCATGTATGGATGCGAGAGCTGGACGGTGAAGAAAGCTGAGCGCCACTGAATTGATGCTTTTGAACTGTGGTGTTGGAGAAGACTCTTGAGAGTCCCTTGGACTGCAAGGAGATCCAATCAATCCATCCTAAAGGAGATCAATCCTGGGTGTTCATTGGAAGGACTGCTGTTGAAGCTGAAACTCCAATACTTTGGCCACCTCATGCGAAGGGTTGACTCATTGGAAAAGACCCTAATGCTGGGTAGGATTGGGGGCAGGAGGAGAAGGGGACGAGAGAGGATGAGATGGTTGGATGGCATCACTGACTTAATGGACATGGGTTTGGGTAGACTCCGGGAGTTGGTGATAGACAGAGAGGCCTGGCGTGCTGCAATTCATGGGGTCGCAAAGAGTTGGACACGACTGAGCGACTGAACTGAACTGAACTGACAGGAGTCCACCCCAGGGTACATGTATACCTCTGTAGAGGATTTACAGCCAGTAGCAATAGGGGCTGTTTATAAAGATGTAGTACAATCGACTGAGCGACTTCACTTTCCCTTTTCCCTCTCATGCACTGGAGAAGGAAGTGGCAACCCACTCCAGTATTCTTGCCTGGAGAATCCTGGGGACGGCGGAGCCTGATGGGGCTGCCGTCTATGGGGTCGCACAGAATCGGACAGGACGGAAGCGACTTAGCAGCAGCAGCAGCAGCAGCAGCAGCAGCACAATCCATAGTTGCAACAAAGGCAAAAACAAAAGGAAGGGGTGCTCTCTGTACCCCTTGAGTGTTCTAACACTGTGCAGGTTTCCACACTTGATATTTGATGTGGATTCGTTACTAAAATAGGCTAAGGGCCTTTCTTAAGGGAGTGGGCTGGGTTTTGTTTTGTTTTCATAGCGCATCTGAGCACCCCGCCTGCTCAGAAAACCCAGCCCTGAACTCCTGCTCCTGGAGACCGCTGGAGTATGGCAGACTCGGACTTCAGCCTCACTGCAAAAGCCCAGAGCAAGCAAAGGCCTAGCTGGTCCACTTATACACGGGTTTTTTTTCTGTAAACAAACAGACGGCCCTCCATATCCGTGGGTTTCACATCCGCAGATGCGGAGGGCCCGCTATGGCACTCGAGCATCCGCAGATTTTGGTATTCTCGGCGGGTCCCAGAAGCACTCCCCGGCGACACCAAGGGGTGAACATATTAGTTTGATTGCTTCTCCTTGCTTAGTACTGGCTGCTGGATATGGCGGGCTGAGCCAGGAGATAGTCCCCAAACGTTTCTCCAAGGTCTACGGAGCGAGGGTGAGGGCCTGCTCTTCCCATCCACAAATCAGGCACAGGCCCTTGGTCTGGGAAGACGCCGGACCAAGTGCGCAGTACTTGGTCAGCTAAGTTGCCACTTGGGGGCCAGAGTTCTGCTCTCACTCACGCTCCCTACCAGCGCCCCCTGTGGTGCGCACCTAGAATTCCCCCCATACCTCCTTCCCCCTCCCTCCCCCTGCCGCCAGGACCACCCAGCTCCTGCCGCATGCGCACTTCAGCCGGCCCAACCCCCAGCAGCCGACGATAAAACCCCAGAGGGCGTCTATCTGGACTCTAGTCCTGACCCGACGCCAGTGTAGCCCTAACGGTGCTGAACCGCGGGCCGCCGCTTCTAGCCCTGAGTCTCGAGCCGGGATCTCGGGAGATCCAGGACAGCCTCCGCTGAAGGCACAGCCTCCTGGACAGCGGTCGGAACATGAAGCCTCAGCCGGAGCGTGGCCACAATGCCGATAGCGACAGCGACAGCGACAGCGACATCGACAGCGACATCGACATCGACTTCGACGCGGTCGTTGCGGGCTTCCTCAGTCTGTGGGCCAAGGAGAATCAGGAAGAAGCGCACGGTCAGTGGCAGGCTGGGCACTCGGTTCAGAGGATATCAGGAAACGAATTTCCCTAGGGAGGGGCGAGCAAGAGGATTCCTCCTCAGACGCAGCGGGTTCCCTCCTCTTCCTCAGCGGGCTCGCTCGACGGCCTGACCTTTGGCTTTGGGTTTCTTCTCTTGCAGAGGGTGAGCCCGCGAAGATCTCGCTTCCTGGAGAAGGCGGAGAGGAGCCGAAGGCTCAGTCCGAACCTGAGCAGGGAGCAGCCGCGCAGGGGAAAGAGGCGGGATATGAAGAAGAAGAAAAGGAAGGCGGCAATGTGCGCGCGGGAGATGCGGGCCCCCCAGACGGGGAAAGACGCGACGCCAAGGCTGAGATAGAGGCTGAGGCGGGCGCGGGCGGCGGCGAAGACGGAGAGGAGGGCTGGGAGGTGCGGCGCTGGGGAGACGTCGTCCACCTTCGGAGGGCGCCAGGCAGGCACCACCGAGTCTCCCGGCCCAACTTCACGCTGGAGCAGCTGCGGGAGCTGGAGGAAATTTTCCAACACACTCCGTATCTCAGCGTGGCCATGCAGTAAGCGGGCGGCTCCGGGGGCGCGGGCTGAGGCGAGCGGGTGTCTGTCCTCAGCTCTGGAGTTGAAAACCCCAGGGCCTGGGGCGGGGGCTCTGCCTGGTGGGAATCGAGTCAGTATTAAGGTGGGGAGTTTGAATAAGTCATGTCGGGCAAACTGGCGGCCCATAGTTAACAAATGAGTCGTTGCAGGCATGGTGGAGCACGTGCGCGGTTGGATTCTACTTTGATTTAAAATATTGGTCATCAGTTATTCATGGATTATATTTGCGTTCATGTAAATACTACATTGAATGTGAAAGTCGCTCAGTCGTGTCAGACTCTTTGAGACCCCACGGACTGTATAGTCCATGGAATTCTCCGGGCCAGAATACTGGAGTGGATGGCAGTTTGCTTCTCCAGGGCCTCTTCCCAACCCAGGGATCGAACCCAGGTCTCCCGCATTGCGGGAGGATGCTTTACCAGCTGAGCCACCAGGGAAGTCCAAATACTGCATTAGAACATCCTTTATCTTAATTACTGAATTTTTAGTTACCCTTAGAGTTTGTGCCTGAGGTAGAATTGTCCCTAAGGCAAGCCACAGAGTGGAGAATGAATGGATTGCTGTGTATATGTGAATGCAGATAGAATTTCAAAAGCTGTCATTTACATTGCACTTATTGTGTTAAGCACTTGCCCTAAAGGGTTTCCTACAGATTGTCATTGAATTCACAATTTCCTGCAGAAAGATTGTCATTGAATTCACAATTTCCTACAGAAAGATTGTCATTGAATTCAAAACCCTATTGAATGTGGCAGCTATTGTTTTTTACCCCCTCCTGACCTGTTAAAAAAACTGAAGCCCAGAGACTTGTAGAGACTTTCCCAAGATCCACACAGCCCGGATGTGGCTGAGATTTGATCCTAGGAGGCTGTTCAGTAGGCAAGGCCAGAGGTGATGGTGTGCTAATGGATAGAAGTGAACAGATTAAAGAGGTATTTAGCAGGTAAAATTGATAGCAATTCATGGTAATTTGGACATAGGAGTAAAAGGAAATGATTAAGAAAAATATCTGAATTTCTGATTTGCCCAACTGAATGGCTGGTGGAATACTCAATGAGCTAGGGAATATTGAAAGAGTGACAGAAGCTTGCAAGAGACAGAGGAGGACTGATTGGAGAGGCTGTAGGCAAACCGTATCATGGAAACCTCCATGGTGGTAGGAGATGAGTTAATGAGAAAGGATGGTAAATAGCATCAACTTTGGCTCAGTATTTTCTGTTCAGTTTGATTACTCCAAGTTCGGTTGGCTTTTGCTGTGTGCTAATTCTAAGCATCAGCCCAATTTCTCCCTTTCTCAAGTGTCAAACTCAAGATGCCCCTTGATTTGGGTGTCTAGAACTGCCTATATCTCATTTATACCTTTTGACTGCCTTCACCCAGTTCCCCCACCTGACTCCCTCTGGTAACCACCAATCTAATCTCTTTTTTTTTCAGTTTGTTTACTTTTGAAGTGTAACTGACCTACAACAATATGATAGCTCCTGTTATACAACATAGTGATTCATTATTTCTAAATTTATTTATTTATCTATTTTTTTACTTTACCATATTGTATTGGTTTTGCCAAACATTGACATGAATCCGCCGTGGGTGTACCATTATTTCTATACATTTAAAAATGATCACCATAAGTCTGTCACCATAAAAGATATTATATAATTATTGACTATATTCCTCACACTGTACATTTCATACCAGTTATTCATTTATTTTGTAACTGGAAGTTTTTACCTCTTAATCTCCTTCACCTATTTCTCTCCTCCCCCCACCCTTCCTTTCAGACAACCACCTGTTTTTTTTCTCTGTATCTATAATTTTGTCTCCGTTTAGCTACGTTTTTTCATTTGTTTCACTTATTAGATTCCACATGTAAGTGAAATCATACGGTGTTTTCCTTTCTGCCTCTGATTTATTTCACTAAACATAACACTCTCTAGGTCCATCCTCATGGTTACAAATAGCAGAATTTCATTCATTGTTATGACTGAGAAGTATTCCATTGTATATATATATATATATACCACATTTTCTTTATCCATTTATCTGTTACTGGGCACTTAGGTTGCTTTCATATTTTGGCTGTTGTAAATAATGCTGCTATGAACATTGAGGTGCAGATGTCATTTTGAATTACTGTTTTCGTTTTCTTTGATATTTACCCGAGAGTGGAATCGCTGGATCGTATGGTAGTTCTAATCTTAGTTTTCTTGAGAAACCTCCATACTGTTTTCCATAGTGGCTGCACCAGTTTACATTCCCACAGTGTAGGATTCCCTTTTCTCCACATCCTTGCCAACATTTGTTATCCTTTTGATGATAGCCATTTGACAGGTATGAGGTGATCTCATTGTGGTTTTGATTTGCGTTTCTCTGACGATTAACAGTGTTGAGCATTTTTTTTTTCATATGTCTGTTGGCCATCTGTGTATCTTCTTTGGCAAAATGTCTATTCAGGTCTTCTGCCCATTTTTGCATTAGGTTCTTTGTTTTTTGATACTGAGTTGTATGAAGTGGAGTGAAAGTCACCCAGTTGTGTCCGACTCTGTGACCCCATGGACTATACAGTCCATGGAATTCTCCAGGCCAGAATACTGGAGTGGGTAGCCTTTGCCTTCTGCAGGGGATCTTCCCAATCCAGGGCTCGAACCCAGGTCTTCTGCATTGCAGGCGGATTCTTTACCAGCTGAGCCACACAAGGGAAGCCTAAGAATACTGAAGTGGGTAGCCTATCCCTTTTCCAGCAGGTCTTCCCGACCCAGGAATAGAACCAGGGTCTCCTGCATTGCAGGTGGATTCTTTACCAACTGAGCTATGAGGGAAGCCCGACCTGTTTTTATAAATATTGGAGATTAACCCCTTGTCGGTAATATCCTTTGCAGAAATTTTCTCCCGTCCAGTAGGTTGTCCTTTTGCTCTGTATATGGTTTCCTTTGCTGGGCAGAAGCGTTTAAGTTTAATTAGGTCTCATTTGTTTGTTTTTGCTTTTATTTCTTTTGCCTTAGGAGACAGATCACAAAAATTATTGCTGTGACTTACGTCAAAGAGTGTTCTGCCCATGTTTTCCTCTAGGAGTTTTATAGTATCTGGTCTTACATTTAGGTCATTAATCCATTTTGAGTTTATTTTTTAATGTTCTGTGAGAAAATGTTCTAATTTCTTTTACACGCAGCTGTCCAGTATTCTTAGCACCACTTATTAAAGAGACTCTTTTCCCTATTGTATGTTCTTACCTGCTTTGTCGTAGATTAATTGACGATAAGTACTTGGGTTTATTTCTGGACTCTCTAGTCTGTTCTAGTGTGTGTGTTTTTAATGCCAGTACCATACTGAGGTGTTTTTTGTTTTTTGGCCGCACCCCATGGCATTCAGAATCTTCTCTGTCCAGGATGGAACCCAAGCCCCCTGTAGTGAAAGGGCGGTGTCAGGTGTCTTAACCACTGGACTGCCAGGGAAGTGCATTGATGACTGTAGCTTTGTGGTATAGTCTGAAGCCAGGGAGTGTGAGACCTCTAGCGTTGTTCTTTTTTCTCAAGGTTACTTTGGCCATTTGGGGGTCTTTTGTGGTTTCATATAAATTTCAGGATTATTTCTTTTTTGGGTGAATTTATTGTAGGGTGAACAATGTCATATATTCCACTTTTTTGTAGGTTCTTTTTGTTTTTTAGTTAATTTTCATTGGAGTATAGTTGCTTTACAATGTTGTATTAGTTTCTGCAGTATAGCAAAATGAATGAGCTATACATATACACAGCCCCTCTTTTTCCTGATTTCCTTCCCTGCCATGTATTTTGATAGGAATTGCATTAAATCTGTAGATTGCTTTGGGTTGTATGGACGTTTTAGCGAAATTAGTTCTTCCAGTCCAAGAACATGGATGATCTTTGCATTTCTTGGTGTAATTCTTAAATGCCTTCAGCAGGGTTTGATGGTTCTCAGAGCAGAGGTCTTCACTTGGTGAAAGTGTATTCCTTTGGTGAAACCAAACCTCCTTGGTTACGATTATGCTTCGGTATTTCATTCTTTTTAATGCTATTTTAAATGGGATTGTTTTCTTGCTTTCTCTGATAGCTTATTATTAAGTGTATAGAAAAGCGACACATTTCTATATATTAATCTTGAATCCTGAAACTTTACTGAATTCATTTATTAGTTCTAATAGACTTTTGGTGGAGACTTGAAAGTTATCTTTTTTAAAAAATTGAAGAATAGTTGATATACAATATTATGTAAGTTTTAGGCGTACAACATAGTGATTCACAATTTTTTTTTATTTCAAAGTATTTCTTTAGAATTGTGTTTTTTAATAAAAACAATAGCATCAGAATTTCAAAACCATTTATTTACCTTTGTGAAGAAAATTTCTGCCTTAAAAAAATGAACAGTGTTATATACATGCCAGTTAAACTATCATTTCTGTTTTTATATTTACTGCTACATATTGGGCAGAATCAATATATAACCATACAACAGAGTTGATGATGATGTCTAAAGATGCTTCTAGGGCAAAGATGTGAAGACATAAAACTCTATATCAAGTTTAGATAATTGCAAAATAGAATTAGGAGCTTATTTTTATAATACCATTGGAAGATTATAGCCTACACAAAGGCAGCAGCAACTCTGATATGGAGGAGAGGACATATTTGAGAATTACTTAAGATTTAGATGATAATATTGTAGTGGATATTAATGGAAAGACAAAAGAGATAATTTAGAGAAGCTCTCAGAAATATGGTACTCACATAGCATGTGAAAATAACATTGATAACAAAGCCAGATATAATCAATGATTGTAACCAGATTATAATCATTATAATCAGATGTAATTTATATTACATAGCTGTCATATGAATCTAGCACCATTATACTATATGTTATATCTTGTAATTTAATATCTCTTACAATTTCATGAAGGAGCTCCTGTTTATTTTTTTTATTTTATTTTTTTCAATTTTTTTCTTCCAGATATATTAGGATAAAATTGACATATATCACTGTACAGGTTTAAGGTACACAGCATAATGCTTTCACTTATATACATCATGAAATGATTACATGTTCACAATAAATGTCGTGAACATTCATCATCTCACATAGATATAAAAAAGTATTTTCTTCCTTGTAATGAGAACTCTTAGGATTTATTCTCTTAATTTTCACGTACATCATAGGGGAGTATTAACTATAGTCATCATGTGTATACTACATCACTAGTACTTATTCTTCTTATAACCAAAAGCTTGTATCTTTTTTTAGCCAATTCAGCCTCATTAAGATTTATACAATTTTCACACAACAGTTTTTTAAAGTTAGATAGATGCTATTGTCCCATGATTCCAACACTAAAAATATGAACGAGAACACACTGAACATCCTTATTCTTGTCCCTTCCTTTTCCCAGTAACTCATTTCTGCTCTCTCAGACAGCCACCTGGACTCATTTCTTTACATCCTTCTAGAAAAGGATGTTTCTCATCCTTTTTTTCCCGCAAACCTTTTTCCATCGTCACTCTCCTAAGGAGGCTTTGAAGACATTTCTTCCTGATTATTGGCTCCTCCTTTAATTTGAATGCACAGGTATATTGTGTATCTGTTTTTGTACTCTACGTATAACTGTGCTCCTTACATAAAAATATTAAGATTCCTCCCACACAAGAACCAATTTTTACCCCTTCAGTGGTGGTATCACCCCCAACAAGAATGCATATTCCATAGCTGTTTCATGCAAATACAAGTAAATACAAACGCATTTTATTTTCCTCCTTTCACACAGATGGTACCATACTACACACATACTAACCTGTGCTTTTTTTACTCAAAATATCTCGTGGTAATATTTTTATAATATTATATTAAAAATATCCCCATTGTTTTTAATGGGTGCATAGTATTTAATTTTGTAAATTTAAACTAATTTACTAAGATAATTTCAACTTATTTAATTCCAGTGATGGATGTTTAGGTTATTTCCAATTTTTTCTGCTTTAAAAAAAAACATGTTACAATGATTAGGATTATACACATCGAATATTGGGGTCTGTGGTACATTAAAGATGTCACGATTTCTCTGACACAGCAAAAGAGACACAGGTATAAAGAACAGACTCCTGGACTCCGTGGGAGAAGGCGAGGGCACAATTTTTAAAGGTTGTACTCCACTATAGTTCTTATGAAATATTGGCTATATTCCCTGGATTGTACAATATATCCTTGTAGCTTATTGATTTTATAGATGGCAGTTTGTACTTATTAATCCACTACCCCTATCTTGTCCCTCTCTCCTGTCTCTCCTCACTGGTAACCACTAGTTTATTCTCTGTATCTATGAGACTTGTTTCTTTTTTGTTGTATTCAGTAGTTTGTTTTCACTTTTAGATTTCACATAGAAGTGATATCATACACTATTTGCCTTTCTCTGTCCTACTTATTGATTTCATTAAGCATAATACCCTCCAAGTCCATCTATGTTGTTGCAGATGGCAAAATTCCATTCTTTGTCATGTTGAGTAGTATTCTATTGTATGTATATACCATATCTTCTTTAACCCTTCCGAAGGCAATGGCACCCCACTCCAGTACTCTTGCCTGGAAAATCCCATGGATGGAGGAGCCTGGCGGGCTGCCGGCTATGGGGTCGCGAAGAGTCGGACACGGCTGAAGCGACTTAGCAGCAGCAGCAGCATGTTGATGGACACTTACGTTTCCTCCATATCTTGGCTGTTGTGAATAATGGTGCATGAACACTGGGGTGCACGTAGCTTTCTGAGGTAGTGTTTTGTTTTGTTTCCAGATACATGCGCAGGATTGAAATTTCTGGGTCATGCGGCGGTTCTGGTTTTAATTTTGTGAGGAACCTCATACTGTTCCCCGCGGTGGCTGCACAGGTTTACACTCCCGCCAACAGTGCGCAAGTGCTCTCTTTCCCCGCGTGCTCTCCAACATGTGGTATTTGGAGTCTTCTTCTTGAGAGCCATTCTGACCTGTGTGAGGTGATATCTCATCGTACTTTAGGTTTGCATTGCTCTCGTGATTACTGATGTCTGTTTTTATTGAGGTGTAGTTGAGTTCAAATATTCCATGAGTTTCAGATGTGCAACATACTGACTGAAAATGTTTATAGATTATCATTCATTTGAAGTTATTATAAGATATTGGCTATATTCCTGCTGCTGTAAAATACATACATCCTTTTTAATTTTCCAATTCCGTTTCGTTACTAGTAATTGATCTGTTCAAATTTTCTATTTCTTCTTGCTTCAGCCTTGGGAGACTGTACATGTCTAGGAATTTGTTAATTTCTTCTCGGTTATCCATTTTATTGATGTCTAAATAATTGTTCATAGTAGTCTCTTATGATCTTTTGTATTTCTGTGGTGTTGATTGTAACTTCTTCTTCATTTCTGATTTTATCGATTTGGACCCTCTTTGTCTTGATGAGTCTGGCTAAAGATTTATTAATTTTATGTACCTTTTCAAAGAATCGACTCTTATTTGCATTGCTATTTTCTATATTTTAAAATCTATTTCATTGATTTCTTCTCTGATCTTTATGATTTCTCCCTTGTACTAACTTTGGGTTCTGCTGGTTCTCCTTTTTCTAGTTCCTTTAGGTGTGCGGTTAGGTTGCTTATGTGAGATTTTTCTTATTTCCTGAAGTAAGCTTGAATTACTACAAACCTCCCTCTGAAGACTGCTTTCAGTGCATCCCATAGATTTTGGATTATTGTGTTTTCATTTTCATTTGTTGCTGGGGTTTTTTTTTATTTCATCTTTGATTTCTTCAATGACTTATTCGTTGTTCGGTAGCATTTTGTTTAGCCTCCATGTGTTTGTGTTTTTTTGAAGTTTTTTTCCTTGTAGTTGATTTCTAGTCTCACAGCACTGTAGTTGGAAAAGATGTTTGATACCATTTAAATTTTCGTAAATTTATTGAGACTTGTTTTGTGGAGAATGTTCCACGTGCACTTGAGAATGCATTCAGTTCAGTTCAGTTCAATTGCTCAGTCATGTCTGACTCTTTGTGATCCCATGGACTGCAGTATGCCAGGCCTCCCTGTCCATCGCCAACTCCCAGAGTTTACTCAAACTTATGTCCGTTGAGTCAGCGATGCCATCCACCCATTTCATCCTCTTTCATCCCCTTCTCCTCCTGCCTTCAATCTTTCCCAGCAACAGGGTCTTTTGCAATGAGTCAGTTCTTCCCATCAGGTGGCCAAAGTATTGGAGTTTCAGCTTCAGCATCAGTCCTTCCAATGAATATCCAGGACTGATTTCCTTTAGGATGGACTGGTTGGATCTCCTTGCAGTCCAAGGGACTCTCAAGAGTCTTCTCCAGCACCACAATTCAAAAGCATCAATTCTTCAGCGGTCAGCTTTCTTTATAGTCCAATTCTCACATCCATACGTGACTACTGGAAAAACCATAGCTTTGACTAGATGGACCTTTGTTGGCAAAGTAATGTCTCTGCTTTTTAATATGCTGTCTAGGTTGGTCATAAGTTTTCTTCCAAGGAGCAAGCATCTTTTAATTTCATGGCTGCCGTCACCATCAGCAGTGATTTTGGAGCCCCCAAAAATAAAGTCTGCCACCGTTTCCACTGTTTCCCCATCTATTTGCCATGAAGTGGTGGGACCAGATGCCATGAACTTAGTTTTCTGAACGTTGAGCTTTAAGCCAACTTTTTCACTCTCCTCTTTCACTTTCATCAAGAGGCTCTTTATTTCTTCTTCACTTTCTGCCATAAAGGTGGTGTCATCTGCATATCTGAGGTTATTGATATTTCTCCTGGCAATCTTGATTCCAGCTTGTGCTTCATCCAGCCCAGTGTTTCTCATGATGTACTCTGCATATGAGTTAAATAAGCAGGGTGACAGTATACAGCCTTGACGTACTCCTTTCCCGATTTGGAACCAGTCTGTGGTTCCATGTCCAGTTCTAACTGTTGCTTCCTGACTTGCATACTGATTTCTCAGGAAGCAGGTCAGGTGGTCTGGTATTCCCATCTTGTTAAGAATTTTCCAGAGTTGTTGTGGCCCACACAGTCAAAGGCTTTGGCATAGTCATTAAAGCAGAAATAGATGTTTTTCTGGAACTCTCTTGCTTTTTCGGTGATACAGCGGATGTTGGCTATTTGATCTCTGGTTCCTCTGCCTTTTCTGAATCCAGCTTGAACATCTGGAAGTTCATTGTTCACGTACTGTTGAAGCCTGGCTTGGAGAATTACGAGTATTACTTTCCCAGCGTGAGAGATGAGTGCAATTGTGTGGTAGTTTGAGCATTCGTTGTCATTCCCTTTCTTTGGGATCGGAATGAAAACTGACCTTTTCCAGTCCTGTGGCCACTGCTGAGTTTTCCAAATTTACTGGCGTATTGAGTGCAGCACTTTCACAGCATCATCTGTTAAGATTTGAAATAGCTCAACTGGAATTCCATCACCTCCCCTAGCTTTGTTGGTAGTGATGCTTCCTAAGGCCCATTTGACTTCGAATTCCAGGATGTCTGGCTCTAGGTGAGTGATCACACCATCGTGGTTATCTGGGTCATGAAGAACTTTTTTGTATAGCTCTTCTGTGTAGTCTTGCCACCTCTTCTTAATATCTTCTGCTTCTGTTAGGTCCATACCATTTCTGTCCTTTATCGAGCCCATCTTTGCATGAAATGCTCCCTTGGTATCTCTAATTTCCTTTCTTTTTTTTTTTTCAAATACCCCAAATAGTTTTATTTTAAACATTTACCCATTTAAACTGTGCTACCTTCTGATACATAGACAATGGTATCTACTTAACTGTATATACATACATGTATAAATATATACATAATTCCTATCTATGGTAATATTTTGAGCTTCACCTATGAAATTAATTTCAGTTGTGGTCAAACGTTTCATCTTTTGCAAGACACCTAATTTGTTCATGAACATCCTGAGTCCATCTGAGGTAAGGAAGAGAATCTCAGATAGGACTGGGGTATGGGATGGGGATGGTCAGACATGCCACTAGACCGTACAGGGTGCATTGCTGCAAATCAGAAAAAGAACCCACAACATCTGGCCAGGCACCAATAAACTTGGCTTGGTGAATGGAGCAGGATTTCACTCGCAGCCCCTGCCTCAGCCGGATGCCCTGCACTGGGTGCAGCCTACATGCAGGTGGCAGTCCTAGAGAGACGGCTCGGTGGTGGTGCAGGCAGATGGTGATCTGGCCACCCTGCACAGCTCCATTCCTTGATAGACCGATTGAATTTGTCTGAGGCAGTTTGGTTGGGTAGGGGTCTTTTCTTCTCACCACTTCTGATGATTCAGCTGAAGAAGGAGATCACCCTGATGGAAAAAAAGTGCATTTCTCAGGTTCAAGTTCGCAGACAGGTGTGCGGCCTCCAAGAGGGCTTTCATGGTTTACTTTCAGAAAATTGCTCAATGTCGATTCTTGATTCTTAAAAAAAGTATATGCTGTAGATCTGGTTATAGATGAGCTTGCTATTTCCCTACTGAGCTCAGGACTGGACTCCACAGTCCAGCAGATTCTTCTCAGTTATTCTGTCACCTCTTTCGGGAAAAACCTAGTTCCACTAGCAGATCCAGGCCCTGCCGCAGCCCGCTCTTCCTCACTCTCTCTCGGCCCCTCCGCTCCGGGTCTCGCGGAGGGGCTGCGTGAGGAGCGAGGAGCGGACGGAGAGCCACCGGGCCGCGCGCCCCGGTCCGGAGGGGGACGGGCCGGGGGGGACCAGAGCCGTGCACGGCCCCCACCTCACCCGACCCGGGCGGCGGGCCAGGCGGCGGCGCGGACACCCGCGCCCTCGAGGCTGGCTCCGAGGGCTCCGCCCGCCGCCGCCGCAGCCCCTCCCCGCCGCACCCTAGAGGCCGCCGGGCTCCAATTTTCTTGAAGAGATCTCTAGTCTTTCCCATCCTGTTGTTTTCCTCTATTTCTTTGCATTGATTGCTGAGGGTGTCTTTCTTATCTCTCCTTGCTATTCTTTGGAACTCTGCATTCAAATGGGTGTATCTTTCCTTTTCTCTTTTGCCTTTCGCTTCCCTTCTCTTCATAGCTGTTTCTAAGACCTCCTCTGACAGCCATTTTGCCTTTTTGCGTTTCTTTTCCTCGGGGATGATCTTGATCCTTGCCTCTTGTTCAATGTCATGAACCTGTGTCCCTAGTTCATCAGGTACTCTGTCTATCAGATCTAATCCCTTCAATCTATTGGTCACTTCCACTGTATAATCGTGAGGGATTTAATTCAGGTCATATCTGAATGGTGTAGTAGTTGTCCCTACTTTCTTCAATTTAAGTCTGAATTTGGCAATAAGGAGTTCATGATCGGAGCCACAGCCCGCTCCCGGTCTTGTTTTTGCTGACTGTATAGAGCTTCTCCATCTTTGGCTGCAAAGAATATAATCAATCTGATTTCGGTGTTGACCATCTGGTGATGTCCATGTGTAGAGTCTTCTCTTGTGTTGTTGGAAGAGGGTGTTTGCTATGACCAGTGCGTTCTCTTGGCGAAACTCTATTAGTCTTTGCCCTGCTTCATTCTGTACTCCAAGGCCAAATTTGCCTGTTACTCCAGGTATCTCTTGACTTTCTACTTTTGCATTCCAGTCCCCTATAATGAAAAGGACATCTTTTTTGGGGGTGTTAGTTCTAGAAGGTCTTATAGGTCTTCATAGAACCGTTCAACTTCAGCTTCTTCAGCGTTACTGGTCGGGGCATAGACTTGGATTACTGCGATAGTGAATGGTTTGCCTTGGAAATGAACAGAGATCATTCTGTCGTTTTTGAGATTGCATCCAAGTACTTCATTTCGGACTCCTTTGTTGACTATGATGGCTACTCCATTTCTTCTAAGGGTTTCCTGCCCACAGTAGTATATATAATGGTCATCCAAGCTAAATTCACCCATTCCAGTCCACCTTAGTTCGCTGATTCCTAAAATGTCGACATTCCTAAAATGTCAGCATGTATTCTGCTGCTTTTGGACGGGATGCTCTATCAGTCCATTAAGTCTAATATGTCACTTGAGGTCAGTGTTTCCTTATTGATTTTCTGTTGGATGATCTGTGCGTTGATGTAAGTGGGGTGGCAAAGTCCTGAATATGATGCTTCCTGTCAGTTTCTCCTTTATGTTTGTTCGTATGTACTGTATGTATTTTAGGTGCTCTTATGTTGGCTGCCTATATATTTACAGTTGTTACATCTTCTTGAGTTGATTCCGTGTCCATTATGTAGTCTTTCTTTGTCTCTTGTTATGGTCTCTGTTTGAAAGACTCGTTTATCTGATACAAGTGTTGCTACCCCAGCTTTCTTTTGATTGACATTTGCATGGAATACCTTTTTCCATCCTCTCTCTTTTTGTCTGAGTCTTTAGATCTGAAGGGAGACTCCTGTAGGCAGCATGTATGCGGGTTTTGTTTCTGTGTCCAGTCAGCCACTCTGTGTCTTTTAATTGAAGTGTTTATTCCATTTATATTTAAAGTAATTATTGGTAAGTATATATTTACTGCCATTTTGTTAATTCTTTTCTTTTTGTTCTTTTCTTCTTCTCTGCTCTCTTCCTCTGTGATTTGATGGCTTTCTTTAGTGTTATGTTTGGATTCCCTTCTCTTTTGTTGTATGTGTGTCCATTATAGATGTTTGGTTTGTGGTTACCATGAGGTTTATATAGATAGTGTTTTTGGTTACACTTACATATACATGTTATGTATATGTATTCTTTTTCAGATTCTTTTCCATTACAGTTTATTATAATATATTGAATAACCTTCCCTGTGCTATACAGTAAATCCTTGTTGTTTATCTATTTTATATATGGTAGTGTGCATCTGTTAATCTCATACTCCCAATTTATTCCCCCTCCTCGGTAACCATAAATATGTTTTCTACGTCTGTGAATCTGTTTCTGTTTTGTAAAAAAGGTCATTTGTACTGTTTTTTTGAATTCTGCATGTAAGTGATATCTTACAATGTTTGTCTTTGTTGGAATTAATTCACTTAGCCTGATACTATCCAGGTCCATCCACATGGTTACAAATGGCAGAATTTCCTTCTTTTTATGGCTGAGTAATATTCCATCGTATATACATACCACATCTTTATCCATTCATCTGTTGATGAACACTTAGGGTGCTTCCATGTTTTAGCTATTGTCAACAGTGCCACTGTGAACATCGGTGTATGTGTATCTTTCCTAATTAGAGTTTTTCTCTTTTCTAGATATATGCCCAGATGTGGGATGAGCAGTGTTGAGAATCTTTTCATGTGCCTGATGGCCATCTATATGTCTTCTTTGAAGAAATGTCTGGGCTTAATTTCCAAGATACAGAAGTAGCTCATACAACTTAATAAAAACAACAACAAAAACCCAACCCAATCAAAAAATGGGCAGAAGACCAAAACAGAGATTTCTCCAAAGAAGACGTGTGTGTGTGTGTGTGTGTGTGTGTGTGTGTGTGTGTGTGCATGCACGCGCAGTTGTGTCCAGCTCTTTATGACCCCACGGATTCTTGGCTTGGAAATTCCATGGACAGAGAAGCCTGACAGGCTCCAGTCCCATACATTCACAATGAGTTGGACACAATAGAGCACATGCGCGCGCACACACGCATACATGTCTCCTTTGGAGAAATGTCTATTGAGGTCTTCTCATTTTTTGATTGGGTTGTTTTTTGTTGTTGTTATTGAGTTGTATGAAGTGTTTGCATATTTTGAAAATTAAGCTCATGTCGATTGCATCATTCACAAGTATTTTCTACTATTTTGTAAACCCTATGGACTTTCGTTTTCTTTATGGCTTCCTTTGCTGTGTAAAAGCTTATAACTTAACTTTTTATTCTTTTCTTACTTGTATTAATAGCCTTTTCTTTTTTGCTTAGAGAAGTTCCTTTAACATTTCTTTTAAGGCATGTTTTGTGGTGTTGAACACTTAGCTTTTGCTTGTCTCTAAAAGTCTTTATCTCCTCTTCAACTCTGAATAATAGCTTTTCCAGGTAGAGTATTCTTTGCTGTAGATTTTTTTCCTTTGATCACATTAAATATACTGTGTCACTTCCTCCGGTCATCAGAGAGAGCTATATGCTCCAGGGGTGCTTTCTGTATGGGCTGCATGAGCCCTTCTGTTGTGGCGGGCTGACTACCATGGGTGGACCCCAGGTCTGTTGGTTACCAGGCATTGCCTGGTGCAGAGGCTGCTGGCCCACTGGTGTTTGGGGCTGGGTGCTGGGACCTCTGGCGGGCACGTCTGGTTCTTGGGTGACTGGGGACTCAGGAGGTCCTATGGCAACTGACTTGTTGGTGAGTGAGGCTGTGTCCCTGCCTGGCTAGCTGCTTGGTTTGGGGTGTGTCGGGATTAGTGCCGATAGACTGGTGGGAGGGCTGGGTCACAGTACTAATAATCTAGAGGGAAGATTTCAAAATGGCCCTTGCCAGCAGCAGAGTCCTCACGGTCCAACGAGCACCTTAAAATGGCTGCTGCCAGCGTCTATGTCCCCAAGGTGAGCGGTAGTTGTTTCCTGCCTCTTCAGGAGATTCTCCAGATCCACAGGCAGGTCTGACCGAGGCTCGTTTCAAATCACTGCTTCTGCCCTGGGTCCTGGAGCATGTGAGATTTTGGGTTCATCCTTTCAGAGTGGAGTCTCAATTTCTCACAGCCCCCGGGTCTCCTGAAAGGAAGCCCTGCTGGCCTTCAAAGCCAAATGTACCGAGAGCTTATCTTCCCAGCTCAGGACCCCAGGCTAGGAAATCTAGTGTGCTCAGACCCCTTGCTTCCTGTGGTAAATCTCTTCAATTATAATTATCTTCCTGTATATGGGTTGCCTGGTGGCTCAGATGGTTAAGAATCCCCCTGCAATGTGGGAGACCTGGGTACGACTCCTGGGTTGGGAAGATCCCCTGGAAGAGGGCTTGGCAATCCACTCCAGTTTTCTTGCCTGGAGAATCCCCATGGCAGAGGATCCTGGTGGGCTACAGTCCATGGCATCGCAAAGAGTGGGACACCGGTGAGCGACTAAGCACAGCACATACGGGTTGCCGACCTGTGGGTGTGAGTCTTGACTATACCCCTTCTCCACCCTTCCTGTCCATCTTATCGTGTTTCCTTCTTTATATCTGTGGTTGTGGAAGATCTTGTCTGCTCATCTTTCAGGTCATTCTCATCAATAGCTTCTCTCTATATAGTTGTAATTTTGGTGTGCCCAAGGGAGGAAGTGAGCTCAGAGTTTTCCTATGCTGTTATCTTGGCTACTCTGAATAAATATTTTAAATAGTGAGAAATGTACAACATATATTTCATTTCATGCATAATGTCAAACGCTGAATATTTGTAATTATTCCCCCTCAGACAGGAGCTTGCAAGACGCATGGGAGTGCCTGAAGATAGAATGCAGGTGAATAAACTGGAAAAAAGCACTTTGGCGTAACAGCTATTCTAAAACCCACTTCAGGAACTGGATACCTTGTCCTGGACATTCTCACGTTGGTTTGTTTTTGTAGCCTTCACTATGTTTGGGAAGTAAGATTGGAACTTCTGGGACTTTGGGAACTTCAGTAAAGTAAACTCCTTCTAACACTGATATCCTTTAGGGGCAATTCTCTGTGGACTCATGTTGGGACTGAGTCTGACTTAGGAATTTTTCAACTTAATGCACCAAATAGCTGGGTTATAAGGGGGTCCACCCCTTGAGTGGCAACTCACTCCAGTATTCTTGCCCGGAGAATCCCCATGGACAGAGGAGCCTGGTGGGCTACAGTCCACGGGGTCACAAAGAGTTGGACACGACTGAGTGACTCAGCACACAAGGGGGTCCAAGGATACTAAATTATTTAAAATATTTAAGCCAGGCATCAGCTCTTTCTGCAAGGAGTGAATTTTCAAGTATTCAGGCATTTGGGTAAAGGAATAAATCACCTCAGGACGCAACATATGAGCAACAAATGTACGTTTAGGTTAGCTGAGACTGATGGGGAGGGGGATGATTTAAAATTCCAAGTGCCCGATCTTCCTGCTGTTGTTTTTGTGTGTTTGGTAGAGCAACGCAGGAGACGCAAGAGACGTGGGTTCCATCCCTTGTTTTAGGAAGACCTCCTGGAGAAGGAAATGGCAACCTGCTTTAGTATTCTTGCCTGGAAAATACCATGGACAGAGGAGCCTGGCAGGCTCTCTGGGGTCGCAAAGAGGCAGACACAACTGAGCAGACACAGACTCACACTCACTCAGAGCAGTGTAGAGTTTCAGCTGTAAATTTTAATTTTCTGAAATTGTTTGATGTGCAGTCTGAAAACTTTGCTAACATAGTAGGTTGTGCATTATGATGGAGATGGAGGAAAGGTTTGCAACCCTTAGGAATTTGTCTAAATATATATATTTTTAAAAAGTTGAATAAAGTTCCACTGACCTAGAAAGGTGAGTTTGAGAAAATTGGACACTATCAATATATTTATTGGAGATACTGCATATATGCAACATTATGAAACTACCAGATGTATCAGTGAATACTATTTTGAGCAATTTCTAATGTCTAAGGATTTTTTTCTGCCCTTTTCATACTATTTTCAGGGATTGGTTTTGAAGAATCTCTCTCTGATGGCCCATGGTCCATGGCTCCAAGCCAGTAGCTTACTTGTGTTAATTCGAAGCACTTGCCCATTTACTTAGATGGTAATGACTACTCGGTACCTCAAGGTACAGAAACTGAATAATTGTTTTTAGAACAGAGTAAGTTGTATCAAGGGAATATTTTTTTAAAGTAGAAAATTAAGAAAGGAAGGAAGAAAAATCAGGAAGGTATTATTATTCACTTTGCTGCAGAGCCCCTGTGTGAGGGTGGTGATGGATGCGGGCTGCAGACCTGGTTGGGGTGGGGAGGTCTGGAAAGCAAGGTTGGGAGCCTAAGGCCAGGGACTAGGATCACAGTCAGGCCTGGCCAGGGCTTGGGAGGCCCGGGCCTCTGCTCTTTCATGCAGGCAAAGCAAGCTCACTGGGAAAGAAAACCTGAAGTTTTGGTGACATGCTTCTCCTGGGTTTACATAGTGGTCTCTTAGTGGAGTTCTGAAGGGAAAAGGAGCCACAGGAAACAAATAAGGGAAAAGAGAGAATGTTCCCACCTATTTCCAAATTCTATGGCACGAATTTCCCAAAGAAATATTTAGTGGACATCTCCCCTTGTTTTCACATACAGCAAGAGTTACTCTGTGAAAGCAGTACTGGGAATACGGAAGTAGTAGCCGCCAGAACTTCAGTTGGCCAGTTTTGCATTTTGCTTCTCTTTATGCAGATTTGATCCCTGGTACACTCTATCTCCCCCTTCAAAAGGAGCTCTATTAATCTGGCTCCTTAAGACTACATATTCATGCATCAGAAGAGCCCAGATACTAAGGATGGGAGAGGAAAAATGAGGCGGTAGGGAGAGGAGGCCCTTGGTTTCATGTAAAATTTGCAGTGTGAAAACATCCAAAACTATTAAATATGATGTAATTCCAATAACTGGGATGCTGAGGGAGCAGTGGCACCCACAGCACAGGTTTTTCTTTCAGTTGTTAAGAGTTGGCTCATATTTCAGAAGGAGCCATTTTGTGAATCCTGACCCGCGTGGTTGTCAATTATCTTCCTAATATGCAGGTTGCACCCTCTTGCCTTAAGCATGAGGGGACGATGGGGCCCTCCTGGTTGAGTGGCAGCGCCTAGAGAGCAGGGCCATGCTGGGAACCAGAGACTCTGGTCCAAGGCCTTGCAGCCACACCCAGAGCAGAGGGAGCTGACTGGGTCCTGAGCGCAGGCAGGTTTGGAGGGTGGGGCAGGGTGGAGAGTGCAGAACCGAGAAAGACGACAGTGGTTGCCTCCTCCCCCCGCCCCCATCTCTTGGCTGGCCAAGATTTAAGAAAGTTAGTCAATTTGGGCGAAGTTTGTTCCATGGACAGAGGAGGCTGGCAGGCTGCAGTCCATGGGGTCGCCCAGAGTCGGACAGGACTGAAGCCACTACTAAGCAGCAGCAGCAGCAGCAGCAGCAGTCTAAACGTTTCTGATCTGCAGTCTAGTACTAAGGCAGTGTCCAGGGCTTCAAGTCCACTGGTGTCAGCAGACGAGCCACAGAGTCCCTGGGCCCCCACGACCAAACCTCCCTGGCACCACCAGCTCTGTCTCTATGACCGTCCCATCGGTCCCCGAGGACAGCTTTTATTTACAAATCCAGCCCGCGCCTATTGATTATTTACTGTGCACCAAAGATGGGTCATTCAAAATGGGTCCCGTTCCTCTCAGGATGATTTTAAAAGGCACCCACTTTATCCTGTGCTCAACTTCCCCCATCACGAAGGTGCACCTGCCTCGTGAGTGGGGTTAGTGGCAGGAATAGTAATAGGTGGGAGGAGAGACGAGGCCATAAGCCAGTCCACAGCCAGGGACACCATCAGTGCTCGCTTGCTGGGGGTGGGGTGGGAGGCTGATGGCAGGGCCTTTAAGTAAATGTCCTAAAAAATTTTAACCAGAAGGAAATAGCTTCTTCTCCTGGTGCACTTTCCCATCTTCAAGTCACCAAGAATTCCCTGCTCTGTTTTTTCCTGTCTGACATTAAATGCTCCATGTACTAACGCAGCCCGTTTTTCTCTCTGATTGGAGGTGTGGTTTAGGAATAGAAGGACCAAGTGGAGGCAATGCCAGAGAGCACTGAGGTCCAGCGATGCGCCCCCTCTCCTCCCGGCCCACCCTGTGGTCAGCATCTGGTGTGGACCCTGCATCACCATCCTCATTCAGGAGCTGGATTGGGTCTGGGTCCCTCTGGAGCTGATGCCCCTGGAGCTGATGCCCAAGCCGCCCATGCCCCCCATGCCTCCCATGCTGCCCATGCCGCCCATGGTCCCCATGCCCCCAATGCCACCCATGCCCCCCATGCCGCCCATGGTCCTCATGGCCTGCATGCCCCCCATGCCACCCATGCCCCCCATGCCACCCATGCCCCCCCTGCCCATGCCACCCCATGCCGCCCATGGCCCACATGCCCCCCATGCCGCCCATGCCCCCCATGCTGCTCTTGCTGCCCATGCCACCCTTACCCCCTCTGTTTCTGCCTCCTCTGCCCTGGATTCCACCACCTCCATTCACTCCGGCCACGCTCACAGGGCCTTTCCTGGTCCCCTACCACCAGTGGCCTTTCTGTAGCCCTGGTTCCTCTTGAATGGTCTCTGTCACAGCTTTGTCGAAAGTGCCTTTGAGCCAGAATGCAGTTCTGATACCTCACCATCAAGCACACAGTGCCTGCCAAGTGTGTTAAATAGAAATGCTGAGTCACTGACCCACTGTTTTAGGGCACGTTTTCTGTATTTTCAATAAAGTTGTGAATTCTCTGCATATTTGTTCTGTGTGTCACGTGGGTTAGTACATCTGATGGAAACTGCTGAGCCACAGTCACCATCAGTAGGCCACGCACATCTCCGACGTTTCCCAGGTGCCCAGGAGGAGTGGACACAGACGCATCCGTTCTCTTCCACCCTCCTCTCCAACACCCATCCTCCCCCCTCTCTGCCCCACTGGGACCACCGAGATGTGCAAGACGGGTGGCGTGAGTCTCCAAGGGAGGAGAGTGTGTTCCCAGGCAGGCCTGAGCCACATTCATGATGACGAGGTCAGAGGCAAGGACCCCAAGGGCCACTTCTACAGGGGCAGCTCATAGGGCTTTATGGAGGAGAGGGAGCTGGGTGTTAACCTGATTCTCTCATAGTTCTGTTCACCACTTTCCCTTTTGTGGAGGGGATGTGGGGTTGGGGGCGGCGCAGATAGAAACCACTCTAGTGGGAGGGGGAGTTCCTGGCTCTGGAGAGGAAAGGCAAGAGGAGACTCTGTCTAGGCCAGTGTAAGACTCTTCCCTCTCCCTCCCCTCTCCCAGAGGTGGAAACCATAGCCCTCCCTCCCCAGCTCAGAGCTGATCATGTGGCCTTCAGATATATCCATCCTGGAGAGAACCTGGGTTCCAGCTAATTTAATACTGCAAAGAAGGCTCTTGGTTGAGTGCTGCCTGAAGCCAGGAGGAGTGGTCCCTGAGCACCGATGCAGGATAATCACATTATTTAAAAGAAGCAGGAAGACCTTGCCTTTCTTCTTCAAATGGAATTCCCAGGTAGAAACCACCCAGGAAAGGGTTTGTGCGGAGAAGGAGAAGGCCCTCAGCCAAGTTCTCCTTGTAGCCGGGGGTTGGGGTGGAGGAGGGGGTCATTTGCTGGCAGAGGAAGAGAGTCTTCTCCAGTTGCCTATCCCAGAGGAAGGAGGGACTGAAGAATGGGGAGGGGGAGCATCCAGGCACAGAACCTTATGGAACTGGCTCTCCCCAGCCCTTGGCCATGCCACTGTGCCCAAAGAAAACCGCAGTAAACTCTGGATTTAAAAATACCAGCATGGGGACTTCTCTGGTGGTTCAGTGGCTGGGACTCCACTCCCAATGCTGGGGGCCCGGGTTGGAACCCTGGTCAAGGAGCTGGATGCCACACACAGCAGCTAAGAGTTCACATGCTGCAACTAAAGAGCCCACATACTGCAATGAAGATGGAAGATCTGTCCTGCCGCAACAAAGACCCAGTGCAGACAAATAAATAAATAGAATATTTAGAAAAACCGGATTCTTTCTTCTCTTAAAACAAATAACAACATTGGGATGGTATCATGGTTTTGTATATATGTCCAAACGCATCAAAATGTATATATTAAATATGTGCATTTTTGTATGTTAAGTAACAACAAGCTGAAATAAATACATAAAACAACAGTAAAGGTTTTGGTAAGTTGGTAAGTTTGGTAAGCTCTGGCACATTAGTCATATAGTAACTTAATCCTTCAAAGAATGACCTACTTGTTCACTGGGTCATTCTGTGTCTTGACTTGTGGTAAAATGATGGCTTTTGATGAATTGACTTGGAGCCAAATCCAAGATGTCTAAGGCCAAGCCAATGAGGCAGGGTGTTTATTTATGGAAAGGTCTTATTTAGAACTCCCTCATGGAGCCCAGGCTCCAACATGAGAAGGAAAACGCTGGGATTTTTTTCTCACATATGACTGAGACAAATCATTCTTTACCCTCTCTCCTAAGGGCCTTTCCCAGGTGGCACTAGGGGTAAAGAACACTCCCAGAGACACAAGAGACTCGGGTTCCATCCCTGGCTCAGGAGGATCCCCTGGAGGAAGACACGGCAACGCACTCCAGTATTCTTGCCTGGAGAATCCCATGGACGGAGGAGCCTGGTGGGCTACAGTCTATGGGGTCACAGAGAGTTGGACAGGACTGAATCGACTTAGCACAGCAACATGCCCTGTCCTTTCCTAGTTCCTTTTCTCCCTTTACCTTCCTGATGAGAGGCTATTTGGCTGAATGGCTGTGAAAGGTCAGGAGCACGGTCAAGTTTGGGCTCTGGGTGATGAATGGGGAGAACCACTGCAGATGATTTTTTAAGAGTCCTCCCTTACTAACCCTCAATACCTTAGTGAAGGTAGGATGCATGGAGAGAGGAACATGGAACCATATATTACCATATGTAAAATAGATAGCCATTGGGAATTTGCTGTATGACTCAGGGAACTCAAACAGGGGCATTGTAACAACCTAGAGGGGTGGGATGGGGAGGGAGGTGGGGGGGAGGGGACATATGTACACCTATGGCTGATTCATGTTGATGTTGGGCAGAAACCAACAGAATACTGTAAAGCAATTATCCTTCAATGAAAAATAAATAATTACCTGAGTGGCCATCCAACCTGTGAGCAGCTGTAGCAGAAGCCTCAGAAGAAGTTTGTGAGTCCCTCTTCCCCAGGGTTTTCAGAAGGAAAGTTTGAGTGCTGCTATGGCAACAGCTGAGCTATTTCAAAGCCTAAAGATGATGCTGTGAAAGTGCTACACTCAATGCACCAGCAAATTTGGAAGACTCAGCAAGGTCCACAGGACTGGAACAGGTCAGTTTTCATTCCAGTCTCAAAGAAAGGCAATGCAAAAGAATGTTCCAACTACCACTCAGTTGCACTCTTCTCACATGCTAGCAATGTATTTCTCAAAATTCCCCAAGTTAGGCTTCAACAGTATGCGAACCGAGAACCTCCAGATGTTCAAGCTGGATTTAGAAAAGGCAGAGGAACTAGAGATCAAATTGCCGACATCCGTTGGATCATAGAAAAAGCAAGAGAATTCCGGACAAACATCTACTTCTGCTTTATTGGCTACACCAAAGCCTTTGTGTGGACCACATCAAACTGGAAAATTCTTCAAGAGATGGGAATATCAGACCACCTTACCTGCCTCCAGAGAAATCTGTAGGCAGGTCAAGAAGCAACAGTTAGAACCAGACATGGAAAAATGAACTGGTTCCAAATTGGTAAAGGGGTACATGAAGGTTGTAGGTTGTCACCCTGCTTATTTAACTGACGTGCAGAGTACATCGTTCGAAATGCCAGGCTGGATGAATCACAAGCTGGAATCAAGATTGCCAGGAGAAATATCAATAACCTCAGATATGTAGATGACACCACCCCTATGGCTGAAAACAAAGAGGAACTAAAGAGCCTCTTGATGAAAGTGAAAGAGGAGAGTGAAAAGGCTGGCTTATAACGCAACACTCAAAAAAGGAAGACCATGCCGTCACTTCATGGCAAATAGATGGGGAAACAGTGGAAACAGTAAGAGACTTATCTTTTTGGACTCCAAAATACTGCAGGTGGTGACTGCAGCCATGAAATTAAAAGGCGCTTGCTCCTTGAAAGAAAAGCTATGACCCACCCAGACAGCATATCAAAAAGCAGAGACATTACTTTGCTGACAAAGGCCCGTCTACTCAAAGCTCTGGTTTTTCTAGTGGTCATGTATGTATGTGAGAGTTGGACTTTAAAGAAAGCTGAGCGCAGAAGTATTGATGCTTTTGAACTGTGGTGTTGGAGGAGAAGAGCTGACTCGTTTGAAAAGACCCTGATGTTGGGAAAGATTGAGGGCAGGAGGAGAAGGGGACAACAGAGGTTGAGATGGTTGGGTGGCATCACCGACCCAATAGACATGAGTTTGGGTGAACTCTGGGAGTTGGTGATGGACAGGGAGGCCTGGCGTGCTGCAGTCCATGGGGTCGCAAAGAGTCGGACACGACTGAGGGACTGAACTGATGTATGAAGTCATTTAATTTTCCAAGCACACAGTAGTATTTTCACATTAAATTACAAAAAACAAAGAACAAAACAGAGACAAAGCATTTGCTTTGTTCAAGACAAACCCTGAACCTTCCGTGCTTTTAGTTGATTTTCCTAAATTCCGAGATCAGGGCCTCTGGTTGTGCTTCATGGTTTCTTTTTTTTTCTTTTCTTATCTTTTTTTGGCCACACCCTGTGGCACTCAGGATCTTAGTTCCCCAACCAGGAATCGAACCCATGCCCCCTGCAGTGGAAGTGCAAAGTCTTAACCACTGGACCACCAGGGAGGTCCTTTGATGGTTTCTTTTAAAAATATCTTTTATGAAACACAGATGAAACAGTAAACACAGTCTACTATAATGGTTATCAGCAGAGTCAGGAGTAATTTACAAAACGTTTCTCTTTGTCAATTTGCTTGCCTCCAAAATGGGGATAAGCATAATGCCTACTGAAGATGCTTTTTGTGAGGACTAAATCAGGTAGTTCTTTGAAAGACTGAAAATAGTACATGGGAATCTTTGTCTATAAGCTTTATTTTAGATATTATTTCTGTTATTAATACTAGCAGTCAGAGGAGTATGATAAGGTCTTAATTGGTAAAATGAAAAGATTATGGCCCATGTCCAAACCTAGTTTTATTTTACTAATATTACTAGTCTATGAAATCTCCAATGCTTGGAGCCCCTGCCCTTAACCATGGTGCTTGCATATGGAGTGGCTGGTTTCTCCTGTTAAGACAATGTCTCAGTCCCAACAAAGAAAGGGAAGTGCTTAGCTAAGTGCCATCTCTGAGCTCACTGCCTGGAGAACAGCACAGAAACCCAGGACCCACACAGAGACTATGCTGCTCAGATGACCTGGAGAGGGAGAGGCACGCGGGTGGGGAGGAGGAAGTGTGAGAGGCAGCGAGGCCTTATAGCAAGAAGAGAAACTTTGGACTCGGATTCAAATCAGATCTCTGTGACTTTGAACAGACTGTTTCAGCTTTCTGAGCCTCATCCGCACCACGGGATCTTAATAGTAGTTCATGGAACTGAAAAGAAGATGAAGAGATTCACGTGGAGCACTCAGAAGAAAACCTGGCAAGCTGTAGGTGTTCAGGAAACGTTTGCTACCACGAAGATGATGAAGACACTAATAAGGCAGACAGAACAAAAAAGTAGAGGACTCAAAAAGAGCCCACTGCTTCCCAGAAGCGGGGAGAATTTTCTCAGTGCCACAAGGACTGATGTGTCTTGAGTTCTCCCTCAGTAGGGTCAATGCCCCTCAGCCAAGACAGAAGGAGGATTTGTATGGCCCCTCACTGATGAGCACACGTGCTCCAGAGCTATGAATACTGCTGATGCTGGAGACTGGCCTCAGTTCTGCTCACTTGCCTGAATCCCACAAAGCCCATCAGATCAACTGCTATGAATCTCTGGTGCCACAGCAGGCCCCAAACCACAATTCTCCCCTCTTCCTGGGCACAGAAGGAAAAAAAAAAGTCATTGCAGAAGTCGCAAAAGTTGGGGCTTCCCTGGTAGCTCAGTTGGTAAAAAATCCACCTGCAGTGCAGGAGACCCAAGATCGATTTCTGGCTCGGGAAGATCCCCTGGAGAAGGGAGAGGCTGCCCACGCCAGTATTCATGGGCTTCCCTGGTGGCTCAGATGGTAAAGAATCCATCTGCAATGTGGGAGGCCTGTGTTTGATCCCTGGGTTGGGAAGATCCCCTGGAGCAAGGCATGGCAACCCGCTCCTGTATTCTTGCCTGGAGAATCCCCATGGACAGAGGAGCCTGAGGGGCCCCGCAAAGGGCCGGACTGAGGGACTGAGCACAGCACAGACCAACGGAAAGAATAATGTAAAAATGGTCTTCAGGTGCCCTCTTCTGGACAATCTGGGCAAGGGTTTTCCCAAAGACATCTCTGGGTCTGCTCATTCAATCCTGGGGCCTCAAGGGAGATTCATGGGCTATCCCCGCTAAGGAACTCTAATCTGGGGCCAGGACCAGATATGAGGAACCTGACATGGAGTCCCACTAGAGTCTGCATGGTGATGGCCCTGGATTTCACCTTTGTAGGTGAATCTGGAGATGAATCAGGGAGCCCCAGTGTCTTCGGTCAGCTCAGGACACCGTTATTAGCCTCTAATTGGCCCTTGGTCGAGACTGTGCACATGATTCATGGCTGTGAAGTAATTTTTTTAAAAAATATTCATTTCTTTATTTGGCTATGTCAGGTCTTAGTTGCGGCACGTGGGACCTCCGTTGCTTCATGTGGGATAATTCATTAAGGCACATGGCCTCTGTAGTTGTGGGTGCATGTGGCTAAGTAGCTCCGAGCCATGTAGGATCTTAGTTCCCTGATCAGAGATCAAACCTGCATCCCCTGCGTTGGAAGGTGGATTCTTAACCACCGGACCACCAGAGAAGCCCCTATTGTAATCTTAAGACCATAAATTCCAACTGTGGCATGATCCAAGCAGATGTCTCAACTCACCTGGTGGAGGTGGTTCAGGAATCTTCTATAGAAATGGTACATACAGGAATGAGCAAAATGCAGAACAGATGGGGTCTCACAATTCCCTGAAAGGTTCTCAGGGGGTGTTTTGGCTCCCTGGCATAGTGCCCAAAGAGCCACTGTTTCCACTGGCCCTGTGAGGGTCTAGGTACAAACACCTCCTGGATCACCAATCCCCAATCTTTTTAGCACCAGGAACCAGTTTCGTGGAAGACAATGCTTCCATGGATGGGGTGGGGGTCATGGTGGTTTCAGGACGATTCAAGCATGTTACATTTATTGTGCACTTTGTTTTTATTATCATGACATCAGCTCCACTTAGATCATCAGGCATTAGCTCCCGGAGGTTGGGGACCCCGGTCCTGGACCATAAATGGGCCTGATCAGCACACCCGATGGCTCCTCCGGTCAGCTACTACTACCAAGCAGGAATGGGGCCCAGCTGCCATCGAATCTGAGGCCGCCCTTTCCCTTACTGAGTGTGGCGAGGGATGCTCATTGCAATGGGCAGAGCCTCATGCAGTGTGGTTGTCTGTCCGGGTCACTTCAACAAGAAGGCTTTCTGTATCTTCACTGAACCGTGGATGTGGCTAATGGCCTTGCCACTCGGTCAGGCTTCTGGCAAGACTCAGACTGGCATATAGAGCAAGACTCCCGGTGGGGACCACCTGTGTTCCTCTCCAGGTAAGGTGTTTTTATTCTGTACTTTTTTCAAGATTTTCTCTGTTTGGTTTTCTGCAGTTTGAATATGATATGCCTAGGTGTTTTTTTTTTTTCCTTTTGACATTTATGTTGCTTGGTGTTCTCTGAACTTCCTAGATGTGTCGGCCTGTCATTAATTTTAGAAAAACCCCAGCTATTGTTACTTCAAATATTTCCTCTGTTCCTTTTCTGTCTTCTGCTTTGAGCAGTCCCGTTATACATGCTATACCTTTTGTAACTGTCCCACAATGATTGGAAGATATTCTAGTCCATGTTTTATTAATCTTTTTGTCTTTACATTTCAGTTTTGGGGGGTGTTGAAATGTCGTCAAACTCTCTGATTCTAATCCCAGCCCTTTCCAATCATCTGATGGGTCCATTAAATGTATTCTTAATTTCTTTACAGGTATTGATTCTACTATTTCCTATATATTCTTTCTAAGGGTTTCTGTCTCTCTGTTTACATTATCCATCTGTTCTTGCAAGTTGTTTGCCCACCTTTTCCACTAAAGCCCTTAGCATATTGATCATATTTATTTTAAATTCTCAGTCTGATAATTTCTGCTATACCTGAATCCACTTCTGACACTTGCTTTGTTTCTTCAGACTATTTCTTCTTTCCTTTTATCATGCTATGTGATTTTTTTTGTTGTTGTTGAAAGGCAGTAATGATCAGGTATTTGGAAGCACACAGGCCTTTGCATAACATCTTATTTTTATCTGGCCAAGAGCTATGCTGTGTTTACTGTTTTCTGCATCTGTAGTATCACAGGATTCAATTTCCACATGTGTATTGCTTTTGTCTGCTGGCATCTTTCGTTTCCCATAGAAACTGCTTCTTAAATAGAGTCTGAGCCTTCCGTTCTTTCAGCTGTGACCCACTGTATTATGAGCCCTTTTTGATGTTGGGTCACGTCTGTGTTGAGGAGACACGTTCTATAATCTGATGGTTTGGGCTCAGTTGTTCAGTGTCCCTGACCCCTGGACTATGACCTTCACAAGTACTTCTCAGCTTTTTTTCTTCTCTTCTGTGAGGGTGAATGTCCAGGGGGGTTGAAGTTTGGTAATTTCCCTCACCCCAAGTCCAAGAAGGCTCCGGTGAAGTCTTCTCCCTCGCTGCATAGGCCACTGTTACGAAGAATGCTCTTGGCTTGTTTCCAAATGGTTACTGCTCCCCTCTTTCTTGGTCAAACAGGAGGCAAGTTTTCTCTGATCTTTACCAAGAAAACCTGTTGAGGATCCTAGGGGTAAACACTATGATTGTGGGTTGCTTCGATTAGGTCCCTAGGAATTTTTAATTCTCAAGTTAGTCCACACTCAGTCACCAGCAACTCATTGAAGCTACCTTTTAAGTTCCAGTTTTTTAGATTTCAGCATTTTCTGCCTCAGGTGTGCTGATCTGTGTTCACTATAATCTGTAATCTCGAGAATCACCTCTTTCTCCAGTTCGGGGATTACAATTTGTCCCATGACCTCAATTCTGTGAAGCAGCCAAGGATAGTCATTGATTTTTAATCTGTTCATATTTTTTCTTCTGAGGGTGGGAATGATGACTTGCAAGCTCTTATTGGAGTGGAATATTTCCTTTAGATTTTAGACATTGTTTTCTTTAGCTCTTTGGATGTATCAGGGCTTCCCTTGTGGCTCAGCTGGTAAAGAATCCGCCTGCAATGCGGGAGACCTCGGTTCGACCTCTGGGTTGGGAAGATCCCCTGGAGAAGGAAAAGGCTACCCACTCCAGTATTCTGGCCTGGATAATTCCATGGACTGTATAGTCCATGGGGTCGCAAAGAGTTGGACGCGACTGAGCGACTTTCACTTCTCCACACTTGGATACATTAAAATATCTGAAAAAAGTCCACTAAAACACATGGAAGAAACTTAAATGCATTATTACTAAGTGAAAGAAGCCAGTTTCAAAAGGCTACATGCTGTATGAGTCCATTTGTATGACATTGTGGAAAAGGCAGAAGTATGGAGACAGACAAAAAACAGAAAAAAGATCAGTGGCTGCCAGGAGGAGGGAGGAGGGAGGAGTAGGAAGAACACAGAGGATTTGGGGGGTGGTGAAAATACTCTGTTTGATACTATAATGATGGATACACGTCATTAATTCATTTGTCCACATCCATAGAACGTACAACACCAAGGTCCCCTGGTTACTTCTCCAAACTCTTTGGAGCCTCTCTCCTCCTCACTCCTGATATCTAGCCACTCCTGGGCCTTTACTAGAACATATGAAACCTTCCCGATTCAGGATTTTTGCACAACAACTTTCATCCGGCTTAGGTATCCTTCAGGTTAAGCTTTTGTGTCCCTTCCTGGAGTGGCTTTCCTTGACCTCACAACCCAAGTCAGAATCCATGTATTCTCTCTCCTTGTACCACGTTCCTTACATGGACACATCAGCATTTGTGTATTTATTGGTTTACTGCCTGGGTCCCTAGTTGGGAGGCAAATTTCGTGACAGGAAGGAAAACATCTGTCTTTCTCCCTGAGTTCTTCCCAGCACCTAGCCCAGGGCCCAAATGGAGTAGGTGCTCAGTTGACACAGGTGGAATGAGTGAATAAAGGAGGTTTATTCATCCATTCTGTAGAGGTTGATGCTGTTATCTCAGAGTAGTGACGTACCTGCTGCCACACAACCAGCAAGTGGACATAAATGGGTGAGATCTCAGAATTACAGTTCTCAGGTGAATACGCATCTAGGAAAGTATTTGCTAAGGGGATGGAAAGTAGGGGTGGGGGAGAAGTGGGCTGTGGAGCAAGTCAGTTTGGAAGATTCCAGACCAGTGACTCAGGGAAACGGCCCCCGACGGAGGACCTGCAAGACATAGTTTCAGGATTTACAATTGTTGAAAAACGTCCTCGGTTTTCATAATACGGATTGCTGATAAACGGTCCTGCTTGAAAGCTAATAGAAAACACAGCGCTTTCCCTGTAAGGGCAGGTTTTGCAGTTTCTGGGAAGGAAGGCAGGCTTCAAGGGCTCCGTGGAAACTGCCCCTCGCCCCGCTTTCTACCATTTTCCTAAGCAGAGCACAGGGCTGCGGGGCGCGGGAGATATCCCCGGTGGTGCCAGGACCACACTCGCATAGCGGAAAGGAGATCTTGGTGACCCTGCATCCCGCAGGCTGCACATCGCTCTCCGCCCCACAGACTCCCACACCGCCCTCAGTCTGCACCTCACTTCTGAGACTCCACACGTCCCCACTGCAGCCCCCCGTAATCTCCAGCTCACCCCCTTGTCAGCTAGCAGTCTCACATCACCGCCCGAAGGGCGAGAAGCTTGTAGCGAAGGCGCAGGTGCGGAGAGTCAGCGTGGAGCCAAGTCCCCGGCAGAGGGCGCGGGAGAGTCAAGGCCGCCACCGCCAGCCCCCGCCTTTCTAAGAAACAGACTCTTCGGACCTCCTTTGCCCCGCAATGAGTTCGCCTATGCCTGTGTGCTCAGTCGCTAAGTCGTGTCCTAGGGTTAGGGTTAGGGTTAGGGGACTCTTGGCGAGTGCATGGACTGTACCCCGCCAGGCTTCTCTGACCACGGAATTTTCCAGGCCAGAATACTGGAGTGGGTTGCCATTTCCTACCTCAGGGGATCTTTCCGGCCCAGGGATGGAACCCGTGTCTGTTCTGTCTCCAGCATTGGCAGGCAGGTTCTTTACCGCTGAGCTACCTGGGCGGCCCTAAATGGCCCTATGGATAGCGAGAAATACAGGTTAGTTTTATTATTATTATTATCATGGATCTGATGTATAGGTAACAGGTGATCTTAAGAAAGAAACCAAGAGTCTGTGGACTGAGAACGGGACCGGGGATTGTGTTTGGCCAGTTTGCTTTTGTTTCTTTTTTGGCTTGGGTTGCCAGGTGTGTTGTTTCAGCATCCAGTGTTTTTTGTTTGTCTGTTAACGTGTAGGTTAAGAATCGTCTTTCTCGGGAGATCGGGGTTGACATACACACACTAATATATATAAAATAGATAACTAATAAGGACCTACTGTGTAGCAAGGGAACTCAGGACTCTGTATTGGGGAAAGAATCTTAAAATTAAGAGTGGATGCTGCTGAATGTTATGTGGCAGCCTGGATGGGAGGGCAATTTGGGGAAGAATGGACATATGTGTATGTATGGCTGAGGCCCTTCAGCTGTTCACCTGAAATTATCACAACATTGTTAACTGGCTGTACTCTAATGCAAAATAAAAAAAAAATTAAGCCAACAAGTGAAAATTAAAAAATACATTATCTGGAATAAAGTATTTTAAAAGAGTTTGCAGAACATTTTTTTAAAATAGAGGGGTTATATGTATATGTCTAACTGATTCACTTTGCTGTACACCTGAAACTAGCACAGCATTGTATATCAACTGTATGCCAATAACAATTATTTTAAAAATGGGTTTTTTGGGAAAAGACTTATTTTCCTAGAGTGATCAACACATTTCTTGGGAAATGCGTTAGCATTCTCTTTACCAAGGACTGTTGGGAAGGGAATAATGGGAACAACAACGTCATATGCCCAGGACAGTCGGTTTCCAGCCTGGAGTTTAAGCTGGAAGCAGTATCTCTCATGGAAAGGGAGTAGTGTGATGTTTAAAGATTTTGTTCCATTCTTTACTAGGTAATTGTTGTAGGAAAAGTAGGGAGTTCATGTTTCCATTTACCTTGGATCTTACCACTTCAAAATGATTGTTGTATTCTTCTGTATAATTTTCCAGATGTTTTAATATATGTAAATACTGGTAAAATGCTATCTCAACTAAACCTGAATCATATTATCCATACTTGTTTGCAATATAGATCCTACCAGATGCATAATTCTGTTGGACGGAGGGACCTTCATTATTTTAATCAGTTCCTTATGAGAAACAACCTTTCTTCAAATGTTAAACTTTTATAAAAGATGCTATACTCAACATTCCTGTTTATACATCTTTTGCCAAAGTAATGTCTGTCTCTTGATCAGTGTGATTTTTTTTTAAATCTCAATTTTTAAAAATATTGTAATTAATTAATTTGGCTGCGCTGGGTCTTAGTTGCTGCATGTGAACTCTTCAGGTGTGGCATGTGGGATTTACATCCCTGACCAGGGATTGAACCCGGGCCCCCTGCACTTGCAATTCGGAATCTTAGCCACTGGACCACCAGGAAAGTCCCCAGTGTGAATTTTTCTAGGAACATAGGGCAAATGGGTTTGGACTCTGGCTCTGGAGCTTACTGTGTGTCTTTACACAAATCACAAACTTTCTAGGCTCCAATTTCCTCATCTTTAAGTGGAAGCAATTAGGCTACTCGGAGAAGGCAATGGCACCCCACTCCAGTACTCTTGCCTGCAATATCCCAAGGACGGAGGAGCCTGGTAGGCTGCAGTCCATGGGATCGCTGAGAGTCAGACATGACTGAGCGACTTCACGTTCACTTTTCACTTTCATGCATTGGAGAAGGAAATGGCAACCCACTCCAGTGTTCTTGCCTGGAGAACCCCAGGGACGGGGGAGCCTGGTGGGCTGCCATCTATGGGCTCACACAGAGTTGGACATGACTGAAGCGACTTAGCAGCAGCAGCAGCAGAAATCAGGCTACTGATTGTTTACAGGTATGGGGGAGGATTACATGAGATAATACATGTAAAATAATTGGTTAGTGCCTGGCACATAGGCAGTCCTAAATCAGTATTAGCCATTATTGTTGTTACTATTGTTATTACCACCGTGACCCCTGAAGAAAACCGGTTCTTCAAAATAACTCCCATAGTTTCTATTACTCTTTAAAAGAGAGTAATCAGAACTTCCTGAGGAAATTCTTAGGTGTACAACTTTAGAAGCTGAATTAATATTTTCTATTTCTAACTTTGTTTATCCAGAGGATAAATAATAAGTTTAAATGAAGTGTGGGCTATGGAGCTATTTACCATGCTCTGCTTATATAGATTTCTGCCAGTCAAACCAGGAGAGCAGAGCTTTTTGTTGGATGTTCTTATGTAAAAACTAACTATTTTGTGATGAATAAAGCCACTTCCGATTCTTCCTCCTTTGGAAAATGCTCCAAGCCCATCTTATACCATAAAATCAGCAGAATATCTGTGCTATCATCTTTGCAACTTCCCCGTTATCTTCAAGCTGTTCTCTGATTTTCTCTTATATCCATGGGCCCACTATTTCTTATTCTTAAGAGATGTGGGAGAGAGCACAGAATCAGAAGTTGCTGCCTCTCAAAGTTTCCTTTTTAATCTTGGAAGATATCCAAGAGTCACACTGGAACAGATTTCAGCTTCATATTCCCACCTAAAGTTTTGGAAACTAGTCACTCTTCTTACCAAAGCCTATATAGTGTCACCCTTATTTATCCAAGGATCATGAAAAAATAAGGAAACACTCACTCTGTTTCATTGGTTAATTTTGTTTGTATTTACACGTTTTTAATTGAGTTATAGTTGATGTACAATATTATGTAAGTTTTAGGTGTACAACATAGTGATTCACAATTTCTAAAGGTTACACTCCATTTATAGTTATTATGAAATATTGGCTATATTCCACGTGCTGTACAATATGTCCTTGTAGCTGATTTATTTTATACAAAGTAGTTTGTACCTATCAATCCCTTACTCCTATCTTGTCCTCCCCCACTCTGTCTCCCCACTGGGAATCACTAATGTTCTCTATATCGGTGAGTCTAGTTTCTTTTTTGGGGTCATAGTCACTAGCTTGTTTTATTTTTAGGTTCCACATACAAGTGATATCATACAGTGTTTGTCTTTCTCTGACTTACTTCACTAAGCATAATACTCTCCACGTCCGTCCATGTTGTTGCAAATGGCAGGATCTCCTTCATTTTATGGCTGAGGGTATTCCACTGTGTGTGTGTATATATACACACCTCATCTTCTTTCCGCATCCCTCTGCTGATGGGCGCTTGGGTAGCTTGCGTATCTTGGTTATTGTGAATAGTACTGCAGTGAATGCTGTGGTGCATGTATCTTTCCAAATTCGTCTTTTCATTTTTTTCGGGTGTCTCCCTAGGAACACTCACCCTCTTTGAGAAGCTGGGTGGAATGTCCAGAGGTTGGTGGCCTAGCTCAGAAGTCAGCAGTCAGTGACCAGATGTCATGGTGACCAGTTTTCTGAAATGCTGCCAGCAGCTCCATGCTCACTTATGGTAGCTTCCTCTTCTGTTCCACCTAGCATTGTGGACAGAGGTGCTCAACAGGATGGGTGGCATAAACGTGGTGGTTACATGAGTCCTTCGCGGACACAGCTTTTGTGGAATCTGAGCACCGAATGCTGGGACATCCTTGTCTGTAACTGAGGCCCGGAATGACCCCCCGTGTGTCTTTTGCCATGGTGTGTCATCCTTCCCTCCAGAAATGACCAGGTCCACTCTACCGTGGTGTCTGTCTCCGCTTGTTGCTGTGGCTTTGTCAATTGAGCTAGGCTCGGGCTTCGTTTCCTGGGATTGCCTTCCCTGTCCTGAGTGAAGCTTGGCCGGAAGAAAAGCTGGGGCAAGGTTTGGCAGGTGGGAGTGAGGCCACGGCCATCATGTTCCGAAGTTTGGTGCAAGAGCAGGTGCGATTGCCACTTGTATGCATTGGCACCGACTCCCCGGCACCCCTTGTGGGCGTGGGCCAGCAGAGGGGCCCGCAGCAACTCCAGCCCACACGGTGATCTCCTGCAACAGCTCCAGGACCTGGGCCGTGTGCACGAGCAGCTCTGTGGCACAGGATGCCGGTTCCTTCTCTAGATCGGAGACAGTAAGAGGCAGATGTACAGCATTTTATGTCTTCACGGGTTTTACTTTGTCCTTGTGGGTTCAAGGGAATCCTTGCAGCTTCCACTTGGTCTTTGCTCTCCCCCACTTCATATGCACCTGTCTGCCCAGCTGTTGGCCTTGACTGTCTTCAGTGACTTCAGGCCACCATCACATGTGAAGGCGACAGCCTTTCATAGACTTCATCTCCGCTCTCACCAGTGCATGAGATCTAATCTCTATAATATATCCCTCATGGCCTTTCACTCTGCTTCTCTGATCAAACCCGACAACTGTGTTTTGGTTTGTTGTTTAATCTCTAAGTCACTTCCAACTCTTTGCCATCCCATGGACTATAGACCTCCAGGCTCCTCTGTGCATGGAATTCTCCAGTCAAGAGTACTGGAGTGGGTTGCCAATTCCTTCTCCAGGGGATCTTCCTGACCCAGGGATTGAACCCGAGTCTCCTGGTTGGCAGGTGGATTTTTACCACTTATCACCTGAGCCAATTCTGTGTGTGAAGTGTTTGTGTGTGTGTGTGTGTGTGTGTGTGTGTGTGTGTCTGTGTGTGTGTGTGTGTGTCTGTGTGTATCTCAGATTATTTTCAGCCAATCTTCTGTTGATGAGCACTTGGTTTTCCATGCTGTGGCTAACATTAAGGTGAATGTGTCTTTGAAAATTAGAGTGTTCATATTTTTTTCTGGATCCAGGAATGGAATTGCTGAATCAAATAGTAATTCTATTTTTAGTTTTCTGAAGAACCTCCATACCATTTTCCATAGTGCCTGCACCAATTTTCATTCCCACCAACAGTATAGGAGGGTTTCTTTTTCTCCACACCCTGTCTACCATTTATTTGTAACTTTTTGATGATAGCCATTCTGACTTGTGTGAGGTGTTACTTCATTGTGATTTTGATTGAAATTTCTCTGATGATTAGCCATCAGTTCAGTTCAGTTCAGTCGCTCAGCTGTGTCCAACTATTTGCGACCCCATGAACCGCAGCACGCCAGGCCTCTCTGTCCATCACCAACTCCCGGAGTCCACCCAAACCCATGTCCATTGAGTCGGTGATGCTATCCAACTATCTCATCCTCTGTCGTCCCCTTCTCCTGCCCTCAATCTTTCCCAGCATCAGGGTCTTTTCCAATGAGTCAGCTCTTTGCATCAGGTGGCCAAAGAATTGGAGTTTCAGCTTCAACATCAGTCCTCCCAGTGAACACCCAGGACTGATCTCCTTTAGGATGCACTGATTGGATCTCCTTGCAGTCCAAGGGACTCTCAAGAGTCTTCTCCAACACCACAGTTCAAAAGTATCAACTCTTCTGCGCTCAACTTTCTTTATAGTCCAACTCTCACATCCATACTTGACCACTGGAAAAACCATAGCCTTGACTAGACGGACCTTTGTTGGCAAAGTAATGTCTCTGCTTTTTAATATGCTGCCTAGGTTGGTCATAACTTTCCTTCCAAGGAGTAAGCATGTTTTAATTTCATGGCTGCAGTCACCAGCTGCAGTGATTTTGGAGCCCCCCAAAATAAAGTCTGACAGTGTTTCCACTGTTTCCCCATCTATCTGCAGGGAAGTGATGGGACTGGATGCCATGATCTTAGTTTTCTGAATGTTGAGCTTGAAGCCAACTTTTTCACTCTCCTCTTTCACTTTCATCAAGAGGCTCTTTAGTTCTTCTTCACTTTCTGCCATAAAGATGGTGTCATCTGCATGTCTGAGGTTATTGATATTTCTCCCGGAAGTCTTGATTCCAGCCTGTGCTTCTTCTAGCCCAGCGTTTCTCATGATGTCCTCTGCATATGAGTTAAATAAGCAGGGTGACAATATACAGCCTTGACAGACTCCTTTTCCTATTTGGAACCAGTCTGGTGTTCCATGTCCAGTTCTAACTGTTGCTTCCTGACCTGCATACAGGTTTCTCAAGAGACAGGTCAGATGGTCTGGTATTCCCATCTCTTTCAGAATTTTCCACAGTTTATTGTGATCCACACAGTCATGTTGGTCATTTTTTCATGTGCCTCTTGGCCATCTATATGTCTGCTTTAGAGCATGTCTATCTAGGTCTTCTGCCCATATTTTAATTAGATTGTTTACCTTTTCTGCATTGAGTTGTATGAAATGTTTGTGTGATTTAAATTTCTTAGATTTGTTTTTTCAATTTAATCTTTAATTATTTTTTTACAGTGTTTTTGGGGCCATGCTGCATGGCTTGTGGAATCTTAGTTCCGAATTAGGGATAGAACTCGGGCCCCCTGTGGGAGAAGGCGAGGATGGTATGATTTGAGAGAATAGCATTGAAACGTGTATATTATCATATGTGAAATAAATCGCCAGTCCAAGATCGGTGCGGGCTGGTGCACTGGGATGACCCTGAGGGATGGGATGGGGAGGGAGGTGAGAGGGAAGGTCAGGATGGGGAACACATGTACACCCATGGCTGATTCATGTCAGTGTATGGTAAAACCAATACAATATTGTAAAGTAATTAGCTTCCATTTAAAATAAATTAATTAATTAAAAATAAAATAGATACCCAGCAAGGACCTACTGTATAGCACAGGGAACTCTGCTCAATGTGAGTGCATGCTCAGTCACTTCAGTTGTGTTGGACTCTGCAACCCTATGGACTGTAGCCCACCAAGCCCCTCTGTCCATGGGATTCGCCAGGCAAGAATACTGGAGTGGTTGCCATGCACTTCTCCAGGGTATCTTCCTGACCCAGGGATTGAACCTGCATCTCCTGCACTGCAGGCAGATTCTTTGCCACTGAGCCACCAGAAAAGTCCTGCTCAATATTCTGTAATAATCTAAATGGGAAAATTTTGAAAAAAAATAGACACATGTGTATGCATAACTGAATCAGTTTGCTGTACACCTGAGACAAATACAACATTGTTAATCAACTATACTACAATATAAAATAAAAATTCTCAAAAAAAAAAAAAAAGAACTCGCGCCTCAGCAGTGAGTAAGGAATGATAACCGCTGTACTGCCAGGCAATTCTCTATAGTTTGGATATTAACCCCTTGTCAGTTGCATCCTTTGAAAATATTTTCTCCTATTCAGTAGATTTTCTTTTAGTTTTCTTGATGGTTTCCTTTGCTGTGCATAATAAGCTTTTCAGTTTGATTCGGTCCCATTTGTTTACTTTTGCTTCTATTGGTATTTCTTTTGCCTTGGGTGATTGATCTAAGAAAATGTTACTATGATTTATGTCACAGAATGTCTCACTTCTGTTTTTTCTAGGAGTTGAACAGTGTCTTGTTTTACATTTAAGTTTTTAAACCATTTTGAGTTTATTTTTGTGTATGGTGTGAAGAAATGTGCTAATTTCACTCTTTCATGTGTAGCATCCAGTTTTCCCAGCACCGCTTGCTGAAGAGACTGTCTTATCCATCGTATGGTTTTGCCCCTTTTGTCATGGATTAATTGACAGTAGGAGTGTGGATTGATTTTGGGGGTCTCTATTCTGTTCCTTTGATCTATATGTCTGTTTTTGTACTAATACCATGGTGGTTTGATTACTGTGGCTGACAAATAATTTTTGATTTGTCAAAAAAAAAAAAGATTTGTACATGACAATTAACTAAGTCTCGATTACCCTTGCTTTCTCTTTTTAGTGTTAATTGTAGATTATTTCTTTTTTAATATTTTAATTTATTTCTTTATTTGGCTGCACTGGGTCTTTGTTGTAGTATGTGGGATCTTAGTTCCCTGACCAGGGATTGAACCCAGGTCCCGTGTAGTGAGAGTACAGAGTCTTAGCCATTGGACCATCAGAGAAGTCCCACCCTTGCTTTCTTTTAAAAAAATATTTATTATTTTATTTTTGACTCTGCTGGGTCTTGGTTGCTACGTGCGAGCTTTCTCTGGTTGTGGTGAGTGGGGGCTACTCTCTAGTAGTACTGCATGGGCTTCTCATTGCAGTGACTTCTCTTGCTGTGAGCACGGGCTCTAGGGTGTTTGCACTTCAATAGTTGTAGCTCGTGGGCTCAGCAGTTGTGCTTCCTAGGATTTAGAGCACAAGCTCAATAGTTGTGGCACACGAGATTATCTGCTCCATGGCATGTGGGAACTTCCTCTACCAGGGATCGAACCTGTTCTCCTGCATTGGCAGGCAGATTCTTTACCACTGAGCCACGTGGGAGCCCTGCAAGGCAGATTCTTAACCCCTGAACCACCAGGGAAGCCTCCTTTCTTTTTTATGTCAAACTCTTTTAAACTGTCCTCTACTTTTAGTGCCAACTTATTTTTCTTCCTCTCTTCACAGGGCCATAAGGCCTCCTTAGGCAAAGTGCAATTTTGACAAACTGAGGGAAAACAGTTAGGACATCTGTTGTCAGAGGAAGGTGGCAAAGTGTTATGAGTGAGGAGCCAGCAAATTTGGCAGATAAAATCGCCAACTACAGAAAAATATCTTAGATAATTTGGGAACTAGTAGGATATTGGGGACAGGAGATTCTAGGTTTTTATAGGACAGTCGTAACTTCTGGCAGAACAACTACATGGTTTTGTTCTCTAGATCCTCTGGGGTTTGTCCGTAGAGTCTGAAGAGGCTTTCAAATAATTGAAATTGGCTACAGCTTCTCTCTCCCCCTAAGCTTTGGAGTCTAAATTTTGAAATACCTGGCATAATTTATTTGATATTTCTGTTTAAAATGCAAATTTGATAATGTTTACTGCTGGGTCACGTAAGGCTTCCTCTGCAGCAGTGACATGAAATCTTGGATGTTTTGTCCAGAGTTAGGTCTGCAGAAGCAAACAAGTTAACAGTTCCTAGAGCTGCAATTCTTGGTCCTAGACTTAAAATGGATACATATACTACTAATAAATATTTGGTTCTGCCATGTGTGTGTTCAGTTTCTCAGTTGTGTCTGACTCTTTTTGAATCCATGGACTATAGCCCACTAGGCTCCTCTGTCCATGGGATTTTCCAGGCAAGAATACTGGAGTGTGTTGCCATGCCCTCCTCCAGGTTGGTTCTGCCATGCCACAGTGTAAATTTGGAGAAATGGGGAATTTTTACTTTGATGAGAAAAAAAAAAATTTTCTTTTGGGAAAAGTGATAGCTAGTTTGTTAGAGGCTTTACAACTGTCTACTCAGATAGCAGTAATTCAGGGTAGAACTCAGGGCAGAAGGACGAAGTTTCTAAGGTAGTAAGAACTTTGCTGATAGAGCTATAAAATTTGCCCTTCAAACATAGCAGACTCACTTATTTTTGCTTTTGTTGCTTGTGCTTTTGCTGTCATATCCAGGAAATCACTGCCAAGACCAAAGTCAAGGAGCTTTTCCTAGTTTTCTTCTAGGAGATTTACATTTTCAGATTTTAAATTTAAGTTTTTGCACTATTTTCAGTTCATTTTTGTCACCAGTATAACATAGGGCATGAACCTCATTCTTCTGCATATGCTTATTCAGGTTTTCCAACAGCTTTTTTTTGATGACACATTGCTTTCTCCCATTGGGTCAGATGTTATTGTTGGCATCTTATCATATGTTGTTGTAGTTGCTCAGTTGCCAAGTCATGTCCAACTCTTTGCAACCCCATGGACTGCAGCACGCCAGGCTTCCTGCCCTTCACTACCTCCCAGGCTTTGCTCAAACTCATGTCCATTGAGTCAGTGATGCCATCCAACCATCTCATCCTCTGTTGTCCCCCTTCTCCTCCTGCCCTCAGTGTTTCCCAACATGAGGGTCTTTTCCAGTGAGTCAGCTCTTCACATCAGGTGGCCAAAGTATTGGAGCTTCAGCTTCAGCAACAGTCCTTCCAATGAATATTCAAGACTGATTTCCTTTAGAATTGACTGGCTTGATCTTCTTGCAGTCCAAGGGACTCTCAAGAGTCTTCTCCAACACTACAGTTCAAAAGGATAAATTCTTCAGTGCTCAGCCTTCTTTATGATCCAAGTCTCATATCCATACACACTGCAGGAAAAACCATAGCTTAACTATATGGACCTTGCTGGCAAAGTGAAGTCTTTGCTTTTTAATGAACTGTCTAGGTTTATCGTAGCTTTTTCTTCCAAGGAGCAAGCATCTTTTAATTTCATGGCTGCAGTCACTGTCCCCAGTGATTTGGGAGACCAAGAAAATAAAATCTGTTACTGTTTCCACTTTCCTCCCTTACGTTTGCCATGAAGTGATGGGACCAGATGCCATAATCTTGGTCTTTTGAATGTTGAGTTTTAAGCCAGCCTTTTTGCTCTCCTCTTCACCTTCATCAGGAGGCTCTTTAGTTGCTCTTCACTTTCTGCCTTTAGAGTGGTATCATCTGAATATCTGAGACTGTTGATATTTCTCCCAGCAATCTTGATTCCATCTTGTGCTTCATCCAGCCTGACATTTCACATGGTACTCTGCATGTACATTAAATAAGCAAGGTGACAATATACAGCCTTGAGGTACTCCTTTCCCAATTTTGAACCAGTCCATTTTTCCATGTAAATTTCTAACTACTGCTTCTTGACCTGCATACAGATTTCTCAGGAGGCAGGTAAGATAGTCTGGTATTCCCATCTCTCTAAGAATTTCCCACAGTTTGTTGTGATCCACACAGTCAAAGGCTTTAGCATGGTCAATGAAGTAGAAATAGATGTTTTCCTGTAATCCCCTTGCTTTCTCTATGATTCAACAGATGTTGGCAGTTTGACCTCTGGTTCCTCTGCCTTTCTAAATCTTTTGATTTCATGGCTGCACTCACCATCTGCAGTGATTTTGGAGCCCCCACCCCCCCAAAATAAAGTCTGTCACTGTTTCCACTGTTTCCCTATCTATATGCCATGAAGGGATGGGACCAGATGCCATGATCTTAGTTTTCTGAATGTTGAGCTTTAAGCCAACTTTTTCACTCTTCTCTTTCACTTTCATCAAGAGGCTCATTAGTTCTTCTTTGCTTTCTGCCATAAGGGTGGTATCATCTGCATATCTGAGGTTATTGATATTTCTCAATAATATGAAAAGGCAAAAAGATATGACATTGGAATATGAGCCCCATGGTTCATAGGTGTCCAATATGTTATTGGGGAAGAATAGAGAAATAGCTCCAGAAAGAATGACGAGGATGGGCCAAGGCTGAAACCGTGCTCCGCTGTGGATGTGTTTGGTGGTGAAAGTAAAGTCCAGTGGAGTAAAGAACATTACTGCATAGGAATGTGAAGTATTAGGTCCATGAATCAAGGTAAACTAGACGTGGTCAAGCAGGAGATGGCAAGAGTGAACACCGATATTTCAGAAATCAGTGAACTAAAATGGACTGGAATGGGTGAATTTATTTCAGATGACCATTATATCTACTAATGTGGGCAAGAATCCCTTAGAAGAAATGTAATAGCCCTCATACTCAACAAAAGAGTCTGAAATGCAATACTTGGGTATAATCTCCAAAACAAAAGAATGATCTTGGTTCATTTCTAAGGCCGACCATTCAACATCACAGTAATCCAAGTCTATGCCCCAACAACTAAGTCACAAGGTTCTATGAAGATGGACAATACCTTCTAGAACTAATACCAAAAAAATAAAAAGGATGTCCTTTTCATCATAGGGGACTGAGATGCAGAAATAGGAAGTCAAGAGATACCTAGAGTAACAGGCAAGTTGGGCATGGAGTTCAAAATGAAGCAGGACAAAGCCTAACAGAGTTTTGCCAAGAGAACACACTGGTCATAGCAAACGCCCTCATCCAACAACACAAGAGATGACTACACACAGAGATCATTAGATGGTCAATATCAAAGTTAGATTGATTATATTCTTTGCAGCCAAAGATGGAGAAGCTCTACACAGTCAGCAAAAACAAGACCTGGAGCTGACTGTGGCTCAGATTATGAGCTTCTTATTGCAAAATTCAGGGCTTAAATTGAAGAAAGTAGAGGAAACTACTAAGCCATTTAGGTATGACTTAAATCATATCCCTTGTAATTATACAGTGAAGTGAAGTTGCTCAGTCATCTCTGACTCTTTGTGACCCCAGAGCTGTAGCCTGCCAGGCTCCTCTCTCCGTGGGATTTTCGAGGCAAGAATATTGGAATGGGTTGCCATTTCCTTCTGCAGGTGATCTTCCCAACCCAGGTATCAAACCAAGGCCTCCTGCATTGCAGGCAGACTCCTTATGGGCTGAGCCATGAGGGAAGTCAGTTATACAGTGGAGGTGACCAATAGATTCAAGGGTTTAGATCTGGTAGGCAGAGTGCCTGAAGAACTATGGACCAAGGTTTGTAACATTATACAGGAGGCAGTGATCAAAACCATCCCCAAGGAAAAAAAAATGCAAGGAGGCAAAATGGTTCTCTTAGGAGGCTTTAAAAATAGCTGAGAAAAGAAGAGAAGCAAAAGGAAAAGGAAAAAAGGGAAAGATATACCCAACTGAATGCAGAGTTCCAGAGAACAGCAAAGAGAGATAAGAAAGCCTTCCTAAGTGAATAATGCAAAAGAAAAATAATAGAGGAAAACAAGAGAATGGAAAAGACTTATAGAGATCTCTTCAAGAAAATTAGAGATCCCAAGGGAATATTTCATGGAAAGATGAGCACAAGAAAGGACAGAAAGGGCAAGGATCTAATAGAAGCAGAAGAGATTAAGAAGAGTTGGCAAGAATACACAGAAGAACCATACTAAAAAGATCTTAATGACCTGGATAACCACGATGATGTGGTCACTGACCTAAAGTCAGACATACTGGAGAGAGAGGTCACGTGGGCATTAGGAAGCATTACTAGGAACAAAGCAAGTGGAGGTGATGGAATTCCAGCTGAGCTATTTTTAAAATCCCAAAAGATGATGGTGTTAGACTGCTGCACTCAATATGTCAGCTAATTCGGAAAACTCATCATGGCCGTGGGACTGGAAAAGGTCAGTTTTCATTCCAGTCCCAAAGAAAGGCAATGCTAAAGAATGTTCAAACTACCTTACAATTGCATTCATTTCACATGCTAGTAAAGGAATGTTCAAAATCCCTTCAGCGAAACTTCAGCAGTACATGAACCAAGAACTTCCAGATGTACAAGCTAGATTTAGAAAAGGCAGAGGAACCAGAGATCAAATTGCCAACATCCGTTGGATCATAGAGAAAGCAAGGAAATTCCAGAAACATACTTATTTCTGCTTCATTGACTACGCTAAAGCCTTTGACTGTGCAGATCACAACAAACTGTGGAAAATTCTTAAAGACATGGAAATACCGGAGCACTTTACCTACTTCCTGAGAAACCTGTACGTGGATCAAGAAGCAACAGTTAGAACCGGACAGACTGGTTCAAAACTGGGAAAGGAGTATATCAAGGCTCTATATTGTAACCCTGCTTACTTAACTTATGCAGAGTATATCATGCAAAATGTTGTGCTGGATGAATAATAAGCTGGAATCAAGATTGCTGAGAGAAATATCAACAACCTCAGACATGTAGATGACACCAATCTAATGGCAGAAAGCAAAGAAAACCAAACAGATTATTCATGAGGGTGAAGAGGGGAGTGGGAAAAGCTGGCTCAAATCTCAGCATTCAGAAAACTAAGATCACGGCATCCGGTCCCATCACTTCATGGCAAATAGTTGGGGAAACAATGGAAACAGTGACAGACTTTATTTTTGTGGGCTCCAAAATCACTTCAGATGTTGACTGCAGCCATGAAATTAAAACAACTTGCTCCTTTGAAGGAAAGTTATGATAAATCTAGACAGTGTACTAAAAAGCAGAAACATCATTTTGTCAACAAAGGTCTGTTTAGTCAAAGCTATGGTTTTTCCAGCAGTCATGTATGGATGTGAGAGGTGGACCATAAAGAAGGCTGAGCGCCGAAGAATTGATGCTTTTGAACTGTGGTGTTGGAGAAGACTCTTGAGAGTCCCTTGGACTGCAAGAAGATCCAACCAGTCCATCCTAAAGGAAATCAGTCCTGGATATTCATTGTAAGGACTAATGCTGAAGCTGAAACTCCAATACTTTGGCCACCTGATGAGAAGAGCCGACTCATTGGGAAAGACCCTGATGCTGGGAAAGATTGAAGGCAAAATAAGAAGAGAGTGACATAGGATGAGATGGTTGGATGGCATCACCGGTCATGAGTTTGAGCAAATTCTGGGAGATAGTGAAGGATAGGGAAGCCTGGTGTGCTGCATACAGTCCATGGGGTCAAAAATAACTGGACACGACTTAGCACCTGAACAACAACAACCCATTAAACACTGGAAATTCAAATTCTACCTTTCAACAGGTGCCTTGTAATAAAATCTTGTTAGTAGATTATGGCCAAATGTCTTTGTGTTTCACATCTGGGAAGAACCATGTGGTGAGATGGAGCACTTATTTAAGAGTTCTAAGTGATAATATAAATATTATTTTACTTATGTTATTAAGGGAAACTCAGAAATTTATTGGCCCTTGCAAGAGAAACTCCTAATTAAGATTTTAGATGATCAGACTCTAGAGTTAAGCTTAGGCTTAGAATGGGTACTGTTTTACAAAGCACTACTCAAATACTCAAATAGTTAATACTCAAATAGTTAATCATTTGGAAGCTTGAGCAATAAAGCATCACAACAGTTTTTAAAATTAACGTATGATGGAGAACTTTTGTACGTTGCTAACCAAGAATTTGCTTTAACCATTCTCCTTTAGTTTGACATATTTAAAGGTTTTCCCCTCTAGGCAAATAATGTGCTGAATTTTTCAATCCATCCTACTTTATTTTTATATTTTCATTGCTTTTGTAATTTACCATAGATTTATTGGTTATTTATATGGTTTTAATTTGCCCAGTGAAAGGTAAAAATGGCAGTGGAAATAAAATTTAAAACTGTAGTGTTACTATTTTGTAGCAACAAAGAGAGGGTACTGGAAGGAAAAATATTAATTAAAAAAATAAAAAGTAATTAATTATTTTGGTACCCCCCCAAAAGGAATGAGACTTTCTCTTTTCAGAGCATTTACTTTAGAAAACATGTAAATAGAAAACCATTCTCTTTTCAATATTCTTGACAATTTTTCCACCCATGAATGTTTTCCTTGGATAAAGGCTAACACAGTGTACCACTCCACTTACACATGCATTTAGGAAGAATTGTCTGACATATGGTGATTGTTGTTCAGTCGCTAGGTCATGTCCGACTCTTTGTGACCCTATGGACTGCAGCACACCAGGCTTCCCTGTCCTTCACTATCTCCCGGTGTTTGCGCAAACTCATGTCCATTAAGTTGGTGATGCCATCCAACTATCTCATCCTCTGCTCTTCTCTTCTTTTGTGTATTGTTTCTGCATTGCGTGCTTGCGTAGTCATGTCCAACTCTTGGGACCCCATGGACTGTAGCCCACTAGACTCCTCTGTTCATGGGGTTTCCCAGGCAAGAATACTGGAGTAGGTTGCCATTTCCTCCTTCATGGTTTCTTTCCCCACCCAGGGATCGAACCCACATCTCCTATGTCTCCTGCATTGCAAGAGGATTCTTTACCCGCTGAGCCATCAGGGAAGCCCTGTATACTGTTGGTGGACATGTAAAATGGTGCAGCCACTATAGAAAACAGTATGAAAGTTTCTTTAAAAAGTTAAATGTAGAACTACCATATAATCCAGCAATCTCATTTCTAGATATGTATTCAAAAGAATGGAAATCAGGATCTTGAAAAGATGTCTGCATTCATGTTCCTTATAGCACTATTCAGCAAAGATATGGAAACAACCCCAATGTCCATCAAAGGTAAATGAAGAAAGAAAATGTGATTCATAGACATACACACACTCACATACACAACTGACTATTATTCAGTCTTAAAAGAGGAAATCCTGCCATTTTTTTTTCTTTCAATTGTTATACTGGTTCAGACATGCAAAGTGAATTAGTTCTAGAGATCTGCTGTACAACATAGTGCCCATAGGTAACAATACTGAAAAAGTTTGAAAGAGCATAGATCTCATGTTAGGTGTTTTCACTCTGAAAGAAAAAACCAAAGGGACGTGAGGACACTTTTGGAGGTGATGGATATGTCTGTTACAATGATTGTGGTGATGATTTCACAGGTGTATGAGCTGTGCTGTGCTTAGTCGCTCAGTCATGTCCGACTCTTTGCAACCCCATAGACTATAGCCCGCCAGGCTCCTCTGTCCATGGGGATTCTCCAGGCAAGAATACTGGAGTGGGTTGCCGAGCCCTCCTCTGGGAGATCTACCCAATCCAGGGATTGAACCCAGGATTCCCTCATTGCAGGCGGATTCTTTACCATCTCTGCCACCAGGGGGGCCCAAGAGTACTACAGTGGTTAGCCTATCCCTTCTCCAGGGGATCTTCCTGCCTCAGGAATTGAACCGGATCTCCTGCATTGCAAGTGGATTCTTTACCAGCTGAGCTACCAGGGAAGCCCTCACAGGTGTATGCAAATGTCCAACCTCATCCAATTGTACATTTTATTTTATTTTATTTTTAAATTTCATTGTTTATTTATATTTATTTATTTGGCTCTTCTGGGTCTTAATTGCAGCACATGGCATGCAAACTGTTAGCTGCGGCATATGGGATCTAGTTCCCTGGCCAGGGATTGAACCCAGGCCCCCTGCATTGGGAGCGTAGAGTCTTAGCCACCGGCCCACCAGGGAAGCCCCCCGATTGTACATTTTAAAATTGCAGTTTTTCATCAACTATATCTCAATAAACATTTGTATTTTTTTTAAAGAAAAATAACCCTAGAGAGTAGTTAAAAGAGTGTGGTGGATCTATGCTGGAGTCCAGCTCCGGCAGCCAGGGAATCGCCCTGAAGGGATGAACGGGGTAGGCGAACGAAAATGATGCAGTCGCTCGCTCAAAGCACTGGGCTGCATGTTTATTTTAAGCATCAGGTTTTCTTTTATACTTTTACAAAAGCATTAGGTCAGAGGTATGACATCTTCAGTTTCCCCTCACCCATATTTACTGTCTCCATAAATCACTGTTGTCCTTCAGAGTTCCCTCTTAAGTGTCCTTGTGATAACATTGTAACTCAAGCTTGTCTCTGGGCTGTATATTACATTCCTCAGTTTATTTCTTATCTCTTTAAATCCTGCTATCCCCTAGTAACTTAAGCTCATCATCTCCTAAAAAGGCTTTTAGCTATTAGTATCTCTAAAATTCCTAATTTCTATAAGCTATAGTAAAATATGCCAACACTACAACATACCTTAAACTTTTAGCTTCTAACTATTCTTAATTATTCCTAACCCCTAAACTCAGCAAACTTCTTTTGCCATAAACATTCCCCTTACAGGCAGGTTTCAGATAACAATGTTTCCCATGGTCTCAAGCTGCAGCCTATGTGCTCCTCCTGGAGCATTCTTTGTAAAGATCCTTGAACAAATGTCAATAGTTAACGTTGTGGATTATAAAATTCTTTCCAGCCAACTCAACCGGAGGAAGGAAAGGACAAGTCAGAATCACAAGACCTAACTCCTTCATCCCGGGACTGTGCCTGTGGGATGAGGAGAGGGGGTTGGGGCCGTGCCTCCTTTTTGTCAGTAATGCCTATCGCAGCTCCCGACAGATCTATGTGCGCTGTCATGGAAATATCCTTGCGTTCATTTCGTTAAGTGACAGGGTCAAGAGGCAGAACAATATGTACGTTGTTGATCATGTATGTTAAATTCAATAAACATTTCTAAAATTTATTTATTTATTTATTTTTGGCTGCACTGGGTCTTTGTTGCTGTATGTGGGCTTTCTCTCATTGCAGTGAGTGGGGGCTCCTCTCCAGTTGTGGTGCTCAGGCTTCTCACTGTGGTGGCTTCTCTTGTTGCAGAGCACAGACTCCAGGTGCATGGGCTCGGTAGTTGCAGCTCACAGGCTCTAGAGCATGGGCTAAGTAGTTGTGGTGCATGGGCTTAGTTGCTCTGCAGCATGTGGGATCTTCCTGGAAGATTCCTGGGATGGAACCCATGTCCCCTGCATTGGCAGGTGGACTCTCATCCACTGTACCACCAGGGAAATCCTCAATATATTTTTATAGTGCATCTACACATGAGAAAGCCTCAGATTAGCTTTAAAGTGACACACATCAGGTTGTTGGGCTTCCCTTGTGGCTAAGCTGGTAAAGAATCCACTTGCATGGGGTCGCAAAGAGTCAGACGTGACTGAGCAACTTTCATTTTCACATTGTTAACTGTGGTTGCTTCTGAGGAGGGGGCTGGATTTTGAGGGAAGGGGGAGACTGTAATATATTTGTATTGTTAGAATATTTTGCAAGAAAAATACATGTACTATTTATTACCTTTGTAATCATAACATTTAAATACATCTAACTACCAAAATAGTAGGTATGCATTAATCAGATAAAGTAACTGATGCAACAGACAAAACCTGCAGACCCACAATGGCTTAAAGCAACAGTTTATTCCTGTACATATGAAGTCCGATGGCAGACAGGGGCCTCCACTGTCATACAACCCAGGGATCAGGCTGCTCCCATCAGTGCTTCCACTTCTCAACGAGCAGTCTCCATGTTTGCTGCTGAATGGAACAGAAAGCATGGAGGTGGCATACTTGCTTTCAAATACTTTGGCCTGGAGGGTGACACACACTGTTTCTGTCATATTTCAGTGTCCGTGTAGTCACACGAGTCTTCCCAAGTACAAGTGGAGTGGGATGAACGTGTAGAACAGATTTACAGGTGACGTTAGGCACAAAGGAAAACTAGGATTTTTCTCTGGGGCATGAACTGAGATAAGAGGTGTATGAGGGATGGTGAATTCTTTTGATCTTTATCGTTCAAAGGCAGCATGTGTGCCAAGAAATCATTTTCCTCTCCTAGAAGGACTGTGGTTCTGAGGAATTCAGCCTCAGTAGATGTTCACTAGAGAGTGATTTCCATGGTCTTTTCTCATCTTCAACTTATAAGGAAGGCTTTTGTAAGCTCACTCATTGGTATTATGTATTTAGTGTTAGTGTTAGTCAGTGGTGTCTGACTCTTTGTAACCCCGTGGACTGTAGCCCACGAGGCTCCTCTGTCCATAGAGTTCTCCAGGCAAGAATACTGGAGCGGTGGCCAGTCTCAAATAACACATCCCTGAAGAATCCTACCGACAATATCTGGGTCATTTACAAAATCCCCCATGTACCTTCAGACTGGTACCAAGAACCAGTCTTCTGTAAGAAATAAGATTGTGATCACCAGCTCATCTGAAATGGACTTTGAGACTTGTGGGCTTGGAGTGGGGCTGTGGTAACCAGGTATCTAGCCTTCACAATCAGTGGTTCCACTGGCAGGGATGGGACCTTCACGTACAGAGAGCTGGAATGCTCTAATCAAGGGAGGGCAGGTGACTCTGGACTGCTTGTGTCACAGGGAGCAGGATGCAGCTCCAGAGGTCCCAGTGAAGAGCTGGTCAGTGCATGAGGTTCGATTTGGGCAAGAGGGCACACTGGGGAAGACCTGGGGGAAACAAGCTATAATGCAAGGAAGTGCGGGAACAGGACTTGTGCCCATATGTGAGCAGAGTCAGCTATCACAGATCCCTGGGGCTAGTTAGTGACAAGGGGATCCTCAGCAAATGAAGCGCACAGACAAGCCCCAAACTGTGCTTCATTCTCATATTCACTTTCCTTCATCAGAATTGCTTTTTGTACTTTGAATAGAGTGTCTTGTTTTTTAATCGTATGTGATACATCTTGGAGTAGTGAGAATAACAGAAAATGAAGAGACAGGTCTGCCTCGGGCTGGAGGAGTGGACAAGTGTGGGCTCTAGAAAAATTTGGACCAGGTGTCTAGTCCCAGCTGTTTCACTTATCAGCTATGTGAGCTTGAGAAAACTACAAGTTCTTCATCTGCAATGTCTGATAATCCCTACCTTGTAGTCCTGTTGGAATATATGTAATAGATATGAAGCACTTGACTGAGTAACGTCTTTAATGAATGGCAGGTATATGATTTTTTTTTTTTACTGCAGATGGTACCACCCTCCCCTCTGCAAAGATTTTTGTTATATTAATTTGGATGGTATCACCAAATATGCAGCTTTCGATCCCATAGTTCTGCTTAGCAAGAAAAGCAAAATAAATTCCCCCATTTGAGGATTACTTAATTTGTGTGTGTGGTTGTCTATCCCAGTTGGATGCAACTCCAAGGTCCTAGAATTTGTGTCAAGGACCAACAACTTCCCCCTGGGTGCCTTTCCATCCAAATTGCCTGTATTTTCATTCATTTCTTCACCGCCAGACATGGAGCCCTCCCTTAGAGTTTGCAAAATTACACCCAAGATAACCTAATTATGTTCATCAGTCCCCACAGCCTCATGTAGCCTACCACCCAGCTTAAATGAACAGGATAGCCCACTGAGACTTGTATTTTTTCCCCAAACCCCAAACTACTATTCCCCAGGACTTTGCACTCTATTGTTTCAAGCCAAACACCCTCCCCCTCCCACTTCTCCCAACCCCATATTTGTCCCCTTACCTCCTTACTCCTTTAAGTCTTAAAGAGTATTTCACCATGTTCTGTATATAATTACTGCTCCTTAACTGTAAAATTCTAAAGGCAGGGGTGTTTTGTATCCTAGTTGCACCATTTCTAACACAGTAGTTTTCAAAGAGCAGATGCTCAATTAATATTTGGGGAATGAATGAGCCAGACAGCATGAGTTTCAGTTTATAAACATTTTTTTTCTCTTATGTTCCTTAATATGCTAAGCAAAGCCAGGTCTGTATCTTTTATTTTTATAGAACAGACTAAAATGAATAAGGGAAACCAAGAACTGCACATTTTTTAAACTTTTTCCTCCCTGAATGTTTTCATCCCAGTAATTTTACTGTTGAATTTTTTCACATCTCCAAAGAAGTGCCTATTACCATGCCATGTTGTAGTGTTCTATTTCAATATATACTAAAGGTTTCCCGATTTTTGTTGCAAAATAATAAAACTCTTATCTTAAATCTATTAAATTAAATCTAATGTGTAACCAAAATTACTAATAAGTTTAGATTCTGAAATGTATATCTTCTTTAAAAGAAAACATTTGAAATATAACAACAGGAAAGAAAGAAAGGAAGGGAGAGAAAGAGGGAGGAAAAAATAGAAAGAAAAAGAAAAGAGAAAAGATTAAACTCTAAATTTACCATATAGAACAGAAACACAAAGATGATATTATAGTTTTCCCTGTGGACCCACCCTGGTCATCCACAGCTTAGAATGTTACTGCTCTTTTGCAACCTAAAAAAGAAAAAAAAAAGAGAGAAAGGTAAAATTTCAAGTTAGCAATATATAACATGAACCCCAGGATGGTATACACTTCTCCAGTCCCACCCTGGCCCTCCACTGTTAGAACGCTGATGGACCTTTTCAAATTTCACTTAGCCTGGGAGGAGCTGCTGGCTATGGCTCTGGAGCGGGCACTGGCCAGGGCAGCAGTACGAGCCCTGGCTGCAGCTCTGGCTCGGGCTCTCTCTTCCTCATCTCTCAAAGCCTCTTCATACCAGGATGGGAAGGCAGTTGGGACGGTATTGTGAACCTTGGCTAAAAACTCCAGGACTTTCATTTTGCTGGTTTCAGCATAGGCTCTAGGGCCCCACAGGAACTCATAGCGTGGAGGCTCACTGTTGGCCACCTGGTGGTACTCCAGGTACTTGAGCTGCACCATATCTTCTGTGAGGACTTTCTTGGGATCCCCATAGATGCAGTGCTTCCTTTCAGCATATACACCCATCATATTCAGCATTTCCCAGATCGCCTCTTCAGGAGCACAGTTACCTCTCATGAAGATCACACCAAGCACAATCATCAGGATGCCGGTCTTTGGCATGTGCTCATCTTCATTCAGAGGTGAATCATAGGAGAGGTCTAGTTTGTTGACAAGGGTGTAGCAGTGCCTGGTAGGATCCACTTCCTTCAAATCAACACCAAAAGCCAGCTCCATGTGATCAGAAGCTCTCTTGAGGATCTCATTGAAATGATTCTTGTACTGTTTGATAACACACTTCAGCATGTCTGCCTTTCTAATTGGCTCTTTCTTTTGATACTTCTGCAGCAGGAAGTGCACCAACAAAACCACTTTCTTATTTAAAATCTCACTGAGTGAGCTCTCAGTGCCCTTGGGGGAGCTTGCACTTTCCACCTTTGGGCTATTGATATTTTCAGCTGAGTTGGTGCCTGAACCAGCTGCAGTAGCACTGGTGGCTCCCTCAGGTGCCTCAGGAGTGCTGGGTGTCCCAGCAGCAGGCAGATTCTCAGGTCTGTCCCCAAAGACAGAGGAAGGGGGCTTTCCTGCTGCTGCTGCTGCTGCCCCAGTGGCCTGAGCAACCTCTAGGCCCTGGGTCTCAGCACGGGCCTGGCGGCGTTTCTCACGGGCACGGAGCTTACTCTTCTGACCCCGAGGCATGATGACTGGTCAGAGAACGCAGGCAGTTGCTCAAGGTGCCAAGGTTGATGAAGAGCTCACCCTAGAAGACAGAGGAAAAGAAGGCGTGTATAGCCTCCGTAGGGAGATTCTTCTATCTCGGCGCCAAGAAAAACTGCCTTTGTTGATCCCCTTAAGGGTAATGTTTTAGGAACCCACCAGACAGAGGCCGACGGAACTCTGTGGGCCTCCTCTGTTCATCAGGGGCTTGTCACCTTAATTCTAACCCAGAATACTAAACTTGACTCCTGACCAGTCCTTTTACGACTCCCTCTGCTGACTTGAGGCTGCCCTTTCAGACCAAGGCTTCCCGTCCCACAAATTCTCCCGGCTGACGAGACGTAGCAGGGTGTTGGGGCTAACGGTTACTTTTGAGCCGCTCGGGGGTTGAGGGTCTGGATGGGGCAAGTTAGGATAGGGAGGGGCTTTACGGGACCACCTCAGTTCTGGGAGGAGTGTGTCCCTTCACTTCTAACAAAGACTGTTCACCTGGATACCTGTCCAATCCTGGCACTTCTCCTTGGGTAGATACGAGGCCACACGTCTCCAACTGAAGCCTCAAGCTCCAGAGCTGCCGCGCGGAAGGCAGGGAGAGCACTTCCGGTAACGCCCAACTGGGCTTGCTAGCACTGGGGGGGAGGGGTTGTGGTTCTGGAAGGGCCTCCCTATCTGTTCTGGCAGGTGGAGAAATCTTGCAGAACTCACATGGGGGAGTCTTACCTGACTCCTGACAGGGCCTGGGACTTCTTCCTCTGCTGAGCTAAGTCAGCTGGCCACAGACGAGAGTTCTCATTTCCCTCGGAACCCCCAGCAGGAAGTAAGGGGTAGCCTGAGCCTAGCAACCATGTCTAGGGGGGGTACTCTTTGTGGACTCTTATTTTGGAGTGGGCTCTCCCTTCAGTCCTCACTCGCTTTCTTACCTTGATGCTTTGTAAGTGAGCTACTAATCTGATAGGGTGCCAGACCAATCAGGTAAGGCATAAGTCTGTAAATAATTTAAGGAGAATCGACTACTGTACAATATTCTACTCACCATGAGTAAACATAATATATGTTGCTCTATTTGAGACTTCTTTTAGCTAAGTCTATCAGTAGTTTTTTTTTACATTTACTTCCATAAACATCATGTGCATTGTTGTTGGTTTTCTTTTGAGGTATTTTTTGAATAGCAGTGCTGTTTTGAATGATGTATTTACCATTATATATCCTAGTTACTTATTTTGTGATAAAAGTCCTCCTTTTGGGACTTCCCTGGGGGTCCAGTGGATAAGACTCCGAGCTCCTAATGCAGGGGCATGGATTCAGTCCCTGTAGGGGATTTAACATCCACATGCTACGAGGTACAGCCTTTAAAAAAAAAATCTTCATTTTGGTATAGTGATCTTCTGCACCAGCTTTTGAAGTTTCTTATAAATTTGAATATTTGGCAGCCAATTTCCTTGGAGTTTTTAATTAGAGGATCATATTACCTTTTTTCATTATTCATAATTTTGTTTTGGTATTTCTGTGTGTGGCTGTATACTGGCTATGCAGTCCAGTCCAGGTTTGAACAGTAGAGTTGGTACCATACCTCCATGCCCTCTTCTGGACTTTGTTGGAAATGTTTCTAAAGTTTCACACTTATATATGTTTGCTGTTGATTTAACAATATGGAAATTCCATTCTAATGTAAGTTTTCTAAAAGTTATTACCATGAACTGGTGTTGAACTTATAGCAAAGATTTTTTTCTTTACTCCTACACTTGATCAAATGCTTTCTCTTCTCTGTCTGATAATATAGTGAATTCCAATACTCTTTGTTGGCAAAGCCATTCCAGAGGTGACACTGAAATTCTGTTTGGAGATCCATACCATCTGTAGTTTCCATTGTGGTGATGTTGTCAATCATTGAGGATCATCACTGTCATCCATTAATCCACTAGAAGCTGCTGAGTTGTAATTCTCTAATTCTACCATTCTTTCTCAAGACTATTACCTGAAATATATGTATAGGTAGAACCTTCTGTTATCCTCTCTTTTGTTTTGTTTTTTTTTTTGAAGTGAGCCTTCAATGGCCCTATTTTACTGCCTCGATAGATAGACTGGTAGATAAAGAAAGCTAAATCTCTCTTTGTCTAATCAATATCAGAACACTTTTTAGCCTAAAATTGTTTTATGTTTTTTGTAATTTTAAATAGCAAAAACATCTTGCTTGAGAACTAAACCAGTTAGTAACTGGTTGAATAATTCATCTGCTATTAATTACTATTACCAAGCAGCATTGGGGTAATCACTGTTCAGGCCCTAGAGTTTGTCACATGATATAGTATTTGTGCTTACAGATAGTTATGATTTTGGAAGACATAGAAAATATTCCTATGATTTATCCAAAGTCAGCATTATTTGAAGGGGTATAGTTTCTGTATTCTTTCTATATAGCTATCCAATCATTATGCTAGTTGAGTTTTATTGTTTTCTTTATAAATTCTAACATGGATTATGGCAAGTAGTGTAAGTGTTATTACTACTTTGGTTTATACGCATGTAGACATAAAAACAAATTGTGGCACTCTGTCCTCTGGGTTCACAATTTATTCAATATAGGGCTGTCCTAATGAACTCCATATTAGAACTCCATTAATGTGGTCAATGCAAACTTATCTGATTTTTTGAATAAATATGCTAATATGCTCTCTCAATTTATTAAAAATAATTTTTCCAACTTCTCAATTCACTTGTTAGTAATTTAAATATTTAGATTTTTAATGAATATTTACTTCTTGAGTAGGTGACATTTTTGGTTGTTTCTAAGGTAACGCTGCTGCTGCTGCTGCTAAGTCCCTTCAGTCGTGTCCTACTCTGTGCGACCCCATAGACAGCAGCCCACCAGGCTCCACCATCCCTGGGATTCTCCAGGCAAGAACACTGGAGTGGGTTGCCATTTCCTTCTCCAACCCAAGTTGCATATACTATACTAAATTTAGAATGAAAGGTTTTAAAGTCTCTAATGCTACGGGTCTTGTTTTTGCTTTTTACTTTTTTTTGGAAACAATTGTGCCTGATGACTGCTAGCAAATATCAAATACTGGAGTATTTGACGCTTTTAAAATCTGATCAGTTGGGAGGTTTTGGTTTGTTGCTTATTTGTTTTCTTATTATTTTCACTCTTAGTGGAATGTTAGCACTAACTCTCTCAGGATATGTATGTGCACTCATGGGGCAGATAAGAAATCATGGGAAGACAAGTTACCAACTACTATAAAATAGTGAGAAGTGCTCCAAGAAAGAAGCAGTTGTGACTGGGAAAACTTAATTATCCTAGTGTCCCAGACTGTTTTAAAATCTAAAGTATGGCTGAACTATGGAATGGGACACACAAGTTTCCCCACCCCATTCTCTAAAACATCTGTTTGTTATTGAGTCACAGAGATATGAAGAGAAAGAGTAAGGAGGGAGGACAAATATTTTAAAGTAAGAATAATAATAACTATGTATTTGTTGAGGACCTATTATATTCAAGGAAGTGTGCTGTGTCTATTATCTTACTTCACCTGTGGAATGGGTTTCACTTATTGGATCATACGTATTGGATCATACAGGCAAAGAAAGTGAGGCTCATAAGATTAAGAAGCTTTCTTTCATCCATTAGTTTTTATTTACTAAACCAGGAACTTGACCAAAGTCATGAAGGTACCAAAGGCTTAGACTGAAAAAGAGATAGAGAAGAAAGGTGTCAGAGAAGTTTTTTTTTTTTTTTTTCCTGGTCAGAAGTGGCAAAGTTTCCTTGACAGTAGATAAGCAACTTTATACAGTTTTATTATTGCATTCAACCCTGTTCATTAATTTCTGTTTTAACCTTTTCTTTTTTTTTTGTTTCTATACTATCACTTATAATTTTGATAAGCAAAATAAATAGTTAAACATTGGTCTCAACTATAAATTAGTATTAAAGTCATTATAAATAAAAAATTAACATGACATTTATTATAGGAACACTTAATGATAGGACATTATTCATGATAAAATTATCTTAAACATTCAGTTGAAGACCTTTAGGAAATATGCTCTTAATTTAGCTTTTTTTAAGAGAAACCATGTTATTTTTAATCTGGTGGACAATTAGATGTCTTTTTTACTCAAGTCAAAAGTAAAGTCTCAAGGTCAGATTTATGTATTCTTAGAGCAAGTGAACATGTTCTTATTCTATGCACTTTGAATACCAACTTGACTTCATGTATTTTGTTCCCACTTTAATATTTTCTGAATGCAAGACATTATAATCCTTAATCCAACAGTAATTTATTGATAAGGAGTTCAACCATGCAGTGTGCTGGGAGCTGAGGATAAAATGATGAGCAAAATGTGGGCAGACCCTACCTTCATAGAACTTACCATCTGGTAGGAGAGACAGACACATATATACATTTATTACAAACTGTTAAACATTATGCGCGGAAAGGACAGATAGATAAAATAGTGCGATAATCTCTGATTCGGTAAGTTTGCAAAGGCTGTCCTGAAGAATTGGTATCTTAACCTAGGGAAAAGGATGGATGTGAGTTAGATTGACAAGCATAAGGTGAGGTTTGAAGACTGTTCCTTAAGGGAACTATACAAATGTCTGATTAAAAAATAAAGTTGGTGGACTGGAAGGAAGAGCACATTAGCTTGAGTGTGAAAGTCAGTGGGGAGAGTGTAGTGAAAGAGTTCGGGGTTTCTTCTGAGATGCAAAATAGAACCACTAAAAGTTTTAAAGCAGGCAAATGACCTGCCCAGATATGCATTTTGTAATGATCACTGTGGCTGCAGTATATTAAAAAAAAGGGGAAGCAAAGCAAGACAAACAAACAAAAATGACATAGGAAAAAGAATTCCAGATACTTGAACAGTGTTCCAGGGTTGTGACATCAGAGATGGAGAAATTTGGATAGATTAGAAAGCTGTGTGTAGGTACAATTTGCAGGACTCATGTGCTTGTTGGCACATGGCTGGTGTAGGAGAACATGGTGTCAAAAATATCCGCTTACATCCAGGGCCTGTGCAACTGCATTCATGACTGCAGTGTCTACTGAGATTGGGAATTCTGTGAGTGTACAATTTACCACGAGTGGGAGTCATAAGAACGGGTGTGATTTGGAGTTTTGCTTGTGTGTTCAATTTAAAGAGGGTTGTGTTTGAAGCACTTTTGGTAAATATTCAAGTGAAGATGTCAGATAAGCAGAAATATATATGAAGTTGAATACTAGAGAAGAGATCTGGGCTTGAGATGTATATCTGAAGTTATGAGGAGGCATTTGAAAATGGAAGCATTAAACATGAATGGAATTGACAAGGAAGAGAGCACAGAGTGAAATAAAAAGTATCAACATTTTAAAAATGGATAGAGAAGCATACTCTTTGTAGAAGACTTAGAACATATAGAAAGCTATTTAATCACCCATAATTCTGTTGCATGCATATATATGTGTGTGTGTGTGTGTGTGTGTATGTATATATATATGTATATATATATATATATATATATATATATATATATATATATATATATTATAAACAATAATTTGGTGCCACAGCTTGCAATTCCTATGAATATCCAGTAAAAATTTTTACTTTTAATCAGCAGAGATAGTCATTTCTTATTCAATGTTGATGAACAAATTAATCCACTCAAAATCTTGTTAAGCTACAAGCATATGAAAGTAATGAATAAAGAAATAAATATGTCCTATAAAGAGTTAAGGGCTTCCCTGGTGGCTCAGTGGTAAAGAATCCACCTGGTACTGCAGAAGATATGGAAGACGTGGGTCCGATCCCTGGGTCAGGAAGATCACCTGAAGAAGGAAATAGCAACCCACTCCAATATTCTTGTCTGGGAAATCCCATGGATAGAAAAGCCTGGGTTGGCTCCAGTCCATGGGGTCGCAAAGAGTCTGACACGACTTAATGACTGAACAACAGCAACAACATAAAGAGTTAAATCTATTAATATATACTCAGTTACTCTAGTTATGGCATCTATAGAATTTGATGAAATTCAGTACTGTATTTGCTTCAGAAAAAAACTCATTATCACCATTTGAAAAATAGCATAAAGCATATGTTCTATTGATGATGGCATCATGTTGCTATGTGAAGGACAACACATTATATTTACATTAAATGTATAAAATAGAGCAACTCATTATTGGCTTTTCCTAGACTGGGTCATCTGTGTTCCTATTAAAATGAATATTAACTTTTTTTTCTAATTTGATTTCAGTTTGAACAGCTTTTAAGAATGCCAATATCTGCAAGCATAATACATTTTTAATGCACCTAAAATTTATTTAAAAGAAAATGATTATGTGCATTGCACTTATATATAAATGTGAAACTGATGGCAAAGCATATTGCGATTAATGTGTGATATTTGATATTTACATTACAATTGTTTTCTATTTTCAGTGATACATAGTTGATGGGTCTGTTGCGGTTGTATTATGTATAATGTAAGACACCAGCTGAGCCTTAGGATGACTAAGATATTTAAAATTTTATTTTTTCAGAATGAATCAATAAGCTTTGAAGGAATTAACTTCTTCATGGCTTAGAGTCATGTTTTTTCAAAACTTAAGAAACTCTCCAGAATTATTAAATTTCATGTTCCATTGCATCTACATTTAATATTGTGATGGTTATTGAGACATATGTACATTTATTGTCCTTTTAAGGAAGTTATGTGTAGAGGACACTGGGCTTTTAAGTAAAAATAAGTAATCCCTATTAAACTTTAGTTTTAATCTAGGTCTTTAAATATGGGTTTTATCTTAGTGACTGGATAGTTTTAATTTTTTAACTCAATTTTTATGATTTGACACTTTTAAAGGTGTGGAGGATTCACTAAACAATAAGAAGTCTCTGAGATATTCATGGCAGTGAAGTGTAGGATATATAGATAATACAATATATAAAGAGAAGTATATTAATACAGAGATAATATATGTGAAAATCTCAACAACGGTTTTAACCAACTCTTCCCTTTTATACTTCCATGCCAAACCATTTCCTGTTTGAATGAAACTAGTTTTTGTTTCCTTTTCCTGATTCTTGGAGTGATGACTGGATAAATAACCCAAAGACAAACACTAAGAAAGAGAAGTCATGTAGCAGTGACCGAGCCATAGCTGAACTAGACACATCAACATCAAACAAAAACACTGTGAAGAAATAAAACAGAACAAAACCAAATAAAGCAAAACAACATACATATTTTATGAAACACTTATAACCCTGGTGTAGACATGCCAATCACAACAGCAATCTGTTCTTTGACACAGTGTATTCTGAACCATTTGCACCAATGTGTAGCAGTAAACTCATGATCAAGTATATACATAATAGCCATGTTACAACAGAAATTTAGAAAAAAAAGTTTTTCCATGTAAAATTTTTATTTGGGTTTTGTAAAGAGGAAATACTTAGCAGAAGACTCTTTAAAGAGATATATTATTGAAGTAGTGAACGGCAGGTTTTTTGTAAGAAGAGAATTTATATGGCTGAAAGCTGCTTTTAAATAAAGAAAAAAATGACATATTACTTCAGTGTTTTCAGACACAACATTTGCTCATTTCAATGCTACAAAGTGTGGTTATATATGGTTCTTTTTCCCAGAGAATGGATGAGAAAGGAAACTGAGGCACGGTTAAGCTAAGTGATTTGTTTGAATTGTATAAAAAAAATACACTTCACAGAGCATGAAAGTGAAAGTCACTCAGTTGTGTCTGACTGTTTGTGACCCCATGGACTGTAGCCTGCCAGACTCCTCTCTCCATGGAATTCTCCAGGCCTTTCCCTTCTCCAGGGGATCGTCCCAACCCAGGAATCAAACCCAGGCCTCCTGTATTGCAGGTGGATTCTTTACCATCTGAACCACCAGGGAAGCCCTTCAGTATTTGAATATTTTACCACTCAATACTTCAATATTTGAATATTTTACCACTTTTCCCTTCTATTCCCAGGAACCAATTGCTCTAAATTAGAAAGATAGCTGTTCTGGGAGAATTTTCTTCTTGGTGACACTTTGTTTAAAATGGTGTGAAAAAAAGAAAGGAAAGAAAAATAAAGTAGTAAAAAAGAGGTAGAGAAATGTAGTGAACAGTAATAGTAGTAAAACTGCTAGAATTAGCCAAGTCAGTGGTAAAGACTATAGTAACCAACTCAAGACACCATGAGATAAAGGTGATGTGGAGAACGTGTCAGAAAGTTCCTAGATGGATCTTCTTTCCTGTGTTTATTGACTGTTGACCAGTCCTTGTGTATACCTGGTTAGGGGTTTAAAATGATGCTTTGATAACTTATAATAGACATTTTAACATATTTGTTGAATGTTAGGATGAACATATTGTTGATGGTACAAGAAAATTGAAATTTATATATATATTAAAAAGAATGCTTAGTCATTTTGCATAAATAATTTTTGCAGGGAATGTCATTTCAAGTAATTGCATGTTGTTTAAAGTCTCAGTTTAACAGTTCTAGCAATGAATCTAATGCACCTTGCGTGAGTCGATATGGAACCAGATTTTGCCCTGGAAGAGCTACACTTGTTTAGTTCTTTGAATGGTTTGTTGAATCAGTTAGCTGTTGTCACAATTGTGTTGTATTTTTAAAAAGCCCAAATTCAATGCATGCAGCAAGTGTTTATTTCTCCCTCATGCTTATGCAAGTTGGCTGAAATTTTGTGATTTTGACTGAGTTTGTTTGGGCTTGGATCCAAACTGAAGCTAGGATCCAAGTCGGCTACATGTGTCTCTCACTGTCTTTGCTCCAGGGGCTACTTTGTAGCCTCTTCTCATGGCAGTGATACAATATGCATGTATGAGAACAAGTTGTAGGCCACAATCATATAAGCGCATTTCCAGTCTCAGTTTGTCATGTCCACTAACATCCTGTTGGCAAAATCAAGTCATGGCCAACCCCAGCATCAGTGGATCATAGATACATACTTTTCTCATCCAGGTCAGTGCAGAGAAGGTGGGGAGTGACTACTTTTAACAATAGCCTAATCTATCATCCATACCTTAATCAGAATGGAATCTGCCATCGAGTTTTTATTATGGATCCCCAGAACACAGACTATTTTCTTCTTGTTTCACAAAGAAAATAGTATAGTAGCTAAAAGTGTTTTAAGGTCAGCAAATCTTTAAGACAATGCAAAAACTTGAGGGCATGTTGCACCACAGGCCTATGTAATCAAAGCTCTCTCACATATATACAGATATTTTGCTTATTCTTAGTTTTTCTGAAATTCTTTGTCAACATTTGTAAAAGGTGGAGAGGACTCTCTAGATGATTGGACTATCATATTAATATTTAGAAACAAGAAGGTGTAAAATGTAATCCACTGCCTCAGTGAGATAGTAAAAATTATTGTATTTTTAATTAGAGCTTTATCAGGGAGGTGCAAAAATAGAATTCAAACTGCAGATTTGTTGATTGGGCTTAATAAAGACTTGGGACTTTTGAATATGCTAAAGATTGGCAATTTTCTTACCAGGGCTATCATTAGTTAGAACCAAAGACTTGCTAATCCCATTTCTATGATGGAGACTGATTTATCATGATATTTCTGTGAGGACACAATGAAATTTGATTTACTAGTTTGATTCTGAAAGCCACTGGAAACTATGAGGCCTCCCTCACTATCATGGCCTTTATTAGGTTGCTTAACTTGACAACTTATATTTTATCTTTTTAAGTTTTAAGTTTCAAAATATGAAAATTTCTGAAAACCACCCGATGTTTTATATCAAAATGTTTCTACAGAAAGGAATTACTCTTGTTCATTAACCAAAGGAATTCTGAAACCATGTACAGAAAAAATAAGAGAATTTCATCATTCCTAAAGTTTATCATACTGTTATTAATATTATACTTAATTTTATTTGTAAAATAAATAATATTTTGTCATGAAGATTGCCTTTGGCAGTTGGATCACTATATTCTACATAATGAAAATTATTTTTCTGGCGGTAAAGGTACTACTCTTGACTGAGTACATGGAGAACTGAATGGGCCATGAGAGACACCTCTGGGTTGATACTTAGGGAAAAAGCATCTACACGTCACTGGTCCTCTACCGAATAGTTAATGAGGAGCTTTCAAGTAACATCTGTTGGAACATTTGTCTCAGGAATCACCCAACTTCTTGATCGTTCTCTCTTCCTGAGAAAAAATATGTAAAATGATACAGTAATAAAAAATGAAGTAATATATCCTTAATATAGGTATAAATCTGCCCTCAGTAGTTATTTGTTGAATGGATGAATGACATTTTTGTCTATAGGATACAAAATACATTGTGTCTATTGAATACTTTATGCATGTATCGGTTTACTCATAAGTGCATATAAATAAGTCTATTAAAAATTTCTCATCAGGATTATGTGAATTCATAGTTAACAGTATATTGAAGTGAGGATCAGCTAAGTAACTTTCCAGGCCCAGTGAAAAATGAAAATGAAGGGCCCCTTGTTCAGAAATTACTAAGGATTTCAAGATGGTGACAACAGAGCATTTAAGTAAGCATGGGGATTTCTAAACATGGTCCCCTTTTCAACTGCAGAAGTAGCATGTCCATGAAGCTGGTTCTCATTGAGTATGTGCTATGTATAGAATGCCCTTTCTTTCATATAACAAAATAATAAATCATTGTCTTTGGGAAGCTTAGCAAAGTGAATCTCTTTTAGCATATGTATACATATTTGCATATATATGAAATAGATATGAATAAACATATATTTATTGTACATTATGCCATATAATTTCAACATGGAGAGCCTACTTTATGTACTTACTATTATTTATTCGAGCTATGTAGTCAAAGCACTGATAGAAGGTCTGTAGTATCCTGAATACATCTTTCAGGATCTTATCTGATTCCTATGTTGAAGATGGGTGAAGATCAGCATTCCCCACAACTTTCAGAGTTGAACTAAAGTTCTGAGTGTGTGGCTTATCCTTAATTCTTTCAGATTTCCTCCCATTTAAGAGGCTTCTGATATTTGAAGGCCAGAGTGTTTCCGTGATTTGAGAAGTCTCAGAAGAGCTTCACAATTGTCTTTCAGTTCCCCTTCTTAAGAATAAGGATTCTAGGTAGAAGTATGCTAGAGAGCTATTCCCCATCAATCATCTAACAACAACAACAACAAACATTTATAAGCACCTGATATATGCCAGTCTCTTTATATTTGTCTCTAATTCTTATAACTATCCCAGGTAATAGCATTATCCCAATTTCATAGATTTTGAAAACAATGTTCAGATGGGCGTTTATTATGCTGCATTACTTAACTCAGAAGAGATGGAACCACAATTAAACTCTAGATCTGTTGCACATTGCACTCTACTTGTTTATACCACATTGCTGGAAGACGTGCAAAAGTCAGCGAGCTCCTCTGGGAACAGGAGGAAGGCCAGTCTGGGACTCTGAGTAACCAAGGTAAAGATGCAGTGTTCAATTTGTTTTCAAAGTTGACCACTATCACTTCTTTCTTGTATGCATACCATCAAGAGCTGGGGTCCCTCTCCTGAATCTGAGCTGGCTTTGTGATACTCCGACCAGTAGGATTTGGCAGGTGTGACACCGGCTAAGTTCCAGGCCTAACTTTGACGAGGCATCTACTGTTTTCTCTTTACAAGGAGCTAGCCTACATGACGGAGAAGGCAATGGCACCCCACTCCAGTACTCTTGCCTGGAAAATCCCATGGACGGAGGAGCCTCGTAGGCTATAGTCCATGGGGTCGCTAAGAGTCGGACACGACTGAGCGACTTCACTTTCACTTTTCCCTTTCATGAACTGGAGAAGGAAATGGCAACCCACTCCAGTATTCTTGCCTGGAGAATCCCAGGGACGGTGGAGCCTGGTGGGCTGCTGTCTATGGGGTCGCACAGAGTCGGACACGACTGAAGTGACTTAGCAGCAGCAGCAGCCTACATGATGTAAAGAAGCTTAGACCAGAAAACCGAAATATGAGACAGCATATGAGGATAGAGAGAACCAGCCCTGTGAATGAAGCCTTTCTGTATCTCTCAGACTAGCTCAACCACCAGTCAAATGCAGCTGAGAAAGTGACTGCAGCCAAGCCCTGCTGGAATTCCTCACCTAGAAAACTGTAAGAAATGATTCATTGCTGTTTTTTTAAGCAACTGATTGATTTATTTCATAGCAATAGATACTGAAACACCAGGAAACTTGGGGACTATCATGTTTTAGCCTGGCTTGCAATTTCTACAGCTACAAAGCCCTGGCTGACTGTCTTGAATAGAGGTGTGCTTGGGCAAAAATGTGTTCTGAGACTCCATGGCAATTGCACTGGTATTGCTTAGGTCTCCTTTGGGTGAAAGTCTATCTGCAGAAGTTTTGATGTCACTTTAATTTTGCATCAGAGCAGCCCATGAATAGCTTTAATTGTTGGAGGAATGAAATACATAAGGAAGGATACCCTGGTTGCCTTAGGGTTAAATTCATCAATGCCATTTCCTTTCCAAGATGTCAAAGTCATTACATTTCTGTATTCTGTTCTCTTTGCCATAGTTTCTGCTCTTGTAAGGGGAAAAAAAAAAGATTTAAGGTAATTTATATTAAAAAATGAACTTTCTGTGGAGCATACTTCTGAAATTCAACCCTATTCATAATGTTTTTCAGATTCTAAGCATACTTGGTTGTGAGTCCTCTTTGATCATATTTTGCATCTACAATAGAGCACTTGGGGATAAGTACTTGATAACTTTAATATGGCCTCAAACTTTGACATAAAAGGCACAAGAAAAATCATCTTGAAAAACTTTTCAATATTAATTTCATTTGGTAGGGAATTATGTGATGAAGGCAGGCACATTTGATCAAAATTTAACCATTTTCAGTAGAATGTAATCAACTTTTTCTGTTGCATAAAGATGAGAACCTCATTCACAAGATACTATTAGAAGCCTCATTTGTCTAAGTCATGATTATAAGGAAACTAACAGCTAAGTACAAGGTTGCTACCTACATGGAAAGTGTATAACAGGAGTTTTAAAGAGCCTTTTATCTTATATATTTGATTTGATAACTAAAGTTTTCACTAGTATCTTACAAGAAAAAAAACTTCTTTGAAAGTGAGAGTATTTTTTCTGCAGTGCATCATATTTTGTTATCCAAAAATAGTTTCCTCTCCACTTAAATAGGTATTATTTGACATTAATAACAACAGTACCTTGATTTTCTCACTTAGCACAGCCGACCCTTGATATCCATGAGAGATTAGTTCCAGGACCCCTGTGGATACTGAAATTCTCAGATACTTAAGTTCCTTATGTAAAATGGTGTAGTGCTTGCATATAACCTACGTGTCAGTTCAGTTTGGTCACTCAGTCATGTCCAACTCTTTGCGACCCCATGGACTGCGGCACGCCAGGCCTCCCTGTTCATCACCAACTCCCGGAGTCTACTCAAATTCATGTCCATTGAGTCAGTAATGCCATCCAACCATCTCATCCTCTGTCATCCCCTTCTCCTCCCACCTTCAGTTTTTCCCAACATCAGGGTCTTTTCCAATGAGTCAGTTCTGTATCCTGCTGTAAACTCTAACTCATCTCTAGACTACTTACAATGTCTAATACAATGTAAATGTTATGTAAATAGTTGCTCAGTTCAGTTCAGTCAGTTCAGTCGCTCAGTCGTGTCCCACTCTTTGTGACCCCATGAATCACAGCACGCCAGGCCTCCCTGTCCATCACCAACTCCCGGAGTCTACCCAAACCCATGTCCATCGAGTCGGTGATGCCATCCAACCATCTCATTCTCTGTCATCCCCTTCTCCTCCTGCCCCCAATCCTTCCCAGCATCAGGGTCTTTTCCAATGAGTCAGCTCTTCCCATCAGGTGGCCAAAGTATTGGAGTTTCAGCTTCAACATCAGTCCTTCCAATGAATACCCAGGACTGATTTCCTTAGGATGGACTGGTTGGATCTCTTTGCAGTCCAAGGGACTCTCAAGAGTCTTCTCCAGCACCACGGTTGAAAAGCATCAATTCTTCGGCACTCAGCTTTCTTCACTGTCCAACTCTCACATCCATACATGACCACTGGAAAAACCATAGCCTTGACTAGATGACCTTTGTTGGCAAAGTAATGTCTCTGCTTTTAAATATGCTATCTAGGTAGATCATAACCTTCCTTCCAAGGAGTAAGCGTCTTTTAATTTCATGGCTGCAATCACCATCAGCAGTGATTTTGGAGCCCCCCAAAATAAAGTCTGACACTGTTTCCACTGTTTCCCCATCTATTTCCCATGAAGTGATGGGACCAGATGCCATGATCTTAGTTTTCTGAATGTTGAGCTTTAAGCCAACTTTTCACTCTTCTTTTCACTTTCATCAAGAGGCTCTTTAGTTCTTCTTCACTTTCTGCCATAAGGGTGGTGTCATCTGCATATCTGATGTTATTGATATTTCTCCCGGCAATCTTGATTCCAGCTTGTGCTTCTTCCAGCCCAGCGTTTCTCATGATGTACTCCGCGTATACGTTAAATAAGCAGGGTGACAATATACAGCCTTGATGTACTCCTTTTCCTATTTGGAACCAGTCTGTTGTTCCATGGCCAGTTCTAAAATAGTGGCTAGTGTGCCACAAATTTACATTTTGCTTTTTGAAACTCTCTGGAATCTAAAAAAAAAAATTATTTTGATCTGGGATTGGTTGAATCCATGGATGCAGAACCTGCAGACCACAGAGGGCTGACTGCATCTTTACGCATTGCATAAAGAGTGATTTCAAGCTTATGTCTTATAAGATTTTTCAATTACCAAAGTTTTTCTCTGGCTTTAAATGCTTGCACAACAGTCACACAGTCAGTAGGATCATAATATTTTTATTTAATGTCCCTACCAGTTTTGTCCAAAGGAGCCATATTAATTATGTCACACAGAATGAGACCAGAAAGAAATCACAGCATAACGCTCTCAGGAAAAATCCACAGGAACATCAGGACTCAGCAACTTCAGTGAAAACTTTACAACCTCCTTTGGCCTCCGGATTATAATAGCACTGGCACCCCTTTTTGCCTAGTGCATCAAAAACCAACTGCTCTGTTTGCTATTTAAGGCCTTAAGTATCCCCATTCCTATGAAATCTCCCTCTGGCCAGCATAATCTCACAGCTCCACATATTTTTCCTTCCTCATCCCTCCCTGTGCCTGTCTCAGACTGCTTCCTCTCCACTAAGTCAAGTCAGTTTATTTGTTGGTTTCAGATCAAACCTTACATTCCTTATAGCCTTTTCTGCCCTTTGTACCTTTTACTGAAGTCTAGTTCTAGTTCATTTACTTCTCTCTCCAGTCATCAAATACATAGTGAGCCCTCCAAGCTGCCAGGCATTCTGCTCAGCGCTTAAGGTATAGAAATGGAATACACTCTTCCTTCCTGCTTCTCAGGTTGCTCATAGTCTCTCTATGAGGGTAGGCAAGTAAACAGAAAGAAGAATGCCTGGGGGGAGTGACTTGATGGAGATGTTTACAGAGAAGTAAAGCAGTGCATTTTAGAAATACCTAACTCACTAGATGAGAAGAGGGGTAGATGCAACTTTAGGGAGACTGTTATTGTGAGAATTGAAAAATAAGCCAAGCAGAGAAGGTAGGTGAGGTCATTTTGGGAATAGGGAACAACTTGAGCAAGAATGGTATTTCCTGCGTGCCTGTATCTGGCTGTATTTTAATTCAGAGATTGAATATTTTTCCATTGACCAGGTACAAAGAACTTTCCTTTCCTAGTCTTTTTACCTTATTATTTGAATCTACTATTTTATCTTTCAAACCATATAAGGGTTAAACATAAGTAGGATGTAGTTCAGTAATTGAAAGTGAAAATAAATATGGGATAACCAGGTAACAGAAAAAGAAAAAAGAAAACCCACAAAATAGAATTATAGACATTAAACCACAGTACCATGATAATTGTAACTGGACTTAAGTCTTCTAGATGGATAAAAAGCAAAACTAAGAATATTCTTAGTTTAATGAGACAAACTGAAACAAGATAGTATAATTAAGGAAATGTTTTAAGTTAGATTGTTCCAATTCAGTTGATCCCTTCTTTAGATAAGCTCTGAAGCCTGAATATAATCCATGTTTCATTAAATATATTTGAGTTCTTAGCGTGTGATAGGCACTACACCAGACACTGGTGATTGTATTAGCTATTATTACTGTATAACAAATGACCACATAGTTAGCAGCTTAAAACAGCCTCTAAACAGTGTCAGACTTTATTTTTTTGGGCTCCAAAATCACTGCAGATGGTGACTGCAGCCATGAAATTAAAAGACGCTTACTCCTTGGAAGAAAAGTTATGACCAACCTAGATAGCATATTAAAAAGCAGAGACATTACTTTGCCAACAAAGGTCCATCTAGTCAAAGCTATGTTTTTCCAGTAGTCATGTATGGATGTGAGAGTTGGACTATAAAGAAAGCTGAGTGCTAGAATTGATGCTTTTGAACTGTGGTGCTGGAGAAGACTCTTGAGAGTCCCTTGGACAGCAAGGAGATCCAACCAGTCCATCCTAAAGGAAATCAGTCCTGAATATTCACTGGAAGACTGATGCTGAAGCTGAAACTCCAATACTTTGGCCACCTGATGCGAAGAACTGACTCATTTGAAAAGACCCTGATGCTGGGAAAGATTGAAGGTGGAGGAGAAGGGGAAACAGAGGATGAGATGGTTGGATGGCATCACCAACTAATGGACATGAGTTTGAGTAAACTCTGGGAGTTGGTGATGGACAGGGAGGCCTGTGTGCTTGCTGCAATTCATGGGGTTGCAAAGAGTCGGACATGACTGAGCGACTGAACTGAACTGAACTGAAACTGATATGAGTTTTAAATTCCGGAATAATTTATCAAATTTTTATTCATTCTTTGGACAAATATTATAAATGATGTATGGGATTTCTTTCATTTACTATTTTTTCATACAAAACACCAAATATCTATATTGATTATCTAACTTTAGTCTTGCTGCAAAAATAAATTATGCGATGATAAGTGATCCATATTTTTAAAGGTTGTATGGTTATCATCCATTTCTCAGTGAAACATCTCAAGTACATTTATGTTGTTACACAATCATATATCTAGAACTCTTTCCGTCTTGCAAAAATGAAACTCTACAGCCTTTAAAACAATTCCTCATTCCTATCCACTCCCCCTCAGATTCTTAGGCAAACCTTCTACCTTCTGTCTCTTAAGAATCTGACTACTCTAGGTAATAAGGTACAAAAGTATTAGTAGAATCACATAGCAGTTATCTTTTTGTAATAGGCCTATATTTCATCTCGCATAATGTTTTCAAATTTCAGCCACATTGTAAAATGTTCAAATTTTCTTTTTTTTAAGGCTAACTATCTTTGTATACACTACAATTTTATTTTAAAACTCATCCACCAATGAACACTTTGGTGTGCTGTTGAACATTGGGGCAATTAATGAGCTCCTTCTTCTCCTATAAATGAGCACACCTGCTAAAGTCATTTCAGTCTTGTCCGACTCTTTGCAAACCCATGGACTTAGCCCATCAGTTTCCTTAGTCCACTTGATTATCCAGGCAAGATACTAGAGTGGGTTGCCATTTCTTCCTCCAGGGGATCCTTCATGACCCAGGGATTCAAACCCAAGTCTCCTGCATCTCCTGATTGGCAGGCTAGTTTTTCCTCCAGCACCCACCTGATTAAGCCTTATTTGAATTAATGTGTACAAAATCTCTCTTTAAGCCTTGCTTTGTATTCTGTTTGGCACAGTAGACAGGACTGGAATTGCTGGATCATATACAGATGGACATCACCTTATGGCAGAAAGAGAACTAAAGAGCCTCTTGATGAAGGTGAAAGAGGAGAGTGAAAAGCTGGCTTAAAACTCAACATTCAAAAAACTAAGATCATGGCACCTGTCCCATCACTTCATGGCAAATAGATGGGGAAAAAATGGAAACAGTGACAGACTTTATTTTTTGGGCTTCAAAAATCACTGCAGATGGTGACTGTAGCCATGAAATTAAAAGATGCTTGCTCCTTGGAAGAAAAGCTATGACCAACCTAGACAGCATATTAAAAAGCAGAGATAGTCTTTGCCGACAAAGGTCTAGTCAAAGCTATGGTTTTTCCAGTAGTCATGTAACAGATGTGAAAGTTGGACCATAAAGAAGGCTGAGCACTGAAGAATTGATGCTTTTGAACTGTGGTGCTGGAGAAGACTCTTGAGAGTCCCTTGGACAGCAAGGAGATCAAACCAGTCCATCCTAAAGGAAATCAAGTCCTGAATATTCACTGGAAGGACTGATGCTGAAGCTCCAATACTTTGGCCACCTGATGCAAAGAGCTGACTCATTGGAAAAGACCCTGATGCTGGAAAGGATTGAAGGCAAGAGGAGAAGGGAGCAACAGAGGATGAGATGGTTGGATGGCATCACTGACTCAATGGACATGAGTTTGAGCAAACTCCTGGGAGATGGTGAAGGACAGGGAAGCCTGGGTGCTGCAGTATCCATGGGGTCACAAAGAGTTGGACAAATACTAGGACAAAAATAAAGTTGGACAAAAACAGTCAACTGAACAACAACACTCAACAACAATTTTTAAAATTCAGGTGAATCTCTACTCATGCAGTAGATTCATGAATAGATAATCAAGTGCCAATTCTTATCCAGTGAAATATATTTGTTACTTTGATCCAACCATTATATATTTTTGTGTTATCTGAATAAAAGGTTACATTTTGTTTACATTAGTAAGGGGTGTACTCAGTGACGGAGTGCTATACATTAAAGATTTGCTAAGTGAAGAGAACAAAATCATCTAAATTCATGTTAACTTTAGGAAAAATAACCCGAATGTGCTGCATGGGACATTCACCTGAATATGAGCAGGGGCATCTCTGTACATAGGATTTGTGTGTCTTTAATTTTGTCCAGATCAAAACCTGCTTTCCATTACACCTTCACATGCAGTCAAAAAATTAAAGGGACATATGTAGGTATTGGTAGGGCTTCCCTCATAGCTCAGTCAGTAAAGAATCTGCCTGCAATGCAGGAGACCCCAGGTTGATCCCTAAGTCAGCAAAGATCATGTCTTAAGAGGAAATGGCACCCACTCCAATATTCTTGCCTGGAGAATCTCCGTGGACAGAGGAGCCTTGCAGGCTACAGTCCATGGGGTCACAAAGAGTTTGCGATACACGACTTAGCATCATAAACCACCAGGCATGGTAAAATAAAATTTGGAAGTTAAATTTTCAGTGAACAATAGTCATTCAATCCTAATTTGGTTCCTTATTTGCTTTGACAAAAAATCTGAATACCAAAGACCTCGTAGTGCAAATAAATATTATATTGAAAGTTAAGAATGCAATCATTTTGTCAAAAGTGTTTTTAACTCACTTGTGTGTAGTACTGTATTTAATCTCATCTGCAGTGTTGTATGAAAAAAAATTATACATTAAAAAGGAATTTGATAGTTTAGTGCACCCCTGCCACCTATAAAATGAATTTTAGGTACTATGTTCTTACGTTTGAAACCTTTTCTTCATCATTCTATCTGCAGATGTTAGTATCGAGAGAGATAGGTATCAAGTTCTCAGATTTCCTTAGTTCTCATCAATATGCTTTCTGAAGACAAGGCCAGGAAGGACCCCTATTGCAGGAGAACAATGGATGAGAAAAAATAGTATGAATCATTTATTCAAGTTCAGGTACAGAAAGTTACAATATCAGTTGACAGAGAGAATTGAGGAGCATTTAACTGTTTGCAACTAGGAAAAACTAAGACAGAAATACAGGGAAAAGTGTAGGAAGTAAAGCTTTCTTTGAAAGGAGTGAGATTTATAGAATGATTCTAGAAAAAATATGAGGTCAAAGGTAGGATATTCGGCCATTCATAGAATATATTTAAAGGGTAGGAGAAAATCAGAGATTGTGATGTGGTGAATGACAAACAAAAATAAGAGAATGTAGAAGCAGAATAAGCATGAATGCTTTATGACAGAACAAATTATTGTGAAAAGCCAGTGCTGGATTACCTAACAGAATGTAGCAGCATGTGCCTTAGGCACTACACAAAAAGGAGGTATAAAAAGGGCAAAGAGGAAGAAAGGGAAAAACAGAGAAAGACAGAATTTTTTTAAAAGAATTTTATATTTTAAAAGTATAAGTAAAGAGAAAGCATCATAGGGATTTTCATAGACAAAAACTGAGTCTTTATGGGCTTTCTTATACACATTGTTCACTGTTATTAATTTTTTATAATTTATATGTCGGAGCTTAAAAGTATATGTTGAGGAGTGTGTGTGTGTGTGCGTGTGCGTGCGTGTGTCTTACATGATTAAGGACTTAAAACTCAAATCTCACTTTAACAGAAAAAATGATTAGGAAAGAAGAGGGTATCCATCAGAGATTGAGGGTGAGGCTAGAGGCTTCTTAGAAGGGCACATTCTTTCCACTTAAGTATAGAAGGAAATAAAGGTTGGATTACGAAGAGAATCTAGAGGGAATTATTCTGAAGAGGAGCCATAAGAAAAAATAAAACAATTAGCATATGGTTACTAGTGTGGGTTGGAAAGAAAAAAAAGATAGATATTTTAAACTAGAAATAGCACATGAAATTTACTGGCCAGGAAAATAGGCTGAAGTGATTTTAGATAGGGAGAGAAATTGTTTGAGAGGCTAAAGCTAGATTGTCTCAACAAAATTTAAAACGAAAAGGAAAACAAAAAACTTGAAGGAGTTACCACTATTTGATTTTAGACTTACGGAGGTTAATCAGACTGTATGGAATTAATGAAATAATAAATTGCATATACTGTGAATAGACGAAACCAGACAATGAACTCATTTAAATATAGTAACTGCTTTTTCACTTTCCTCCATTCAATTACTCCTGTACTTTTTCTAAAAACCAAATATTTTGTTTTTCTATTTGTTGATTTCCATCAAAACCAGTGACCCCACAGCTTACACAAAATAAACCTCTCTGACAAAGGTTGTACATCCAAAATAGATTAAAATAAAAAACCTTTCAATAGAAAATCCAAGTAAGAATACAATCCAATTAGGAAAAACTGAGAGCGTGAACAGATACTTCATGGGTGGCACGTAAGTAAAGCTGACCCTTTAAAAACACAGGTTTGAACTGTGCACGCATACTTGTCTCAAGGAATTGTGTTCAATAAGATCTGCTACAGTAAACTACCAAATTCACAGTGGGTTTAAATTATGGATCTGGCAGGACTGATTCAAGTTTTACATAGATTATTGACTAGCAGAGCCAGTGCCCTAACCTCTAAGTAGTTCAAGGGGTCCCAATAAAAAAAAAAACTGAACATGAAAGATGTTCAAACATCAATTAGCTATGAGAGAAATGAAATTTAAGACATGATAAAGATGTGATATACACTATTAGAATAGCTAAGATATAAAAAAACTACTAATAATATTATATTTCTGAAGAGCATGTGGAAAAACTGGATTTTCATTGTATTTTTGATAGTATGGTAATAAATAGTATAGTTACATTGGAAAACAGTTCGGCAGTCTTTAATAAGCTAAGTGTACCAATGTACCATACACCAACAATTGTAATTCTCAGTGCATAAATTCTAAGAAATGAGGACCATGTGCATGCTGCTAATCGTTTCATGTCATGTCTGACTCTTTGCGACACTGTGGACTGTAGCCCACCAGGCTCCTCTGTCCATGGGATTCTCCAGGCAAGAAACCGTTGGGTTGCCTTTTCCACAACCACCCGGGGATTTCTGTGACCCAGGGATTGAACTCATGTCTCTTATGTACTCCTGTATTGGAGGTGGATTCTTTTCCACAAGTGCACCTGGGAAGCCCTACACAAAAAACTAACATGAACATTCATGCAGTTTATTTGTACCTATTCCCCAAAATAGAAACAAATGGAAATGTCCTTCACAGAGCAAATTTAAAAGCCAACTGGTACACTTAAACATTTTATTTAACAATAAAAATGGATAACTATTGATTCCAAGACAATTAAGTAAATATCAATTTCACTGAAAGAAAATTTCACTGAAAAGGGAGCCAACTTCAGATGCTCACATACTTGTATGGTTCCAATTTCTATATATAACAATTTTGAAATCAAAATATAGTAATAGAAACCCAGACGGTTGAGGGTGTTGGAAGGTTTAGAGCTTGGGGAAGAGTGTGCATCTTAAGGTAACACGACGAGTTTTCTTACAGTGATAGAATTGTCATATCCTGATTCTATTGGGTTACATTGGTTACTCTAGATTTAAAAGGTGTGATAAAATTTCATGGAACTACAGACATACATACACACACACACAACACACACATTATGTATGGATAAAATGGCAATATCTGAATAAGTCTGTTGCTTGCATATTAATCACCGTAGTCCAATGTCAGTTACCTGAGTTTTGATAATATGCAATAGTAAGGATATTATCACTGGGGGGAATCTGGGTGAAGAGTTACATGAAAAACTGTTTACATTTATTTTGGCAATTAAAATAATTCAAAATAAAAAAGGTATAAAGGAGTAGTAGGGATCGTCTAAAGTTACTGAGCAGAGAAGTACTGATAGCCTAAAATTATTCCAACACCTATTTATCAGAATTTCTCCAACAATCTATTTTAAGAATTCGAGACAAGAGTCAGACTCCATTTTAGTCTAGGGCTGATCATAAAAGTCTATAATATACCTAGGTTAACTGGAGAAGTATGAATTTTCTATAATATAAATATAGTTAAAATACAATTTTAATACTACAGTCACATTTGGAAGATGTTATAAGGGGAGCAAGGGCTTCCTTGATGGCTCAGTTGGTAAAGAATCCATCTGCAATGCAGGAGACCTGGGTTCGATTCCTGGGTTGGGAAGATTCCTGGAAAAGGGAACAGCTACCACTTCCAGTATTCTGGGCCCGGGAGAATTCCATGGACCAGAGGTGCCATGGCATGGGTGTCATCAAGAGTTATAGACAATCTGAGCGGACGTTCAATATAAGACAGAAAGGGGTTCAAAAGACGGTATAGTTGTTTGAAAAATAGTTGCCATTTTATTCCTTTCCCTAAATGAAACACTTTTAGGTAGTTATTTCTTACCTGGTTGGTCTTGGCCATGTGAACTTGCTTTGGTCAATGAAACAGTAGCAAGCAGAAGTTCTAACAAGGGTTGGACTTGGGGGAAAAGGAGTAAAGGAGGGTATTAGGAATTTTAAAAGGAGAGCAGAAAGAATGAAATATTCATTTTGTATGTAGATAGTTAATTGATGAAGAAAATGCAGTAGGGATTCAACCTTGTGAGCTGAAGTTATAAAGTGAGATCAATCATCACATATTCCGGGGTGTGTGTGTGTAGGTCTCCTGTCCATGTTCAACTGACCAGAGTACAGGCAGAGAGTGTGAGGAATTTGGTTTCAATAGAGTTGGGGTATTGACATTGCAACAAAGGTAGAGGAAGAAAGGACAAAGGGATATGAAGCTGTGTGAGAGGGAGAGACTCGGTGATGGGGGCTCTTTGGATTTCACTTCTGGATAAGAGGGAGAAACTGGAAGGCTGTTATCAGCACTAGAGAAAAATTACTGGAGACAATAAAACTATCAATACTACTGGGAAACACAGAATTGTTGGAGCAATTGGTATTAAAGGATGTAAGGCACGGTGAAAAGGTGGAAAAGGTGCTTCCAGTGCAGAAAACCTGAAACGGAGATTAGAATGTTGTTGTAAGTAGGATGTAAAGAAACTGGAAGTCCAAGGAGTTAACACAAATTTTCGGCTTGGTAGTGATGCTGCATTTCAGTTGAACACAGTAAGCCACATGCTAATCATGTAAAACTGGGAAGATAAGACTGGATGTCAGGATATGACAAGGGACAATGGCGTGTGGCTAATGGTTTGGTCTTCAAAGGACTGTGGTTTGCGATTTGAGGTGGGGAAGAAAGAAAGCGGTCTAGAATGACCAATGAAGGAGCATGGAGGGAATTAAACCATTAATTTAAAAAAAATATATATTACTTTCCCAGTATGTTCCAAACTCTTGTCTGAGCTCATAGTTTGAGTACTAGGAGCACATTAGTGAACAAACTTTCAGTTCAGTGGTGGGGGAATTTTTTGTTCCCCATTGGTGTCTATAAATCAGGTAAAAGCAACAAAAATATCTCACAACACATTTTATGTGTTTATACCTCAAAGACGGGTCTATGATTACAATTTATTAACATTATAAATTTTTTGAAAAAAATTAAGGGGGAAACATTGAGTTCTTCACCAAATTCTCCTGTAGTTGTAAGAGATCAGTTTAGATGATCACTCTCAATTGTTGTTGTCAACTTCCCGTGGCTAGCCACTGTGCCAACCATATGTTGGTTCTGGCACCAGACTGATTTTGTAGTCATACATGCGATTCAGAGAAATTCTTTAACCTTCATATATGCGAATATATCACCAAGATCCCAGGAGCCCTGGCCTAAAGATGGCAAGAATGTTTGTGTCTGCTGGGAGATATTGTTTGTAGTGGTTACAGATTTCTGATATGAATGGAGAGTGAGTTTTTCAGGAAATAATAGTGAGTCTCTGGCCAAAAGAGGCAGAGAACTAAGAAGAAATAGAGGCAGTTTTCAGTGGATAGCTTCAGCTTCTTTAAAGTATCACCAAGTCGAACTCTATTCATGTATTCTCATGGGACTAGTTTCTGCTGACTTTCTTAGTAAATATCTAATACTCCTAGTTTGTATGTGGTGGATTAGTACTTGTTTCACAAAGTTACCAGATATCCCTATGGCTACTATCATCTCAATCTGAAGAAACTCTATTAGGATATGTAACACAATTGCTTATTGCAAAACATTGCCCTTGAAGAAGAGTACCACTGGTGAAGAGTCACCCCATACTTATTGTTGCATCTACTGTTCCCTATGGTATACTTGCCTATGGTATACTTCCTATACTCTTTTCTTAGTTAACTTCTTTTCATCTTTCAAATCTCAGTTCAGTTTTCCCTCAAATAAGTCATCCCTGACATTTATTGAAAGCTTACTTATGAGCTGGGAAGTAAGCTAATCAGATATATAATATCTCATTATTTTATGTACACGAAAGAGACATTTGCTGAGAGAAATTAAGTAACTTGCCAAAAGTCACATAGCAAATAAGTGATAGAGTTTGGTCTCTATCATAGGTTCATTCCATGCTACAGCCCACATTTTCCTTTCTTTCTTTTTTTAAAATACAATGCCGTATTGTACTGAAGCCAATTATGCTCATGAGTTTACTACAGCATGTGGATGGATGGAATTCTTTAGGTCAGGAGCCCAGTGATAGGAATGAGCAAAAGCTACTGTGAACTGGGTGATCAAAGAATTGTGGCTACAAATCTTGCCTTCTTCCAGATAAGCATGAGTCTAAAAGGTTGATTTAGGCTAGGATGCGGTGATTTTAGAGTTTCTAAGCTGGGTGGCAGTGAGGAAGGACTTATCCATGAGCAGTTACAAAAGAAAGCATCTTATGCCTCCTGGAGAAATTAAAATTGAAAACCAGACAGATCGACCAATGTGTATGTCAGTGCATAGATGTGAGAAAGAAAAGATGGATGCAGATGTTCATTCTTTTCTTCTTTCAGCAAGTATTTATTTCATTGTTCTAATTGCTGAGGATACAGAGATTTATGATACAGATGTATTACTTCCCTTATGGAACATACATTTTAGTGAGACAGTAGGATAGAAACTGAGGAAATAATTAAAAATTTGAAGTTTGAAAACTGTAGAGGAAATCCCTGAGCTATAACAACATGATTTTAGTAGCTCTCTGTAGCTTTGACCATTGCTTGAGAAGGAAGATTGCTAAGGGTTTATGGTTTTGGCAGTAATAATCATACTTATCATTTATATAGTTCTACTATATAACAGGCATTGTTTTAGGCACCTATATATATCCACCTTATCCATCCCCATTTCTGTGAGATCTAGCAGACTGATTGAATAGTGGCATGAGATCAAATTACTTCAAATGGCAGCCCTGGGATTCACACATGGATCCTAGTTATTTACCCAAAAGAAGTGAAGACACATATCCACATAAAGATTTGTGTGCAAATGTTGATAGCAGTTTTTTTTCATAATAGCCTTAAACTGGAAACAACCCAAATTTATATCAATAGGTAAATGGATAAACAAAGCTCTGCACAGCTGTAAATGGAATACCCTGAAGCAATGAAGAAATGAACTATCAGTCATGCAGCAATATGGATGTCTTAAAAACATCATAATAAGCAAAAGAAGCCAACCTCAATAAAAGCACACTCTGTGTGATTTCACTTACATGAAGGTCTAGAATTATGAAAATGAATTATGTTTGTATAAATAAAATTAATGTCTGCTAATGTGGGTGGGATTGACTGCAAGAGACATGATCATGAAAGAGTTTTCTTGGGTGATGGAAATGTTTTATATCCTGATTGAGGTGGTGATTACACAGATGCACACACTTGTCAAGACTCATCAAACTGTATATTTAAAATATGTATTTTATTGTCTGTAAATAATACCTCAATGGGGTTGTTTAAAAATTCTAATGCAGAATGATACATGCAATAGGAGCACATGGGGATACAATGTAGAGCTACCTAACTCAAGGTTGGAGAGAAGAGGGGAGGGAGAAAAAGACAGAGACAGAGATAAACAGAGAGAGAGAGAGGCAGAGACAGAGAGTGTTTTCATTAAAAAATGATTTACAGATTGACTTAATAAACAATATGACTTAATTAGTTGAAGCTCTGGGGAAAAGGCATTTGTAATTGAGAAAATAGTTTGTTCAAATTTCAAAGCATGAGAGATATTGTTACTGAATGTTACTGCACGAGGGCTTTCTCTAGTTGTGGCGAGATGGGGGTACTCTTTGTTGTGGTGCACGAGCTTATCATTGTGGTGGCGCAAGGTCTCTAGAGCCTGAGGACTCAGCAGTTGTGGCACACAGGCTTAGTTGGCACATGGCATGTGGAATCTTCCTGGGCCAGCGATCGAACCGGTGTCTCCTGTATCGGCAAGTAGATTCTTATCCACTGGACCACCAGGGAAGCCCCATGGCAGTTTTTAAAGGTAAAAAAAGGGGAATTAATTTCAGTTAATCATCGAGGCAGAATGTTAGATTCTGTGTCATTTTCTAGTGTGTGAAGGCTGGTTGATTGCTCATAATCTTTATTCATATGTTATCTCATCTGCATGGTAAAATTAAAAGCAGAAGTTGAAAGGGCATGATAAAAGGAATAAAGTAACCTCTGATGGGACTTTCCAGTAATTGTAATCTAGAATTTAAGAACGGGGATGAAAGTTATAATTGTTACAAGCACATTGATTTAAAGTAACATCTGCATTTATACAAAGAAACATCTGCTTTACCCCTAAAATATGTTTATAATTCCATTGGATAGAAATATGGAGCACTCTGACAGAGAAGTATCCAGTTGGCTTGAGAGAAAATAAATGACTGTGGGAGGAATATTCTCAGGATGACCCTCTCTTCTTTAGAAAAGAGACCTAGGACTATGCAAAGGAAGACCTTATGACTTGCCAAAGTAAAATTTCAGGCAAAGGTTTTCTTACAAGATGGGACAATTCAACCTTGTCAGTACCTGATTTTTATTTGTTTGACCTTCAGTGAAAAAATGAGACTAAGCCCACTTAAAAATACAAATAATTTCAAACTTCTAAATAAGTCTGACAACTGCATGTACACTTTTGAATAAGCCTTTGGTTCAAAAGATAGGAAAACCATAAAAGCAATACAAAACACATCTCTCTGACTTTAGTATCTTCTGAATTCACAATTTTAGTAGACTTATGAGTTCTGAACTTTTATATGACTAAATTGTTTTGATGTCTTTATTTTAGTGGCCTAATTTTAGCCTAAATCCTACTTAACTTCTGTAGTTTTTTGACAGAGTTGACCACTCTTCTCTTGAAATTCTTCTTTGTCCTTTGTGACACTGTTTTCTCTTATATATCTTCCTATGTTTCAGGATCTCATCCTTAATCTCTTTTTCAGATGTTCTAAGATTCTACAATTCCGCTAGGTTTTAACTGAGGCCTCTTACACACTAAGGCTGTGTTTAAAGTCAGTATGATCCTGCCTGCCACTTAACAGTGAGGAAAATCCAGAATTTTGCAACTTCCCATTTGAATGCTTTTCAGAGTTTGACAGTATAGCCTCATTAGGTTTTTGACAGCTTTTTTCCTGTTAAAACTTACAACTTGAATGAGTCAGCCCCATCATAAATTTCATTCTTACTAGTCATCATTGTTCCAAATGCAAATATCTAGGTCTTTTTCACTATGCTGTGCTTCTTACCTTCACTCTACTTTTCATAGCTGACCTCACTCCAGTATTTTTCAATTTGCCCTCTGAAATCCTTATTCCATCATAAATGAGTCCCTTACCTGGTAAACCTCTTCAGAAAATGCTGCCCCCAACTCTTGCCCTTAAATCCTCTGAAGAAACTTCCAACAATAGTTGTCTGTAAGTAATAGCACATGGGGATGGGGGAAGAAAAATGGAAGAAAATCTAATTTGACAACTCCAGAGTGCTTATTATGTGTCAGCCAGATCTGGAAGATTGATTTATTCCTACATTCCCAATGCAGTGTTGTTTTAGCTTGAAAACATTCCACATTTATATATAGTTTGCCAACTAACTTTTAAGGGGGCATCCCAGGTGGCACTAGTGGTCAAGAATCCGCCTGCCAATGTAGGTGATAGACACAGGTTTGATCCTTGGATTATGAAGAACCCCTGGAGTAGGAAATGGCAGGCTATTACATGGGGTCTCAAAGAGTCAAACATGACTGAACACACACCTAACTTGATTGAATGTGGACTTTTTTTTACAATAGTGATTTTGTTCTCTACATATTGTTCATAACCTAATTTTTCACTTAATAATATGAGAGAAATATTTTTCAATGACATTAAATATTATCCACAGCTGACATAGGGAGCTCAAATCTGGTGCTCTGAGACAACCTAGAGGGGTGGAATGGGGTGGGAGGTGAGAGGGAGGTTCAAGAGAGAGGGGACATATGTATACTTATAGCTGTTTCATGTTGATATATAGCAGAAACCAACACAATATTGTAAAGCAATTATCCTCCAATTAAAAATAAATAAATTTAAAAAATTTCTTGACATTTATCAAGAAGACCATAATTAATTTAATTGATATTATATTGTTAGAACTTAATTTTCTAAATTTCTCTGTTATAAAATATACTGTGACAATCAACTTTGGACCTAAATCATTGTGGTCTTCTCTGATTAGATAAACAGGTCCTAAATTCTGATTGGAACACATTCCTAGATGTTGAATTGTTGTATCAGTTGGGTCAAAAAGTATGAACATTTTCAAGACTTTTGTTTTGGTTCTTCTTTGTGAAACTGATTTTTAGAACTGACATGTTTGTTTTCATTGGAAAGTTAATACATGTTCATTGTGTACAATTTAGAAAACATAGAATAAACAGAATAAAATAAAATTAATGTCTAATTCTAAAGATAATAAGTATTAACAAGTATGTGTTGTTTCTTTTCCTCTCTTAAATAAAATTTTGGATAATATACATACTATTTAACAACCTAATTTTTCACTGAATACATCATAAATTTTTTACATGTCATTAAAAAGTCTTCAGAAACATTGTTTTCTAATGACTACATATGGCTACATCATATAAGCATACTATGTTTAATCTATAATTTTGATATTTGGTGGTTTCTAAATTTTATGATTATAAATAATACTATAATAAATATCTAGGTACATATATCTTTGTGCTATGCTGTAAGTAGTCGTTCAGTTGTGTCTGACTCTTTGCGACCCCATGGACTGTAGCCCACCAGGCTCCTCTGTCCATGGAGATATTCCAGGCAATAATACTGTAGTGGATTTCCATGCCCTCCTCCAGGGGATCTTCCCAACCCAGAGATGGAGCCCATGTCTCCCGCATTGCAGGCAGATTCTTTATTGTCTGAGCCACCAGGGAAGCCCACATGTATCTTTGTACAAGTTTATAATTCTATCCTTAGAGTAATTCCAGAAATGTAGTTGATGGGTCAAGTTATGTGATTATTATAACTGATATAATTAGAAGAAAAAAATTGTATTAATTTCCATTCCCCCAGCAAGGTATTAAAGTGTCTGTATATCCCTCACCCTTGCAAGTTTAGATATTATACTTTAAAAACATATTAATTTTGTAAGCAGAAGTACTGGTATTACTTTGAATTTATTTGACTTCAATCTTTTACCTTTGACTATAACATGAGCTGGGCTTCCTGGGTTGCGCTAGTGCTAAAGAACTCACCTGTCATTGCAGGAGACCTAGAGGTGCAGGTTCCATCCCTGGGTTGGGAAAATCCCCTAGAGAAGGGCAGGGCAACCCACTCCAGTATTCTTTCCTAGAGAATCCCAGACAGAGGAGCCTGGTGGGCTACAGTTCATAGGGTCAAAAAGAGTTGGACATGACTGATGAGACCTAGCATGCATGTGTGATATAAACTGTGGTTTTTCACAGATACCCTTTATAAGGTTTAGGGAACTCCCTTCTATTTCTAATTCTGTGAGTGTTTTTTATCATAAAAGGTGTTGGATTTTTGTTAAAATTTTAATATTTATTGGTCAATGTATAACTTTTTAATATTAAAATTAATTTTTAATCATACATGTAATGCAAAATTCAAACATTAAAGGTAAAGTTAAAGTCCCTTTGACATCATCCTAAAATTTGAGACCATTCTCCCTCCCTAGAGATGACTACATTTATTAATTTGGTGATGATCCTTCCAAATATTTATAGATATCACCATAGAAAATCTGCTGTATTATATGTTAATATGTATACACATGAATGGTATCTATATCTCTATATTTATACCAATTACCTCTTTTTCTCTCAATTATGTCATATATATTTCTATGTTAGATATCCATATTCTTCTTAAGCCCTATATGTTATATATGTATATTCTAACTCATAAACTTATAATTATGATTCAGGAAGCATAAGAGAGAAAATAAATGAATAAAGCACTCAACTCATGATGTTAGAACAAAAATGTATGGAATGTAGAAATGTATGTAGATGAAAAGGATGTTAAAATTAAAAAACATAAATGTAGGATTAATTTAAAAAAAATCCAAAATCATTTTCATGGAATCACACACACATATTCATACAAAGTTTAAGCAGATCAAGTCAAAAAATAAACGAACTAGTAAGATTAGGAATTATTCAGTTCAGTTCAGTTGCTCAGTCATCTCCGACTCTTTGCAACCCCGTGGACTGCAGCACACCAGGCTTCCCTGTCCATCACCAACTCCCAGAGCTTACTCAAACTAGTCCAGTCTATCGAGTCAGTGATGCCATCCAACCATCTCATCCTCTGTTGTCCCCTTCTCCTCCTGCTTTCAGTCTTTCCTAGCATCAGGGTCTTTTCCAATGAGTCAGTTCTTTGCATCAGGTGGCCAAAGTATCGGAGTTTCAGCTTCAGTATCAGTCCTCAATGAACATTCAGGACTGATTTCCTTTAGGAGTGACTGGTTTGATCTTGCAATCTAAGGCACTCTCAAGAGTCTTCTCCAACACCACAGTTGAAAAGCATCAATTCTTTGGCGCTCAGCTTTCTTTATGGTCCAACTCTCACATCCATACATGACTACTGGAAAAACCATAGCTTTGACTGTATAGACCTTTGTCGGTCTCTGCTTTTTAATATGCTGTCTAGGTTGGTCATAGCTTTTCTTCCAAGGAGCAAGCATCTTTTAATTTCATGACTGCAGTCACCATCTGCAGTGATTTTGGAGCCTGAGAAAATAAACTCTGTCATCGTTTCCATTGTTTCACCATCTATTTGCCATGAAGTGATGGGACCGGATGCCATGATCTTAGTTTTTTGAATGTTGAGTTTTAAGCCAGCCTTTTCACTCTCCTTTTTCACCTTCATCAAGAGGCTGTTTAGTTCCTCTTCGCTTTCTGCCATAAGGTTGGTGTCATCTGCATATCTGAGGTTATTGATATTCTCCCTGCAATCTTGATTCCAGCTTGTATCTCATCCAGCCCAGCATTTTTTCCCCAACATTTTTTTGAAAATAAAAAAATTTTGATGAAATTGAAAAATTTGTTAGAAGATAGAAATGATCAGTGTTTGCTTAATAATACTGAAAAACATGAACAGAAGAAGAGTACACTGAAGATACTGGAAAGCTGTCAAGTAATGATGTACATAAAACAGCGTTCCCCAACCCCCAGGCCACGACTGTTAGGAACCAGGCTGGCTGCATAGCAGGAGGTGAGCAGCAGGCAAGTGAGCTGAACCTTCCATCTTCCATCCCCTTACCCAGCTGTGTAAAAACTGTCTTTCCACGCAAGCTGTCCTTGGCGCCAAAAAGATTGGGGACCACTGACATAAAAGACTAAAGCAGGTTTTGTTTTCCTGCACTCCTCTCAAACTTCCATGGAACAAATAATTCTTGCTCCAAATAGGCAATTACAGGGTTACATATGAGATTCGAAGCTTCTTAATTTATACTTACAAAGTTAGCATAACTCTGTTAGCGATATCTGAGAAAGATTGCAGAACAAAACAACATATCAATCTTATTTATGAATATATATGGAAAAATCCCAAGTGATTTATCAAATGGTTTCAAGGGTTATTTTGAGAATATAACACACTGTGACTAAGCAGATTATATTTACAAAGGGCATTGGTGTTTCAGAGTTTGTAACACTATTAATAAAATCCATCATAATTTTACAAAATGTATTAAAATAATCAATTAAAATTTTACATCTGTTCCTGAATTTAAACAAGCAAATAACTAAACTCTTAGCTAAGAATACAATTATACTTACATAATATGATAAAACTCTCTCTAGTCAATATCTAAATTTTTAACAGATGGTGAAAAATTAAACACATTTCTATTAAAATCTATCAATACCATCATTTCTTTTTTTCTCATTATTCTGGAAATTCTACTTAGTGTGACAAAAGGACAAGAAAATATACATATTACAAAGAAGAACACAAAATCATCACTATTTACAATTGTAAAATTGCTCCCTAGTAAACCCAAGAGTCATCAGAAAAAATCATTAGAAAAAATAAGAGAATTCAGTAGAGTTTCCAGTTGCAAAATATAGGGCAAAATTTAAGTTTGATCATATACCTACAAGAATAAATTTGCAAACATAATGGGAAAAAAGCCTATTCACAAAAGCAAAATTATAGCAGGAAATGCTCAGGGACCTTTATGAAGAAAGCTATTAGACTTCACAAATGTTATGTTAAAAGAAACATGACTAAGCAGAGACTCTATGTTTCTGGATGAGAAGATAGTATTGCTCTGATGCCAGAGATATAGATGTATATATTTAATATAATTCCAATTAGAATTTCCAAATCTACAATGATACATGTGGTACTGGTATTAGAATACGCATCCATATAAATGATGCAGAACAGAAAACTCTCCACATTCCCCAAACATAGTTAATATTTAGTATATGATAAAGGTTTCATTTGGCTCATTTGTGTATTCCTGGTTCATCTTTATAAATGTATGGTTGTTGATTAGATATAGATGGAGATGTAGATAAAGATGTAGATGTAGATACAATTTTATCCTAATTCATGTGCATCTCTTACAAATCTTCTTCCATTGGTGGTTTATGGTTTTGTTCCAATTTGAGTTTCATATATATAGTATATATTATATATTATATATATATATATATATATATATATATATATAATATTTATTTTATTTATTTGGCTGTGCTGGGTCTTCATTTGCTGTGCGGATTTTTTTTCTCTAAGTTTGTGGCAAGCAAGGGCTACTCTCTAGTTGTGGTTCATTAGCTTCTCATTGCAGTGGCTTCTTTTGTTGTGGAACACAGGCTCTAGAGCATTTGGGCTTTAATAGTTGCAGTGTGTAGGCTCGGTAGTTGTGACTCCTGGACCCTAGAGAACAGGCTCGATAGTTGTGGCATATGGGCTTATTTGCTCCATGGACCCTATGGACTTGGCATGTGGGATCTTCCCAGACCAGGGATTGAATCAGCGTCCCCTGTTTTGGCAGGAGGATTCTTTACCACTGAGCCACCAGGGAAGCCCAATCTGAGTTTCTTCAACTTCAATAAAGGAGTTTAAATAATTGCTTTTATTTTAATAATTATTAAATTTAGTTTTGCTTCTTAAATTTTGCTTTATTTAATGTTTCTCTTTATTTAAAAAATCTTAGTTTATTATGTGCTTAATCTTTTTCTTTGTTTCCTTTATATTATTATGTATAATAATGCTTATTCTTGTTTAAAACAGTAACACTATATTTGTGTCTGTAATTCTTAAATGTCAACATTAAAATTTTTTTTTATTTGGCTGCATTGTGTCTTAGTTGAGGCATGTAGGATGTTTCTTTGTGGCACATAGACCTAGTTGTGGCACACAGTCTCCTGATTGCAGGGGCTCAGTAGTTGTGGCATGCAGGTTTAGTTGCTCCTCAGCATGTGGGATCTTAATTCCATGACCAGGGATTGAACTCTCATCCTCTGAATTGCAAGGTGGATTCCTAACCACTAGGAAAGTCCCCAAATGTCATTATTAGAATAAATAAGTTTTTTTAAAAAAATAAAAAAATTTCTATTCACATTTCTCTATATAAGATGAGGATATTAGTATGTTTTAAATTTATTCCACCACAGTGTCTCCTATCTTCCACTTTGCTTTTGCTGTTTATTTTTTGAAGTTTTGCATGCTGTGTGCTAAGTCGCTTCAGCTGTGTCCAACTCTTTGTGACCCTATGGACTGTAGCCCACCAGGCTCCTCAGTCCATGGGATTCTCCAGACAAGAATACTGGAGTGTTGCCATTCCTTTCTCTAGGGGATCTTTCTGACCCAGGGATAGAACACAAGTCTCTTGAGTCTCCTGCATTGGCAGGCGGGTTCTTTACCACTAGTGTTATATGGGAAGTGTAGGTATTCTTGCTTGAAAATTCCATGGACAGAGGAGCTTGGCAGGCTACAGTCCACGGGGCTGCAAAGAGTCAGACATGATGAGAAAACAGTACAAAGATACATTTTTATAATTCAAGAGTCACAAAAGAGTATATAGTGAAATATTCTCATTACCACTATGCAAGCTATCTAGTTCCCCCCTCTGCAGGCAAGCAACCAAAGTTATCACTTTGTCAAGGTGTTGTTATACAATAATAATTTGCTTTTTTGCCTTTTCTGCTGGGAGATTTTCTCTATTCCTTTGAGAGCAAACACGTTATGTTGGTTATTATCATATTATCAATCAACTCAAGAAAAATGTGTATATAGTTGCTGGTTCTGTTCTTATTTTTAAAACTTGCTTGTGATGGGTCTGCTAAGATTTTCTATTTATTCCTGGTTCAGTTTTGGAAAGTTATACTTTTCTAAGAATTTGTCCATTTCTTCCAGGTTGCCCATTTTATTGGCATCTAGTTGCTGATGGTAGTCTCTTATAATCATTTGTATTTCTGTGTTTTCTGTTGTGATTTCCCCATTTTCATTTCTAATTTTGTTGATTTGATTCTTCTCCCGTTGTTTCTTGATGAATCTGGCTAATGGTTTGTCTATTTTATTTATCTTCTCAAAGAAGAAGCTTTTAGCTTTGTTGATTTTTCCTATGGTCTCCTTTGTTTCTTTTTCATTTATTTCTGCCCTAATTTTTGAGATTTCTTTCCTTCTACTAACCCTGGGGTTCTTCATTTCTTCCTTTTCTAGTTGCTTTAGGTGTAGAGTTAGGTTATTTATTTGACTTTTTTCTTGTTTCTTGAGGTAAGCCTGTATTGCTATGAACCTTCCCCTTAGCACTACTTTTACAGTGTCCCATAGGATTTGGGTTGTTGTGTTTTCATTTTCATTCATTTCTAGGCATATTTTGATTTCTTTTTTGATTTCTTCTATGATTTGTTGGTTATTCAGAAGCGTACTGTTTAGCCTCCATATGTTTGTATTTTAATGATTTTTTTCCCTGTAGTTGACATCTAATTTTACTGCACTGTAATCAGAAAAGATGCTTGAGGTGATTTCAATTTTTTGAATTTACCAGGCTAGATTTATAGCCCAAGATTTGATCTATCCTGGAGAAGGTTCCGTGTGCACTTGAGAAAAAGGTGAAATTCATTGTTTTGGGTGAAATGTCCTAAAGATATCAATTAGGTCTGACATGCTCATTGTATCATTTAAAGCTTGTGTTTCCTTTCTAATTTTCTGTTTAGTTCATCTATCCATAGGTGTGAGTGGGGTATTAAAGTCTCCCACTATTATTGTGTTACTGTTAATTTCCCCTTTCATACTTGTTAGCATTTGCCTTACATATTGCGGTGCTCCTATGTTGGATGCATATATATTTTATAATTGTTATATCTTCTTCTTGGATTGATCCTTTGATCGTTATGAAGTGTCCTTCTTTGTCTCTTTTCACAGCCTTTATTTCAAAGTCTATTTTATCTGATATGAATATTGCTACTCCTGTTTTCTTTTGGTCTCCATTTGTGTGAAACATCTTTTTCCAGCCCTTCACTTTCAGTCTGTATGTGTCCCTTGTTTTGAGGTGGGTCTCTTGTAGACAGCATATATAGGAGTCTTGTTTTTGTATCCATTCAGCCAGTCTTTGTCTTTTGGTTGGTGCATTCAACCCATTTACATTTAAGGTAATTATTGATAAGTATGATCCCATTGGCATTTACTTTGTTGTTTTGGGTTTCGAGTTTTATATACCATTTCTGTGTTTCCTGTCTAGAGAAGATCATTAGGATTTGTTGAAGAGCTGGTTAGGTGGTGCTGAATTCTCTCAGCTTTTGCTTGTCTGTGAAGCTTTTGATTTCTCCTTCATATCTGAATGAGATCCTTGCTGGGGGTACAGTAATCTGGGGTTGTAGGTTTTTTTCTCTTTCATCACACTTTAAGTATGTCCTGCCATTCCCCTTCTGGTCTGAAGAGTTTCTATTGAAAGATCAGCTGTTATCCTTATGGGAATCCCCTTGTGTGTTATTTGTTTTTTTTTCCCTTGCTGCTTTTAATATTTTGTTCTTTGTGTTTTGACCTTTGTTAATTTGATTAATATGTGTCTTGGGGGGTATTTTGCCTTGGGTTTTATCCTGTTTGGGACTCTCTCGGGGTTTCTTGGACTTGGGTGATTATTTCCTTCCCCATTTTTAGGGAAGTTTTTCAACTATTATCTCCTCAAGTATTTTCTCATGGCCCTTCTTTTTGTCTTCTTCTCTTCTGGGACTCTTATGATTTAAATGTTGGGGCATTTAACATTGTCCCAGAGTTCTCTGAGGTTGTCCTCATTCCTTTTAATTATTTTTTCTTTTTCCCTCTCTGCTTCATTTATTTCCACCATTCTATCTTCCACCTCACTTATCCAATCTTCTGCCTCAGTTATTCTACTGTTGGTTCCCTCCAGAGTGTTTTTGATCTCATCTATTGCATTATTCATTATTGATTGACTCTATTTAATTTCTTCTAGGTCCTTGTTAAACGTTTCTTGCTGCTTCTCAATCCTTATCTCCAGGCTATTTATCTGTAACTCCATTTTGTTTTCAAGATTTTGGATCATTTTTACTGTCATTATTCTGAATTCTTTTTCAGGTAGACTCCCTATCTCCTCCTCTTTTGTTTGGTTTGGTGGGCATTTATCATGTTTCTTATTCCTGCTGAATATTTCTCTACCTTTTCATTTTGTTTAGATTGCTGTGTTTGGGGTGGTCTTTCTGTATACTGGCAGTTGATGGTTTCTCTTTATTGTGGAGGTTCCTCCTTGTGGGTGGGGTTGGATGAGTGACTTTTCAAGGTTTTCTGGTTATGGAAGCTTGTGTCGGTGTTCTGGTGGGTAGAGGTAGACCTCTTCTCTCTGGAGTGCAATGAAGTGTCCAGTAGTGGGTTTTGAGGTGTCTATGGGTTTGGTGTGACTTTTGGCTGCCTGTATTTTAATGCTCAGGGTTATGTTCCTGTGTTGTTAGAGAATTAGCTTGGTATGTTTTGCTGTGAAACTTGTTGGCTCTTGGGTGGAGCTTGGTTTCAGTGTATGTATGGAGGCTTTTGGATGAGCTCTTGTCGATTAATGTTCCTGGAAGTCAGGAGTTTTCTGGTGTTCTCAAGTTTTGGATTTAAGCCTCCTGCCTCTGGCTTTCAGTCTTATTCTTACAGTAGCCTCAAGACTTCGCCATCCATACAGCACCGATGATAATATATCTAGGTTAATGGTGAAAAGATTCTCCACAGTGAGGGACACCCAGAGAGGTTCACAGAGTTACATGGAGAAGAGAAGAGGGAGGAGGGAGACAGAGGTGACCAGGAGGAGAAGAGGGGGAATCAAAAGGGGCGTGCACAGTCTAGCCAGTAATCAATTCCCTGTGTGCTCTCCACAGTCTGGAACACTCAGAGAGTTTCACGGAGTTCCATAGAGAAGAGAAGAGGGAGGAAGGAGATAGAGGTGACCATGAGGAGAGGAAGTGAAGTGAAGTGAAAGTTGCTTAGGGAGAGGAGGGGTAGTCAAAAGGAGAGAGACCAGTCTAGCCAGTAATCAGTTCCCTAAGTGTTCTCCACAGCCCGGAACACCCAAAGAGATTCACAGAGTTAAGTAGAGAAGCGAAGGGGGAGGGAAGAGATAGAGGTTACCTGGGGGAGAAAAAGAAGAGTCAAAAGGGGAGAGAGCAATCAAGCCAGTAATCACACTCCTAAGTAAAAATGAATACTGAAGATTGGATTCTTAAAGGTACAAAATTGATAACAAATACCAAAAAGCAAAGATTAAAAATCTAGAGTAGAGGTTAGACTCTCAAAAATACAATATAAAAAAAAAACAAAGTCACAAAAATTATTAAAATATATATATATATATATATGAAATTTGCTTTAAAAATAGAGCCTTTTTTTGCAAGGTAATAGTAGGTTATAAAAATGAAAATTAAAGGAGGTAATAAAGAACTTAAAAAATAAAAAAAAATTAAATTTAAAAATAATAATAGTAAAATATATCTTGGAATTTCTCTGGAGCTGTTGAGGGCAGTGGTGTGGGGTCAGTTCAGTTTCAGATAGTTCATTGTTCCAGCTTATACTTCTTCTCGAGGTCTAGAGGCCCCTTCCAATGCAGTCAATGCTAACTCCAGGATTTAATCTGATGTTGCACCTTTCCCTTCCAAAGCAGTTCGCTCCATTTATTTTGGCTTTTTCTGTTTGCAAGTCTCTTCAGTGTCTAATTTCCACCCTGACACAAAGGGACGAAGGTGGTCATTTATTTAGGCTCACTTGTTCAATTGTGCTGTGGGGAGGGAGGAACACTGCAAACAAATATCACTGGCATGTGTGGGGAGTGCTCACAGTGTCTGGGCCACACTGGGTTTGCCCCTGCTCACGCATGTGTGCTTTCTCAGTCTACACTGCTTAGGCTCCAGGTTGCTCTGAAGGGGAGTTGTCTAAAGCAGGCCCTGGGTTGCGTGCACTTCCCAGGTCTAAGCCACTTGGGTTCAGGTTCTCGGGTATTCCATAAAGGCACAGACTCAGTTGGGCCTGCGTTTTGTGCCCTTCCCAGGTCTGAGCAGCTCAGGTGACCAGGTGCTTGATGAGTGCACTCTCCCCAGGTGGGTGGTGCATATTATCACCTCCTTGGTCCCAGCCGCTCATTTTCCCAGGTGCACTGCAAGAGCGCTGTCTCAGGTGTCCTGTGTGTCTCCTCTGGGGAGCTGATCTCTGATTGTGACCCTCCTGGCAGATATCAACCATCCAGGATCCCAGGAAGACTTGATTAGCAACTGGGAGCCTGCCCACAGTTTGGTGGATGATGCAGTCTCTAGGGCTGAGATTGCCCCTTGCCTTCTGGCTCTGGCTGCTACCCACCTTCCTCTCTGCCTCCTGCGGTGGGAGGGGCCGGTTGGCAGCCAGCTATCTCTGCTCTGGTGTTCGATCAATCCTTTGTTCTGTGAGCTGGCCAGGTTGTGCCTTAGAGCTTTTAGCGGGAAAGTTCTCTCTCTCTCTCTTTTTATTCTTTCTCTGGCTATTCCACAGTTTGTGTTGCTATCTCACATTAGCTCCTTCAGATTGTCTTCAGGGCATTCAGGCCTGGTCCTTACCCTAAGCATGCAGCCCACACCTCCCTGTCAGCCCCTGCTCGCTGCTGGCAGATGCGAGCATCTGGGCTACTTCTCCATTGGGAGTTGCGGTTAGGCACGTAATCTGTGGTGTTTTTTTTTTCCCTCCCAGTTATGTTGCCCTCTGAGATTCCAAAACTCCCCACAGACCCGCTGGTGAGAGGGTTTCCTGGTGTTTGGAAACTTCTCCTTCACGACTCCCTCCCCAGGACAGGTCTCCATCCTTAACTCTTTTGTCTCTCTTCTTGTCTTTTATATTTTGTCCTACCTCCTTTTGAAGACAATGAGCTGCCTTTCTGGGTGCCTGGTGTCCTCCACCAGTATTCAGAAGTTGTTTTGTGGAATTTGTTCAGCATTCAAATGATTTTTCAATGAATTTGTGGGGGAGAAAGTGGTCTCCCCATCCTATTTTTTTGCCTTCTTGTCTTTTTAAAAATTTATTTAAAATATCATACACAGTAATGCTCCATTTTGTCTAAAGATCTGAATATTGAAAAGAGTTATGTTCTTACCACCACAACCAAGCTAAGGAACAGTTCCATAACCCATTCACCAAATTCCCTTGTGGAGCTCATTCATGGTCAGATCTTTTCCCTAACACTAATCATTCTGTCCTTATAGAATTTCCTTTTCCAGGAAATGGCAACCCACTCCAGTATTCTTGCCTGGAAAGTCACATGGACGAAGGAGCCTGGTGGGCAACAAACACCCCATGGGGTCACAAAGAGTCAGACACAACTGAGCAACTAACACAGGATGTCATATAAATGAAGCCATACTATATATAACCACATGAGTCCAGTTTCTTTCACTTATTGCAGTGAGTTTAGCTTTCATTCCTGTTGCTGTATCAATATTTTGCTACTATTTACTACTGAGTGGTATTCCATTATATGGATATACCACAGTTTCATAGTCCATTTGTCACTCAAAGGACATTTGAATTTTTTTCAGTTTTGGTGAATATGAATAAGACTTATAAATATTCATGTAAGGGTTTTTGTGAACATACGTTTTCATGTCTCTTGGGTAAATATCTTGGAGTGTAATAGCTGGCTCATATGAAACTACCCAACTATCTGGTGATTATAGTCATCCATCTGGTATCCATGGGGAATTGATTCCAGGATGCATGTAGATACCAAAATCTAGAGCTACTCTAGTCCTTATATAAAATGATGTAGTACAATTGGACCTTTGAATCAGTGGGTTTTGCCCTGGAAATATGGAGTGCTGACTGTATACTATTTTACATCCTCACCAGCAATGTATGAGAGTTCCCTTTGATCTGTATCCTTACAAGTACTTGTTATTGTGTTTTTACCATTTAATTATAACCATTCCAGTGGATGTGAAGTGATATCTTATTGTGATTTGATTTAAAGATTTACTGGAAGTCACGTGTGAACGCATCCTGGCCTGAAGTTTTGTTTGTTGGAATATTTAAAATTATGAAGTTCAATTTTCCTAATAGAAATAGGAATATTCAGTGTATTTATTTCTGAAGAAGTTTTGGTTGTATGTCACTTTCATAGAAGTTGTCAATTTCATCTATGTGCTCAACTTATGATCTTCATCTTGCTCATAATATTATCTTATTATCCCTTTAGTGTTTAACAGACCCAGAGTGATAGTTCCTCTATCAGTTCCTGTTATCAATTTGTATTTTGTCTCATTTTTTCTTAGTCGGGAAAGATAGACATCTATCAATTTTATTGATCTTTTCAACAAGCCAGCTTTCAGTTTCCTTGACTTTCTATTTTGATTTTTCCTTTGTTAACTTCTTCAATTTCTGCTCTTTGATATCTGCTTGCTTTGGGTTGAATCTGGTGTTCTTTTTCTAGATTACTGATTTGAGACACTTCATTTTTTCAAGAACTATAGACAGAAGTTCATAACACTTTACAGGAGGCAGTGACCAAAACCATCCCAAAGAAAAAGAAATGCAAGAAGGGAATGTGTTTGTCTGAGGAGGATTTACAAATAACTGTGAAAAGAAGAGAAGAAAAAGGCAAGGGAGAAAGGGAAAGATATACCCATCTGAATGCAGAGTTCCAAGGAGAAATAAGAAAGTCTTCTTAAAGTGAACAATGCAAAGAAATAGAGGAAAATGATAGAGTAGGAAAGAATAGAAATCTCTTTAGGAAAACTGGAGATAAAAAGGGAACATTTCATGCAAGGATAGAGGGTAATGATGATAAAGGAAGAAACAGTGAGGGCCTAACAGAAACAGAAGAGGTTAAAAAGAGGTAGCAAGAATACAAACAGAACTATACCAAGAAGTCTTAATGACCTGGATAACCATGATGGTGTGGTCACTCACCTAGAGCCAGATATCCTCGAGTGTGAAGTCAAGTGGGCCTTAGGAAGCAGTACTATGAACAAAGCTACAGGAGGTGATGGAATTCCAGCTGAGCTGTTTAAAATCCTGAAAAATGATGTTATTAAAATGCTGCACTCAATATACCACCAATTTGGAAAACTCAGCAGTGGCCACAGGACTGGAAAAGGTCAGTTTTCATTCCGATCACAGAGAAGGACAATGCTAAAGAATATTCAAACTACCATACAATTGCTCTCATTTCACATGCTAGCAAGGTTATGCTCAAAATCCTTCAAGCTAGGTTTCAGCAGTACGTGAACTGAGAACTTCCAGCAGTACAAGCTGGTTTTAGAAACGGCAGAGGAACTAGGGATCAAATTGCCAACATTTGTTGGATTATAGAGAAAGAAAGGCAATTCCAGAAAAAATCTAGTTCTGCTTTATTGAGTATGCTAAAGCCTTTGACTGTGTGGATCACAATAAACTGTGGAAAATCCTTAAAAAGCGCGCGGAATACCAATGCCCACCATAACCTGTCCTCCTGAGAAACCCCTGTATGTGGGTCAAGAAGCAACAGTTAGAACCAGATAGGAACAACAGACTGGTTCAAAATTGGGAAAGGAGTATGACAAGGCTGTATATTGTCACCTGCTTATTTAACTTATATGCAGAGTACATCATGTGAAATGCCAGCTGGATGAATCACAAGCTGGAATCAAGATTGCCGGGAGAAATATCAATAACCTCAGATATGCAGATGATACCACTCTAATGACAGAAAGTGAAGAGGAACTAAAGAGCCTCTTGATGAGGGTGAAAGAGGAGAGTGAAAAAGCTGGCTTAAAACTCAACATTCAAAAAACTAAGATCATGGCATCCGGTCCCATCACTTTCATGGTCAAATAGAAGGGGAAAAGTGGAAAACCATGACAGGGCTTATTTTCTCGGCTCCTCCAAAATCCTGCGGATTGTTGACTACAGCCATGAAAAACTAAAAGAGCTTGCTCCTTGAAGAAAAAGGATATTATGACAAACCTAAAACAGTGTATTAAAAATTCAGGGACCATTCACTTTGCCAACAAAGATCTGTTATAATCAAAGCTATAATTTTTCCAGTAGTAATGTATGGATGTGAGATTTCAATAAAAAAGAAGCTGAGGCACCAAGGTTTATGCTTTCAAATACAAGGGGAAATGTGGAAACAGTGACAGGTTTTATTTTCTTGGGCTCCAAAATCACTGTGGATGGTGACTGCAGCCATGAAATTAAAAGATGCTTGCTCCTTGGAAGAAAAGCTATGACAAACCTAGACAGCGTATTAAAAAGCAGAGACATCACTTTGCCAACAAAGGTCCGTATAATCAAAGCTATGATTTTTCCAGTAGTCATGTACGGATGTGAGAGCTTCATAAAAGAAGCTGAGCACAAAGAATTGATGCTTTCAAACTGTGGTGCTGGAGAAGACTCTTGAGAGTCCCTTGGACAGCAAGGAGATCAAACAAGTCAATCCTAAAGGAAATCAACTCTGAATATTCATTGGAAGGACTGATGCTGAAGCTCTGATAAATTTTGGCACCGAGTGTGAAGAATTACTCTTGGAAAAGACCTGATGCTGGGAAAGATTGAGGGAATGAAGAGAAGGGTGGATAGACAGAGGTTGAGAGGGTTGGGATGGCATCACAATTCAATGGAATGAGTTTGAGGCAAACTCTGGGAGGATAGTGAAGGACGGGAGGAATTTTAAGCCTGGCATGTGAGTTCTGGGGTCACAAAGAGTCGACATGACTTATTGACTGAAAAACAATAGGGAAATTAAGCGTTAAAGGCGTCCTCTACAAAATAGTGGAAATTTCTGGTGTAGAGGCTTCTTGTCAAAGCATATCTAGGGAGGGGAGAAGGGAGTGAGTTTTGGCTCAAGTGCCACAGACTCTCATTGTTCTGCTGTTCTTATTGTGAACATTTAGTAGAGTTTATTGAAAATTATTTCATTTGATGTGTATTCTTTTAGGACAATTTAAGAGAATTTAAATGGTTATTTTAAAAAAATAATTTTTTAACAATTATTTTTTTTTATTCTGCATGTTGCGCATTCTGGAAGTAGAAGTGTCCTTTTTATACTTTTAATATTTGTGGTTTCTGTACCCGTTTCTCCAGTGTTTTATGACTAGTGGTAATTTGTTGTTCTCTTTTTTTCTCCCCCTCAAGTCTTAGTAAAATCATATTAAATTTAAGTAATTCCTTTAAAGATTGACTTTACACTTTGTTGATTTCCTTTTTTGCATTTACTTTTTTCTATTTTATTCAACCCTGTTCTTATCTTTATTATTTAATACCTTCTTTTTTTTTTTATGGTGGATTTGTGTTTTGTTCTGCTATATTGAGACGGTAACTTAGATAACTGAGTTTAGCTTTTCTTTTTGTTCTAAGTTACACATCGAAGTAAATAGTTCTTTCTAAAACACAGCTTTAGCTTGGTATCTCAAACTTTTGGCCATATTTTATTAACAGCTTTCTCAAAATTTTCTGTTTCCCAATTATAATTTCTTCTTTGGGACCCACAGTTTTTAGGATGTGTATTCCTTTCTTTCCAAACATTTCTTGTAGTATTTCACGTTGAATTTTTATTGTCTTTGTTTAATTCTACTATTTCAAAGAACAAATTCTGATGTGATTTCAAAACATTTGCATTTGCTAGGTTCAATTTGGGAAAAGAAAGTCCATAGTTATTTTTATAACAATGCATGTTATTGTAGTTTGTATGTTAGTCATATTAAGCGGATTTATTTTTCACATAAAATTTACATATTAAAGTGGTGTTATTGTGGGCCTTCGTAAGGTTTTCTGTGTCTTTACAGCATATTTTTTACTGCTTTTGTACATGAACTATTTTGATGGATATAGTATTCAATATATTCAAAATGAGGATGGTCATTTTTCTTCTTGATTTTATCAAAGTTTGCTTTTTGTATTTCAGAGCTTGGTTATTGGGTGTGTAAGAATTAGGCAAGCCTACACAATCTGATGGAACAGTTCCCAAAGATTGCCCTGGACATAAGGTCGGCCAGCCATTAAGTTCAATAGACCCATGAAGGTACAAATTCAGGGTTCCCATGATCATTCTCAGGTTCCGTAAGTCATAGATTAACCAAAGAGCTTGGGAAAATTGCTTTCCTTATATTACAGAAACGTTCTATAACTTATGGTTACAGTTAGCAAAACAGATACAAATTAAGACCAGCCCAAAAGCTATTGCATATAGTGAAATGCTGGGAGTGTTATATGTGATGCTTCCATTCTTCCTCAGAGGCGTTTTTAATTCCTGGTGCCACTGTTATGACAATATTAAAAGGACTACTGCCAAACTAGGGAAGCTTGACCTGAGGCTTTTGCTGTCTAGGGTTTTTTTTTTTAATGGGGCTTGATAAACATACTTCCTACATGGCTGATCTTTATTCTCCAGGACCCCCATCATTTAGTTTCAGTTCTCCACAGGTCAGAGCCAATACAGTCTTGGGGGGGAACCTTTTTATTTTAAAAAAACCCATCAGAAATCTCACTGTTAGACTGTCTGGTGGCCAAAGCCTCCACAGGCAAATAAAGGCCCTCCTTCCAGGAAGAACATTCAGGGACATAGAGATAACCTCCAAGTAGCCTAAGGGCAAGATCAGAACTTTATTTGGGTTAAAGTTAATTCTTCACTGTCTAGGTGCTAACAGATTTACACTTTGATATTTTCTTTTTGATTGATCATTTTGTAAATGAAATTTTCAATCTGCTTGTTGTATTAATGTGAAGTGAAGTGAAGTCACTCAGTCGTGTCCGACTCTTTGCGACCCCATGGACTGTAGCCTATCAGGCTCCTCCATCCATGGGATTTTCCAGGCAAGAGTACTGGAGTGGGTTGCCATTTCCTTCTCAGGGGATCTTCCCAACCCAGGGATCGAACCCAGGTCTCCCACATTGTAGGCAGAGCATTTTACCGTCTGAGCCACCAGGGAGGAAGCCATCTTGATATTATATCAGATATATTCAGATATTTCTGGTTAGTGATTCATAAGCCTATTCTTTTTTAATCCATGGAAACTTAATCTTTGTCTTATGTGACTGCTGGGAAACTGCTGATTTTTCAGAGGCATTCTTGCTTGTGATATCAACCTTCTATCCATGTATCCCAGTACGTGCAGCACAGTATCTGTGGGAGTATTTTGACTGCAGTTTGAGCTTCATCTCAAATATCTCAGCCAAAGTGTTGCTGTTTCCCATGTCACCCTGCCAATGGCCTATTGGTTTGCACAGGATTTACAATAGATTGTAGCTTCTCCCTGCACTCAGAGTTGACGATTGTTCCCAGGTAAATTGGCTGCAGAGAATATATCACATCTCTTTAGTCTGGTATCTGAAGCTTTACATTTTTAAATTTCTAAGCACTCAAGCATCTTCAGCTGCCTTCATTTCAAATCATTTCAAAAAATTAACTGACCCTGCCAGTAACTCTATCCTATTTATAACAGAAATTCTTCTCAAAGTTGGAGGATTTCTTTCATTTTGCATCCTAGTCTTGTTTTCTCCAGCTAATGCCCCAATTTCTTTTTACTCAAGTAATATGATTACAAAATAGCTGACATTCTAGTTCTTTCCACTGGACATTAGAATTAATCACATAATTCTGATGTTGTCGATCAAAACAGTAGAAAACAGGGGATTAATCAGCTTCCTTCATTTTTGGATGTAGCCCACCAGGCTCCTCTGTCCATGGGATTCTCCAGGCAAGAAAGATTATGGTAGTGGATGCCATGCCTTTCCTCCAGGGACTATTATTAATACTGTAGCTCTTTTAAAATAGCCTATTATGCATTAGGGTTTTTATTTTTCGATAGCCATGTCTACAGTGTTCTCTTCTATTAATTTTGTAGAAAAATAACATGCTTTAGAATTTCATCACGTGACCATCTCCCTATATGGTGTATCTACCTTCTACTGCTTCTTTCACTACTCTTACTGAGTACTGTGCTTGTATGCATTTAACTCCTTTTATCTTTATATCAGGTTACCTTGTGAAGAAGAGAGAAGGTAATATCTTTATTTTTGTATAAAGGAAGAAAATGTGAGGTCTAATAACTTGCTCAAATTCATACAGCTAACTAAATTATCCAGTCTCAGATTTAGGAGGACCAATTCATCTCAGTTTGTTGGGACTATCCCAAGTTTAGTACTAAAAGAATTGTTATCACAGGATACCCACATTCTGGGCACACTGGGATGGTTGGTCATTACTCAGACTTGGAAAACACTGTATATCTTCTGTATAGCCTGAACCTTAGGCTGCTTAATTATTGCAGTCTATTGCTTCCCCTGACGATGACAGTTGTATTCAAAATATTGATGTCATGTGGTGTGATTTGATGTCTTGCCAAGGTAATTTGGTATTTAGCTGTGTTGTTGAGTAAGAAAAAACTATCGACCTGGGGATAAAATTGACAAGGTTGCATGTTCAGTATCGAGAAGGGACTTTCTAAAACCAGTTCTAGCAAATATAGAGGTGATTTGGATGCGAGTGTTAAAAATTGTCTCTATTCTTTTTTAAAATATATGCTCACATAATTGTTATTTCAGTTCATTGCTCAATCTTTGAAATAATATTATCTTTTTTAATTTCTGATTTTGTTTGTACAACACTTTAGGTAAGCCTTTTAAAGTTCATGTGATTCATAATAATCCTTGGTATACCTTCACACAAAGTCATTGGATATAAATAGTATGTTGAATAGTTTTCTATAACTGCCTCAAAATTTTGAAGCATCTTTCAAGGAGAAAACTTCAATAAGTGAATAATGGATTCATTTTTTTTTTTTTGAGTATGTAAACTCCTCTTTAATGACTTTATTGGTTTAAAAAGATAGATGCAATAAAAATCATAATTATGAGTGTGTTAATATGCATGCAATATATAAAGATGTATTGTGTAACATTAACAACTTAAAGGGGGAAGTGGAATTGATAGGAGTTAGTGTATGCCAATGAAGTTAGATGGTATAAATTCAAACTAAGTGCGCATACATTTATCTATCTCTTAGTGTGCTTTGATATTTGTCTTTGTTTCTTTTTTTTTTTTCCTAACTTGCTCCAGAGAAGCATTTTTTTTTTTATTTTAGTTGGGGGCTAATTACTTTACAATATTGTAGTAGTTTTTGCCATACATCGACATGAATCAGCCATGGATTCACATGTGCTCCCACTTCCAATCCCTCATCCCACATCCCTCCCCCCTCATCCCTCAGTGTCATCCCAACGCTCCATCCCTGAGCATCCGTCCCATGCATAGAACATGGAATGGTGTTCTGCTTCACATATGACAATATACATGTTTCAATGTTATTGTCCCAGAACGTCCAACCTTCACCTTACTCCTCAGAGTCCACAGGACGGTTTCTATGCATCTGTGTCTCTTATTCTGTCTCACATATAGGGTTACCATTACCATATTTCAAATTCCATATACATGCATTAGTATACTGTATTGGTGCTTTTCTTTCTGGCTCACTTCACTCTGTATAATGGGCTCCAGTTTCATCCATCTCAATAGAACGGATTCAAATGTATTCTTTTTAATGGCTGAGTAATATTCCATTGTGTATATGTACCACTGCTTCCTTATCCATTCGTCTGCCGATGGACATTAGTTGCTTCCATGTCATGTGCTATTGTAAAACAGTGCTGCGATGAACATTGGGGTACACGCGTCTCTTTCAATTCTGGTTTCCTCGGTGTATATGCTTAGCAGTGGGATTGCTGGGTCATATGGCAGTTCTATTACCAGTTTTTTTAAGGAATCTCAACACTTTCTCAATAGTGGCTGTACTAGTTTGCATTCCACCAAGAGTGTAAGAGGGTTCCCTTTTCTCCCACCTCTCCAGCAATTATTGCTTGTAGCTTTTGGATAGCTGCCCATGCCTGACTGGTGTGTCAATGGTACCTCATTGTGTTTTGATTTGCATTTCCTCTATTAATGAGTGATGATGTTGAGCATCTTTCATGTTTTTGTTAGCCATTCTGTTGTCTTCTTTGGAGAAATGTCTGTTTAGTTCTCTTGGCCATTTTTTGATTGAGTCGTTTATTTTTCTGAATCTGCTGCAGGGAGTTGCTTGTTTTTTTTTGAGATTATTGTTTGTCTGTTGCTTCGTTTGCTATTATTTTCTCCCATTCTGAAGGCTGTCTTTTACTTGCTTATAGTTTCCTTTTGTTGTGCAAAAGCTTTTAATTTTGATTAGGTCCATTTGTTTATTTTGCTTTTATTTCCAATTATTCTGGGGGCGTGGGTCATGGAGGATCCTGCTGTGATTTACTGTCGGAGAGTGTTTTTGCCTATGTTTCCCTCTAGGAGTTTTATAGTTCTGGTCTTACATTTAGATCTTTAATCCATTTTGAGGTTTATTTTTGTGTTTGGTGTAGGAAGTGTTCTAGTTTCATTCTTTTACAAGTGGTTGACCAGTTTTCCCTGTACACTTGTTAAAGAGATTGTTCTTTTCTCCATTGTTATACTCTTGCCTCTTTGGCGAGATAAGGTGCCCATAGGGCGTGGTGTTTATCTCTGGGACTTTCTTATTTTGTTCCAATTGATCATATATTTCTATACCTTGTGCAGTACCACACAGTCTTGATGACTGTGGCTTTGTAGTAGAGCTTGAAGTCAGGCAGGTTAGATTACTCCAGTTCCATTCTTCTTTTCTCAAGATTGCTTTGGCTATTCTGAGGTTCTGTATACTTCCATACAAATTGTGAAATGATTTGTTCTAGTTCTGTGAAAAATATCATTGGTAGTTTGATAGGGATTGCATTGAATCTGTAGATTGCTTTGGGTAGTATACTCATTTTCACTATATTAATTCTTCCAATCCATGAACACGGTATATTTCTCCATCTGTTTGTGTCCTCTTTGATTTCTTTCATCAGTGTTTTATAGTTTTCTATATATAAGTCTTTTGTTTCTTTAGGTAGAAATATTCCTAAGTATTTTATTCTTTTTGTTGCAATGGTGAATGGTATTGTTTCCTTAATTTCTCTTTCTGTTTTCTCATTATTGGTGTATAGGAATGCAAGGGATTTCTGTGTGTTAATTTTGTATCCTGCAACATTACTATATTCATTGATTAGCTCTAGTTAGTTTTCTGTAGAATCTTTAGGGTTTTATATGTGTAGAGGATCATGTCATCTGCAAACAGTGAGAGTTTTACTTCTTCTTTTCCTATCTGTATTCCTTTTATTTCTTTTTCCGCTCTGATTGCTGTGGCCAAAACTTCCAGAACTATGTTGAATAGTAGTGGCGAAAGTGGGCATCCTTCCTTGTTCCTGCTTTAGGGAATTGCTTTTCATTTTTTCACCATTGAGGATAATGTTTGCTGTGGGTCTTGTGATATATAGCTTTTATTATGTTGAGGTATGTTCCTTCTATTCCTGCTTTCTGGAGAGTTTTTATCATAAATGGATGTTGAATTTTGTCAAAGGCTTTTTCTGCATCTATTGAGATAATCATATTGTTCTTATCTTTCAATTTGTTAATGTGGTGAATTACATTGATTGATTTGCGTGTTAAGAAACCTTTGCATTCCTGGGATAAAGCCACTTGGGTCTAAGATTGTGTGATCTTTTTATATGATGTTGGGATTTCTGTTTGCTAGAATTTATTACGGATTTTTGCATCTATGTTATCAGTGATAGTTGGCTGTAGTTATTCTTTTTTTGTGACATCTTTGTCTGGTTTTCGGGATTTTAGGGTGATGGTGGCCTATAGACTGAGTTTGGAAGTTTACTACCATCTTCTGCAATTCTCTGGAAGAGTTGAGTAGGATAGGTGTTAGCTCTTCTCTAAATTTTTGGTAGAATTCGCTGTGGATGCAGTCTGGTCCTGGCTTTTGTTTGCTGGAAGATTTTTGAATTCAGTTTCGATTTCCGTGTTGTGATGGTCTGTTAAGATCTTCTATTTCTTCCTGGTTCAATTTTGGAAAGTTATGCTTTTCTAGAATTTGTCCATTCTTCATATGTTGTTTAATTTTTTTTTTAATTTGGGCTATAGCTGTTGGTAGTAGTCTTTATGTTACATTTGTTTTTCTGTGTAGTTGTTGTGATCCTTCCATTTTCATTTATAATTTGTTTGATCTGATTCTTCTCCCTTTTGTTCTTGATAGTAGTCGGGCTAAATGGTCTTTGTCAATTTTGTTTATCTTCTCGAAAAACAAACTTTTAGTTTTGTTTGATTTTTGCTATGGTCTCTTTTGTTTCTTTTGCATTTATTTCTGCCTTATTTTTAAGATTTCTTTCCTTCTACTAACATGGGGTTCTTCTTAATTTCTTCTTATCTAGTGCGTTAGGTTGTCGAGTTAGTTGATTTATTTGAGTTTTTTTCTTGTTATCTTGAGTACGCCTGTATTGCTATGAACTTCCCTTAGCATTGCTTTTCCAGTGTCCATAGGTTTGGGTTGTTGTGTTTTCTTTTTCATTCGTTTCTATGCATATTTTGATTTCTTTTTTGGATTCTTCTGTGATTTGTTGGTTATTCAGAAGCGTGTTGTATAGCCTCCATATTGTTGGTATTTTTATTAGTTTTTTTCCTGTAATTGAGGTCTAATCTTACTGCATTCGTGGTCAGAGAAAGATGGCTGGGTGGATTACAATTTTTTGGAATTTACCAAGGCTAGATTTATGGGCCCAGTATGTGATCTATCCTGGAGAAAGTTCCATGTGAACTTGAGGAAAAAGGTGAAATGCCTTGTTTTGGGTTGGGAAAGTTCTGAAAATATCGATTATTCTAATTTGTCTATAGTATCATTTAAAGTTTGTGTTTCCTTGTTTATTTTCTGTTTGGTTGATCTATCATATGGTGTGAGTGGTAGTGTTAAAGATCCTCCCCCACTATTATTGTGTTATTTGTTACTTCCCCTTTTACTTGTTAGTATTTTGCCTTATATATTGTGGTGCTCTATGTTGGGTGCATATATATTATAATTGTTACATCTTCTTCTTGGATTGGAACCTTTGATCATTATGTAGTGTCCTTCTTTTTCCCTTTCACAGCCTTATTTTAAAGTCTATTTTATCTGAAATGAGTTATTGCGGATCTCCTGCTTTCTTTTGGTCTCCATTTGCATGAAATTATATTTTTTACAATCCTTCACTTTCAGTCTGTATGTGTCCCTAGTTTTGAGGTGGTTCTCTTGTTAGACAGCATATGTAGGGGTCTTGTTTTTGTAATCCACTCAGCCACTCTTGTCTTTTGGTTGGTGATTAATACCATTTACATTTAAGGGTAATTATTGATTAAGTATGGACCCGTTGCCATTTACTTTGAAGTTTTAAGTTCGTGTTTAAACATCCTTTCTGTGTTTACTGTTTAGAGAAGATCCTTTAGCATTTGGTGGTGAGCTGGTTTGGTTAGGTGCTTGAATTCCCTCAGTTCTTGCTTGTCTGTAAAGGCTTTTGAATTCTCCTTCATATCTGAAAGAGGATCCTTGCGGTACAGTAATCTGGGTTGTAGATTTTTCTTTTCATTACTTTGTAAGTTGTCCTTGCCATTCCCTTCTAGCCTGAAGAGTTTCTATTGAAAGATCAGCTGTTATCCTTATGTGGATCCCCTTGTGTGTTATTTGTTGTTTTTTCCCTTGCTGCTTTTCATATTTGTTCTTTGTGTTTGATCTTTGTAATCTTGATTAATATGTGTTCTTGGGGTGTTTCGGCTCCCCAAAAAGTGAGGGATACCCGGAGGTTCACGAGTTACATGGAGAGGTGAAGGGGGGGGAGGTTGAGGTGACCAGGGGGAGGGGGGGGGACTAAAACGTGGGGAGAGCATCTTCCAGAAAGCATTTCCCCTCGTGCCTCCACAGTCGGGAGCCCCAGAGAGTTACGGGATAATAAGAGGAAGAGGTTAAGAAAAGGGAGGATGAAAAAAGAAAGAAGAGAGAAAAAAGTAGATCCTGAGGAAAAGAGAAAGGAAGGTTGAGGATAGGTGGGGAGGGGTGAGTGAATGTGTCGTTGGAAGGGTGGGGGTGGTGGGTTTAGTGAGGGCGGGGGTGGGCGGGGGGGGTGAGGGTTGGAATAGGGAAGTGAAGTAAAATAGTATTAAAAGGGGAGGGGGGTGTGGAGGGTAGGGAGGAAAGAGTGTGAAAATGAGGGCGGTGGTTGAGAGAAAATTCTTTAAATGAAAACAATTGTGAAAGAGAAGATGTAAAACAAAGATGAAAAATCTAGAGTAGAGGTTTTAACTGGAGGGAATGGGTTTAGCGGGGGTGGAGGGAGGTAGGGTAGTGGGTATAGGGGGAAAGAGGAGAAGACAGTAAAACAGTGGTAACAGTAAGGGGAAGGGGTGCGTCGGGTGGGGAGTGGTATTTGTATAAAATAAAATTAAAAAAAAAAAGAGTAAGAAGGTGTGAGAAAAGGGGGTAAGATATATGTAGTGTTAGACATTTTTAAAAGTACAAAAGGGTATAAAAATAGTCTGTTTTTGAGGTTCAAGGTAGTTGCGGGTGGGTTTTCAATGAAAATGACAGGGGTGAAACAAAGGTAATAGAGTCCTAAGAGACGTGGGGGGAAGAAAAAAACTAAAGTAAAAATAGGGGCGGAGTGATAATGTGGAATAAATATATTGGGGGGAGGGGGAATGACTGGTCGGAGCAGTTGTGAGCCGTGTGGGGTCCACCTTCAGTATCAGATAGATCCTCTGTGTGAGACATTATACTTTTTCAAGATCTCAAGGCCCCTTTCAATGGAAGTCAGTGTTTAAATAACATATCAGGAGATTTTGAGAATCTGTTGTGGGTCCCTTCAACCGCTTGCCCTCTGTTTATTTGGCCTTTTTGTTTTGGGGTACATCCTCAGTGTCGTAATTTCCGGAGGAAGGTGAAAAATAGGGCGGAGGGGTGAGTCTCTTTATGGTTCACTTGTTTTTCAGTCCTGCTGTGGGGAATAGCGGACCACTGCAAACCAATATCACTGGCGTGGTGTGTGGAGAGCTCGCAGTGTCTCGCCACTACTGGGTTCACCCCCGTCTCAGTCGTGTGGTGCTTCCCCCAGTCTACCCTGCTCAAGTGGAAAGGGTTACTCGGCGGGGGTCGGCCCTGAGACCGTGACACTTCCCAGTGTTAAATAACTGCTCGGGTTCAGTTCCCGATGTTACTCTTACTCCACAAAGGCGCAGATTCGTTTGGGTCGGCTTGTTGTGCGCCGTTCCCCCTTTCCCTTAATCACACCGGAGCAGCTCAGGGCAGCCAGCAGAGTTTGGGCAATCGACACTGATCCCCTGTTGGGGCGATGTGCTTATCACCTGTGGAAAAATCCCCGGCCACGGATGTCACGCGGCGCGCTCCCGGGTACTATGATTAGGTGAGCGCCATTAGTGGTGTGGTTGGGCCGAGAAAGGTTTGCCGCCGTTCCTATAATGTCGAACTGTTTCAAAGCAAGTCAGGCATCGATTAGTTTTCTTGGCGAAGCGCAGCTCATCTCACCCTAATACGTAAGGAAATGCATAGCTTATGTGTAGAACCTCCCTGTTATGGTGGCCTCGGTTTAACGGGCGGGGATATGGGGGAACATGGTGGGGGAATAAAAGTCTTTAGGTAATTAGTCGGTTAGCAGGGGCCTAGCTAATTCTACTTGGCACACACAACCCTCCCGCTGGCTGTAGCTACCCCCTGGGGGATCTGTGGCTATGTCCTTGCTTAGAAAGATGGGAAATAACGTGTTTTTTGCAGTACAAATATGGGGTGCCCCTCTGGAGCCGAGTTTTTGCCCCTTTCCGCTCTGGCTGGTTCCCATTTTAAAAAAGGCTGTGGGTTGTGCAGGCGGGGATGGGGTCCCCCCGCAGCCGGAAAAGCTAAATAAAAAAACATTGTCGCTATGTAGCAATCCTTTGTTCTGTGAGCGGGCCAGATAGGTCCTAAGCTTTATTAGTTTTGCGGATAGTTCTCTCTTATGGCTTGGAAGAATAATAGTGCACAACAAACTATCTATAATTAATATGTAGAACTGTTTTCCCTCAGGCAACTTCGATTGGTATGTCCTGTACCACTAAGACAGTGTCCGCCCGCCTAATTTATCTCCGATCAGCCCCCAGTGAGGTGTTAGACGGATGCGGCCGATCATGGGGTATCTTTAAACTGGAGTTGCCTTTCGGCACGTAATCAGTGGGTTTTATAAACATTATATTCCACCCTGATTATTCGAAATCCCCCCCAAAACCCCCGGAAACGAAGTTTCCAGTATGCTTAGAAATTCCTATGTCTATAACAGTAAAAAAAAAGAAAAAAAACGGGAAAAACAGTTGCCCGTCCCTAACCTCTTTTAAACAAAAAAAAAGATCTCTTATAAATTTCATTAAGTAAATCCACGCATCCTTCTGTTTTAATAATAGCGTTGACCCTTGATTAACATATCGAACGTCCTCGATGCCAATTGCTGCTTCAGCAAGTAAATAGAGGTCTTAAAGGAACTAAGAAGAAAAGCTTTCAGATAAAAATCTAAATTTCCAAAATTAAAATAGGATGAGAGAGTAGTCTCTCGTCCTATATCCTCGGACCATCTGGAGCAGCCGGAGCCAGTGTGGGGTCTCTTAACGAACTCAGCATAACTCACTAGTTCACGCATGTTAGTTTATAGGTTCTTCTCTGGCTAATATACATTGCATCTGGCACTTGAGGCTTCAGGGGTGGTAATCAGTTGGCCTAAAGAATCCAACGCGCTTCCCACTGCAGAGATGGCTTTTGTTTGGAGTCCCTTCAGTGTCTAGGATTATCTCCCTGCCAGAAAGAAATTGAGGTAACAACCCACTCCAGGTTCACTTGCCTGGGTCCTGCCCATGGGGAGAGAGGAGCACTGGTGGGCCTTGTATCACTGGGTGTGTCTGGCAAGCTTACAGTGACACGGCTGAAGCACACATGCACACACTTACACACGGCGAGTGTGCTTTACCAGTCTTACCCAGCTCAGGCTCATTGAGTACCTTCACGGGGGGTGGGCCTTGAAACCCGCGCTCTTCCCGGTTTTAACTGCTCAGGTCTCAGACTACCGATGATAACCGCACCAAGTCTGAGCTCTCTCGTGAGCGGCGTTTTCAGAGTATTAATGACTTATAGCACTGTGTTACCGTTCCTGGAGTAAGCGCACACTACAAAGTTTGATGATTTGAATATCACCTGTACATTTCAAATGAATCACCATTGATAACTCGCGCTAACCATGGTGCTACACCATTCGCAGATTATAATTGGGTAATAACTGACTGTATTTCCAACTCTGTACATGACTGTATGGCTCGGAGCATTTAATTTGTAACTGGGAGTCTTGGCGACTCTTTCACCTCATCTTTTGGGCGGTGCGGCTTGAATCTCCCTAATCCCCGAATTGGTAATATTTAACGCTTCCGGGTACTGAACCGCGGAGCACTTTTTCAAAAAGTATCTCCAGTAAAAATATAAACAACTAAAAGAATCCATATGTTAAAAGCCGGGAGAATGGCGAGCGCACTCTCCCCGCTTCCCGGGTACTCCACCGAGGCGCAGACTCGGTTGGGCCGGCGGTTTGCGCCGTTCCCGGTCGGAGCAGCTCAGGCAGCCAGGAGTTTGGCGAGCGCACCGCCCAGGTGCGGCTTATCACCTCCCTGGTCCCCGCCTCGGTTTACGGTTTACGGGCGCGCCCGGCTCCAGCTCCTGTTGTGCTTTGTGTCAGTTCTGGGGAGCTGGTCTCTGGCTGCGACCCTCCCGGCGGCTGTAGACCCTCCGGGATCTCAGGCTGTCTTTGCTTAGAAACTGGGAGCCTGTTTGCAGTTTGGTAGGGGGTGCCCTCTCTGGAGCCGAGTTCTCCCCTTTCTGGCTCTGGCTGGTCCCGCCTGCCCGCTGTGTCCGACGGGGGATGGGGCGGTCCGCAGCCGGCTAGCTCTTCCCCTGTATCGCTCAGTCCTTTGTTCTGTGAGCGGGCCAGCAGTGCCTTAGCTTTGGGTTTTTCGCGGGGTAGTTCTCTCTCTCTGGCTGTCCCACAGTTTAGGTTACTATCTCACGTTAGCGGCCCGGTCCTTACCCTAAGCAGTGCCACCCGCTCCTCTCCGCCCAGCCCCCACTTGCTGGTGGCGGATGCGGGCGTCTGGGGTTCTTTACTGGAAGTTGCCTTTAGGCACGTAATCAGTGGGTTTTATTTATTGATTCTCCCGGTTATGTTGCCCTCCGAGATTCGAAATCTTCCCCCAAACCCGCCGGTGAGAAGGTTTCCTGGTGCTTAGAAATTTCTCCTCTTTTACGACTCCCTCCCCAGGACGGGTCTCCGTCCCTAACTCTTTTGTCTCTCTTTTTATCTTTTATAATTTCTCCTACCTCCTTCTGAAGATAATGCGCTGACTTGATTAATGTCTGACGTCCTCTGCCAGCATTCAGAAGCGAATATGGAATCTTTAAACACCAAAGATAAGGTAATTTTTCAAGGGACTAACATAGCACAGGCCATAAAAATTCATCTATTCACTTAATTAAAGGCCACAAGATAGACTATTTAGAAGTTCAGTTCAGTTCAGTCACTCAGTCGTGTCTAACTCTTTCCGACCCCATGGACTGCAGCATACCAGGCCTCCCTGTCCATCACCAACTCCTGGGGTTTACTCAAACTCATGTCCATTGAGATGGTGATGCCATCTAACCATCTCATCCTCTGTCATCCCCTTCTCCTGCCTTCTATCTTTCCCAGCATCAGGGTCTTTTCCAATGAGTCAGTTCTTTGCATGAGGTGGCCAAAGTATTGGACTTTCAGCTTCAGTATCAGTCCTTCTAGTGAATATTCAGGACTGATTTCCTTTAGGATGGACTTGTTGGGTCTCCTTTCAGTCTAAGGGTCTCTCAAGAGTCTTCTCCAACACCACAGTTTAAAAGCATCAATTCTTTGGCTCTCAGCTTTCTTTATAGTCCAACTCTCACATCCATACATGACTACTGGAAAAACCAGAGCCTTGACTAGACGGACCTTTGTTGGCAAAGTAATGTCTGATTTTTAATATGCTGTCTAGGTTGGTCATAACTTTTCTTCCAAGGAGTAAGCATCTTTTAATTTCATGGCTGCAATCACACTCTGCAGTGATTTTGGAGCCCCCAAAAATAAAGTCAGCCACTGTTTCCACTGTTTCCCCATCTATTTGCCATGAAGTGATGGGACCAGATGCCATGATCTTAGTTTTCTGAATGCTGAGCTTTAAGTCAACTTTTTCAGTCTCCTCTTTCACTTTCATCAAGAGGCTCTTTAGTTCTTCTTCACTTTCTGCCATAAGGGTGGTGTCATCTGCATATCTGAGGCTATTGATATTTCTCCCAGCAATCTATAAATGTAACTTTGGGGGTGTTTTAAAAATAGGAAGTCTATAGGACTCAGTTTGAGACTATATTAAAGAATGAGGGCCTGATGTTTCTCAGTGACAATAGGTATGTATTAGAAACCAGATAATTTGGTTGTACTATAATACTGACAAAGAGAAATTAATATTCTCATGAGATGTTATTTTTCTACATTACTTTTATCTACATTTCATCCAAACAAATTAAAATTATTTAAGGGATCCTAGGGCAACATTTATGATTGGTACATTGGAGGGTGACAGAAATTTGGTTAATCTGTCGTTTTTAATTTGGGTGGCAATAATATACTAATAGCACAATAGTCAAACTACCTGGATTCAAGTCCTAGTTCTGTCACTTATGAGGTGATGGCCTTAGGATATTAACTTCATATCTCTCTGACACAGTTTTCTCACTTGTAATTTAGAGATTGTGATGGTAGTGATGATAGTACCCCACATCATAGTGCTATTCTGAGGATTAAATAAGTTGGTGTAGCTGAAGCAGTATTTCTCAACCTTAGCTGAACATTGCAATCAATATCAATATGGTGAGTTTTAGACTCTGCTAATGCTTGGGCTAACACCACCATCAAATATTCTAATTTAATTGCTTTCCCTCAAGGCCTGGTTATCTGGAATTTTGTAACTCTTCATATGATCCAAATTTGCAGCCCAGGTTAAAAACCCCAGATCTAAAGTAATTATAAGAGTACCTGGCAACTATTAAGCATTTGGTGAAAAGAAAGTGAAAGTGAAGTTTCTCAGTTGTGTCCGACTCTTTACAACCTCATGGACTGTAGCCTACCACGCTCCTCCATCCATGGGATTTTCCAGGCAAAAGTGCTGGAGTGGGTTGCCATTTCCTCCTCCAGACGATCTTCCCAATCCAGGGATCGAACCCAGCTCTCCCGCATTGTAGGCAGACCTTTTACCGTTTGGTAGCATTTGGTAGATGTTGGTTATTATCATAGTCTTCAGAAGCTAGTGTAATAGTTTTCTCAGCTTTTTTTTTATAAAGAATATTGGAAAGTTATCTGGGAATGAAAACTATATATTCTTGTTAACATAACTTCCCCCTTTCAATAGCATTATAGATTTAAGATTTTATTTTGTTTTGTTTACACAATCTATCCCCACTGTAGTTTACTTTTCTTTACCCTGGCAAGGAAAGGCAAGCTGTAATTCAATACTGCTGACCTGATGCATACAGATAAGTGCGCGATTTGTTCCATGAACTGTTTTTAAAAGTATTAAATTCGGAAGTTTTTTTCCTTGCCCCTTTCTGATTTATATAGCTGACTCTAGATGACGGATTAATGGGAAAATCAGCCTCCCAGTCCATAGAGAGTCCATGTGCAAGGTCTTGATAACCTCCCACCCACCACAACATTGAAGTCATCTGATTATTATCTTATAATTTATAAAGACTTCATACAGATTAAATGGTTTTCAAACTAGTCAGATCTTCAGAAACAGCATGGTCCTTAGGAGAAGATAAAAAACCTCAATTATATTATATTTATCTTATTAAGGAGATAAATCATGACACAGAAGGAAAGGCTTTTGCTGTATGAGTCCATGATAATCATCCTAGTGTCCTCCAGATATTAAGCTTAATGTCTGGCCTTCTATTAATATATTTTAATCTTATGTGTAGAAAGTAAAATGCCTAAAAGTCTTAAAATATAAGGATTCATTTTATAAAATATAGGTCTCTTTCGAACATCTCTTACTAAATCTCACAGGAAGAGCTCACACATTAGAATTTTTATGTTTTAAGGCCTAGTTTAACCATATTCCAAGGGAAAAAATCTTAGCCAATAGAAGATACTTTAAAAAAGCCCCTACTTTGTCTAGGAGGTAAAAGTATGAGGGTTTTTTTTTTTTTTTTTGAGTCTTAATTGAAACTCTTGCTGCAGGTTGAAGGAGATAACCTGAAACTGGCAAATCTATTCTGTTCAGATGGAGATACACTATGTTCAAGCAATTCTTTCTGTTAAAATGTCTGAGGGTTTTAAAATCTAACCTATTTGCAAGGCGGGGAGGATAGCTAGAGATTCAATCAGATGAAGAGAGTTACCATAAATCAATGATTCTCAGTCACAAAGGTCTGTCATACATGCCTGGAGCCCTTCCATAGTCATACTGAGGCAGAATCTCTGGGGGTGGGCAAGAATAAATATATTTGTGGAAACCCTAAATATGATTTCTATAAACTACAGCTGGAAAGAGTTGAATTAGATATTGTAAAGAATAAATTCTCAGTAGGAGATAACATATTTACTCTAACTGCAGTAATTGCAGAGTCCTATAGTACAGTGCTAGTGACCTTCCTCAAGGGTGAAATGTATCCATTAATCAACAATTTTCAGGATGTTATTTTAACTAAGAGCTAACCTCATCATATCATTTAACTCATATTTTCCCATTTCATTCATGAATATATAAAATAATTTGCCAAATACTTTGGAAAGCCCAGATACATTATGTTTATTAATACTAGTTTAGTAACCTTATTTTAAAAGGAAGTGGTATCTGAAACTCACCTTCAAAAGGTTAAGAAAAAAATATATATATATATAAAGACAACACACACAGAGATAACAAATGTGGCAACATGTTAACATTTGGAGAATCTAAGTGAAGTATAAATGGCTTCATTGACTTATTCATTCAATTTTTTATAACTTCATTTTTTCGAAATAAAATAGTTGGGGAAATAGAAAAGTGAGGAAATAAAATTTAATAGGATTCAGTTCAGTTCAGTTCAGTTCAGTTGTGCAGTCATGTCTGACTCTTTGCAACCCCATGAATTGCAGCAGGCCAGGCCTCCCTGTCCATCACCAACTCCCGGAGTTTACCCAAACTCATGTTCATTGAGTCAGTGATGCCATCTAACCATCTCATCCTCTGTCGTCCCCTTCTCTTCCTGCCTTCAATCTTTCCCAACATCAGGGTCTTTTCAAATGAGTCAGCTCTTCACATCAGGTGGCCAAAGTATTGGAGCTTCAGCTTCAATATCAGCCCTTCCAATGAACACCCAGGACTGATTTTCTTTAGGATAGACTGGTTGGAGCTCCTTGCAGGCCAAAGGACTCTCTAGAGTCTTCTCCAACACCATCGTTCAAAAGCATCAATTCTTCGGCGCTCAGCTTTCTTCACAGTCCAACACTCACATCCATACGTGACTACTGGAAAAACCATAGCCTTGACTAGATGTACCTTTGTTGGCAAAGTAATGTCTCTGCTTCTTAATATGCTATCTAGGTTGGTCATAACTTTCTTTCCAAGGAGTAAGCGTCTTTTAATTTCCTGGCTAAAGTCACCATCTGCAGTGATTTTGGAGCCCCCCAAAATAAAGTCAGCCACTGTTTCCACTGTTTCCCCATCTATTTGCCATGAAGTGATGGAACCAGATGCCATGATCTTAGTTTTCTGAATGTTGAGCTTTAAGCCAACTTTTTCACTCTCCTCTCTCACTTTCATCAAGAGGCTTTTTAGTTCCTCACTTTCTATCATAAGGGTGGTGTCATCTGCATATCTGAGGTTATTGATATTTCTCCCGGCAATCTTGATTCCAGCTTGTGCTTCCTTCAGCCCAGCGTTTCTCATGATGTACTCTGCATATAAGTTAAATAAGCAGGGTGACAATATACAGTCTTGACGTACTCCTTTTCCTATTTGGAACCAGTCTGTTGTTCCATGTCCAGTTCTAACTGTTGCTTCTTGACCTGCATACAGGTTTCTCAAGAGGCAGGTCAGGTGGTCTGATATTTCCCATCTCTTTCAGGATTCTCCACAGTTTATTGTGATCCACATAGTCAAAGGCTTTGGCATAGTCAATAAAGCAGAAATAGAAGTTTTTCTGGAAATCTCTTGCTTTTTCAATGACCCAGCTGATGTTGGCAATTTGATCTCTGGTTCCTCTGCCTTTTCTAAAGCCAGCTTGAACATCTGGAATTTCACGGTTCATGAATTGCTGAAGCCTGAGTTGGAGAGTTTTGAGCATTACTTTACTAGCATGTGAGATGAGTGCAATTGTGCAGTAGTTTGAGCATTCTTTGGCATTGCCTTTCTTTGGGATTGGAATGAAAACTGACCTTTTCCAGTCCTGCGGCCACTGCTGAGTTTTCCAAATTTGCTGGCATATTGAATGCAGCACTTTCACAGCGTCATCTTTCAGAATTTGAAATAGCTCAACTGGAATTCCATCACCTCCACTAGCTTTGTTCGTAGTGATGCTTCCTAAGGCCCACTTGACTTCACATTCCAGGATGTCTGGCTCTAGGTGAATGATCACACCATCGTGATTATCTGGGTCGTGAAGATCTTTTTTGTACAGTTCTTCTATGTATTCTTGCCACCTCTTCTTAATATCTTTTGCTTCTCTTAGGTCGATACCATTTCTGTCCTTTATTGAACCCATCTTTGCATGAATATACCCTTGGTGTCTCTAATTTTCTTGAAGAGATCTCTAGTCTTTCCCATTATGTTTTTTCCTCTATTTCTTTGTAGATATAATTATGGTTTAACATATTAGTATATGAAACCCATGGTAATCACAAATCAGAAACCGACAATATATACACAAAAACTAAAAAGAAAGGAACCGAAGGATACTACTAAAGAAAATCATCAAACCACGAGGGAAGAAAAAAAAGAAATGAATAGAGAAGAGCTGCAAAACAACCAGAAAACAAGTAGTAAGTAAAATGGCATAAGTACCAACATATCAATAATTACTTTAAATGTCAATGGAATAAATGCTCCTGAGGTAATAGCAAAGATTGTGTGCTCAGTTGCTCAGTCATGTCCAACTCTTTGTGACCCCTTGGACTGTAGCTGGCCAGGCTTCTCTGCCCTTGGGATTTCCCAGGCAAGAATACTGGAGCCAGTTGCCATTTCCTTCTCCAGAGGATCTTCCTGATCCAGGGATCAAACCCATGTCTCCTGTACTGGCAGGCAAATTCTTTACTGCTGAGCCACCAGGGAAGCCCCAGTAATGAGGATTACAGGATATAATGAATATAAAGTACTTAAAATAATACATGGCACATAATAAACTTCTATTATTAGAAATAATGACAAATATTGAGCAGAGATTTTCAGGAGTAGAGATCCTGCAAAAGTGAGTAAGTAGTGATGTGTCAAAAAAATATAGTCAAAACTGTCAATACTACTCTATTTTAATCCTAGCCTTTGATAACCTGAAGGAACATGTAATATGTAGATCATACATACTTCACAGGACTGCTATAAAAATTACAGGAAATATTTCATGCAGAGCAGTTTAACTCAGTACCTGCCTTACTGTAAACTCTAAATAAATATTAGCTATTATTATATCTGTTATTAATAAAAATGTATTAATGAAAGATAGCTCCATTGTTGAGGCTTTGGTGATTCTAATGCTAAAACCTTAAAGCAGTAATTTATTTTAGGCATGATATTAACCTAGAATTGTTCTATAATTAACACCACTCAGTTATATAATTCCAGAATTGCTTGTTCCTTCTTTTTTTAAATTTATTTATTTTAATTGGAGGCTAATTACTTTACAATATTGTAGTGGTTTTTGCCATACATTGACATTAATCAGCCATGGGTTTACATGGGTTCACACATCCTAAACCCCCCTCCCACATCCCTCCCCTATCCCATCCCTCTGGGACTGTTTTATACTCTGTGTCTCTTTTGCTGTCTTGCATATAGGGTTATCGCCATCTTTCTCCACACTCTTCTCCATAGTGGCTGTACTAGTTTGCATTCCCACCAACAGTGTTAGAAGTTTCCCTTTTCTCCACATTCTCTCCAGCATTTATTGTTTGTAGACTTTTTGATAGCAGCCATTCTGACTGGCATGAGATGGTACCTCATTGTGGTTTTGATTTGCATTTCTCTGATAATGAGTGATGTTGAGCATCTTTTCATGTATTTGTTAGCCATCTGTAGGTCTTCTTTGGAGAAATGTCTGTTTATTTCTTTGGCCCTTTTTGTGATTGGGTCATTTATTTTTTCTGGTATTGAGCTTCATGAGTTGTTTGTATATTTTTGAGATTAATTCTTTGCCAGTTGCTTCGTTTGCTATTATTTTCTCCCATTCTGAAGGTTGTCTTTTCACTTTGCTTATAGTTTCCTTCATTGTGGAAAAGTTTTTAAGTTTAATTAGGTCCCATTTGTTTATTTTTGCTTTTATTTCTATTACTCTGGGAGGTGGGTCATAGAGGATCCTGCTGTGATTTATGTCAGAGTGTTTTGCCTATGTTTTCCTCTAGGAGATTTATAGTTTATGGTCTTAAGTTGAGATCTTTAATCCATTTTGAGTTTATTTTTTGTATGGTGTTAAAAAGTGTTCTAGTTTCATTCTTTTTTTTTACAAGTGGTTGACCAGTTTTCCAACACCACTTGTTAAAGAGATTGTCTTTTCTCCATTGTATATTCTTGCCTCCTTTGTCAAAGATGAGGTGTCCATAGGTGTGTGGATTTATCTCTGGGCTTCCTATTTTGTTCCATTGATCTATATTTCTGTCTTTGTGCCAGTACCATACTTTCTTGATGACTGTAGCTTTGTAGTAGAGCCTGAAGTCAGGCAGGTTGATTCCTCCAGTTCCATTCTTCTTTCTCAGGATTCTTTGGCGATTTGAGGTTTTTGCATTGAATCTATAGATTGCTTTGGGTAGTATACTCATTTTCAGTATATTGATTCTTCCAGTCCATGAAAATGGTATATTTCTTCATCTATTTGTGTCCTCTTTGATTTCTTTCATCAGTGTTTTATAGTTTTCTATACATAGGTTTTTGCTTCTTTAGGTAGATATATTCCTATTTTATTCTTTTTGTTGCAATTGTGAACGGAAATGTTTCCTTAATTTCTGTTTCTGTTTTCTCATTGTTAGTGTATAGGAATGCTTCCACACTTGTGAAGCGTCTATTAAGATATTCTATTTCTTCCTGGTTCAGTTTTGGAAAGTTACTTTTCTGAGATTTTGTCCATTTTTTCCACGGTGTCCATTTTATTGGCATATAGTTGCTGATAGTAGTCTTTTATGATCCTTTGTATTTCTGTGTTGTCTGTTGTGATTTCTCCATTTTCACTTCTAATTTTGTTGATTTGATTCTTCTTTTCATGATGAGTCTGGCTAATGGTGTGTCAATTTTATTTATCTTCTCAAAGAACCAGCTTTTAGCTTTGTTGATTTTTCCTATGGTCTCTTTGGTTTTGTTTTGTTTTGCATTTATTTCTGCCCTAATTTTTAAGATTTCTTTCCTTCTACTAACCCTGGGGTTCTTCATTTCTTCCTTTTCTAGTTGCTTTAGGTGTAGAGTTGGGTTATTTATTTGACTTTTTACTTGTTTCTTGAGGTAAGCCTGTATTGCTATGAACCTTCCCCTTAGCACTGCTTTTACAGTGTCCCATAGGTTTGGGGTTGTTGTGTTTTCATTTTCATTCATTTCTAGGCATATTTTGATTTCTTTTTTGATTTTTTCTGTGATTTGTTGGTTATTCAGAAGCGTGTTATGTAGCTTCCATATGTTGGAATTTTAAATAGTTTTTTTCCCTTTAATTGAGATCTAATCTTACTGCATTGTGGTCAGAAAAGAATATTGGAATGATTTCAATTTTTTGAATTTATCAGGCTAGATTTATAGCTCAAGATATGATCTATCCTGGAGAAGATTCCATGTGCACTTGAGAAAAAGGTGAAATTCATTGTTTTGGGGTGATATGTCCTATAGATATCAATTAGGTCTAGCTGGTCCATTGTGTCATTTAAAGTTTGTGTTTCCTTGCTAATTTTCTCTTTTGTTGATCTGTCCATAGGTGTGAGTGGAGTATTAAAGTCTCCCACTATTATTGTGTTACTGTTAATTTCCCCTTTCATACTTGTTAGCATTTGTCTTACATAGTGCAGTGCCCCTATGTTGTGTGTCTATATATTTATAATTGTTATATCTTCTTCTTGAATTGGTCTGTTGATTATTATGAGGTGACCTTCTTTGTCTGTTTTCACAGCCTTTATTTTAAAGTCTATTTTATGTGATATGAGTATTGCTACTCCTGCTTTCTTTTGGTCTCCATTTGCATGAAATATCTTTTTCCAGCCCTTCACTTTCAGTCTATATGTGCCTCTTGTTTTGAGGTGGGTCTCTTGTAGACAGCATATATAGGGGTCTTGTTTTTGTATCCATTCAGCCAGTCTTTGTCTTTTGGTTGGGGCATTCAACCCATTTACATTTAAGCTAATTATTGATAAGTATGGTCCTGTTGCCATTTACTTTGTTGTTTTGGGTTCGAGTTTATACACCTTTTCTGTGTTTCCTGTCTAGAGAAGATCCTTTAGCATTTGTTGAAGAGCTGGTTAGGTGGTGCTGAATTCTCTCAGCTTTTGCTTGTCTGTAAAGCTTTTGAATTCTCCTTCGTATTTGAATAAGATCCTTGCTGGGTACAGTAATCTGGGTTGTAGGTTTTTCTCTTTCATCACTTTAATATATCCTGCCATTCCCTTCTGGCCTGAAGAGTTTCTACTGAAAGATCAGCTGTTATCCTTATGGGAATCCCTTTGTGTGTTATTTGTTGTTTTTCCCTTGCTGCTTTTAATATTTGTTCTTTGTGTTTGATTTTTGTTAATTTGATTAATATGTGTCTTGGGGTGTTTCACCTTGGGTTTCTCCGGTTTGGGACTCTCTGGGTTTCCTGGAATTAAGTGACTATTTCCTTCCCCATTTTAGGGCATTTTTCAACTATTATCCTCACGATATTTTCTCATGGCCTTTATTTTTGTCTTCTTCTTCTGCGACTCCTATGATTTGAATGTTGGGGCGCTTCACATTGTCCCCGAGGTCCCTGAGGTTGTCCTCATTTCTTTTAATTCTTTTTTCTTTTTTCCTCTCTGCTTCATTTATTTCTACAATTGTATCTTCTACCTCACTTATCCTATATTCTGCCTCTGTTATTCTACTGTTGGCTCCCTCCAGAGTGTTTTTGATCTTATTTATTGTATTATTCACTATTGATTGACTCTATTTTATTTATTCTGGGTCCTTGTTAAACATTTCTTGCATCTTCTCAATCTTTGTCTCCAGGCTATTTATGTGTAACTCCATTTTGTTTTCAGTATTTTGGATCATTTTTGCTATCATTATTCTGAATTCTTTTTCAGGTAGACTCCCAATCTCCTCCTCTTTTGTTTTGTTTGGTGGGCATTTATCATGTTCCTTTACCTGCTGAATATTTCTCTGCCTTTTCATCTTGTTTAGATTGCTGTGTTTGAAGATGCCTTTCCATATTCTGGCAGTTGGCAGTTCCTGCTTATTGTGGAGGTTCCTCCCTGTGGGTGGAGTTGGACGAGTGACTTATCAAATTTTCCTGGTTAGAGTAGCCTACATTGGCATTCTGGTGAGTGGAGCTGGATTTTTCTCTCTGGAATGCAGTGAAGTATCCAGTAGTGAGTTTTGATATGTCTATGTTTGTTGTGACTTTGGGCAGCCTGTACATTGAACCTCAGGGCTATGTTCCTGTGTTGCTGGAGAAGTTAAGTGGTATATCTTACTCTGGAACTTGTTCGCCCTTGGGTGGTGCTTGGTTTCAGTATAGGTATGGAGGCGTTTGATGAGCTCCTATCGATTAATGCTTCCTGGATTCAGAAGTTCTCTGATGTTCTCAGGATTTGGACTCAAGCCTCCTGCCTCTGGTTTTCAGTCTTATTCTTACAGTAGCCTCAAGACATCTCCATCCATGCAGAACTTATGATAAAACTTCTAGGTTAATGGTGAAAAGCTTCTCTGCAGTGAGGGACACCCAGAGAGGTTCACAGAGTTACGTGGAGAAGAGAAGAGGGAGGAAGGAGATAGAGGTGGCCAGAGGAGAAGAGGGGGATTCAAAAGGGGAGAGAACAATCTAGCCAGTAAACAATTCCTTATGTGCTCTCCACAGTCTGGAACCCTCAGAGAGGTTCACAGAGTTACATAGAGAAGAGAAGAGGGAGGAAGGAGATAGAGGTGAACAAGAGGAGAAAACAAGGAATCAAAAGGAGAGATTTAGATCTAGGCAGTACTCTGTTCCCTAAGTGTTCTCCACAGCCTGGAACACACACAGAGATTCACAGAGTTGAGAAGAGGAGGAGGGAGGAGATAGACGTTACTTGGGGGAGAAAAAGGAATGTCAAAATGGGGAGAGAGTAATCAAGCCAGTAATCACACTCCTAAGTAAAAGTGGGTACTGAAGATTGGATTCTTAAGTGTACAAAATTGATAACAAATCCCATAAAGCAAAGATTAAAAATCTAGAGTAGATTTTAGACTCTCAAAAATACAATTAAAAACAAACAAACAAACAACATCGTAAAAAGTATAAGAAATATATATGAAGTTTGCTTTAAAAATAGGGTCTTTTTTGCTAGGTAATAGTAGGTTATAAAAAATGAAAATTAAAGGAGTAATAGAGGACTTAAAAAAAAAGAAAAAAAGTTTAAAAAATTAAAAAAAATGATAATGGTAAAAATATATCTAGGAATTTCTCCGGAGCTGTTGCAGACAGTGTGAGGTCAGTTCAGTTTCAAATAGTTCCTTGTTCCAGCTTATACTTCTCAAAATCTATAGGCCCCTTGCAGTGTAGTTGGTATTAACTACAGGGATTTAATCTGTTGCACCTGTGACTTCCAAACCAGTTCCCTCTGTTTATTTGGCTTCTACTGTTTGAAGGTCTCTTCAGTGTCTAATTTCCGCCCTGACACAAGTGGGTGAAGGTGGTCTCTTGTTTAGGCTCAGTTGTTCAGTTGTGCTGTGGGGAGGGAGGAACACTGCCAACAAATGTCACTGGTGTACGTGGGGAGTGCTTGCAGTGTCTCGGCCACACTGGGTTTGCCCCCTCTCATGGTGTGTGTGCTTTCCCAGTCTACACTGCTCAGGCTTCAGGTTGCTGTGCAGGGAGTGGGCCCTGGGTTGTGTGCACTTCCCAGATCTAAGCCACTCAGGTTCAGGTTCTCAGGTACTCCACAAAGGCGCAGACTCGGTTGGGCCTGCGTTTTGTGCTCTTCCCAGGTCCGAGCAGCTCAGACGACCAGGTGCTTGGTGAGTACACTCTCACCAGGTGCGGTGTGTCTTTTCACCTCCCCAGTCCCAGCCGCTCAGTTTCCGGGGCTCGCCCATCTCCAGTGTGCCATGTGTCTCTTCTGGGGAGCTGATCTCTGGCTGGGACCCTCCTGGTGGATGTCAACCATGCAGAATCTCAGGAAGTCTTTGGTTAGAAACTGGAAGCCTGTTTGCAGTTTGGTAAGGGATGCCCTCTCTGGGGCCGAGTTTGCCCCTTTCCAGCTCTGGCTGGCACCCGCCTGCCCTCTGTGTCCAGCAGGGGATGGGCCGGTTTGCAGCCTACTAGCTCTCCTCTGGTATTTGCTTAGTCCTTTGTTCTGTGAGCAGGCCGACAGTGCCTTAGGTTAGGGCTTTTCACGGGATAGTTCTCTCTCTCTCTCTCTTTTCTTTTCCTCTCTCTCTCTGTCTGTCCCACAGTTTAGGTTGCTATCTCGCGTTAGCTCCCTCAGGTTTCCCTCAGGGCATTCAGGCCGGTCTTTACCCTAAGCAATGCAGCCCACTCCTCTCCGTTCAGCCCCCACTTGCTGGTGGCGGATGCAAGTGTCTGGGGTACTTTTCTGCTGGGAGTTGCCATTAGGACGTAATCTGTGGGTTTTATTTATTTATTTTTCCTCCCAGTTATGTTGCCCTCCGAGATTCCAAAACTTCCCCCAGACCCACCAGTGAGAGGCTTTCCTGGTGTTTGGAAACTTCTCCTCTATTAACACTCCCTTCTGGGGATGGATCTCTCTCCCTAACTCTTGTCTCTCTTTTTATCTTTTGTATTTTGTCCTACCTCCTTTTGAAGACAATGGGCTGCTTTTCTCGGTGCCTGATGTCCTCTGCCAGCATTCAGAAGTTGTTTTGTGGAGTTTTCTCAGCGCTCAAATGTTCTTTTGATGAATTTGTGGGGGAGAAAGTGGTCTCCCCGGCTTATTCATCTGCCATCTTAGGACCGCCCCCTGCTTATTCCTTCTTGAAATTGTTTTTAGTAGACAGCCTTCTGATTGACAAGTAAAATCTCTGTAATTATATTACTCTCTTTTTAGAACCTTTCAGGGTTCCCAAAATTCATATTCAATAATGCAAATTGACAAATCATCTTACGCATGTTGAAAAATACATTTACACTTAGCTAGTAGATTAACAAGAAATGGCAACCCACTCCAGTACTCTTGCCTGGAAAATCCCATAGATGCGGGAGCCTGGTAGGCTACAGTCCGTGGGGTCGCGAAGAGTCAGACACGACTGAGCGACTTCAGTTTCACTTTTCACTTTTATGCATTGGAGAAGGAAATGGCAACCCACTCCGGTATTTTTGCCTAGAGAATCCCAGGGAAAGAAGAGCCTGGTGGGCTGTTGTATATGGGGTCGAACAGAGTCGGACACGACTGAAGCGACTTAGCAACAGCAGCAGCAGCAGTAGATTAACATAGTTGTACTTTGATCTGATTGCCCAAAAGAAAAGAGAAGAAAGGTACCTCCCCTCTCTCTTTTTTTTAATTGAGAACCTTCTATGGTAAAAAAATCTTCCCTTCAGTTCAGTTCAGTCTCTCAGTTGTGTCCCACTCTTTGCAACCCCATGGACCGCAGCACTTCAGGTCTCCCTGTCCATCACCAACTCCTGGAGTTTACTCAAACTCATATCCATTGGGTTGGTGATGCTATCCAACCATCTCACCCTCTGTCGTCCCCTTCTCCTGCCGTCAATCTTTCCCAGCATCAGGGTCTTTTCAAATGAGTCAGCTCTTCGCATCAGGTGGCCAAAGTATTGGAGTTTCAGCTTCAACATCAGTCCTTCCAGTGAACACCCAGGACTGATCTCCTTTAGGATGGACTGGTTGGATCTCCTTGCAGTCCAAGGGACTCTCAAGAGTCTTCTCCAACACCACAGTTCAAAAGCGTCAATTCTTAGGCGCTCAGCTTTCTTTATGATCCAACTCTCACATACATACATGACTACTGGAAAAACCATAGCTTTGACTAAACAGACCTTTGTTGGCAAAGTAATGTCTCTGCTTTTTAATATGTTGTCTAGGTTTGTCATAGCTTTTCTTCCAAGGAGCAAGCATCTTTTCATTTAATGGCTGCAGTCACCATCTGCAGTGATTTTGGAGCTGTTCCAAAGTGTTCCATGGTAAAGATGTTCCGTTACCTTTACTAATAATAGCTGTGAAAATAATAAGAAATTATTTGCATTATTACTCTGGGAGTGATTTTTCATTAAAAAAATAAACTTTTTTAAAGAACTATAAAACTAAGAAATGTTCAGTGCAGAAACGTGGGAAATCCACAAGTATAAAAGAAAAAAATTGCCTGTAATCCCACTCTTCTCAGAAACTAATATTTTAATGTATGTTCTTCTAAAACTTTCTTTTTTTGGTGTACATCTTCTTTAGCAAAATGTTTTATTTTGTGCATACTATTTTGTAGTAATATATTTTTCTCTAAGTATATTGTGAACATTTTCCCATGCTGATATATGTTCTTCTATAATGCTTATTTTGTTTATTTATCTTTTTAAAATTTTATTTCTCCTACCCCTAACTCTCACCTCTGGCAACACAATTTGTACACAATTCTCTGTATCTATGAACTTGTTTGTTTGTTTTTAGATTCCACATATAAAAGAGAGCATGTATATTTGTCTTTGTCTGTCTGACATTTCATTTAGCGTAATGCCCTCATGGTCCATCCACACTGTCACAAATGGCAAGATTTCTTTTTTTATGGTTGAATAGTATTCCTTTGTCTGTATATACCACATTTTCTTCATACATTCATCTATGGATAAATACTTAAGTTATTTTCATATCTTGGCTCCTATGAATAATACTGCAGTGAACATGGCATATATATTTTTTTGAGTTAAATGTTTTTGTTTTTTTCAGGTAAGTTATCAGAAGTAGAACTGCTGGATCATATAGTAGTTCTATTTTTAATTTTTTGAGACATCTCCATACTATTTTTCATAGTGACTATACCAATTTACATTTCCACCAAAGGGCTTAAGTGTTCCCTTTTTTTCACATCCTTGTCAACACTTGTTATTTGTTATCTTTTTGATATTAGCCATTCTGACAAGTGTGAGGTGTTATTTCATTATGATTTTGATTTGCATTTCCCTGATGATTAATGATGTTAAGCATCTTTCCATTTACCTCTTGGCCATCTGTATCCCTTGTTTGGAAAGACGTCTCTTCGAAACTTCTGCCCATTTCTAAATCAGATTGTTACTTTTTGCTATTGAATGTATGAGTTCTTTATATATTTTGTATATTAACTGATTGTTGGTCATATGATTTGCAGATATTTTTTCCTATTCAGTAGGTTGCCTTTTAATTTTGTTAATTGTTTCCTTCACTGTGCAGAGGCTTTTTAGTATGATATAGTATTTTTGTTTTTGTTACTTTTGCTTTTGGTATCAGATTCAAAAACAATTGTCACCAAGACCTATGTTAGGGAGTTACTACCTAAATTTTTCTTCTAAGAATTTTATCATTTCAGGTCTTATGGGTCTTACTAATCCATTTTGGGTTAATTTTTGTGTATGGTATAAGATAGTGGTCTAAATTAATTCTTGTGCATGTGGCTGTCCAGTTTTCCCAACAACATTTATTGAAAAGTCTATCCTTTCTCCATTATATATTCTTGGCTCCTTCACTATGAATTAATTGACTTATATCCACAATGCTATTTCTGAGCTCTCTAGTCTGTTCCATTGATCTATGTGTCTGTTTCATGCCAACACTGTACTATTTTAATTACTATAGCTTTATAATATAGCTTTAAATCAGGAAAGGTGTTGCCTCCAGCTTTAATCTCCTTTCTCAAGATGGCTTTGGCTATTCAGGATCTTTTGTTGTTCCATATAAATTTTATAATTTGTGTTCTATTTCTTTGAAATATGTCATTGGAGTTTTGATAGGGATTGCAGTGAATCTGTAGGTTGCCTTGAGTAATATGCACATTTTAACAATATCAATTCTTCTGATCCATGAGCACAGAATATATTTCCATTCATTTGTGTCTTCAGTTTATTTCATCAATATTTTGTAGTTTTCAATATACAGGTCTTTTACCTTCTTGGTTAAATTTATTCCTAGGTGTTTATTCTTCTTGATGCAATTGTAAATGGAATTGTTTTCTTAGTTTCTCTGTCTGATAATGAGTTATTAGTGTAAAAAGGCACAACAGCATTTTGCATAATGGATTTGATTTAGGTCATAGCTGAATGGCCTAGGTTCTTCAATTTAAGTCTGAATTTTGCAATAAGGAGCTCATGATCTTGAGTGTCCCTTGGATTTTCAGCAAAGAGATCAAACCAGCCAATGATAAAGAAAATCAACCCTAAATATTCACTGGAAGAACTGATGCTCAAGCTGAAGCTCCAATACTTTGGCTACCTAATGTAAAGAGCTGACTCAGTGGAAAAGACCCTGATGCTGGGAAAGCTTGAGGGCAAGAGGAGAAAGGGACGACAGAGGGTGAGATGGTTGGATGGCATCATCTACTCAATAGACTTGAGTTTGAACAAACTCTGGGAGATAGTGAAGGACAGGGAAGCCTAGTGTGCTGCCATTCATGGGACTGCAAAGAGTCAGACACGACTGAGCGACTGAACAACAAGCTTTTTGCATATTGATTTAGTATCCTGCAATGTTAGTGAATTTGTTTCTTAGTTATAAGTTTTTTTTTTAATGGGATCTAAGGTTTTCATATTGTGATTGCAAATAGTGATAGTTTTACCTCTTCCTTTTTAGCATGCATGCCGTTTATATCTTTTTCATGCCTAATTGTTCTGGCTAGGACTTCCTTCCTTCCTTTCCCCCCCCCCTTTTTTTTGCTTTTTGTCTTTTTAAAATTGAGGTGTATTTGGTTTACAATATTATATTAATACTAGTTTTATGATTACAACATACTAATTTAAAATATTTATAAACCTAGACAGCATATTCAAAAGCAGAGACATTTCTTTGCTGGCAACGGTCCCTATAGTCAAAGTTATGGTTTTTCCAGTAGTCATGTATGGATATGAGAGTTAGACCATAACGAAGGCTGAGTGCTGAAGAATTGATGCTTTTGAACTGTGGTGTTAGAGAAGACTCTTGAGAGTCTTTTGGACTTGAAGGAGATCAAACCACTCACTTCTAAAGGAAATCAATCCTGAGTATTCATTGGCGGGACTGATGCTGAGGCTGAAGCTCCAATATTTTGGTCACCTGATGAAAAGAGCCGAGTCTTGGGAAAAGACCCTGATGCTGGGAAAGTTTGAAGGCAGGAGGAGAAGGGGACAACAGAGGATGAGATGGTTGGATGGCATCACTGACTCAATGGACATGAGATTGAGAGGGAGATCACCATCTCTGGAAGATGGTGAAGGACAGGGAAGCCTGGTGTGCTGCAGTCCATGTGGTCGCAAAGAGTTGGAAACGACTGAGCGACTGAACAAAACAACAATATAGTATTTAAAGTTATCATTAAGTATTGGCTATACCCTCTGTTCTCTACAATATATACTTGAAACTTATATATTTTGTACATAGTAGTTTGTATCTCTTAATCCCCTATCCCTATGTTGCCCTTCTCCCCACTGGTAACCACTAGTTTGTTCTCTGTGAGTCTATTTTTGTTTTGTTTATTCATTCAGTTGTTTTATTTTTTAGACTCCACATATAAGTGATAATATACAGTATTTGTCTTTCTCTGTATGAGTTATTTTACAGCATTACACTCTCTAGGTCCATCCATGTTGTTGCAAATGGCAAAATTTCATTAGTTCTTTCAGCGGAGTAATATTCCTGTGTGTGTATCAATACCACCACATCTTTATCCATTCATCTGTTGATAGACACTTCATCTGCTTCTATATCTCAGCTATTGTAAATAATGTTGCAATGAACATTGAGGTGTGTGTATCTTTTCCAATTAGTGTTTTTCTTTTCTTTTGCTATATATCCAAGAATGGAATTGCTAGATCATATGGCAATTCTATTTTTAATTTTTTGAGGAAACTCCATATTGTTTTGCATAGTAACTGTACCAATTTACATTCCCACCAACAGTGCACAATTGTTACTTTTTCTCCACATCCTTGTCAACATTTATTTGTGGATTTTTTAGTGATAGCCATTCTGACAGGTGTAAGATCATAGCTCATTGTGGTTTGATTTGCATTTCCCTGATGATGAGTGATGTTGAATATCTTTTCATGTGCCAGTTGGACATCTGTGTGTCTTTTTTGGAAAAGTGTTTATTATGCCCATTTTTTTAGTTGGGTTGTTTGTTTTTTGATATTGAGTTGTATGAACTGTTTATATATTTTGGATATTAATCCCTTGTTGGTCACCTGATTTGCAAATATTTTCTCCCATTCAATAAGCTGTCCTTTTTGTTGTTGTTGATGTTTTCTCTTCCTGTGCAAAAGCTTTTAAGTTTAATTTGGTCTCAATATAGTTAGACTAATCCTCCCACTCATTAGCTCATGAAATTGCCTAGCACATAAAAGCTAACCACACCACATTTCGAGGTTACTCTTGCCCTCTGTGACAGCCCACACTCTTCTCTGTGGAGTGTGTTTCTCTCTAAATAAATCCACTTCTTATCTATTACTTTGTCTCTCACTGAATTCTTTCTGTGATAAGACATCAAGAACCTGAGCTTCATTAGGTCCTGAAACAAAGTGTGTGATCTCAGTTGGAAAGACCATGAGTTTTGGCCAGGTTTGAGTCCTGGGCACGTGGGTTAGAGTCCCAAACTGGGTTTTGACCAGGTTCGAGCCCCAGCCACGTGGGTTCAAGTCCCAATCTGAGATGAACGATTTCAGTGCTACTAACAATGATCTTGTCTATGGCTAATTATCCATCCTAAAACAGATCAGTCCTGGGTGTTCATTGGAAGGACTGATGTTGAAGCTGAAACTCCAATACCTTGGCCACCTCATGCGAAGGGTTGACTCATTGGAAAAGACCCTGATGTTGGGTAGGATTGGGGGCGGGAGCAGAAGGGGACAGCAGAGGATGAGATGGTTGGATGGTATCACCGACTCGATGGGCATGGGTTTGGGTGGACTCCGGGAGTTGGTGATGGACAGGGAGGCCTGGCGTGCTGCAATTCATGGGGTTGCAAGGAGTCGGACATGACTGAGTGACTGAACTGAACTGAATTATCTATACAGTTAAAATTTTTCAACAATGAAGAAGTATTGATTCTTAGTAAGAAATACATACAAATTATTATTAATTTTAAAAAGAACTCTCTCTTTCTAAAAGAAAGAATTCTTATTCTGAGGATGGTCATCCTTTGTGCAAGTGAGCATCATTGTCTAGAAGGCTAGTCCATTCAGCTGTAGGCCACTGTTTCTTTTGCAGGAAAAGTGATTTTTTTGTGTGTGTGATATTGAACAAAATATTGTTGATTACTTCATAGTGTGCTTTATTTGCTTATTATCTCAATCCTTTCTTGTTTCAGTTACCTCATGTGGTTAATTCAGCTTGCCCAGTTTAGATTTTTCTTTTGTTGATAGGTGAGGCCACGAAACAGTTTTCCATTCTCAGACCCCTGTGGGGGAAAAAAAGTCAAAATAGAATGTGTTTTCCTTTAGATTATCCTCTCATTTTGATACAGACCTCAAAAGATCAGAAAAAAGGAATTTTTCCAAAACATTTTACTTAGATCTAATTTAGGGATATAAAATGTAGAAATACAGTAAATCCTCTACGTATGTATGAATTCTAAGAACATGTTTGTAAGTCCAATTTGTTCATAAGTCCTACAAAGTTAGCCTAGGTACGCACCTGACACAATTGGCTATACAGTATTATACTGTAATAGGTTTATGATATTTTTCATACAGATAATACATAAAAAACACATACAAAATAAGGAAAACATTTTCATCTTACAGTGCAGTACCTTGAAAAGTATAGTAGTACTAGCTACATCACTGCTGCTTGTACACTTGTTTCTGGACATCCTGGGCTCAAAATAAAGATACTGTACTACTGTACGGTATACAGTAGTGTACAGTAAAGTACACAAAAGCACAACCACTTGTAGAGAAGCATGCACATGACCATGTATGCCAGAGATGTGAACTAACTTATGTGACTGGATGTGCGAACACACGTTCGCGTTTTTTAAAGTTCACAACTTCAAGGTTCATATGTAAGGGACTTACTGCAATTAATACTTGACTTTTCATAATAAAAATATGTATTCATTTTGCAAATTGCAAGAGATGGATTTCTCCAGTAATCCTATATAATCTTATTTCACAAAACTAGCATTCATGTCAACATTTTTGTCCCTCAAAATAAATATTTGAGGGCCTTGCTTCATGTGTGGAGGTAGAGGGGGCAGCAGGGAGTAGTGGCTACTTCATGTAGTTCCGTAGAGCATGAAGCATGAGAAAAGGGTAGTGGAGAACCAGGCAGAAAGCCTCATCCATTAGCTTTCTCTCTGTTTCTTCATAGGTGCTAATATACCACCTGCCCAGTACTCTTTTATTGCTGTGGTCAGGGATATGTAAGCAGTGTGGTTTGGGGAGAAAGTTGAAGGTCTGAGCAGGACTGTCTCTGAAATATCAGCTTGTAGACTAAGATTCATTGAAACTACTAAATACATCTGTTAGGATTACCCAGATCATTGATCAGAGACAAACTTAAAGATTAATATGAACTCATTTGTACCTCAGTGTCCTTATTTGTAAAACGAGAATAATTGAATCATTTTGGGAATAAAATGGGATAATGCAAGTAAAATACTTATAAAAGTATATATCATATAGTGCTCACCTAATAGTAGTAACTATTATTGTTATTACTGTGTGGTTCTTGGGCATTATGTGGGTGATATGAATAAAGGTGGAACCATGGAAAAGAAAATGAATTAGGTAATACTTGGAAATGGGACAACCAAAATGAGAAGAATACAGTTTTGTTTGCTATCTGAGAAACTTAACATGAAATTTATATTTTCAAAGAGAAAAGAAGACATTTATACCTTTGTATATTCCTGTAATCAGAGTTCACATATTCATGCACCATCTTCTCAAATGGCGTTTCTTCTTAGTCCCAGAAAAAACCACTGTAGTCCAAGCCTCAGAGAATTACTTAGGGATCAATACTGGGTTCCTCTGGTGGATCAGTCGGTAAAGAATTTGCCTGCAATGCTGGAGACCAGGGTTCAATCCCTGAGTTGGGAAGATTCCCTGAAAAAGGAAACAACAACCCACTCCAGTATTCTTGCCTGGAGAATTCCATGAACAGAGGAGCTTGGCAGGCTACAGACCATGGGGTCACAAAAAGTCAGACAGGACTGAGTGACTAACACTTTCACTAACAAGGAAGTGGAGGCCAGGCTTAAAATCCCAAGGATTAGGGAAATAATTTTTTCATTAAGGGAACACCCAGGGAAGGGAGGTTTGTATTATAATTAATATCATAATTGTTATTGTGGGAGAGGAACTGACATGAGCTGAATATTGGAAGCTGAGTAGGTGTTCATCAGTTGAGTGAGACACCCTGAGGGTCGGGGATGATTGGAGGGGTGTTCAGGAAACAGAGTGGTGTGGGCAAAAGCAGACAGGCATGAGAGAGCATTAGGCTTGAAAAAAAGCAGTTTGAGTCCTTTTGTGATGCTTGAACATACAGTGTAAGAAAGAGATGGCAGAGAAAAAAAAACGTCAGACAGGCAGGGAAGAATCAGGTTTCTTGTGGTCTTGTAGGCCATAGCAAGAAATCTGGGCTTTCCGTTGATAATTAATAAGGGATTATGGCAAGAGCAGGAGACTAGAAGAGTATAGCAAGAAGCCAGATAAAGAATGATGGAAGGTAAAACTAAGAAGTATCAGTGGGGAATGTAAGGAAGATGAGGATAAAAGAGAAGGTAGGAATCTGTAACTTGAGGTAGTTACAACAAAAAAAGTAAAGTGCACATGATATTCCAATTAAAGTTTTTATTTATGTTTTACAAAGTTATTTAAAATATGAAGTCATAGTTGGTTATACATTTAGCTATTTGTTTTTATTGATAATAATAGATGACATGAAATAAAGACTTTCCCGGAAAGTAGATCAAGAGTATTGTTGGATCTATAGCCCTGAAATCTGGTACAGACACCAAGCTTCTGAAACTTTACTTCTATCTTAGAGGTCAGTACTGATCTAGGAAGGTCCTAGATATCCTGGGAAAATATGGGTCTGGTGCAGAATGAAATCTCTAACTTCTAAAATTAGGATTCATGCTCTAAGTAAACTCTAGGGAACTCAGTCAGTTTCAGGTATTTCTCAAACTTAGGAGTTCTAATAGTGTTGAGAGATCTATGGACCAGTCACCGGTAAAGAAGAGTTCCACAGAATCCTATAAATTCTGGAACAAACAGTATCCATACGTATAATTTAAGTATACCCCATGGTCTATATTTTCAAAGCCATGTTTCATTGCCCTGACAGGTAGGTTTGTTGTGTGACACCAAACTTGTCATTTGCTGGATCTCTTTGTCCTCCTTGAGTATCAAAATTTCATTCTGAGATAACCTTTTCCTATGCTAGTTAAGGGTTTATTACAAATTAAAGAGTTAAAGCAGCCACCCAAATATTTTGGGAAGCAACTCACAACCAAAGCATCAATAATAAAACTCAGGTCAGCTTCCTATATATCAAAGACCCATATCCAAAAAGTCAAGGATGTAAAAATTGACCTTTACATTTTATACACTAAATAGTTTTTAGTTATTGTTTTTGAAAAATTATCAGAGGACATAGAAACCTTCAAACAGTTAAAATGAATAGAAACTAAAAAGTGTTTATTCAGACTTTAGTGAACACTCAGATATTTGTTTATTGAAGATCTATGTTATTACACATTTCACTTTTTATGATTGTAAATACAAGTTAAATGTAGGAGTACATGTGATCTATACTATATTCCTAGCCCTACTCAACATGTAGCTATATCTTAAATATAAATTTATGCTAAAGTGAAATATAAAAAGATTATTATTCATAATATAAAGTAGAAGTGCTCATTCCTTTTAGCATACTATCTTGTAAGTAATGCAATGAATTAAAAGACTGGCCTTGGTTCAAGAGAAAAGCTTGATGAAAATAGATATAAAAATCAACAAAGACTCCAGCATTTCTCAAAGAGAAATCTGAAACCCCAAATCACCATTCACAATTTCTTATTAGTTATAATTTGAGATAAATTCCCAGTTACTTCTAGATTATAGATACATCTCCCCAGTGATGTCTGGTACAGATAGACAAGGAAGGAAAAAAAAAAGGAGGCAGTTCTTGAAAGTCACTGGAGGATAAAACTGAAGAGTTACATTTGGTTTCCTGTTCTAGAAGTCTGAGAGAAGATTACACTAAGGGGAAAAACTTGTAATTTTACTAAAGCCATTAAAAGATAAAACAGGGAGATCTGTTAAGCCAAGTAGCCACATTGATAACATGCATTCCACTCTCACGTTTAAGACACAAAGGTCTCCATTTCTCTAAGGGAACTGCTGCTTTTTCCACATGACCCATTCTCTCTCTTGCCTTGGAGCCAAGTAATTGGAACCCTAAACACACGGCGGAGCTTCTGTTGGAACCTGTTTCCAACAAAACAATACAGAAAGGGATTAATGCAGCTGTTGGTGAGTCCCAGGAGAATGGCAAAAGGAAGTGCCAGGTCAATGACTGCTATAACTTCACAGCTATTAATGACACCCATCCAGGCCAGAGCATCCAGGAAGGTCAGAACATGGAAGGGAAGCCAACAAATGATGAATGCCAGAACAACAGCAGCTGCCATCTTCAGAACCTGGTCACGAGTTATTTTATTCTTCCCATAGCTATTGGTCTTCAGTAAATGTTTTCTGATTCCAAAATAACATGTTGCTATGAATATTAAAGGGATAATAAAACCAAGGATATTTTTCATTAAGGCAATCCCAGCTGACCATTGGGCATACTTCTCAGGTGGGAAAGCCATTATGCAAGCATTCACCCCTAAATATTCAATGGTTCTGACATCCCGAAAATAAAACGTTGGCAATGAGGACAGACAAGCCATACACCAAACAAGGGGAACTGTGTAAGATGCTTGCCAGGGATTTCTTCTTTGAGACAGAAAGGGGTAGATGACAGACTGGTACCTATCAACACTCATGCAGGTGATAAAAAAAATGCTTGCAAACATGTTCAGAGTCAGGAAAGAACCAAAAACTTTACACATCACAGGTCCAAAGAGCCAGTCATATCTATGAGAATAATAGGTTGCCCAGAGAGGAAGAGTAGCCAAAAGAAATAAGTCAGCCACAGCTAGGTTGAAGATGTAAATGCTGGAAACCTTCTTAGGACCCTTTTGACAACAAAACAGTGTAACCACAATAGTATTGACAAGAAATCCAACCACAAAAATAATGTAATAGAGAACAGGAATTGCATCTAAATGCTTATCTGATGGCTTATGTGAGCAATTAAAGGTAGACTCATTGCCAGAAATGTTCACAAGTCCAACGTGAAGACTGCTGGTAATGTTTTTGCTGATGGTGGCAAGGGAGAAGTTGGCCTTCATGTTGATTGCAATGTCAGCAGCTCCTAATTTTTACACCATCTGGGGGAGAAAAAAAGAACTTGTAGAACACATGCAGAATTTAGGATATTATCAAGTTGTTAGCATTATAAAAGTTTGTTGAAAGCAAAAAAGGTAGGTGATTATAGAAAATATTGGGAAACAGAAGCATGCCTTATGAAATAAGAATGGACTTTACTTCTTGAAGAAGAGAATTCTCTCAATAATACCAAGAAATTAAGACATTCTGGCATCAAGACTGAAAATTCTAAGCAAAACTACTTTTTGCTCTTCTTTTCTATTTCCAAAAGTTTAAAGAAAATGAATATTTCAAAAGGTTAGCCAGAATAGGAAATAAATGAAACAAATAAGAAGAAACTAAGAAATAAGAAAAGTTAGCATTTCAAAAACACATGAGCACATATCTCACTCTGTATACCTTCTAGAAACCACACCACTGCCTGCTATTGTGTAGAGAAATGCCTTATTCAAGTAACTAATTATATACAAATCATTCCAGCTATGGAGAAATAAGTAACATAAACTATGGAAAAAATAAGTAAGTGTACAAAAGACTTAAAGAGAATATGCAAAAGGAACATATTGGGATGGTGGGTTATAGCTGGTTTTTACTAATTAAAAATAATTCCTATAGTTCTACTTTTCCATTGTTTTCACAATAATAATATAATTAAGAGGTAGTTATGGAATATGTGCATATTTTTAAAACCCCCATCACATTTTAATAGAGACTATTACTTTTACATATGGATATTTAAGTTTAATTCATATAAAAGAAAATCTACTTTCTTTTTTTAATTAGGAAAAGAAAACTAAAAATAGCCAAATTGGATTTAGGGTCAAGTAGGAAAAATTGTATTGTTCAATGAAATAAGAATTGAACATCAATGATTAATCATAATATAATTGTATCACTTTTTCCTTTGAGATATATATATATATTTTTTTTAGTTTAACAGCTAAGTAGTAACAGCACTACTTGGCTCTTGAATATTATAACCAATATTCATATTTTTGTGATACTGTTATTTTTAATAGCAACATTATTTTAAAACAAAAGAAAATTATCTGAAGATAAACACAGTAAGGGAAAGACTATTCCTTTGGATAGTTTCAAAACACATATAAATGAACTACTCAGTGAAAATGTAATCAGAAAAGAATCTCTTAATAAACAGCAAACTTATCACTTTTGTTTAGAGCTTTACTCTTTCATAATCTTGACTTAACAAATTAACTTGAAAGAATCTAAAATAAACTCACTTGAAGACTTACTGGTTGTTTGAGTTTAAAACTTAGTTATCATAAATCAGCTTGCCTCGTTCTTAAGTGCACCCCTGTAAGAGAAACAGTAGTTTAATAATTTAGGAGTTTTGCAAAATACAGTTAAAATACAGGAAAAAGTGAAAGTGCATCCATAAAACAATTTTCATTAAATGTATGTTTTACTTTCCAAATAAAGTATGTATAAATTGTGCAGACCTACCTTAAAAATTCAGGCTGAAGAATGCTTTTAATTTTGTGCTTATTCGTTCCCTTAGAGTCAGGGACGTAATAGCACCAGATCTCTGGTTTCCTTCTTATATATTCCGTCTGTCCACTGGGAGCCTTCAACCTACATAATTCTGGGGCTGACTTATGAACACTTGCCAGCTTTCCAGAGGGTTTTTTTTTTCTGGCTGCAAAACATTAATCTGAAATTCTCACTGTCTCCAATCATAACAGCTCATTCAAATAAATCTCAAACAAAAAAAAAATGAAGTTTCCACAAATGTGTTAGAGAATTTTGAAGTCAGTGGCTTACTTTAAAAGAAGAATATAATTATTTGCAGAATTTTCTCTTTCTTTTACCCTGATACTGGCATTCTAAAATGAGTTAAGGAGTGGAGACTAGGGAATTTATTCTAGTAGTAGAGTTAAATTCCACCAGCATCTTTCACAACTTTAACTAATTTTTGAAAAAGTTTACCCCTGTTTAATAAAAGAACAGCAGCAACTTTACTTGAAGTAACATCTCTAAAATTTCTTCCTTGTGTTAAGCAATTTTTGTTAGCTTTTGCTGGAGAGATAGTGACAGGAAGGATATAATTCTTATGTCTTCTAAAAGAAATATTAACAAGTAGTGTCTCCTTTCATGGGTCTCTATCATATTTGTGGTTTAAATACGAAGTATACAACATCAGAAGGATTAGGCAGCTATTGCAGCCCAGATTACTGTTGTTTTTCTTTTTGTGGGGTTGAGGGTGGTTAGCCTTACACAATAAGTATAGTAGAAGCAAGGGTGACAAAAGAAAGATAAATATAGGTGATGGTAGTGATTATACCAGTTGACAATAAATGCCATTTGCCAAACACTGTGCTAAGTGCTTTATACTCAATACTTTAATAGAGAAGCAATATAGCATACCAGTGTATGTACATGGCCTCTGAGTTCCAATTACCTGGTTCACAAGCTCAGCTATAACACTTAGTAATTTCATGACTATGGCCAAGTTACTTTCCTTCTACATGTCTCAGTTTTCTCATCTGAGAAATGGGGATGATGTTAATTACCTACATCATCGAGTTATAAGAATTAAATGAGTTGTTATATTTAGAGTGCTTAAAAATTGTGCCTAGCACATACTAGGTACTATTATAAGCTATTAATATTACCTTCATTAAAAAAAATCAGGACACTAGGGCTCACAGAGTTTAAATAACTTTCCTGAAGTCACATAGCTATTAAATGGGGACATTTGAATTGAAACCAAGGCACTCTAATGTCAGCACCCACAGTCTTAACCTCCACAGTACAGGAGGCAGCATTAGATGGTCCTTTAATCTCACCCTTTGTCCTGGCAAAAAGAAAACATGCAACATTTACAGAAAAGTCCTTGCTGGCCATTCCTAAGCTGTTACAAAAGCACTGAAGAAGAGGGGGAAGAGTTTGAAGGATTGTTGCATGGGAGAAAATATTTTTCTTCATTTTCTTCCCAAAATGGAGGACACAGGTAGGCAAAATGTATGACGAGTTAACTGCAGTGAGCACAGAAAACGAGAGAACCCAGGACACTTACATGAGTATAAAGGATTCCAGTTATTTCTATTGATCGTATTTTTTTCTGGGAGCAGTAAGAGTGCACCTAGATGGGCTGCAGGCTGCAGGTGAAGTAAGAGGGCAGGCAGGCTCTGAAGAGGTTGCTGGGGACCTAAGTAAAGGTCCCACAGAAGTAACACAGCAAAGGGAGGGTGGCTAACAGAAGACAAAATTACAAACGATATGAAACAAAACAGATGGCTTTTGACATTTGTCTGTTTTTCCATTCATTTTGAAGTTGATCCTATAGTACACAGACAGATGGGATCAGCAAGAAGAGGTCACCATTGCCTGAAAAATATAGTACGATTGAAAAGTTTGCACAATACTATATTAGTGTTTCTCTCAGTAGACTGTTTGAACATGGAGCAAATGCTCCTGATATACAGACACAGCATTTTACGAAATCTCAAAATATTTTCTTCCTATGTTCTGGACAGATTCAGGTTGAGCCTCTGTCCAAATGATGGAAAACTGATGTTTGGAAAACAAACGAGGGGGCACATATGGTTATCGGCAGGAGAGTTTAAATGGGAACTGGTTTCACTCTTTGTTTAAGCCTGGTTTCTCCCTCCATTTCAAATGTTTGTTTTTACCATGTACAGGGGAATTTTCCAGGCCAGGGCCTCCTGAGTGGTCACGATGGGTCAGATTCCCACCCTGCTCTATTTCTAGCCCCATCTCATGCCCCTTTTAAAGAAATAGCCAGGAGGTGAGCTATAAAATCTTGAGAACAAACTGCAGACTCGCCTCCAGGAGACCTAGCCTTGAACACCCCCGAGGAGTAGGGGACCTTGTCTAGAGCTTTTGTCCTTCATTACAGTAAGTTCTGACATAAATAAAGTTTAAAGAGGCACACATTTCCCAGAAGATTTAAAGGACATTTACTCTGTTTCTTTATAATTTTAGGAGTAAAAATTTTCACAGGTCAAAGAAAAACTATGTAACTACAGAGAGATAAGGGAGAAAAAAAGCAAAAAGAAAAGAAAAAGCAAAGGAATAATAATATTGATATCACTTGAGGTGAAAAACACAGCATATTATTGATTCAGTAAAGAACTCTAAGTTAAGCCAACAATGTAAATACACTTGAGAGTCAAATAAATGTCGGTCAGGAGGAACAGTACAACACAAAAAAATTCACTCTCCTGGGGGTAGAGAGTAATTTTTTCTGCTGGAAGATTGACTTTAAAGCTCCAGGTCATTTGAATAAATTATGTAGCTCTTCAGGACAAGTGCAGCTTGGCTAGCAGAATTAAACAATGGTAAATCACATTGAATTAACTTTTTTCTAGTGAATACTTTTCATTTATTGTGAGATTACTTAACAGTAAAATTTAATGGGCCAGGTTTAAAAAAAAAAGAAGGATGTTCTCCAGAGGAATTTCTCCTCTGCTAAAAATCTCGGAAAAAAATCTTGTCTGTCTCTCTTATCCTCACTCACACACAGAGATGAGGTTTTGAAGGAAAAAAAGAAACTATAAAGTACAAAAGTCAGGATATATGTGCCCTGGTTATAAAGGTGAGGATTAGAGGTGCAGATCATAAAATGATTAAATATATACTGGCCTTCTTTTTTAGTTTGTTTTTCAGTTATTTTAATTTTCCTCCGCCCCAGCTACCTCTCTGAGTCCCTATCCAGAACAGTAGTGTTAGGGGAAGCACACTGACTGAAACCACCCACCCTGGCCAGGCACCATAGTAACCATTTGCATGAGTTACTTTATGACAGGAGGTTCTAGTGAGGAACATGGAACTAATAAGCCACCACTAATCGGAAGAGTTCAGAAAAAGTTAAAGGAAGATACCACGTGTCTGACGACCTCCCAGAATCCTTATTGCCGGCATCCATTTTGGCTGAGCAATGAGTGCACCACCAGAAAGGACTCTGAGTCAGAATGATTGGCCAAAGACAACCCAGAAACTAACCCCATCACCATAAAACCCGAGACTGTGGGCCACGTGGCAGAGCAGTCCTCCTGGTTTCCCTTACCCTACTGCTCTCTGCCTGGGTGCCCGTTCCCAATAAAATCTCTGGCTTTGTCAGCACATGTGTCTGCTTGGACAATTCACTTCCAAGTGTTAGACAAGAGCCCATTCTCGGGCCTTGAAAGGGGTCCCGCTTCCTTCAACAGTAGCACTTCCACTTTTCCCAACTTCAACACACACACACACACACACACGCACACACACACACACACAGATACAAAGCACACCCCATTACCCACATATATACTTAATACACATATATACTAATCTTTTTTCAATTCAGTTACCATAGCAAAGCTTTACTTTAATTACCACTGGACTTTTCCAAACCTGAGTCCCTGAAAGGGAAAAGTTAAGAAGATTGCCTTGTCATTATGTCTTTGCAGATTATTTTTGTGCTTCTCTTTAGTTTTCAATATAATGAGAACAAGAATGTCAGGATGAAAGCAAATGAGAAAAAACAATAAAGATCAGAAATAGCCATCATATTTACCATTTTGTATAAACTAGCCTAAAAAATTCAGTAAAATGATTGTATCAAATTAACTGACTGTCAGGCATCACAGAGAGTAAGAGAACTATTAAATCAGTTAACAAGGTGGAATCCATGCAGTGAAATGAATAGATGTCTGACTCAGTACATTCCTGAGGCCAGTTGCTTCCAGTTGAACCTGGTCACAAAAACATAAGGAGAAGGAAGAGTTCTAATTTCTCTTTGCCTCAAAGGCATCTGCAGGCCTGAGCATCATGTTCAGAGCAGGATCTCACAAAAGACACCCTAGTTCTACCAAATAGCATCTCAATGTATGTAACCCAACTGTTGGAAAGATAAACAATTACAAATGAACATATAGTTTTGTTCACATTCAAAATATCAACTAACTGATATGACAGATCTGATAGACAGAGTGCCTGATGAACTAGGGACAGAGGTTCGTGACATTGTACAGGAGACAGGGATCAAGGCAATCCCCATGGAAAATAAATGCAAAAAAGCAAAATGGCTGTCTGGGGAGGCCTTACAGATAGCTGGGAAGAGAAGAGAAGTGAAAAGGAAAGGAGAGAAGGAAAGATATTCCCATCTGAATGCAGAGTTCCAAAGAATAGCAAGGAGAGATAAGAAAGCCTTCCTCAGCGATCAATGCAAAGAAACAGAGGAAAACAACAGATTGGGAAAGACTAGAGATCTCTTCAAGAAAATTAGAGATACCAAAGGAACATTTCATGCAAAGATGGGCTCGATAAAGGACAGAAATGGTATGGACCTAACAGAAGAAGAAGATATTAAGAAGAGGTGGCAAGAATACACAGAAGAACTGTACAAAAAAGATCTTCACGACCCAGATAATCACGATGGTGTGATCACTCACCTAGAGCCAGACATCCTGGAATGTGAAGTCAAATGGGCCTTAGAAAGCATCACTACGAACAAAGTTAGTGGAGGTGATGGAATTCCAGTTGAGCTATTTCAAATCCTGAAAGATGATGCTGTGAAAGTGCTGCACTCGATATGCCAGCAAACCTGGAAAACTCAGTAGTGGCCACAGGACTGGAAAAGGTCAGTTTTCGTTCCAATCCGAAAGAAAGGCAATGCCAAAGAATGCTCAAACTACCGCACAATTGCACTCATCTCACATGCTAGTAAAGTAATGCTCAAAATTCTCCAAGCCAGGCTTCAGCAGTCCGTGAACTGTGAACTTCCAGATGTTCAAGCTGGTTTTAGAAAAGGCAGAGGAACCAGAGATCAAATTGCCAATATCCGCCGGATCATCGAAAAAGCAAGAGAGTTCCAGAAAAACATCTATTTCTGCTTTATTGACTATGCCAAAGCCTTTGACTGTGTGGATCACAATAAACTGTGGAGAATTCTGAAAGAGATGGGAATACCAGACCATTTGATCTGTCTCTTGAGAAACCTGTATGCAGGTCAGGAAGCAACAGTTAGAACTGGACATGGAACAACAGACTGGTTCCAAATAGGAAAAGGAGTACGTCAAGGCTGTATATTGTCACCCTGCTTATTTAACTTATATGCAGAGTACATCATGATTGAAACGCTGGGCTGGAAGAAACACAAGCTGGAATCAAGATTGCCGGGAGAAATATCAATAACCTCAGATATGCAGATAACACCACCCTTATGGCAGAAAGCAAAGAACAACTAAAGAGCCTCTTGATGAAAGTGAAAGAGGAGAGTGAAAAAGTTGGCTTAAAGCTCAACATTCAGAAAAATACGATCATGGCATCTGGTCCATCACTTCATGGGAAATAGATGGGGAAACAGTGGAAACAGTGTCAGACTTTATTTTTTTGGGCTCTAAAATCACTGCTGATGGTGATTGCAGCCATGAAATTAAGATGCTTTCTCCTTGGAAGGAAGGTTATGGCCAACCTAGATAGCATATTTAAAAGCAGAGACATTACTTTGCCAACAAAAGTCCATCTAGTCAAGTCTATGTTTATTCCAGTAGTCATGTATGGATATGAGAGTTGGACGGTGAAGAAAGCTGAGTGCCGCAGAATTGATGCTTTTGAACTGTGGTGTTGGAGAAGACTCTTGAGAGTCCCTCGGACTGCAAGGAGATCCAATCAATCCATCCTAAAGGAGATCAATCCTGGGTGTTCATTGGAAGGACTGATGTTGAAGCTGAAACTACAATACTTTCGCCACCTCATGCGAAGAATTGACTCATTGGCAAAGACCCTGATGCTGGGAAGGATTGGGGGCAGAGGAGAAGGGGACGACAGAGGATGAGATGGTTGGATGGCATCACTGACTCGATGGACATGGGTTTGGGTAGACTCCGGGGGTTGGTGTTGGACAGAGAGGCCTGGCGTGCTATTCATGGGGTCGCAAAGAGTCGGACATGACTGAGCGACTGAACTGAACTGAACTGATATGACATTTTCTCCTACTTATCTGACTAAATTGATTATGTAGGGTATCACAATATGCATTCCAAAATATGCCACTTTAGCATAAGGATTATTTTGAGCTAAAGACTGAGAAGAAGCAGATACAAGAAAAGCTCTCTGCCTTCCCCCATCTGCCTAAAAGTGGGACATAAATTTGTAAATATGTCTCCACTTCTTTTACCAGGAAGAGCAGAATTCTTAATGAATAGGAGAAAACTTTAGACTCTATCAGCCCAGAGGTGGACACCAAGAAGAATCTACATAACAAGCCTTACTAAATAATTTTTATCTTCCATTCGTTTCCCCCGTATAGAGTTGACCCTTGAACAAGACAGGGGATAGGGCATCAATCCCTGGGCAGTTGGAAATCCATGTGTAACTTTACATTGGGTCTTCCATACTGGTAGTTCCACATCAGCAGATTCAACCAACAGGGGATCATATACAGTAACAGAATTTATTGAAAAAAATCTGCATGAAACTGGACCCTTGCATTGCAAACCCATGTTGTTCAAGAGTCAACTGTATTTATTTTCCTACAGTTTGCCACTGAAAATCTAAACCCCCTTTCCTTTGTCTTGTCACTGGTCTGAAATTTTATTGTTCTTTGTTAAGATGCTATATAAGCCCTCTGATGACTCCTTTGAGTAGAATTACTCATAACTGAGTTCTACTCAAATGAAGAATGTGTATGTTCATAAACTCTGCTTTTTTTCTACTTAATCTTTTATCAGTGAATTTTTCTGTCACAGCCACTGAATCTAAGTGGGTAATTTTTTTCTCCTACAATTACTTTAACTAAATTATCCAAAATGACCAGTTAGTTAAATTGAACAAACCAGCCAGTTTCTTATCAAGTTTTAAACACCACTGTTAGGTAACAAAGATGTTATGGGGAAATATTGTCAGGTTGGATCTCTCATAGGGCAGTAGATCAACAAATTGTTAAGTTTAAAGTTTAGTCCTCAGGCTTGAGGTCCAGAAACTGAATTTTCTCAGGATACTCAGGCTCTCAGCAATAAACTTTTGCCAACAAAAATTTTTAGAAAACTAATGTACCACCTTGACTGCTAATGTATTCATTTATAATAGGGATATACTACTTTGCAATGACCATAAGGCTTGTGTTCCTTATCTAAAGCACTCTCTCTATCTCCTTCAAAATATCAGTAAAGTAGGGAAATCAGGTTTGGTGACTACATGAATCAGACCAGGAAAACTGGTAACTGGGAGCATATTTCACTTCAGCTCTGGGAAATTCTATAGCAAAGATTATCATTCTAGCAGCCAGATTGATGATTCCCCCAAACCATTCTCTCCACTACTTTTGCCTCTCTGAACCCTAATTTCTTGTAGCCACCCAATTCTATTGATATATTATTTTAAGTATTACTATTACTGATGAAGCTATTGTCAAGTCCCTGCTCTAGGCAGCCTAGATGAGATTAAAGCTCTTGATTGATTAATTAGAAAAACTGTCCAGTTGGAGGATGGTGAGGGTTGCAGCAAGAGGTGAAGCAATGCCCTGATGTTTGTCTACAATAAAGATAGAGGGAAAAGGTGGAATAATATCTCTCCAAAACTGGCCATCAGTTCACAGAAAATAATAAAAACAAATGGCTATTTGGCTTTGTTTGAGGGACTCATTTACCCCAACCTCTCCCTCAGGCCCCTAAAAGGATAGAAAAACAATAAAGTGATGTACATCTTTGGATATATTTTGCTTTTTAGGCATAAAATGATTTAAGATTGAAAGATAGAGGAAGATGACAGGAAGTTTGGGGGTGGGGTTCTGGGGTCTTAATTCTAAAGAAGTGAAAAACAGACTTATTATTGGAAATTCTGAGACTGCTTGAGCTTTTAGACATTTATCTTACAGATATTTGTGGGGTTTTTTATTTGTTTTTTTGTTTGTTTTTTTCTTTTTTTGGCTTGGGAGATCTTCTTAGTTCCCTTACCAGGGATCAAACCCACATCCCCTACAGTGGAAGTGCAGAGTTCTAACTACTGAATAGCCAGGGAATTCCCAGTCCTACAGGTGGTGCTAGTGGTAAAGAACTCACCTGCTAATGCAGGAGACATAAGAGACACGGGCTCCATCCTTGGGTCTGGAAGATTTCCTGGAGAAGGGCATGACAACCCACTCCAGTATTCTTGCCTGGAGAATCCCATGGACAGAGGAGCCTAGTGGGCTACAGTCCATAGGGTTGCAAAAAGTCAGACACGACTGATGTGACTTAGCACACACGCACAGATATTTAGATTCATGGTGTTTAACACAGATTTGTAAAATCTATAACTGAAAGTAGAATTATTATTGTAAATAATTTTCAATGTGTCCCCAAAGAAAACAGTTCATTTTCAGATATTTAGAAGTTGATAGAATTCTTTACAGTTATATTTTTAGACATTATTACAGTATTAACACCTATGTTTTATATTGGTCCTATTTTATATAAGTCAATATTGAATTATTCAATTTAAGATTCCTGGGAGAAATATCAATAACCTCAGATATTCAGATGACACCACCCTTATGGCAGAAAGTGAAGAAGAACTAAAGATCCTCTTGATGAAAGTGAAGGAGTAGAGTGAAAAGGTTAGCTTAAAGCTCAACATTCAGAAAACTAAGATCATGGCATCTGGTCCCATCACTTCATGGGAAATAGATGGGCAAACAGTGGCTATATTTATCTTTTTGGGCTGCAAAATCACTGCAGAGGGTGATTGCAGCCACGAAAATAAAAGACACTTACTCCTTGGAAGGAAAGTTATGACCAACCTAGATAACATATTAAAAAGCAGAGACATTACTTTGCCAACAAAGGGCTGTCTAGTCAAGGCTATGGTTTTTGCAGTGGTCATGTATGGATGTGAGAGTTGGACTATAAAGAAAGCTGAGCGCTGAAGAATTGATGCTTTTGAACTGTGGTGTTGGAGAAGACTCTTGAGAGTCCCTTGGACTGCAGGGAGATCCAACCAATCCATCCTAAGGGAGATCGGTCCTGAGTGTTCATTGGAAGGACTAATGTTGAAGGTGAAGCTCCAATATTTTGGCCACTTGATGCGCAGAGCTGACTCATTTGAAAAGACCCTGATGCTGGGAAAGATTGAGGGCAGGAGGAGAAGGGGACGACAGAGGGTGAGATGGTTGGATGACATCATCGACTCGATGGACATGGGTTTGGGTGGACTCCGGGAGTTGGTGATGGACAGGGAGGCCTGGCATGCTGCGGTTCATGGGGTCGCAAAGAGTCGGACACGACTGAGCGACTGAACTGAACTGAACTTTTTAAAAATTGAGATATAATTCACACACCATGAAATTTATCCTTTTAAAACTTACAATTCAGTGGTTTTTAGTATATTCACTAAGTTGTGCAACTATTACCACTGTATAATTTCAGTAGATTTTCATCACTTCTGAAAGAAACATGATGCCCATTAGCAGTAGCTCCCCATTCCTCCCTCCCTGCCTCTATTCTCCTTTTATTTTAAGCTTAAAAAAGTGAGCTGTAGCCTAGAGATTCCAAAAGACATTGTCTAGAAGAAGAGATAACACATCAATATGTAAATGAATGAACTTCAAGAACAAATTACATTACTATTTTCATTGTAGTTTAGTTATTTTCAATCACATTAATCCCCACAGATTGCAGTAAACACTGATTCAGTGAACATGTAGTACTGTTTGTTTAAGTCTACTTCCCATTAACTGTATACATTCTTGTTGAGTTATTTGTTCTGAACTCCCAGTCAGAAGGTTTGGCATTAATGCAAAAAATAAACGTCATTTACATAGCTCCAGGGTTGATTCCATCTGAAGGTTCCCGACCTTTTTATGAAGAGAAGTCATTTTTCACTTCCCCAGACATGAAGCCCCCTTGGGGTTGTTAGGCAGGTGCTGACATTAAAGAACGTGAATAGAGTACAGCAAAGAGTGCCAGTATGGTGCTGGGTACTAGACACAATTTTCCCATGTACTTCTCAATGATCTGAGAGACCCTTATCATCCTCGTTTTATAAATGAGGAGAAATTAGGAGACTGAAGTACAAAGAGGTTAAATAACTTGCCCAAGTTCAAACACCTAGTAGCTCAGCAAAAGCAAATAATTGGTAAATATGATAACACTCAGGGAAAATCTCATAAGTAAAAATGTTGTGAAAGGAAGATTTTTGTTTTCAGAATCTTAAAGTAAATGCCTGTAGCTAAGATGAAGTCAGTCAGGTATAAAAGATCTTTTCCAAAGTAAAGTTTTTGTTTTTTATTTTAATCAGGTTGAGTATTGGAGAAGGAAATGGCAAACCCACTCCAGTCCTACTCCAAATTTTGTTTTTTAATCAGCCTGGAGAAGGAAATGGCAAAGTACCTTGCCTGGAAAAATTGGGATGGAGGAGCCTGTTAGGGCTACAGTCCATGGGGTCGCAAAGAGTCGGGACACGACTGAGAGCGACTTCACTTCACTCACTTCATACTTAATCACTGGAGAAGGAAATGGCAACCACTCCAGTATTCTTGCCTGGAGAATCCTGTGGACAGAGGAGCCTGGCGGGCCGTGGTCCGTGGGGTCGCAGAGAGTCGGACACGACTGATGTGACTAAGCATGCACACAATCAGGTTGAAGATTTCTAAAAGTTTCTGTTGATGTTTTTCCCCTTGAAATTTTTCCAAATACTCTGAGAAGTTCCAGGCCCTACAGGCACTCCTATGTGAGACTTGGTATCCTAAGATACTAATAGAGTCAAAGAGAAATGTGAGCTTCATTAAATATTGGGATAGGCAGTTGTAAAGAGTTGGACATGACCTAGTGACTAAACACCAAGAACAACCTAATAATGCCTTTCCTCTGCACAAGACAGTGACTCTAGGCAGGAAAGGACAGATGAGGAGGCAGGTGTGCTTCAGCTATCGAAAAGTAGATCTTTGAGGATATTTTAGTGATTTGGGCCAGTAGATTAATTATCATAGTTCTGTGCTTGTTTGGAGGTTCAAGCACAGAAGCTAGACAGAAGAATAGTTTTTCTCTCTTTGGAAGGGAGCACATGGAGAATGAAGGGATGAAACGATGATCTCCTCCACCAGCCAACTGGGCCAAATAGGGTCAGTACTGGAAAAGTTAGATTCAGTATTTTATAATGCTAACCCTCTGTGTGCTCGTGTAGGATACTGTTACATTATCCATACCAATTTTATAGTCTGAGCTTCATTAAAATATTCATTCTTTCAACAAACATTTCCTCAAGGCCTAGCATGTTCTAGTGCTTAGGCCAAGCACTGGAACCTCAGAGATAAAACTTGCCCTGTGGTTCCAGGAGCTTCCCATCTAATTTATTACAAAGAATAAATGTTTTCTAACAATTTTTGTTCTTTCTGACTTTGTGAATATGAATAAGCCTTAGAGGGAGTTCTTAGGATAAGGAGATGAGCAAGGAGGAAAAATAATGAGGTTCACCTGTCCTCTGGAGTGTTTTCTACTAGGAGAGGGAAGTGAAAGCAGAGTCTTTCAGAATGCACAGTAGACTGGTGGGTATCGGGAGACTGATGCTGGTCCTATATTGCCACTTATCACTGGCAGAGTCCAATCCCTTCTTCTCCCCCTCTGTCATCCACTTCCTTTTCATTGCCCTTCCTCTTCCTCTCTTTCAGCAATTCATCTTTGCATTGTGTCCTTTTTACTATTTTTGTAACTTGTGTTAGACTGAAATGACAAATCTATTTTTCCATGATACGTATTCAAAGTGATAGGCACACCATGGCCATCACTGATCTCAAGGACCAGACAGTTCAAATGGTTAGATAAAAAACATATGGATCATGTGGACAAATCAAGGTAATAAAGTAGTTGATTGTCACAGAGGCTGATCTAGAAGCAACAGTACTGTGTGCTTTACATTTATAGGACATTCCAAATGGACATACAACTGCGGATGACTCTATGTTCACAGAGTAAAAATAAATTGAATAAAGAGGGTTTTGAAACATGTTATATCAAATACACTTTTAAAAGATTTTGAATGCATCAATCTATTTTCACCCACATTTTGTCATATAGTACAATAGTGAAAACACAAGTCCTGGAGTAAGATGAACCTAGGTTTCATCCTTGTTTTACTGTTTACTAGCTGTGTCGATGATGCCATTCAACCATCTCATCTTCTGTCAGCCCCTTCTCCTCCTACCCTCAATCTTTCCCAGCATCAGGATCTTTTTCAATGAGTGGGCTCTTCGCATCAGTTGGCCAAAATATTGGAGCTTCAGCTTCAGCATCAATCCTTCCAATGAATATTCAGGGTTGATTTCCTTTAGGATGGACTGGTTGGATCTCCTTGCAGTCCAAGGGACTCTCAAGAGTCTTCTCCAACACCACAGCTCAAAGGCATCAATTTTTCAGTGCTCAGCTTTCTTTATGGTCCAACTCTCATATCCACACATGACTACTGGAAAAACCATAGCTTTGACTAGATGGACCTTTGTTGGGAAAGTGATGTCTCTGCTTTTTAATACACTGTCTAGATTTGTCATAGCTTTTCTTCCAAGGAGCAAGTGTCTTTTAATTTCATGGCTGCAATCACCATCTGCAGTGATTTTGGAGCCCAAGAAAATAAAATGTACCACTGTTTCTACTTTTTCTTCATCTATTTGCCATGAAGTGATGGGACAGGATGCCATAATCTTAGTTTATGAATGTTGAATTTTAAGCCAGCTTTTTTATTCCTGTCTTTCACCGCCATGAAGAAATTCCTTAGTTCCTCTTCGTTTTATGCCATTAGAGTGGTATCATCTTCATATCTGAGGTTGTTGATATTTCTCCCTGCAATCTTGATTCCAGCTTTGGATTCATGCAGCCCAGCATTTCACATGATGCACTCTGAATAGAAATTAAATAAGCAGGGTGACAATATACAGCCTTAATGAACTTCTTTCTCAATTTTGAACCAGTCCATTGTTCCATGTTTGTCTGGTTCTAACTTTTGATTCTTGACCAGGTTTCTCAGGAGTTAGAAAAGGTGGTCTGGTATTCCCATCTCTTTAAGAAATTTCCACAGTTTATTGTGATCCACTAGCTGTGTTACCTTGGATAACTTATTTTGCATCTCTGAGTTCCAGTTTCCTTGTCTGGGATATTGTAAGGATTAAATGAAATAATATATATAGCATTTAGTATAGTACCTAGAATATAGTATATATATATATACATATATATACTATATAGAATATAGTATATAATATTTGCTATTTTGATTAAACTACTGTTATTACTCCTCAAAAGCAAGTCAAATAGTTGTGCACTATATTATTCTGTGTTGTCATTTTATACCAAAACAAGATAAATGTAGTTTTGCATAAGGCAGATGGCAGCATAAATAAAATGTTTTCTGGAGATTAAGTGATTTATGTTCTTGTTTCTACAAATGTAACATAGAAAGAATAACAGCACTTCCCCATAGGTAGTTGTGAGGATCCTAAGAAACAACATATGTGTAGAGTACACAAAGCAGGTACCTATGTGGTAACATTCATGTGCATTTTTGCTGTTGTTTCTGCTATGATGATGTTTAAAGTTAATAACTATTATTATTAACCATATTCATTACTATTATTATTAATGATTGTCTAAAACTGCCTAAACTGTTTCTGGTCAGGTGCTTTGATTTCTAAACAAAGTCATAAACTAAAGTGTAGCCTAGTAATGACTAATGAATTTAGAATGAAAGGCACAGCTTATGTAGACAATATATAAATAAATGTCAGATCATATCACTCTGTTCAAAACTTCCCAATGACTTCTTCTCTCTCAACATGGTTTACAAGGCCTCACATGATATAATCTGCACCACCCAACCCCCATATACATCATCGTCATCATTACTTCTAAGACCTCAGCTCCTACATCTTTCTGCTAGTTTACTCCACCCAGTCACACTGACTTCCTTGGTATTTTAATACCTAGTCCCCAAGTTTTATTTTACACTCAAGGTTGCCAAAAGTGCTATCCCTACTATGAGACATTCTCTTTCTCCAGAGAGCCATGTGACCTACTCCCTCACTTCTCTTACATCTTTGCTCAAATGTCATCTTATTACAGAAACTTTCCCATCCGTCCCTCCGTACCCTGCTTTTTAAAAAATACTTATTTATTTATTTGTCTATACTGGATCTTAGTTGCCACATGCAGTATCTTCATTGTAGCATGCATTATCTTTTTCGTTATTGTTGTTGTGGGTCTAGTTCTCTGCCAAGTATCGAATCTTGGCCCCTCTGCATTGAGTGTGTGGAGTCTTTGCCACTGAAACATCAAGGAAGTCCCATACCCTGCTTTGTCTTACATTATAGTCCCTATCACCATCTAACATAGCATTCACACCCCCCCACACACACACACATAAGTAAGTGTTAGCTGCTCAGCCGAGTCCAACTCTTTGCAACCCCATGGACTGTAGCCCACCAGGCTTCTCTGTCCATGGAATTCTCCAAGCAAGAATACTGGAGTGGGTTGCCATTCCCTTCTCCGGGGAATCTTCCCGATCCAGGGATTGAACCTGGGTCTTCTGCACTGCAGGCAGATTCTTTACCATCTGAGCCACCAGGGAATCTGACATAGCATTCACACACACACATACATGCATACACACAAATGTAATCATATTTTATTTACTTACTTTTTTCTTATACAGGAAAATAATCTCTATTAATAAAAACTTTGCCTATTTGGTTCACTGATGTAAACTTAGGTCCTAGAGACAAATTTGACTCAAAATAAAAGCTCAGTAAATGTTGAATGAACAACTATCACTTAAACAAAATTGCTTTTAATTAGAAGTGCTTTTCATTAGTATGAAGCAAAGGACTAGATGGAAAATTCTCATATCAATTATACATAGATTTCTGACATCTCTCTATTCTAAAATGTATCCCATATATGGATTTTGTTTTATAACTGGAGTAGATCTAAAGATTTCTTTCCTGTTGGTTTCCACTGTTGTTGTTCCTAGGTTCAGAATAATACCACCTTTATGACAAATGTTTGTCATCATTGGCTTTGATATATTAACATTTCAAAGTCTATTTAAAGTTATATAATTGAAATGCAATCTGAAGGTCTCTTTTGCTAAATAAATTAATCAGGTATAGGGCACAGGGCTTTATTTGTGCTATTCAAATTTTAGAAAATTTCATATCAAATACAATATTAAAACTCAATTTTAATTATTCAACTACTGATAAATAAAATAAAACCTTATATTATGACCTGTTTGTCAAAATTCCTAATTTTTTATTACTAAGGAAAATTGCTTAATAGCTATGCCCCAAGGCATAATTCAACCAAATAATTTCTAAGCTACAATATCTATTTTATCTGATGTTGAATATAAAAGCCAATGACCTCCACCAACTCATTTATTCTTTCAAAAAGCATTTACTGGGCATTTTTTAAATTAATATGTTTAGACAACATGCTAAGTTCTAGAGTGTGATACAAAAATGACCAAGAATGTTTCAGCCCTTAGAAGCAAGTCTAAATTGACTGAAGGATTTTAATAAAAATATCAGCATTCAACATGCATGGAAGGTGTAGAAGGAACATTAATTTTCTTTTGGCAAAACTTTTAAAGAGAGAGTAATTTCTATCAGGCAGAGAAAAGGGAACAAAATAATTTAAAAAGGATATATGTCAAAGCATTGTAAAACACCTTCCTAGCCCTACTAGGAGGTTTAATTTACTGATAATGAGTAACTTTTAAACAGAAAATTAGCATAATTGGGTCCTTTTTAGAAAGAAATAGTAAGACAACAATTGGCAGGATAAATGAGTGTGAAACAAATGAGAGCTATGCAACCTGTTAGGATATTTGCTGTAAAAGTCCACATACACTCTATGTTCTTCACCAACTTCAAATATGCCTTGAAATTTATCATAAAAGAAAAATTTGAAAAAAAACCAAACCCTACAGTCATGGCATGTGCAGAATTTGGTTTGAAGAAAAGATTGTTTAGGTTAATAATCCATGTGCTATCCCTTCCTAAAAATGTCTGACAGTTTTACTTGTTACACTGCAGTCTATAGAAAAGCAGTGTAGACCTCTGGAAATAAATTGATTTTAGTGTGCATCTGAATTTTTTTTTGCAAACACAACCAACCACTTACTTCTGATATACATTATCTATTGATGACTCTATTAAGTAACAGGCCTTTCAAATCTCCTCATAATTTTTCTGAATTACCACAAGTTTAGCATATTTCTAACTAGATGTCCGCTTATAACTAACTTTTATTTTCTCCTGTATTTTCAACCTGTGTGAAGGTGCCTCTATAAAGTTTGAGAGAAACAGTTTATTTTTCCTGTCTAGACTGATCTAGTTCTAACATCTAAAGTTCTGAGACTTTGCATTTATGAGGCGCCTTTGAAAGAGTATTGCTCAGGCCTTTTATTTAGTAAAAGAAGTAACCACTATGGTTACTTCTATTCACATAAACACATGCAAAAATTTTGATTATGTTAATTATTGATATATTAATAATACTGCTAATAATAACTGTGTTTAATAATAGCTACCATTTCTTTGGTACTTACTATGTGTCAGGCACTGTACTAAGTAAGCACATTACAAGCACCATATTTCTCATGTAACCCTCATAACAACACTTTGGGGAAACTGGGACAATTTGGCCAATGTCACTCAGCTGATAAGTGACAAACACAAGATTGGCATTCATGTCTGCTTGCCTCAAGAAATGACATTCTTGACCCTCATGCTCCACTATCCTGGCTGAGTTTAACTGTATCCAGTTTGCTTTATGGATATATTCCTATCTAATGAGTCATTGCTATGTTTCTTCCAGTCAACTGTTCTAAGACATCAAAAAGTTTTGTGATCTTGACTTCCAAAGGTTCAGGGATTAAGAATTTCCCTTGAGAAAATCTTGGCTTATTATGAGTTATTCTCCATAAATATATGAAAATTTTAATTTCCTGTAAGTGTGCTAAATTGCTTCTGGTATGTGTTCTTTCTCTAGTGATACCTTATGTCAAAAGTAAAAGCCTGTTCCCTTCCCCCCTTTAAATTGCTGCTGATATGGAGAATTCTCTAAGGGAACCATAGTCTGCACTGATAGCATCTCATAATTCAGACTATTAAGGAAAGAGGTGGTAGATTTTGGATGCCAGTTTTAGCCATAGGGATTTTGAGCATCGACTTTTCCTCATCATAATAGTAACAGTAAAAATACAGTAACTTTTAATTAATGTTTTCCAAATTCTGTCACATCTGTTATCTTATTCACTCTCCACAAAAGCAAAGTGGGCAAGATAGAAATTATCTCAATTTTCACATGGAAATTAACACTCAAGAGCATTTCAGTTCAGTTCAGTCGCTCAGTCGTGTCTGACTCTTTGTGACTCCATGAACCGCAGCACGCCAGGCCTCCCTGTCCATCACCAGCTGGCGGAGTCCACCCAAACCCATGTCCATTGAGTTGATGATGCCATCCAACCATCTCACCCTCTGTCATCCCCTTTTCCTCCTTCCCTCAATCTTCCCCAGCATCAGAGTCTTTTCAAATAAGTCAGCTCTTCGTATCAGGTGGCCAAAGTATTAGAGCTTCAGCTTCAACATCAGTCCTTCCAATGAACACCCAGGACTGATCTCCTTTAGGATGGACTGGTTGGATCTCCTTGCAGTCCAAGGGGTTCTAAAGAGTCTTCTCCAACACCACAGTTCAAAAGCACCAATTCTTCGGAGCTCAGCTTTGTTTATAGTCCAACTCTCACATCCATACATGACTACTGGAAAAATCAGCCTTGACTAGACAGACCTTTGTTGGCAAAGTAATGTCTCTGCTTTTTAATATGCTGTCTAGGTTGGTTTTAACTTTCCTTCCAAGGAGTAAACATCTTTTAATTTCATGGCTGCAATCACCATCTTCAGTGACTTTGGAGCCCCCCAAAATAAAGTCAGCCACTGTTTCCACTGTTTGCCCATCTATTTCCCATGAAGTGATGGGACTGGATGCCATGATCTTGGTTTTCTGAATGTTGAGCTTTAAGCCAACTTTTTCATTCTCCTCTTTCACTTTCATCAAGATGCTCTTTAGTTGTTCACTTTCTGCCATAAGGGTGGTGTCATCTGCATATTTGAGGTTATTGATATTTCTCCTGGCAATCTTGATTCCAGCTTGTGCTTCATCCAGCCCAGCATTTCTCATGATGTACTCTCATATAAGTTAAATAAGCAGGGTGACAATATACAGCCTTGACGTACTCCTTTTCCTATTTGGAACCAGTCTGTTGTTCCATGTCCAGTTCTAACTGTTGCTTTCTGACCTGCATACAGGTTTCTCAAGAGGCAGGTAAGGTGGTTTGGTATTCCCATCTCCTTCAGAATTTTCCACAGTTTATTGTGATCCACACAGTCAAAGGCTTTTAATTGTGATTTTGTCAGGGTCTTATGGCTAATATGGAGAAGGAAATGGCAACCCATTCCAGTATTCTTGCCTGGAGAATCCCATAGACAGAGGAGCCTGGCAGGCTACAATCCATGGGGTTAAAAGAGTCAGACAATACTTAGTGACTAAACCCTATGGCTAATAAGTCTCCAGTTCCTATTCTAGTGCTCATCCAGCTTCTTTAATACTTCTGCACAATGTCATTTTTTACAAAGAATATGATAGACAGCTCACACAAAGGGAAATAACAATAATAGCTATTATTCATTAAATCAGTACACAAGTTAGGTTTTTTTATATGTCACATATATGACCATCAAAAAACCATTACACAGCAGGTATTATACACATTTTTTAATCTGACATACCTACACTAGGAAGTGGCAGAGTTGAAATTTAAAGCCAGATTTGTTTGGTACCAAAGCCCATGGTCTTTCCACTAAGTGAAAAGAGTAAATGAACACACAGAAAAGTGTTCATACCCTCTAATAATCAAATAAATGCCAATTAAAGAAAGCTTAGATTTTCATTTCTTCAGCTTAATTATAAAAAAAACCCACTCTAAACTCATGAGATTTTATTACTCAATGGCAGGATTAATAACTGCCACACTTTTGGAAAACAATATGACCATACTTTTGTTGTTGTTTAGTTGCTAAGTTGTGTCTGACTCTTTTGACTCCATAGACTGCAGCCTGCCAGGCACCTTTATCCATGGGATTTTCCAGGTAAGAATACTGGGATGGGTTTCTATTTCCTTCCCCAGGGGATCTTCCCAACCCAGAGGTCAAATCTGCAGCTTCTGCATTGAAGGTAGATTCTTTACTGCTGAGCCACCAGGGAAGCCCATGACTATACTTAGCAACACTTAATTATTTCACTCTTACCAATGTATCTCAGAGAAACAATTCATCAGAAACAAGAAAATGTACATGAAGAATGCCATTGTAGCATAATATATAATAACACAATTGAAAACTACTAAAAGTTTTAAAAAATATGATATTCCTATTACAATATTGATATATTAAAATGCTATTACCAAAAAGCTATGAAGAAATAAGAAAATAAGTATTTTATTAAAGAAGCACAACTCAAAATTGGGTAGCCACCAGAGAAAATAATACTAAATCAAGTTGTATCCCTAACTCCCAAATTTAACCAAAATAAATTCCAGATGAACCAAAAGTTTAAACAGAAAAAGCAAAAGTATAAAAACAGTAAGTAAAGGCCTTTCAAAGCATAATGCAAAATCCAGAAACATCAAATGAAAAACTAATAAATTTAGCCACTTAAATATTTTAAAAATTCTACATGTTAAGAAAATACTGTTAAAAAGTTAAAAGAAAATTAAGTACTAGGAAAATGGAATTGTACAATACACATGACAAAGGGCTATTTTCCTTAATATATAAAGAGCTCCTAGAAATCAATAATAAAAAGATAAACAGACTGATAGGAACTTGGGGGAAAGACAAGAACAGAGAGTTCATAGAAAAGGAAAAAAGGCAATTAAATTTAAAAAAATGGTTAAATTCACTCATTATTAGAGAATCACAAAACAGAACTACAGTGAGATACCATTTCTCACCTATACTGTTTGAGATTTTTTAGAATGTTTGATAAAATACTACATTGATGAGAATATACAGAATTGGACATTTACATACGTTGTTGGTCAGTGTCCAAATTGATACAATTTCTATAAAGGAAGATTTAGCAATGATGTGTACATTCTTTGTACCAACAACATATCCTATGGATCTATTTGCATATTGGTACAAAGGATATTCACTATAGCATTGTTTATAACAAAAAAATGAAAAGAACCTAAGTATTCATTTATAGGGGTGTCTTAAATGATAAGATATTCTTATAATTCTTATAATGTTCTGCCCCTGTTGAAAAAGCCAAGTGCTGTATTATAATATGAAACAATTTCCAAGATCAATTATTAACTAAAAAAATACATGGTGCAGATATTTCTGGTTTCTGGTGTAGCATGTAAAGAGCTTGGAAGTTGTTACTTCATCATAACAAGTAAAAAGCTGTATAAAGTGAAAAATTAACAACTTTTCTTAGATCTGTCAGAGAAGTGAGGGAAAGCCAGTGCCCTCCAAATTGGAGAGGCAAACAGGCAGATAAAGAGAACCATAACTTACTGGAGCAAAAACCCATCAGCAGAAACCCATATGAGAACTAGTACCAGAGGCAGGAAAACCTGAACTGTAATTGATGAATTGCTGGAGGCTTACTGTGGAGACATCTGCGAGTTAAAAACTCCAGTGAGGGGCAAGTCATTGGCAAGTTCACCAAACTTTGGTAAGTTTTACCTCTAGGAGCTCTACCATGTTCTCAGAGCAAACATCAGAGAAAAATTCCCTTGTGCTTCTTTCAGGAGAAGAAAAAATGTAGTCATTATAAAAACATACCAGAGAATTTTTTTCTTCTTACAAGGCCAGTTATCAAGAAAAATTATTTTATGCGAACCTAACCTCCTGGAGTTTTATCAGAGTCTAACTAAAATATCCACGCCAGTCCCCTCTAGCTGTTCTGTCCCTCCTAAGGTGAGGATAAAACTGAGAAACACCTATAAAGTTTATAGCCCTTGAGTACTGACTCACTAAAAAACTGAAACTTAATCAAAGGACTATAGAATTTTTCCTGCCCACCCCCCTTACCACCACATCACTAAGAGTCTACTTATCAGAGTTCCTTTTGCACAGTATGTTATGTCTAGCTTTCAACAAAAAAAATTTATAAGGCATATGAAAAAGCAAAAACAAAACAAAACACACCACAGTTTGAAGAGACAGCAAGCATCAGCGCTACACTCAGATATTCAAGCATGTTAGAATTATCAGACTGGGAATTTTAAGCAACTATGATTAATATGATAAGGGCCCTAGTACAAAGTAGACAACATGCAAGAATAGATGGGTAATGTAAGCAGAAAGATGAAAATTCTAAGAAAAAACTAAAAAGCAATGCTAAAGATCAAAAACACTATAGCAAAATGAAGAATGCCTTTGATGGACTCATTAATAGAGTGGACATAGGAGAGAAAAGAATTTCTGAGCTCTAGGTTATGTCAGTAGAAATTTTCAAAGCTGAAAAGCAAAGAGAAAAAAGATTGAAAAAACATCAGAACATAATATCCAATAATGTGACAACTACAAAAGGTAAAAATTATGCAAAATAGAAAGAGCAGAAAGAGAGAAGGAAAGAGAGAAGAAATATTTGAAGGAATAGGACTGAGAATATCCTGCCAAATTAATGTCCAACACCAAACCACAGAACCAAGAAGCTCAGAGAACACTGAGCAGGATATTTGGGAAAAAAAAAAGAGAGAGAGAGAACAAATACAAACAAAAAAACCCCAACCACATATAAGCATATCAAATTCAAAGATTAAAAAAAAAATCTTGAAACAAGTCAGAGGGAAAAACCCTTTACCTATAGAGAAACAAGGATAAGAATTACATCCAATTTCTCCTCATACATACAAACAATGGAGAGAGTAGATAAAAATATTTAAACTGTTGAGAGGAAAAAAAAACCCCACCAACTTACAATTCTGTACTTTGTGAAATTATTCTTCAAAAGTGAAGGAGAGATAAGACTTTTTCAGACAAACCAAATCTGAGGGGCATTTACTACCAGAAAACTTGTTTTGCATTAAATTTTAAAAGAAGTTCTTCAGAGAGAAGGAAAATGATTTAAGTCAGAAACTCAAATCTATGTAGAGAAAGGAAGAGTATTGGAGAAGAAATTAAGGAAGGCATAATAAAAACTTTTATTTTTATTTTTAATTGATTTTACAGATAGCAGCTTATTCAAAATAAAAATAACAACAATGTAGTCAATTATGTACTTTCATATATGTTATATATGTATATAGTTATATATCAGTGAAATGACTGACAGTGATGATACAAGGCATGAGAGGAAGGAATTATGATTATTTTGTTATCACAAGGTACTTATACTACCAGTGAAGTGGTATAATGTTATTTGAAGTAGACTTGGATTAAGTTAAGTGAATATTGCAAACCCTAGGTCAACCATCAAAATAAAGAAAGAAAGAAATACAACTGATATGTCAAGAAAGGAGGGAAACAGAATTATATTTACAAAGTGTGCCATTAAAACTGCAAAGGCAGAAAAAGTTTGAAAGATAAAAAATAGGAACAAAGCCAACTAATAGAAAACAATGAAAATATGGCAGATATGAATCCAACCATATGAATAAATCACATACTATATAATTCATGCATGTAAAGGGCACAATTCAGTGTTTTGCACTATGCTATATTATTATTTTTAAAAATTTTGTTTAAAATATGTATAATATAACATTTGCTATATTAAAAATGAATGGTGTAGAAAATACATGTATTGGCTATAATTTGTATAAAAAGTAGATATTTATCAAAAATGCTTTTAAATGCATAGAATATCTCTGAAAGAAATTCAACAATAGTTCCCTCTAAGAAGTGGCGTATGGGGACAGAGGGAGAAGAATGGAAAGGAATATAATTTGTCATGTATTTTTCTCTGCTATTTCTATGGTTTACTATGTTCCTATGCTGCTTCTGTGCTATGCTCCATCATATCTGACTCTTTGCAACCCTATGGACTATAGCCCACCAGGCTCCTCTGTCCTTGGAACTTTCCAGGCAAGAATACCAGAGTGGGTTGCCATTTCCTCCTCCAGGGGATCTTCCTGACCCTGGGATCGAACCCACGTCTCTTGCATCTCCTGCATTGGCAAGCATGTTTTTTTACCACTGTGCCACCTTGGAAGCCCACTATGTTTCTATAGTGCCTATTTAAAAAATTATAAAAAATTAATTTTTCAAGTGTATTAAATACGTGTTATTTTTCACTATTCTCCCTTTTCACACTGATACCAAAAGCACTCAGGGTATTCTTTCCCACTGAGAACCCTGATGAAACTTCAGAATCTTTCTCAACACAATGTTCCAGGCTTTTACTACCACTGAACCAGAGCAATCCCCAATGAAAAATATAATTGCAGTTATGTAAAAAGATGTACACATTGAAAATATAGTACGTTAGAGATATCGCTATATACAGAATTTTCCAGGCAACTAGGCTATTAAGCAGTATACCTTTTAAATGGTACTTTCTCAGAAAATATAATTAAAACAAAGATGAATAAATATGCTAAATATGAACCATGATTAAACATCAGATTATATGTTTACATTTCTCTGCCAGATTAAGGACAAGAAAAACAGCATTTCAGGACTTACATACTTACGCATATGTGGAATATTCCAAACTATGTACTGCTTCAACATATCCTTATTGTTAAGCAGGTTACCTAGCAATGCTGCAACATTTTTTAAAGCAGTTGGACTGCCAAGTCTTACAGTGTGGGGTCCAGATGTAGAAGGTATTTGGAAGCATGTATTTTCTTCTAGGCAAACTCCCCATCAATCCATGTGAAAGAATTCTGACCTCCTCACCTCTGGAGTTTATGTTGGTAACCATGACTGGTATGAATTGTTGGTGGCTCTGGAATAGGAGTGATCCTGTCTTTCATTTGCCACTAGCCAAAAACTAGTAGAGAGCCTTTCTTGGCAGAAAGTCATTTCAATCTAAGTCAAATGCTCAAGTCCATGGTATTTCTTTATTAAAGCCAGTAAGCACACATCCAAGTATATGTGCCTGCCCTTGGGGGCACATGTGCACACACATACAGACATACACACACAGCCTCTCTGTCTCTGTCTCTCTCTCTCCATTGTTCTAACCCCATTCTCCCTCTTGGAGAATCAGAGAAGGAACACTTTCTGATTTCCTGGGTTTAGAGTTGAAATTTCCTTGACATGACTTTAATTTATCTTGCCAGTGTTATACCCAGAAGGAAAAACCCCATACCATAATTCAACAATTGGTGTGGTCTTCCTGTAGGTGTGGTTTCAGTTTCCTCATCTGTAAAATGAAATAATTTCATTAGATTAGGCAATCTCTTTGGATACTGTCTAGTTTTAACATTGCTAAATAATAAGAATAATTTAAATATAAATAGCTTTACATGAAGAATAGGTGCAATATAAACCTACCCTCACCCCAGTAAAAATTAATCTAACTTGAGGCTGGGATGCAAGGACTAAACTGGGTCACATTTCATCTCTTAAAGTTTCTTTCAACTCCAAGATTCTATTGGCTTTCTGGGTGTCAGTTTTATAAACTAACATATATGAATTTTTTTTTATAACACTGAAAATAAAAGCTCAATTTACTGGAGGTAAACACTTCAGCCCTTGCTCTGTTCAACAAAATGAGACTAGAAATCTAGTGTTTACATTAACGGTTGTAAACACTTAAGCCGTCTGCTGACAGAAATGTACCTGTACATTCCGAATAAGCAAACAGAGATTTACCATGAGATAATCCCCAAATTTCTATCCTTGTCTCATTCAGATCAGAATTTACCTGGATATCTTTTGCTTCTTTCAAAGTCAAATCAATACCAGCTGTCCCAAGGCCACCTACAGCCAGAAAATAATATAAAATAGAACAGAAAGCAAATAGTTTGTCTGATGGAACTGAAATTTAAAAATCCTGTTTATTAAGGGGGGTGATAATTTGGCTTTAAATAAAGATGAGGTTCAGATTCCATACCTACTGTTTATTAGCTGTATCATTTTGGATAAGGTATGAGTGCAGTCATATCCGACTCTTTGCAGCCCCGTGGACTGTAGACCACCAGGCTCCTCTGTCCATGAATTTTCCAGGTCAGAATACTGGAGTGGGTTGCACTTCATACTCCAGGGGATCTTCCCAATCCAGGAATCAAACCCAAATCTCTTGAGTCTCCTGCATTGGTGGGCAGATTCTTTACCACTAGCACTACTTGGGAAGCTCCTGGATAAGGTATGTAACCCATCTATGTTGTAATTTCCTCATTAATTGAACGGGAATAATAATATCTCATTCTTAAGGCTAATGTTTCTGCAACAGTGAAGGCACTCAAAAAAGTAGCTATTGCAACAATCTCTGTCTCCTTCTGGGCTTTAGATCATATATCTTGTCCTACCTTAGCAAGTCTCCTGATATAATTCAGTGCTTTCTCTCTCTCTCTCTCTCTCTCTTTCTCACTCTCTTGATCTCTTAATCTCTCTTTTTGGTATTTGAGTTTTGTGACCTATCCAGCTAGGGAATATTTTGTAGATCACTTCTACTTAGCTAAATCATGAGCCCTAACCCCTTCTGACCAGTTCATGCATGGCCCAAACTGATGCTAACAGAGAAGTCTACAAATGTCCGTTGGAACACTTCTTCCATCTGAGATGAGTGTATGCTATTTTATTTTTAATCAATATTAAAGTTGCTGGCCCTTAAACAATGTAAAAATTTATCAGTCACAATACAAACATTTACCAAAGAAACCTAAGAATAGTCAGGGCGTTTGTCTTAATGACTTAGTCTATCAGATGCACCAGTTGAAACCAGATCTGATGCCTAGAACAAAACTTACAAATTGTGAGAAAACAACTGCCTTCCCTCCAGCATTAACTGTAGTTGTACTATAGCATTAATTGTAATTGTGCTATAGCTTTCAGTGTATAGATTTGGAACATATTTTGCTAAATTTATCTTATATATATCATGATTTTTGATGCAAATTTGAATAGTTATTGAAATTTCATTTTTTCAATGTTTGTTTCTAGTATATGGAAATATAATTGATTTTTGTGTGTTGATCCTGTATTGAACTTCCTTGCTAAACTTGCTTGTGATTTCCAGCAGAGTTTTTAAAAAATATTCTATGAGAGTTTCTATGTATATAATCCCATTTTCTGAAATAGTAAGAGTATACTTTTTTTCCCCCTTTCATTGTCTTATGTCAATGTATGGCAAAAATCACTACAATATTGTAAAGTAATGAGCCTATGGCAAAACAAATACAATATTGTAAAGTTAAAAAATAGAAGATAAACTAATAAAAAAGTTACCAATTAAAATAAATAAATTAATTTAAAATTAAAATAAAAAGCAGTCCCACAAAAAAAGAGTATATTTTTTAATTGTACATCTTTTATTTGTTTTTCTTGCTTTATTGTACCAGCTAGGACATCAAGTACAATTTTGAATAGGGGTGGTGAGAGAATACATACTTGCACTGTTCCCAGTCTTAAGGGGAAAACAGTCAGTCTTTCGAGATTAGGCAAGATGTTAGCTAAGGAGTTTGGAGTTTGTTTTTTCTGTTTTATTTTGTTTATTTATGCATTTTATCATGGTGAGGAAGATCCCTTCTATTCCTAAATAACAGAGTATTTGTATGAATGTGTGCTAAACTTTGTAAAATGCTTTTTACGCACCTTTTCTGAACTTAAAAAATTTTACTCTTTGATTATTTTTGTATGATGGACTTTTTATTCTGGTAAAATACACATAACTTGAATTTTACCATTGTAAATATTTTAACTGTACAGTTTAGTGATATTGAGTATATTTACATTGATGTTCAACCATCACCACCATCCATATCCAGAACTTTCATCTTCACAAATTGAAATTTTATATCCATTGAATATTAACTGCTCACTTCTCTTTCCATCTAATCCTTAGCAACCACTATTCTACTTCTTATCTCGATGAATTTGACTACTCTAGGTACATAATATATAGAATCATAGCATATTTGTCCTTTTGTGTCTGGCTTATTTCACATAGCAAAATGTCTATCCATGTTGTAATACTAGTCAAAATTTCCTTCCCTTTTTAGAGGAAATTCCTACCCCATTGTATGTATATATCATGTTTTGTTTATCCATTCATCCATTGATGAAGGTTTCCATTGGATTGGAAAGGATTGCATTGTTTCCGCTTTCTGGCTATTGTGAATAATGTTACTATGAACACACATGTGCAAACATCTGTTCAAATCCCCAGTTTCAATTCTTTGGGGTATACACCCAGAAGTGAAATTGCTTAACTATATGGTAATTCTATTTTTAATTTTTGAGGAACCACAGTACTGTTTTATACGTTTTAGCATTTCTGTCAACAATGCACAAGCATTATAATTTCACTCCATTCTTACCAACACTTGTCTATCTTTATGATAATAGCCATCCTAATGGGTATAAGTGGTATCTCATTGTGGTTTTGATTAGCATTTTCCTGATGATTAATGATGCCGAGCATCTTTACATGGACTTATTGTCCATCTGTGCATCTTTGGAGAAATGACCACTCAACTCCTTCACCTGTGTTTAAATTGGGTTGTTTGACTTTTTGTTGCTTAGTTGTAGAATTTCTTTATATATTATGAATATTAATCCCTTCCAGACATATGTTTTGCAAATAATTTCTTCCAATCCAGATAAGTGGGTTATCTTTACATTTAGTTGATAATGTTCTTTGATGTACAAAAATTTTTGGTTTGATTAAGTCCAATTTATCTCTTTTTTATTTGTTACCTGTGCTTTTGGTGTCATATCCAATAAATCATTATCAAATCCAAGGTCATAAAGCATTTCCCTATGTTTTTATCCAAGAGTTCTATAGTTTTAGCTGTTGCATTTAGATCCTCCATCCATTGTGAGTTGATTTTTATACATAATATTTGTTACCAAGAGTGGGGGTCTGGCTACTTGCCACTTAAAAGTCAATATAGAGGTAAGGCTAGTGGAAAGGAAAGTTTACTTTATTTTGGATGCTGGCAACCAGTGGGGATGGGGAAAGGCAGACTCCTGTACAAAGGCTGACTCCCCTTCACTGATAATCAGTGGGCAAGGCCTTTGTTAGAAGGAGGGAGGGGCTACAGGCAAAACAGCATAGTCAGCTCTGACAGTCATCTTAAATTTGGTCCTGCAGTGGTCTGATCAGTGTTATCTTGATTGTTTTAAGTATGGTTAATCTTCAGTTCCAAGGTCGGTTTGTTCCCATTTCTTTGAGGTTGGTTCTCTGAATTGTGGCAGCTTGTGTCATGGCTACAGTTTGGTCAAGTAGTTATCCTTCTTCCACCTGGTGGTGATTTCGGTATCTACAAGATAGCTCACAGTATATGGCTCAGAATATTATCTATAGCCAGTGAAGAGGAACTAAAGGTCCTTGACTATGCTTAATGACTAAACTATTATTATTTAGTCTTGTTGGACTATTTTCCTCATTTCTGCATCTTGTCACTTCTCTGATTATTCTTTGGCTAAAGATTTTCACAGACAAAAGGCAGGTAGAGGACCTGGTGCAGGGGCAGAAAGACCATAGGGTCCTATTCTATTTCAGTATAAGGTAAGGGTCCAAATTAATTCTTTTTCATATGGATAACCAGTTTTCCCATCTCTCAATAATCAGAGAAGTGAGAAGATGCAGACACAAAGGAACTAAGGTAGTGACACAAGTATAAAGCAACTGATGATCCTTTAAATGTGGTAGAAGTAGATGATGATTTTTAAATTAATTAATTTATTTTAATTGGAGGATAATTGCTTTACAATATTGTGACAGTTTTGCCATACATCGACATGAATCAGCCACGGGTGCACATGTTGTCCTCCCATCATGAGTCCCCCTCCCACATCCCTCCACACCCCATCCCTCTGGGTTGTCCAAGAGGACTGGCTTTGAGTGCTCTGTTTCATGCAGATGATGACTGAAGAGAAAGTGTTAAAAGACACCCATATTTTTAGTTTGGGCCAACAGATAAATAGTGATACCATTAACAAGGATAGGAAGCAAAGGAGAAATGGCTGACTGGGAAAAGATAATTAGATAATGAATGACTCACAAAACTATATGTACAACCTCAAGCTGTATTCCAAATTTTAGATTTATATTTTTAACTGTCTTTCTGAGACTCTACAAGCACTGTGCCATAATAATTTAATCTTAATATGTCATAACCCAACTTCATCCCCAAAGGGGATATTCATTCCATGGTCCTACATATTAATGATCTTCTCCTTATTCTATTTTATGTCTCTGTGGGATATTCTTTCCTAAAATAAGAGGTTACAGATTCTGTTTGTCCTCGGAAATACTAGGTCCTACATGCCTTTCCTGGTTACCGTCCACTATGGTTACAGGGAGTCTGTTACCTTATCGTCATCACAGAACTTCCTCTAAGGAATTTCTCAGTATATGAAAATTCTAGAATATATGTTGAAATCTAGTTGGAACCATTTGTGGGCCCCTGCTCACCATCTTAGAAGGCATGGCTCATTAATCAAAGTTTATCTTTCTGAGCTTGAGGCTGCTTGGAAATCAGTAAGTTATATCTCCCTGTTAAGATTAAAAGAGCTCTGTGTCCATGCAGTAACTTCCAAATAAACAGATTTCCCCAAATCCCAGAACTAATATCTGCACACCATGGGCTCTGGAATATCCTCTGATAAAGTGGATCTTATTTTAAGAAGTTCAAATACTCTTATAAGTTCCATGGGTAGACTGAAAAATGGTTTTGAAATTGCTGAAATTACTTATAAAAAATTAAAATATATGTAGATAATATATAATTTTCTTGGGAGAAACTCAATAGTTTTTATCAAATTTTCATCAGTGGCTATGATTCTTATAAGGCTGATATTTATGAAAGTCAAGTAGCTAAAGAGCTTTACTCTGTCTTGAAATATTATATTTTGGATCAGTTTGCTTTTAAGATAAAGCTTGATGAATCTTTTAGGTAAGAGGTTACAGATTTTGGTTGTTCTTATGTGTGAAATGCAGGAGATACACTACAAAGATCACAAATTTTACTTTCAGTTTCCATCTCACTAATATTTTTAAATTGGAGTTAGTTGATTTACAATATTTTGTTAGTTTCAAATGTATAGCAAAGTGACTTGGCTATACATTTGACTATGTATGTATATTTTTTTCAGATTTTTTTCCATTGTAGGTTTTTACAAGATGTTAAATGTAGTTCCCTGTGCTATTTAGCAAATCTTTGTTTATATATTTTATATATGGTAGTGCATATCTGTTAATCCCATACTCCCAATTTATCCATTCTCTCCTTTCCGTTTGGTAACCATAAGTATTCCATGACTGTGTGTCTGTTGTTTCTGTTTTGTAAATAAGTTTATTTGTATTATTTTTTAGCTTCAATATTTTCTTAATTAGAAATCAGAACTAACTTCCCAGATATACTTCAAGGCACTACTCTTCTTTTGCTTTTAGATCCTTTCACTCTAAAATTGGCATTGGACAAGCTCCATAGCACAATGTCCTCTGCTTGCTCTCCTGAAACTGAGGGTTTTTTTCCCCTTTATTATTAGTGCAATGCTCTACCAAAGTCAAGTTCTCAATCATTTGTTGAATGATTAGCAGTTTATAAATTTCTTACTGTTCTCCTTTCTTGTACTTGTGATTCTCTTCATTTTACTATCCTAAGATATTTTCAAGTATGACATGCTTCCATAATTAACAATAGCTTGTTATAGCTTATAATAGTTTATTATATTAACGCTATTTAATATTGTCCTGAAATAGCATCTTCTTGGAAAGCTTGGATACCTAAATGCCTTCATAGAAACTACCAATGCAGAAGGGTAAATAGTTGGATATTTGGGGAAGCAGAATTGTAGTGTTGGTAAGAGTAATGGTATCAGAGTAGAGGGTTAGGGCAAGTTACTAAATCTCCCTGAAACTTAGTTACCTCATCCATTGAAAAAATAATACTAAACTTGTAAGAATAAAGTGACATAGTGTGTGTAAAGCACTTATCACCATATCTTGCCCACATTGGAAACAAAAAGGGATACCTATGACAACTTATAGCTATAGCAGTCTATTTTAACTTGGTAACAACTTAAGTTGGTCTCATTTTTTTAAACTTATTTATTTTAATTGGAGGCTAATTACTTTACACTATTGTATTGGTTTTGCCATACATTGACATGAATCTGCCATGGGTGTACATGTGTTCCCCATCCTGAACCTCCCTCTCACCTCCCTCCCCATCCCACCCCTCTGGGTCATCCCAGGGCACTAGCCCCGATCACCCTGTATCATGCATTGAACCTGGACTGGTGATACGTTTCACATATGATAACATACATGTTTCAGTGCCATTCTCCCAAATCATCCCACCCTCGCCCTCTCCCATAGAGTCCAAAAGACTGTTCTACACATCTGTGTCTCTTTTGCTGTCTCCCATACAGGGTAAACATTACCATCTTTCTGAATTCCACACCCTCTCCAGCATTTATTTCTTGTAGACGTTTGGATAGCAGCCATTCTCACTGGCATGAAATGGTACCTCATTGTGGTTTTGATTTGCATTTCTCTGACAATAAGTGATTTGAGCATCATTTCACGTGTTTGTTAGCCATCGGTATGTCTTCTTTGGAGAAATGTCTGTTTAGTTCTTTGGCCCATTGTTTGATTCAGTCATTTATTTTTCTGGAAGTGAGCTGCAGGAGCTGCTTGTATATTTTTGAGATTAATTCTTTGTCAGTTGCTTCATTTGCTATCATTTAATCCCATTCTGAAGGCTGTCTTTTCACCTTGCTTATAGTTTCTTTTGTTGTGCAGAAGCTTTTAATATTAGTTAGGTCCCATTTGCTTATTTTTGCTTTTATTTCCAATAATCTGGGAGATGGGTCATAGAGGATCCTGCTGTGATTTATGTCAAAGATTGTTTTGCCTATGTTTTCCTCTAAGAGTTTTATAGTTTCTGGTCTTATGTTTAGATCTTTAATCCATTTTGAGTTTATTTTTGTGTATGGTGTTAGAAAGTGTTCTAGTTTTATTCTTTTACAAGTGGTTGACCAGTTTTCCCAGCACCACTGTTAAATAGATTGTCTTTTCTCCATTGTATATTCTTGCCTCCTTTGTTGAAGATAAGGTGTCCATAGGTGCGTGGACTTATCTCTGGGCTTTCTATTTTGTTCCATTGATCTATATTTCTGTCTTTGTGCCAGTACCATACTGTCTTGATGACTGTGGCTTTGTAATAGAGCCTGAAGTCAGGCAGGTTGATTTCCTGCAGGTCCATTCCTCTTTCCCAAGATTGCTTTGACTATTCGAGGTTTTTTGTATTTTCCATACAAATTGTGAAATTATTTGTTCTAGTTCTCTGAAAAATACTGTTGGTAACTTGATAGGGATTGCATTGAATCTATTGATTGCTTTGGGTAGTTATACTCATTTTCACTATATTGATTCTTCCAAGCCATAAGCATGGTATATTTCTTCATCTTTTTGTGTCCTCCTTGATTTCTTTCACCAGTGTTTTATAGTTTTCTATATATAGGTCTTTGGATTCTTTAGGTAGATATATTCCTGAGTATTTTATTCTTTTCGTTGCAAGGGTGAATGGAATTGTTTTCCTTAATTTCTATTTCTGTTTTCTCATTGTTAGTGTATAGGAATGCAAGGGATTTCTGTGTGTTGATTTTATATCCTGCAACTTTACTATATTCATTGATTAACTCTAGTAATTTTCTGGTGGAGACTGGTGGAGTCATCTGAAAACAGTGAGAGTTTTTACTTCTTCTTTTCCAAACTGGATTCCTTTTCTTTCTTTTTTCTGCTCTGATTGCTGTGACCAAAACTTCCAAAACTATGTTGAATAGTAGTGGTGAGAGTGGGCACCCTTGTCTTGTTCCTGACTTTAGGGGAAATGCTGTCAATTGTTCCCCATTGAGGATAATGTTTGCTGTGGGTTTGTCATATATAGCTTTTTATTATGTTGAGGTATGTTCCTTCTATGCCTGCTTTCTGGAGGGTTTTTATCATAAATGGATGTTGAATTTTGTCAAAGGCTTTCTCTGCATTTATTGAGATAATCATATGGTTTTTATCTTTCAATTTGTTAATGTGGTGTATTACATTGATTGATTTGTGGATATTAAAGAATCCTTGCATTTTGTAGGATAAAGCCCCACTAGGTCATGATGAATGATCTTTTTAATATGTTGCTGGATTCTGTTTGTTAGAATTTTATTAAGGATTTTTGCATCAATGTTCATCAGTGATATTGGCCTGTAGTTTTTCTTTTTTTGTAGCATCTTTGTCAGGTTTTGGTATTAGGGTGATGGTGGCCTCATAGAATGAGTTTGGAAGTTTACCTTCCTCTGCAATTTTCTGGAAGAGTTTTGAGTAGGATAGGTTTTAGGTCTTCTTGATTTCTGATTCAATCTCCTTATTATTAATGGTCTGATCAGGCTATTTCTTCTTGATTCAGTCCTGGCAGATTGCATGTTTCTAAGAATCTATCCATTTCTTCTAGGTTGTCCAATTTGTTGGCACAGAATTGTTTTTTAAAAAAATCCCCAATGATCCTCTTATTTCTAGGCATCCATAATAATATCTCCTCTTCCACTTCTGATTTTACTGACTTGAGTCTTCTCCCTTTCATCCACTGGCCTAGCTAAGGGCTTGTCAAGGGCAGCACCCCTGTCTCAGCGGCACTGTGGACTCAGAGGGGCTCGGGGGGACGTGTCCACATGGCACCTGCCACGCTGGTTTACCGCTGGAATGAGAACCCCCGCTGTCTCTACAACAAGGTTGGAAATAATGATCACAGTATAAGTAACCTAGATACAATCCTGATGAATAATTAAACCCAGAGAACTACAGAGGAAGAGAAATGGATGTTTATAACTGAACAACCAGAATCATCTACTCCAGTTCCTTCCACCCACACACATCGAGTGTGAAGCCAGAGTCAGTGAGCTGGCTGGGGAAGTGGGGACCAGGAGGAACGAGGGGCTGGTGTGCTTAGGGGCCGTCAGTAGAGTGATTGATCGGCTATGAGTAAATAAGCTCGATGTGGGAAGCATGAGGTAACATAACCAGAAGAGATGAGTGGTTTCAGTGCCCAGAAGACACGCAGCCATCTTCGCTGCCAGCCCCTTGCCCCACCTGGAGCGGGAAGCGCGCGGACAGAGCCGAGAGCAGCAGGGCTGTGCTGGGACGGGCCGAGCGTGCACTTGCAAAGAGGGGACCCCACACAGCACTGCAGGAGCCAGACCCGCTGTCAGGTCAGCCCCCCACCCATCTGCTCACCCCTTGACGGCGCTGAGGGAGGTGGGCCTGGTCCCACACCCCGTGGGGAACACCCATTAAGGATGAAGCCATCAAGGGCACAGCCTTCAGAGAATCCTGGAAACTCACGTTTTCTGAAGGTTCCCAGTTAAGACTTTGAACTTCCGATGCGTTCAGAGGACAAGTTGTTTCATTATCTCTAATGTAAAAGAAATGCTCACAAATACTATCTTTAAACAATAAAAGTAAAAGACCTTCTAATACAAAAGCCAGAGATTGTTAGATGTAAACGAAGAAAATTTGGAAAGTGATTCAGGATTGCTTTGCCAACTGTTTACAATAGCCAGGACACGGAAGCAACCTAGATGTCCATTGGCAGACGAATGGATAAGGAAGCTGTGGTACGTATACACAATGGAATATTACTCAGCTATTAAAAAAAGAATGCATTTGAATCAGTTCTAATGAGGAGGATGAAACTGGAGCCAATTATACAGAGCAAAGTAAGTCAGAAAGAAAAACACCAATACAGTATATTAATGCATATGTATGGAATTTAGAAAGATGGTTACGATGACCCTATATTTGAGACAGCAAAAGAGACACAGATGTAAAGAACAGACTGTTGGACTCTGTGGGAGAAGGCGAGGGTGGGATGATTTGGGAGAATAGCATTGAAACATGTATATTATCTTATGTGAAACAGATCACCAGTCCAGGTTCGACGCATGAGAGCAGGGTGCTCAGGGCTGGTGCACTGGGATGACCCTGAGGGATGGGGTGGGGAGTGGGTGGAGGGGGTTCAGGATGGGAACACATGTACACCCATGGCTGATTCATGTCAATGTATGGCAAAAACCACCACAGTATTGTAAAGTAATTAGCCTCCAATAAAAATAAATAAATAAATTAAATTCAATTAAAAAAATAAGACTATAGTATTAGTATGCACTAAATTCTCTGTGTGATACATGTCAAACATCTATACAGTTATCCCCCTTGAACTTTTTCAGTTATTTGCATCTAATTGTAATTGTTCATTCTGCATTTAATACGTAGAATTACCACAAGGCCCACTAATATATGCAACCAAGCAACAACAGAAAATATCCTCTTTAAATTATACAACATGATCATGCGTACAAGATCTAAATACACAGAACTCAAAGACATTCTCTCAACTGTTCCATTATTACAAAATTTACTTGTACGTGCCACCACTAAGCTTGTTATTTTTAATAGAAAAGATTTAAAGAGTATAAAATGACTTAAACAGGAAATAAAAAACACTCTTCATCAGAAATTCTATTCTTCTTCCCCGTCTCCTTCCCTATCTTGCTTCCTGTAAGTACACATACTCTGTCTCTCTCTCTCACACATACACAAACACAGAGCATTCTAAAAACACAATCTAAATCAAAATGGCACACAGGATCAGGCTGAAATACACGTTCTACACACAAAGCACAAAAGATACGATTCAGAAAACACAAATCCCCCCCCAAAAAAATTGTTTTGCCATAAATATGGGCTATGCAGAGTTACTTATAAATACAGCTCTTTCTATGGTAAAAAAGTGCTTTCACTATGAGTGTGCAAACATAACTCAGGAGCAGGGCAGAGCTGTCCATGGGGAGTTCGGCCAAAGGAAAGGCCTGTGTGTCGATCCCAGCCCCACGCCCCCCGGCCCGCTGCCCACCCCCCAGGCCTCAGTAACCCCACTTTTATCTTCACAACCATGTATCAAGTGAGAAATTATCTTCATCCCCATTTCACAGATTCGTCACTGAGGCCCACAGAGGGCTGGTCAAGCCCAGAGGTCATGGTCAAGAGCACTCAGCCGGTTCTGGTCCTCACTCGCCAGCCACCACACCAGGCAGCTGCCCGACCAGGGTGACAATAACGGGGCTGTGGGGCGCTCTCTCAAGGAAGCCTGGTGCGCTCACCCTGCTGGCCTCAAGCACCGAGAACAGACAGCCTGTGACCACACGCCAAGCTTGACGCAGAGTCCCAGAGAGCTGCACACAGCTTCCCACCAGCCTCAACACCATCTAGACTCTGCGAAAAAGCGGGGAGTCCCAACCGGAAGTCAAGACACAACAGTTTTTTAAATAAAGGACATCTGATCTCAATGCAACAGTGCCTGGCTGCAAGCCCCGCCCCTTCCCCCCCCCAGCTGGGGCCGCTCTGCCTGGGAGTCGGCCAAGCGAAGCGCTGGGACGCAGACGGAGGGGGGTTCAAGCTGGGTAATCATGCTTAGGACTCTCAGGAATCTGCCATAATATCCCATCAGCCAATCAAACACGGGTGTAACAACTCTCAGAACAAGCCTAACCCCACAGTGAAATAAATCACATGTAACTGCATTACTGCCATACATAAAGAAGCATATGTTTTTTAAAGAGAGCTCCGAGGAGTGCGGGGTTTCCTATAATTGTTTGTAAAAAATCCACCAACATTAGAACGATGACTGGTTGCTGGATTCAAGTAATCTTACATAGAGACATCATCTTGAATGTTATGAGATGAAATAACTAATACTAGGGAAAGCAGACTGTGAGCACGTTGGAGTTGAGCGGAAGGAAATCATTTACAGGGTCAGTATCAAGGAGAAAGGGGTTTCGGAGCTAGAAAACGAAAACAGGCACACATCGAGAAAGAAAAGTGAACACAGGATCAGGCTTGATAAATTTTCCAGGTGGGTTGTCTGGCATGGCAAAAGGCCCATGGCAGGCAACAGTAAGACGCCACAGGTATCTGAGCAGCACCCTGGGGAAACATTCCATAAAGGCCCATAATGGAAACCCTCAAAAGGGGCATTTTGCAGAAAGCTTTGAGAGCCAGGAAGGAGAAATCTGGATTTGACAAAAGGCAACAGAAAACAGCATGCAGAGAAGTGACATGATAAAAATGGCTTTAGAAAGATACCCCACAGCTGTGTGTAGGATGCTTTCAAGCCTGAGAAGGACTGGAGGCGGGTGGGGTGGGGCTGCTGTGAGAATGTTCTCTAATTCGATCACAGTGTGGGGTAGGTAGGCCAGCACAGACCCCGTGCGGGGGAGAAGGAATTCTGCGCCAGTCCCTCATTTTCCCCCATTCTGAAAATAATGATGCTTCACCAGAGGATATGGGTCAACTTGGAGCCACTTTTGGTTCAGCAGACATCTTTCCCCCGGGTGACCCACGATGTCTAGGTGAGGGCTGGATGGTGAAGACGGATCCAGAGAGATAGGAAAAAGTCAATCCCAAAACCTGTCACACCAAAACAGCAAGGCTGGTTTTGGCAAGCTAACATTCAAGCATTTTTATATTGTCTTAAATTTCCCTTAAGTACAATAAAACTGCATCCATCCTACCTGAAAAGCAGAGCAAGGACCCTCCCAAACAGGAGCTGGTGGGTACCCCAACCCAGGGCCGGACTGCAACGCCCTGCTGGCTTCATCCTGATTGCCCCGCACCCCTCCTCTCAGGTCTGAAGACTCCCGACTCTTCCCCTGACTCTGTCATTCTTCGCCAGAGACCAAATTGCCATTTCTGGCCCCCAGCCTCCAGCCGCCCACGTGGGTCAGAGAGCCAGTACTTGGGCACAGCAGTCCCTCGAGCTGAATTATAACCTTGAGCATGAAAACACTTTTAGTAATACGATTGCTGTATATTTACTTAATATTTACCTCCCTCCACAGACTCTCAGCCAGTACTGTCTTTCTGGTTTATTTGCTAAAATATACACAATGTGGAGCACAATTTGGGCACACAGAGAATTTACAAGAAAACACATCAAATGAATTATTCATCAGTAATAAACATTAATGTCCTCTTTTGTATCCACCAGACATGCACCCAAAAGTTATTTTTCAAAGGACTATATGATCAGCAAGTTTCCAGAAATTCACCCAAAGTTACCCAGATTATTACAAATTATTTGGTTGATTTACCAGACAATTAAAAACATGCATCCTGGTGGGGAGGTGGGCACCCCTGCAGCCCCCTGCTCTGAGCACTGATGACTCCTCCCTGGGGACAGAGGACCTAACTGCTCCCTCTTTAGCCAAGCTCAGCTCCAGCTGGAGGTGCAGGCGCTCAGGACACACGGGGCATGGGGAGGCCACACAGGAGTCCCTGTAGATCTCGGGTCACCACCCTCCTGACTGCACGGACCCGACTCTTCAACAGGGCCCTGTCCCTTCCTGGAAGGTCCAGCGAAGCCTATTGGCACAAAGTCTCAGGAGCGCCACTCAGCAGAATCCAGAAGACGAGCTGCCAACGGATGCAATTCAGTGATGCCCACACCTCAAGGGTTGCCAGGAGCACAGAGGGGCTGGAAGCACGGGGTGGGGCTCCCCTCAGCGGCTGCAGTGCTGGCTCAGATATACTGAAGGGTGCCTCTCACACCCCCAGGACCACCCCACAGCACCACGTCCTCCCAGGGGGGTAACACCGCCAGCCCCTCCTCTAGTTCAGGCATGCAGTGTCCGCCACGAGGAGTCCACTCGGGCTGGGCCCGTGAATCAGGGGTTCCCCAACACACACCTCACAGCTACACAGACGCCCTCACAGCTCACCTGCAGCGGGTCCTAAAGCACACAGTGTTCTCTGCACAGATTTGTTTTTTAAAGACCTCAAGGAAAATAATGATTATTTATGTCATTTTATTATCTTGGATCATCTCAGAGGACACACCTGGCACGTTGGTAGCCCTTATGCACCTACAATACTGGAGCAGGAGAATCAAGAATTCAGAGAAGCTTCTGGGCTGGTGGACAGCTCTCCCTCCGGCTACTGGACCCCTCTCCCTCCCAGGACCTACCCTATATCACGCCTCGGCCGAAATGTCACGACACTCCCCAAGACTCCATCCTGACTTCCAAGCACCTTGAGAGACACCTGGGATCTTACAGACACTCCAGGCTCTGCTATCCCAGAAGGAAGCGCAGACCAGGTGGACGCAGGAGTCTTCCTCAAGATCAATGCCCCCGATTCTAGATGAGAAGCTGAATTATCCACAAGTCCGTGGCCGCGAACCCCATGAGAACACAAAAGAAAAGGCACAAGGAATCGGGACCTCATCCTGAATCCTCTTCCGTGAAGTGCTCATGTGGAGTTCAGCTTCCGTAGATGAGGGGGGTCACCAAGGTGACCACTGTACTGGCTCCACCAGGACGACGGTCTAGAGGGCTGCCCGGATATGCCTGCCTGAGACTCGCACCTGTGCCCACTGGCTGCCCAGGCTCCCCAACTCGTCCAGGCTCTGTTCTGTTGTGGCAGAGAGCTGATAATACTCGACCCAAATTAGTCAAAGGATGCTCTTCTCTGTAACCAGCGTGTTCTTTCCGGGCAGGGGGTTTAGGGGGAAACAGTAAGAGTAGAGTGACCAATATGGTCCCACACCGTCTGACAACAGTCCTTGGCAAACAGGATAAGCAGGCATCTCACCTAAATGACAGAGAACCAACACACTTGAAGAAGATCTCCCCTGCAGCACTGAGAGGCAGGGCCTGGTCAGGGGCAGTCCACACCAACTGCAGTTTTGAGGGGACAGGACCCCCTGCAGGGGCCCAGACAGGCTGCCACCGGCCCGCTACCTCCCAGCCGCCATCTGCAGCCCTTCATCGGTTCCCAAGAAATCCAGGCCCCTCCGTCGTCGTGGTACCACTGTGCTCAGCGCTAAGTCAAGGGACCCAGAGCTAAGCCCAGCCAAAGAGACAGAAGCCAGCTCCCAATGCCCCCTGCTCATCAACACCCCACCCCTGGAACCGCACGTGGTGGAGGAAGGCAAGCTGAGTCCCCCCCAACCCCTCACCAATGGCACCCGCGCCCCACCTGAAGCCAGGCCATGGGGACACTGCCCTGCCTCTCAGCTCGTCCTGCACAGCCCGCCGCAGACAAGCTCCTTCCAAAGGTGAGCCAAGTGCAGGGGGGCACCGCACCCCATGGCCGGCTCAACAGCAGACTCATGGGGTCTCACCTCTGCCTCTGGGCTACCAGCTGGGCAGCGAGAGGGACAGTTCTGTCCATGCTGAGCACACGAGTGTCACAAGAGAAGATGGAGAAGGGAGCCGTGCAAGTGACGTCCAAGGGGACGCTGCCCAGGCTCACATCTTTCTCCACCTCCTTCTTCACCTCCTCTAACTCCTCCTCCCTCGCCTCCTCCACTCCCCCTCCACTTCCTCTTACTTCTCCCCCTCCCCCTCCTCCCCTCCCCCTTCTCCCCCTCCCCATCCTCCACAGGAAACACAAAAGCCAGTATGCAAACACCAGGTTTCCAAGAGCCCCATGCCACACATATGAAGGAACAACCTTCTCCTGGGCTATGAGAAGGCTACTTCTCAAAAAAAGGAAAAAAGATACTAAACTTGAAAAAATATCAGACGAAGCAGGAATTTAACACTTAGTATAAGAATGAGGAAAGGGAAAGGAATCCCAGAAAAAGCCTTATGTTTTTGAACCTTATGACTCATCTTTCTTTTAATGTCTTCAGAAGTAGAAATAGGGTGAGTATGGCCTCATTATGCATAAGGCGAGAAAATAATCAGTTCTCAGACTAAGAATAGAACACAAAGAATAATTATGAATAACATAAAAAGGAAAAACCATGACTTCAAATTGAGACTAGAAGACCAATTCTTAGGATTAAGCCTGGTAGTAATGTCAGAGAGAGTCTGAATAGTGGCATCAGACATATGTTGATGAAGAGATCTGATCTGGTCGTGGAGAACATTTTTGTAAATGTGTGACAGAGTTGTTAAGAAGAGAATTTGTTTTTTTAGTTTTAAGCAGGACGTTATATACTTTTTTGTTAGCTGTTGAGAATAGAAAAAAAAAAAAAAACCTCAAGGCTGTGAAAAAAATTTTTAGACCCTTCACCATAACATATATTCTGGGATGGCATTACACGAGATTAGCCAGAAGTTGAATGGTTCTATGAAGATCTACAAGACCTTCTAGAATTAACACCCCAAAAAGTCCTTTTCATTATAGGGGACTGGAATGCAAAAGTAGGAAGTCAAGAAACACCTTGAGTAACAGGCACATTTGGCCTTGGAGTACAGAATGAAGCAGGGCAAAGGCTAATAGAGTTCTGACAAGAGAACACATTGGTCATAGCAAACACCCTCTTCCAACAACACAAGAGAAGACTCTACACATGGACAACACCAGATCGTCAACACCAAAATCATATTGATTATATTCTTTTCAGCCAAAGGTGGAGAAGCTCGATACAGTCAGCAAAAACAAGACCAGCAGCTGGCTGTGGCTCAGATCATGAACTCCTTATTGCCAAATTCAGACTTAAATTGAAGAAAGTAGGGAAAACCACTAGACCATTCAGGTATGACCTAAATCAAATCCCTAATGATTATACAGTGGAAGTGAGAAATAGATTTAAGGGACTAATCTGACAGACAGAGTGCCTGATGAACTATGGATGGAGGTTCGTGACATTGTACAGGAGACAGGAAGCAAGTCCATCCCCAAGAAAAAGAGATGCAAAAAAGCAAAAAGGCTGTCTTAGGAGACCTTACAAATAGCTGTGAAAAGAAGAGAAGCCAAAAGCAAAGGAGAAAAGGAAAGATATACCCATTTGAATGCAGAGTTCCAAAGAATAGCAAGGAGAGATAAGAAAGCCTTCCTCAGCGATCAATGCAAAGAAATAGAGGAAAACAATAGAATGGGAAAGACTAGAGATCTCTTCAAGAAAATTAGAATTACCAAGGGAACATTTCATGCAAAGATGGGCTCAATAAAGGACAGAAATGGTATGGACCTAACAGAAGCAAAAGATATTAAGAAGAGGTGGCAAGAATACACAGAAGAACTATACAAAAAAGATCTTCACGACCCAGATAATCACGATGGTGTGATCACTCACCTAGAGCCAGACATCCTGGAATGTGAAGTCAAGTGAGCTTTAGGAAGCATCACTATGAACAAAGCTAGTGGATGTGATGGAATTCCAGTTGAGCTATTTCAAATACTAAAAGATGATGCTGTGAAAGTGCTGCACTCAATATGCCAGCAAATTTGGAAAACTCAGCAGTAGCCACAGGACTGGAAAAGTTCGATTTTCATTCCATCCCCTAAGAAAGGCAATGCCAAAGAATGCTCAAACTACCGCACAATTGCACTCATCTCATACACTAGCAAAGTAATGCTCAAAATTCTCCAAGCCAGGCTTTGACAGTATGTGAACCGTGAACTTCCAGATGTTCAAGCTCGATTTAGAAAAGGCATGGGAAGCAGAGATCAAATTGCCAACATCAGCTGGATCATCGAAAAAGCAAGAGACTTCCAGAAAAACATCTACTTCTGCTTTATTGACTATGCCAAAGCCTTTGACTGTGTGGATCACAACAAACTGTGGAAAATTCTGAAAGACATGGGAATACAAGATCACCTGACCTGCCTGTTGAGAAACCTGTATGCAGGTCAGGAAGCAACAGTTAGAACATGGAACAACAGACTGGTTCCAAATAGGAAAAGGAGTACGTCAAGGCTGTATATTGTCCCCCTGCTTATTTAACTTATATGCAGAGTACATCATGAGAAACACTGGGCTGGTTGAAGCACAATCTGGAATCAAGATTGCCAGGAGAAATATCAATAATCTCAGATATGCAGATGACACCACCCTTATGGCAGAAAGTGAAGAAGAACTAAAGAGCCTCTTGATGAAAGTGAAAGAGGAGAGTGAAAAAGTTGGCTTAAAGCTCAACATTAAGAAAACTAAGATCATGTCATCCAGTCCAATCACTTCACGGAAAATAATGGAGAAACAGTGGAAACAGTGTCAGACTTTATTTTTTTGGGCTCCAGAATCACTGCAGATGGTGATTGCAGCCATGAAATTAAAAGATGCTTAATCCTTGGAAGAAAAGTTATGATCAACTTAGACAGCATATTAAAAAGCAGAGACATTACTTTGCCAACAAAGGTCTGTCTAGTCAAGGCTATGGTTTTTCCAGTAGTCATGTATGGATGTGAGAGTTGGACTATAAAGAAAGGTGAGCACCAAAGAATTGATGCTTTTGAACTGTGGTGTTGGAGAAGACTCTTGAGAGTCCCTTGGACTGCAAGGGGATCCAACCAGTCCATCCTAAAGGAGATCAGTCCTGAGTGTTCATTGGAAGGACTGATGTTGAAGCTGAAACTCCAATATTTTGGCCACCTGATGCAAAGAGCTGACTCGTTTGAAAAGTCCCTGATTCTGGGAAAGATTGAAGGCAGGAGGAGAAGGGGACGACAGAGGATGAGATGGTTGGATGGTTTTGCTAACTCAATGGACATAGGTTTTGGTAAACTCCGGGAGTTGGTGATGGACAGTGAGGCCTGGCATGCTTCAGTCCATGGGGTTGCAAAGAGTTGGATGTGACTGAGCGATTGAACTGAACTGAGCCAGAAGGGATGGGTTAACCCAGAGCTTAAGGCTGTGGAAGTTTTACTTAGACCTTTTTCCATAATATATATTTTTAGCTCAAAAAAAGCAAGTCCTTGAACAAGAGATACTGTTGTCTATGAGGCCTACCTGTCTAAGGCAAAAGAAAGAAAGAATGTTTATCTACTCCTTAAAGGAGCCTTAGGCTTGGAATTCTTATCAACCTGCCTCAGTTAACTCTCTCATTTCCCCCTTTTTTCTTTAGGAGAATATTGTTGTTGAGGGGAAAGGGGCAGAGAAATCTGTCTCTGATTGTTTTCTGTATGCGAGTGGCGCCAACCCTAAGTTGTTGTATCCCTTAAAAAGTAAAAACACAGAATTATTGTAATCAGCAGTCCAAGCAAGCATTTCTTTTAGAAGAATGAGTCTGAAACCCAATGTAGACAGGTGTTTTAGGTAGCCAGTTGTCACCATTAAAAGTTTTAGTGTTTTCCTAGGTATGAGAAGATGTAAGAATTTAGGCTTAAGAAATAATTTTTATGAAAATATCTGACTATCTGAAGGTCTATTTTGTCCATTTTTCCCAGAACACAGAGTGAGTGCCTAATTTTTTACTTCCATCCTGAATTCTTTTCAGGGGATGTTGTCATGATTTAATATTTGTAGAAGCAGATGGCAAGTTCCAGTTTTTAGTTACAGGGCCCCTTTATTCACAGGGCCCCTTTATGGCCAAGAGTTTGACCATAGTTTGGGGGCATTTTATAGCTGTTGTATCTCATGGTGTTGGGAAGGCTCATTCCCAGGTCTGTCAAAGATTATACTGACAGGCCATTCAGTGTGTTGTGTTTGGATTAGGCCCTGTGAGTAGTAAAGTTCTCTGGACCACACCTGTCTTATTAGCTTCTTGGTCCAGGAAAAATATTTCCTCTTTTTATATATATATATAGAATCACACTATTATAATCATTGATTTTATATGGAACTGTATACCATCATTATATCAGTAGCTCAGTCACACATTTGGCAATGTAAGGGACAACACTTTTTGAAACAGGTAATATAGAAAACAATATAATATAGTTAGCAGTAATAGTAAAATCATAATTAAGAACTTAAGTCAAGAACTTCTATTAGGTATAAGTGATTATCTTCAGGTCATCTGATTTAGTTTGTTAAATGACTATAGCCTGCTGTTAACCTCCTGGTTGTACATCTTAGAGCATCTGATCTTTATTTAAAGATTGGTCATTGAGATAAGTGTTAGAAACAAACCTAGAGTGTCCTTTTTAATAAATTAATTAAACCCCTTAGTGATGTAGCATAACAACAAGAAACTATCTCAGAAGTGAGTCCTAGTAAATACAGGGACCTTAATTAACAAAACTAATATTTAGTGAAACATAATAGATTCCATAGGTCTGACATCAGTTGGGTGGATTTTTCTTTCAGAGCTCCCCAGTATACTTTGAGAGTTTTGTATTTGTGGGGAGACAGTCTTTTTACCTTGATAAGGCTATTCAGAACCCAAGTGTCTCTAATTTCTGGAGGGATGAGATAGAAAAGAAAAATGTTTTACTTTTACCCACAGGTGTAAATCACTAAATGATTTTAAACTATCAGTAACTTGAAAAGAGCTTCTTTATATCTGAAGACAAAGATTAGAAGCCAGTAATATGTGAGACAAAGTCATGAAAATTGTGATCATACTTAGCAGTCTGTTTAATCCCATGTAACTGACCCCTTTGTTCTGTTGTCCCTGCCTGAGGACTGAGGGCGTCAGTGAAAGTGATAGTCTCCAAGAAGCTCATGAAGTTTTTGTCAATGTCTGTACAACCTGTCCTGCAAAGTGGGTGTCCCAGTCACTGGAGACTGTAGAAAACACATTTTAACCTTTTTTTTTTTCCATTGTGAGACACTAACACTGTAGCCAGGAAAGGCTTTATCTTATCAAATAAAAGTGAAGTTTGTCAGAGAGCTAGGAAAAGCCAAGTGGCTGTCTTGGACAGTTCACAGCCCTGACTGTTTGATTTACAGCCATTGTTTATCCATTTTAAATTTCCTGATGAGGGGTTAACTTTGTGGAAGCAGAAAGAGCTTTGTCTTAGTGTGCCATAGTCTGTTATCAAAAGGCACATTTTAAGAAAACTTTGTTTTTATCAGGGAGAGAAAACCAAATTCCAGTCTGGTACCAGCTTACCAGTTAACAAACAAGCAAAATTCGTTAATCTTATAAAAGTCTTTTGCATAAATCTTGAAGTAGCAGTATTCTTGCAAAGGCATCAGAGTGAAACCATAGAAGGCATGTTTAAAATCTGATTAAATTGCGATTGACAGAGTAACCTGGTCATTGCTGTGACTTGTAACACTTTAACACGATAACTAGAATTAAAACTGACAACATTTTGCCAGGACGTATCAGATTTTCATGAATTCCACGTAATTTTTAAGATATCTACATTAGTAACATCAACCATACAGGATAACTTGAGAAGATTCATCATTCCTCCAACAATACTTCCCATGTAATTTAACATGTCAAATGAACTTGGGTAGTTTAGTATCTCCTTTGGGATGTCTCAGGGGCCCTCTGAAGCATCCCAAAGTTAGCTAGAAGTCAAGTTATTTAGGAAGTTTTGTTGATAAATTCAAAAGGGTTTAATGACACTCAAATAGGATCATATAGGTCACTGTGAAACAATAGTTATTCACTTCGCCAAAGTAACAGAAAGGATTTCAAAGGTAAATATGGAACAGATCAATTAAGAGGTAAAGAAACTTAAATCAATTATTAGAAGCAGTTCAACATTTGAAGATAGTATGGCTTCTTAATAGAGAGAAAAGCCAAATTCAAGTTTTTGTACCAGCTTACTTTTAAACTCTGGAGAAGGCAATGGCACCCCACTCCAGTACTCTTGCCTGGAAAATCCCATGGATGGAGGAGCCTGGTAGGCTACAGTCTATGGGGTCGCTAAGAGTCGGACGACTGAGCGACTTCACTTTCACTTTTCCCTTTCATGCACTGGAGAAGGAAATGGCAACCCTCTCCAGTATTCTTGCCTGGAGAATCCCAGGGACGGCGGAGCCTGGTGGGCTGCCGTCTATAGGGTCGCACAGAGTCGGGCACGACTGAAGCGACTTAGCAGCAGCAGCAGCAGCACTTTTAATCTCATTTAGGTAAACTTTAATTAAAATTTATTTTAGTCAGTCCTAATCATGCACAAAAACTCTTTTTCTCAGGGGTCCACTTTCCACAAACCTTCTAATCACTTTCTGTACCCATCACTCTGTTCTCTCATCTTGAAACAGCCACATGTAAGTCAGACCTACTTCCTTTTCCCTTCATAAAATGTAATTTCACTCCTCATACCTTCTTTATTAAAAACATACACCCTATTTTACTTAAGCAACCAGGAACTGATCTTTATATTAGCATTCTGTAGATTGGTGAACATAAATACCAGTGATAATTTCTAAAAAAGACCTTTGCTTTCTTATAGAAAACATTTCAGGATGGCACCAAACATGTTAATAGTCCAAAATCTCTTTAGTTTCTCTGTATGAGGAAGTGAGTATTTAGTAATTAATGTTTTTAGAATCCTATTTTATTTGGAAATGACCTATTCAATAAACTTTCGTCACTTAGTTTAACATAACCCTAGAAATTCAGGTTACCAAAACCTGAAGAGACTATTTTAGACAGACATTCTTATTTTTTTTTTCTCTTTCTTTTTTTTTTTAATTTATTTTAGTTGGGGGCTAATTACTTTACAATATTGTAGTAGTTTTTGCCATACATTGACATGAATCAGCCATGGGTTCACATGTGCTCCCCCTCCCGAACCCTCCTCCCACCTCCCTCCCCATCCCATCCCTCTGGGTCATCCCAACGCTCCATCCCTGAGCATCCGTCCCATGCATAGAACATGGAATGGTGTTCCGCTTCACATATGACAATATACATGTTTCAATGTTATTTAGACAGACATTCTTAAAGCATAATTATTCTTAATAGAGTTTTATCTAAAAGCTCATATCTCATTTACTTTTTTTTTCAGAACTTTCTTCCAAGTCCTTCCTTGCTGACAAACTTGTAACAGATATAACAATATTTAACTTATGTTAAACCTAGGCACAATGAAAAAAATATTATGCTTAATATTAATGACTCTTAGACATGTCTATATTAGATTAGCAAACAAATGTTAATATTGGATATTTCCTAGTTCACGTCAACCTGAAATTCATGTAGGTTAATTTGTTTCTCTTGTATGATTTATAAGCTCTTACCTTTTTTTTAGACCAATTAAATTAGAGCTCATTCACAACTTAACTTCAGCATTAACAAAAAAACAAAGATACACACTGAGACATATATAAATCCAGACAGACAAACAGAAATCTTATAGTTTTTCACTTGAGAATTAAAATGTCTCTTTGCCCTTTTTTTTTTTCTCTTGGCTTGAAGTTCTACTAATTTGCTCACAGCTGGAGTCTTAGACCCAATGGGCTTAGATGTAATAGGAGGAGGAGGTGGGAGGTAACTCCGGAGGAGGAATAAGATCAGCCCAAGGAGTCTCGGGCTCTTCTATGGCAGAAACCACAATACAACATAAATTCCAAGTATTTAGATACTGTACATTAACAATACCTACACCATTTCTTAACCAATGAGCTATTCGCTCCCAATGATAAACTTTCGAAGAACCTTCTTGTGGATACCAAGGACAATGGGTATAAATCACCGTAACAAGTTTAGTTAAGTCTGAGTCAGACACCTTCGGAGAAGGCAATGGCACCCACTCCAGTACTCTTGCCTGGAAAATCTCATGGACGGAGGAGTCTGGTAGGCTACAGTCCATGGGGTCGCTAAGAGTCGGACACGACTGAGCGACTTCACTTTCACTTTTCCCTTTCATGCACTGGAGAAGGAAATGGCAACCCACTCCAGTGTTCTTGCCTGGAGAATCCCAGGGACGGCGGAGCCTGGTGGGCTGCCATCTTTGGGGTCGCACAGAGTCGGAAACGACTGAAGTGACTTAGCAGCAGCAGCAGACACCTTACCACCAGCAGCGACAAGCAGAAAAGAAAGCTGATGCTCATGCACAAGCTGTTGAGGAGAGTTACCCATATTACCCATATTGGAAAGTGAAAGCGTAAGTACTGTGCCTCTAGAAGACTTCGTTCCCTCGCTAGCCTTCAAGGCTGTTCCCACCTGGATAAGCGGACCTACTTTTCCCTTGCTCTCACATTTAAGAAACAGGTGCAAAGCAGACCTTCAGGTGGTGCCTGTTTGGGTGCCATTTGTGGCAGTTTTGCACTGAATAATTCTCACAAACACACAGGATTATGAGAGGACAGCGCAGGGAGAGCTCATGGAAAAAGCAACTCCCCAAGAACACGCTGTATGCGTAATTTTATTGGTAACTTATCTTGTAATCTTTAACTAAGAGCAGTAAAGCAAGACAGAGACCAGAACTCTGGGATTAAGCAGGCTTCCTCCTGGAGGTCCGCAGGTAATCACATGAGAGTTGTAAAGAAAGGACTTGGTAGATAAGGGGGTTTGTTCTGCGTGCAGAACAGCATCTAACTAATGCCGATGTGTCACCCAGAATGTCTAGCTTAAGGCTGGGGGTGGTGGTGGGGTCGGGTGGGGGAGAGCAAGCAAGGAAGAGGGAATGAATAAGATTAAATTCTAGGTGACATTTCTGAGAAAGCAATAAAACATGGTTCCCACATAGTCACTATGGTTGTTCATCGTAATGATCAGAAGAGTTCTGCCTGTGCAATTCAAATATCAGCCTATTTGTAAATTCTGAACTCAGTTTAAACTCAAAGCCCAGGAAAGGCCATTATTTTACTTGAGCCGATTTCACACATCTGATATGTATGCAACAGAAACTCCCAGGTGTTGTGTTTTTACTCCTGTGCTTTATACAAAGATGAGTTTCTAAAGTGTTTTATTCGAGTTTATACTTAATGCTAAGGTGGAGCAAAGGCAGGGTTACTTCAGTAACCTGAGACCTTGTAAAGCTATCAAAGTAGCCTTCCTGCAGGAAGGGCAAGGATCCCCTAGCCAGAGGTCCCTGGGGCAACAGCTTCAGCTCTTTGTTCCTGAACATGGCAGCTGCTGAGGCCACGCCCACGAGGGCTTGACAGCCAGGGGCTCCTTGGTGGGCGAGCCCGGCCCCAGAACACCACTACCTGTTGTTCCCACACCTGCTCTGGTGAGGTGCCAGGCAGCCTGTTTCGCTCAGGATCTTCTGAGTGCTCCATACTTTCCCTTCCTCCACTCACAGGCCTTCCCCAGTGGGATCCACAGGCAGGGCCTGGAGGCTGTGCTCAAAAAGCATCTGCTTGATGGCACTGTTGCTCCATAAATGCCAACCACCCTCTCCAGCAATGCCCTCTGCCTCCGCCCTTGCGGGTCAAAAAAGCCCATGGAAGCCCAGGAGCCTTTAAACACGCCAAGCTGTGTTGGCCCCCCTGGTGTGTTGGGGGAAGCAGTATCTCCTCCTTTGGGGCTTCACCTTGGCAGGAGAAACGTGCTGATAAGGACATCCAAAGGAAGCTGTTCATCTGTGTGTCCATCTTCACAGCCCTCTAGGAGATTTTGAGTCCTCATGTCCTTCCACACACACCCCTGCCCTGTTTCCTTGCAACCAGGACCCTGTTTCTGCACCCTTGGGGACATGCATCCATCTGTATCATCTTGGGTAGAATCCTAGCTCTCTCGGGACACTGATTCAGAGCTGGAGGTGGCACAAGGACCGGAGTTTGTCCTCTTTGCTACTTGATTGCCTGTCTGCTATTCTCATCCAGCTACCTCATGTGGCTTACAGGCTCAGGAGCGGGCCCAAGAGAGGGTCTAGACCACTATGGCAGCTGGAGAAACTGACAGGGACCCAGGGAACTGTGGTAAATTGCTCACCTCCAGGGGTCTCTAGGCAGTCACTTTGCAGGGTTGGGGGGGGGTTGTTGGTGGATAGGACTTCATGGGACAGGTGTAGATCCTAGTGGCTTTTGCCATCCACACAGACAAATGGCCCTTGATGAGGGCCAGTTGTTCAGCAGACCCTTTTGGGGAGCTCTCCATGGGAGTCTGTCAGTACTCTAGCTTCAAACCTCCCACTTGTTGGTCAGTTCCTTCACTTGTTCCTTCCTCCATTCGTACATACAAATGAACCCAAATGTGAGTATGTTATATGTATGTCATAAATAAACATGTACACTTCAATAGCATGTACACGTGAGCATGTTATATGTATGTCGTGTGTAAACATATATGTACACTTAGATAGCATGTACATAATGTCCCTTCTCTTATGTTCCGGGTGACCACTCTCAGGGGTGCCACCATGGATAGAAATTTCTGCCAGTCAAAGCCAAGGCCCTCACCTTTGCCCAATGGCCGCTCCCAAGTTGTCCCTCTGCCTTCCAAACATCCCCCCTGCAGTGGGAAACACACGTAACTTTGCTGTGTGTGTGCTTCCAGGGTTGAATGTAGGTTAAAGTAAGGGGACGCAGAGGGCTGCATGCATTTCGCCTGCTCCCAGGCTGCAGCAGGCTCATATAGTGATGTGTACTCTCTTGTGTATGGCTGTTCTCACAGCATTATAGGTTCCCCTGGCCTGGGTATGTGTGTGCAGAGGCTGCGTCCTGTGCTGCTTGGTCCCCTCTATTTCTTTTCTGACACCTGCCCAGGGTCAGATGCCCTTGTCTGTGCCTGGCGGTAGGAGCACAGGGTATTTCACGTGTCCCTTCTCTTTGGATGGGGGCGGGGGGCTCCCATCTTGTTCCTTCCTCCCATCTTCTATCTTCCACAGAACTGGCTACAAGGGGTGAGCCACAGAGTCGTGGTTGCTGGAGTGCCACTGTGGGACAGGATTCATTTTCTAGCATCAGCATCCACCCAGAGGAAAACACAAGGGTGAATGATCACTTGGCCACATCCCAGAGCACACGCCCTTATCCCTGAAAAGTCAATATGATGGATCTGTGTACAGCAAGACAGGAAATGCGTCGGTGCCCATATACCTGTGTCTCATAGGAGCTGCTGGTCACTTGTGGAGGACTCACGCAAGACATCTGTCGGTGTCCCAGCATAGTCCTGCTGGTGCAGAGCCAAGGAGACAAGCTCTGCGCCTGTAAATGCCATGGCCGTGGCTGTGGTTCCCACTGAAAAGAGATTGTGGGGGAAGGTACCATCAAGGGTTTCACCCGACACGCTTCTTTCTGTATGAACTGCTTCTGTCTCACGGCCTGGGATGGCACCTGTGCAATTTCCAAAGGATGGGTGGAGATGGCTTTTCACACTTGTGTTTATTCAGAAGTTTCGGTTGACCTGGGGTGCTGGTATGAACGAATGAATAGTAACCAAAGACACTCTCGAGGTTGCCTGGACAGGGGTGTACGCGGGGCCCCTTGTTAATAAGCTGCACCGGGGTGGTCCCACACTGAGTGAAGGGCGTTTGGCTGTTTTTGTTGCAGAGGAGGCAGAGTGAAGGAGAGGATGAGGAGGGAAATCAGGACGTTGGTCATCTCTGGGCGCTGGTATTGAGTGAGTGAGTGCTCTTTTTTCACTTCCATACCCTCTTCCAAAAGAATCTGTTTCATCATAGGAGAAAGTCAGTGATGCTGGTAGTTCAGCAAGCTTTAAGGAGGGACTCCCAGGTAGGGTTGTGGCATGGGGGACACCGGTGTACTGTGCCAAAATTCTCAGCCATACTTGAAAAGGCTCTCGAGTCAGGGCCTGATTGGGGAGCTGCAAGAAAGAGACGCATAGGTGAGCATCTAGATCATCTGTGTAGCATTACCCTAGGTGATGGGTACGTAGAAGTTGCAGCCAGCATCCTTCAGGCACAGGGAGGGGAAAAGGATTAGGCCTGGGCCTCTGGCAGCTGCACCAGGACTTGGTTTGAGCTCCAGCCTCCATGAAGCCAGCCACCTGGGACGTGTTCACTGTGCTCACTCACAAGAAGCAGCAGTCCCAGCCCAGCCTGACGTGGGGGACGGGGTTGGAGATCCTTTGAGGACAGCCAAGCCTCTTGAGCTTTGGGCCTCTGTTGCTATGAGTGGAGCCCTTTACACCTATTCGTTGCATCCTCTCCTGATGACTCTTAGGCCCAGTCTCTCCACTGTGGCCCTCTGCCAAGCAACGTAGGCCTTGGGAATCTGCTCTTGCAGGATTATTAAGAAGGTGCCCCCCAGCTGGGTGGCATGGAGGTTTGGAACAGTGGGGGGCAGTGGTGGCGTGCCCATCGAGGCAGCCCATTGTAGTAGGTCTGTCTCCTTGTGCTCCCCAAGTCTGCCTCTGGACAAAGCGAGGAACGTGAAAGTGTGAAGCCTCCAGGAGATGTACTTCCCTTCCTCAGTGTGGAAATGTGGCCTGAGTGTGTGTGCGCATCACCAGCAACCAGAGGTGTTTTCTTTCCATTTCTGTTTCTTCCTTCTTCCTCTTGTCTTCTCTTGAAACAGTCTTGCCATGAGGAGGATGCCTCCTGCTGTGGCTCAGAGTATTTGCAGGCCTTTCCAGGCGGGCTGGTGAGGGTGTGGCACTGTGGTTTAGCAAGATGTCGGACACTGGTTGGCAGCCTGGCTGACATTTCGTGGTTAGGAAAGGGCGGAGGCAGGGTCCCAGCAAGGGCAGACTGACACTTCTGGGGCACCTCTGCCTTCAAGAGGAACCCATTTGGCCATTCCAAGAGCCCTTCATGGGAAGATCTGGGCATTGAGTCAAGTCCTTGGTCTAGGTTCTAGTCTCTAGGCAGGAGGAAAGCAGCAGCCATGCCACCTGCAAAAGGAGCCTTCGGCTGTCCCTTCCCTCCCCTGCACCCCGCCCACTTGGTTCTCCTGTAGGGTAACCCAGGGACAGGGACGGAATACGTATGCTCCTTGCGCTCTGCTCTGGGGACCAGGAGGCACTGGACCCCTCAGGTCTGGGTTGCCGTACAACTCCTGTCCAGTCACGTGTGCCAGAAAGGAAAAGGCCTCTCAAGACGTGAAAGAAGGTTGCCTGTCTTACACAGCGTGGATCCCATCTGTGTGCAATAAAGGCTGCAGGCAGACAGCTGCATGTCTGCGTCTGCACAGGTTGCGGTTGGAATAGAGAGAACACCCCTGAGCCAGGCTCATCTTTGTTGCGGAAGACCTCCACCCAACACGATGGGGCTCTTTTGAGCTTTCCTCTCAGCTTGAGAGTTTGGCCAATGCCTGGAAGCGTAGGACATTCAGAGTTACAGAAAGAGAGGAAGACGTGCTCAGAGAAAATCGAGGGAAAAGGAGAGAACCTCCTCGTGTCATGTCACATCACGTCACGTCACACCGGTTCAATCCAACAGGAGGATGCAAGGTGCTTCTGGAGGCGGTGGTGGACCAGAGCTCCAGTCTCTTTCCACAGCCTCCCAGCTGGAGCACTTGGCATCCAGAGTGTGTTCCTTCAGCCAATGTGGGTGGGTACTGGGGGTGGTGGCAGTGCCTCCATTGGCAGCCCCTGCCCTGTACCCAACCGGGCAGGTGCTGAGAGGGCACTTAAGGGCAGGAGCTTATGCCTACCCTACATATCCCAGTACACCAGAAAGAAACCAAGGTGTCTCCCCAGTGGCTCCTAGCCACCTGAAGTGTAAACCACACTGAGTTGGCAGGAGCCTACCAACCACAAGTGCGTGTGCGTGCACACACACACACACACATCCAAGTGTAAATCACACTGAGTTGCCAGGGGCCTACCAACCATAACCACACACACACACACACACACACACACACACACACACCCAAGTGTAAATCACACTGAGTTGCCAGGGGCCTACCAACCATAACCACACACACACACACACACACACACACACACACATATCCAAGTGTAAATCACACTGAGTTGCCAGGGGCCTACCAACCATAACCACACACACACATACACACACACACACACACACACACACACACACCCTTCCTTGGGTGGCTCCCATCCCTGGCCTTACCCTGGGTGTTGTCAGAAGACTGACCTATTCTGGGGTCTCTGGGGCAGCACCCATGGCCACTCTGGACTGACTCGTGTGTGCCACCATCCACGCCTGAATATTCCGAGGCCCTTGTAGAAGAGCCAGGTTCTTGGTGGCCACCCATCATCATACCACAGTAAGTCTACGTCACTGTTGACTCCCAACCGGTGCTACTGAGCCAACATCCTTTGTGTCCTTCTGTGACCTGTGAGAATGGGCCTCTCCAGGCACTGGCCGGGCGTGACTCGATCTGTGTGCCCACACTCAGGATGTTTCCCAAAGCCTTAGGCAGATGTAGGTGCTAAAGACACTGCTCCAGGTCCACTACAGGGTGCCTGCATGGGGAGTCTTTGCTCTTTTGTGATGAGGGCAGACTGAGAGGATGCCATGGAGAACAGTCCCTGCAAACCGGAGTGCCAGACTTTGAGGAGTGCCCCTCTGAAGTGGCCATGCTGTTGAGCCATCTCTCTTTGGCCAGGTTGGACAGGGCTTGGTGTTTCTTTTTTTCCTCAGTAAAGGGCTGAGAGAGACATCTTAGGGTGAGGGAAGGGGACGGGCAGGTGGCCATTTCTGGTGCAGTGCTGCCATCAACAGGACAAGGTGCCGGAGTCCAGCTCCAGCTGGTCCAGGGGTTTTCTCAGGATGGACGGCGTCGGCGAATGCGAATGAGAAGACACAGCGAGTTTTGGTGTTTCCAAGTGTCTTTTGGCTTTATTGTTTTTTAAGACAGCTTTTATATCTTTAGTTGTATTTTTTAAAGAATATAGGCACAGCAGATTATGACAAAGAAGGAATTCATTAACAGAAAGTTTTAAAGCAAAAACCTGTTTTTTTTTAAGGGTTGATCAGCCAAAACACTTTTGTATCAGGCACAGCAGATTATGACAAAGAATGTGTTCGTCAACAGAAAGTCTTAAAATAAAACCTGTTTTTCTATAATCTATCTTACGCCTTGAGCCCAACAAAAAGGAATGTGGTGCTATAAAGTCATGGTACAGCAAGCTGAAACAATGTAGTACAAAGGTCAGTTCTTAGCAAAAATCACCGGCTAAATTAACAATCATCTTATTATTTGTATTAAGGCTAAACGTTTATTTCTATAAGTTTTTAACTATTATACTTTCATTACACAGGCTAAATACGTTAAGAGCAAAAACATAGTGAGTAAATATAGACTAAATAACAGTTTCATAAAGCAATATTTCTTATATTTCCTAACAAGCCTTTTTCCTACAAAGAGCTCCGTACCTATTGGGGCTTTTGTGTGTTAGGCTCTCAATGCTGTTTATTGTTAAAGGGCAGTCATGCACACTAGCTCCAAAAGCACAGGTACATTTATTAAATAAACCAATATGCCAACAAAAAAAATTTAGATTAATATACTCCATATCCTAGACAATCCCATCAGGGTGCCACCGTTTTTTAGGGGCCTTGTCGATTGAGGTTTTAGATTGATCTATATTGAAAGAAAATCAGGAAAAGGCCTTTTACCTAAGTCATAAAAAATAAAAAGAGGTCTATTGTAGCAAACATCAGAAAGACAAACATCATCTTTAAGGTGAGTGCTGAGGCAGCCTTCCGAAAATCCCTGAGGCCTGAAAAGCCGTGCTCAATCAGTCCTGTCCCTCATGACACTGTCATGGGTGGGATCTCATGGGCTGGCTCCCAGCAACAAGGGATCCACCAAATACACGAATCCTGTACTGTCCCTTCCTGGGGAGGACTGATAAGGGATTGAAGGGACAAGGGACAGTGGCCTCCAGGAATTGCAGAGCTCTGCCAGAGGAGGTGTAGGAAGCAGGCCCCAGGGCTGGGTGGGGTTATGGAAGCTCCGGGACGTTACCAGGACAAGGGACACAGCCAGGGTGCCTGCCCTGTGGGGTACAGGAAGTGGAGTCTCCATGGACCCTGGTGGCCACCATGTCTGGACAGGACTAGTGGAAGCTGCTCTGAAGGAACCCAGTGTGGGGCTGCAGACATTGGCCCACCAGCCCCTTCCCCTGGGAGCCAGAGCAGGATGGGCCTGGGTGGGCTCAGAGCCCCAGAAGCCTCTCTCTGGGCTGCAATGCAGCCCAGGCAGAGACCACCCTGGACAACTGGAGTTCCGCTGCCATCGGGGGCAGAGGCAGGCCAAGTGACCTGCCAGTGCAGGCTACTTCTGTCCAGTGCAGATGACATGTGGATCCTGGCTACCCAACACCAAAGGAACCCGAAGCCCAAGAATGGCTCCCACTCAACCTCCAAAGGGAACGGTACTCTCCCGACACAGGAGGCACCACAGAAGGCACCCTTGACCTGTTCCAAAAAATCTCATCAGCAGGTGCAGTGTCATCTTCCAGGGCATCCAGGATTCTGGCCCTGGCCAGTCTTGTCCCCAGGGCTCCCAGAGCCACCTCCCAGGGAGCAGAGAAGAGCCTAGCCAAATGGATCTCTGGGCCATGTGTTTGCAGGCTTCAGCTTTCTCCTCAAAAGGCCCTGAGCCTCAGTTCAGCGACGAGAGGAGGACGGGCCCTACCTTCCATTCAGCCCTGGCTCTCCAGGTCTCAACCCTGTGCTTGCACCTGCAGCCCAGGCAGGACATCAAGAAGAGATCTTAAGAAACTGCCTGAAGCTCACCTCTATTGGACCGAGAGAAACGCCTCCTGGTTCCCTCTCTTTCAAAACCACCACTCGTTCAGCTTGTCTGCCAAGGTCAGGAGCCTGGTGCGTCCTGCCAGGCACAGGGCTCTGCCTTCTAGTCCCTGGCTGACCCAAAATGCCACTTCTGCAGCAAGCTCTGGGGCAGCTCATGCCTGCCCTTTACTTGGCTCTAACCTGCCTGAGGGGTGGGGGTGGGGTGGTTTTGTGGTAAGGGACAGGGCTGAGGGGGGTTGCCTTCCAACTGGAAGGAAATTTCCATGCGGGAACACTACCTTTTCCAAACATAGCCCCTCGCTTTCACCCCTCCTTGCAGGGTGCTGAATCCCACCCCATGCCCCTTCTTTCACACTACTGAGTTGCCAGAAATGTTGTCAGGCGAGGTTATGTGGGCAGAGCCTCCCTTAGGACCAGGCCCTGACCAACCTATGGGGTCTGATGGGTCAGTTGGCACAGGTGGTCTCCTTGTGCCCCTGTGCCCAGGACCAATGTCTGCACATGCAGAACATGGAGCCCCTTGTGAAAAATCACAACAGCCCTCACCAAGAAGAGGACTTGGGTCCTCCACGGTGCGGTGGTGGGGATGAGGAATAGGGGTTCACCTGGCAGCGCAGTTCCATTCCTGAAATAGAATGCCAGGGAAAACAGACCTGGATCCCCTCACTGGCTGAGGACAGTTTCGCCCAACTCAACTTCAGCATACTGCTCTTGGGCCAGTTTCATCCCACCATGAGTGGGTCTGGATACCCTGTGTCATAAGGCAGAGGAAGGGCTTCATGGGATCCTGTGGGGCATGGGACCCAGAATCTTTGGCACTAGCAAAAGTAAACAAAAACTCAACTCCCACCTGGACATAAAGTGCACATGCATTTGTCTGGGTCTGGGACCAAGCAAAATTCTGCATCCTATCTGCTGGATGTTTGTCCCTGACAGGGCGGCCACCTCTTACCCTTTTGGCTTTGTCCATGGGGGCCAGGCACAGTGCCTCTGCCTGGGCAACAATTACTGGGTCACCAGTGGCCCTGAGACCCCAGGGACCCCACTGGTGGACCTCCCTCCTGCAGGATGGGAGAGGATTCCCCTGGCCAGAGGCCCTGGGCTGGAGCTTCAGCTCCTTGTTTCTGAATATGGCGGCTGCTGAGGTCAAGCCCCCAAGGGCTTGGCAGCCATGGGCTCCTCCATGGGAGAGCCAGGCCCCAGAATCCTCTGAGCGTTCCAGACACCCCCTTACTCCCCTCACATGCCTTTCCCAGCAGGATCCACAGCCAGGGCCTGAAGGCCAGGCTCAAAAATCTTCCGCTTGATGGTGTTGCAGAAGCAAGTACTCAAAAAACCAAGCAGCATACTTGGAGAGTTGGAGAACTCAAGTTTATTATGCCGGTGGGCCCAGAGGAGTTAACATTCCAAGCTCTGAGCCCCGAACAAAGGGGTTACAGAGTTCTTATAGACGGACAGGCATGATTAAGCGGGTTTGTGGGTTTGCAGGGGCTGGGCGATTGCAAACAGCAGGAAAAGGGTGAGTGAGATAAGCTCCAGTTCCTAGTATTCTGAGTCCCCACTTTCTGAGACCTACGTGATCCAGACTTTGCAAGAAGCAAGCTGAGTTACAGAGGCAGAGGAGGAAGTTATGTAAAATTTTAACCTTTCCTCTTCAATGGCACTGTTGCTGCAGAAATGCCATCCACCCTCTGGAGCATGGCCTCTCCCTCCGCACTTTGCAGGTGAAGAAAAGGCCCATGGAGGCCCAAGAGTTCCAAGTGGTCCACAGGAGTTTTGTGAAAAGAGGTGCCTCCTCCTTTAGGGGCTGCTCCTTGAGAGTAAGAACATAGCTAAAGGTGAAGGAGGAAAGGAACAGGCCGCACTGACTCCATCTTGAGAAGGAAACTCCCTCTTGCGTTCTCGGTGAACTTTGGACTATATGCCTGGTAGCCATGGAGATAACATAGGTACAGCGGAACAGGCCTCCCGAACAGATAAACACCAGATTCCATACCAAGATTTCCTGTCGCCAGAAAGAATGTAGTAATCCCCTATGTAGTCAGTCGCCTTTGTAATCTTTATGGCACCCGTTGATGTAGGCTACAATATATAACTAGCTGACCCTTCGGATTATGAATCATGACTGTAACCTGATTGTATCTCCCTTTGACATTTTCCAGAGTAGGATTGAGGAATTCGGGGATGTGGGCTTGTGCACGTACAATTAGGGTATAGAAGGTTTTCATAAAAATTGGTCGGGGTCCCTGGCTAAAGAGGAAACTCTGCCTCAGACCTGCCGTTGTAATAAACTGCACTCTGCTCTCCACGTTGTCCTTCTGAGTGACTTTGCTTCCCAGAGCGTTTGGCTACAACAAAAGGACATGCAAAGGAAGCCATCCATCTCTGGGTCCATGTCCACAGCATTCTAGGAGATTCTGAGTCCACATGGCCTGATCCCAATTTCCTGGAGACTGGGATTGTGATGGATTCTGTCACTTTGTTATTATTGGTCAGGATTAGGGCCAGAATTCCCTTGATGATTTACATAATTAGTGGTTGGTTGAAGACCTATGCTTCTTGGAATAAATCCAGGTTCTAGCCATGCATACAAAGGGTGTGCTCCTGTAATATGGATCCTTTTGGAATATGTGTAGAGATTGGTCCCTACAGAGACTCTTAAGTGGCTCTGTCGTGTTTTCTAACTTGTTTCTAGCTACGTGACTGAGAATGCTGAACAAACCCCAAACTCATGTGTCCCTTGTGCCAGGACATTCATCCCTCATGGGAATCAATAAATTAAAAGTGGGAGAATGTTTATCTGTGGATGCAGGGCTAACAGGTTATTTATTTCAGGAACTTAAGGGCCACTAGTTCAGGTAAGCAAAAAGGCTCACTGTGTTAAACCACAAGCCTCAAACCCAGCAAAGTTCTCTAAGAAGTGATTAAATGGTCACAGTGGGTTACATCACAATGGTTTTACAGTATAGAGTCCAGGCCATCTGTACATTTGGGCTTACTTCTCCTAAGGGTAGGTAGTGTGGCTGGATTTTTATTTTTTTAATGAAACAAGACGACGACTGGTGTGTTGTTATGTTTTGGTTCTTATGTTTTTCATGTTATGTTCTTCATGTTTCATGAAAGATATTGATCTGCATCAGTGGCAAAGTTATTCAACAGTAGTTTCTTTCCTTTTCAGGAACCATTTTGGTAATAAAATCAAAGCATGTTATCAACAGCTCGTACATTATCATGGTGTGGATCCAGAGAGCAAGCACAGATGAAGAGCAGGCACTGACTTCACACTTCTGATGGGTATGTAATACAGTCCTCAGTTGTGCTTTGATTGTTTCCCCCTTCTGTAGAGTAGGCTCCTCTCTCAAGGCAAGTGTCTCACCTGATTTCCTCGGGTTAGTGTCTGGTTACTTGTGTTTTCAGATATACTTAGTCACTATAGTTGTTCATCGGAGAAGGCAATGGCACCCCACTCCAGTACTCTTGCCTGGAAAATCCAATGGACGGCAGAGCCTGGTAGGCTGCAGTCCATGGGGTCGCTAAGATTTGGACACAACTGAGCGACTTCACTTTCACTTTTCACTTTCATGCATTGGAGAAGGAAATGGCAACCCACTCCAGTGTTCTTGCCTGGAGAATCCCAGGGACGGGGGAGCCTGGTGGGCTTCCGTCTATGGGGTCGCACAGAGTCAGCCACGACTGAAGCGACTTAGCAGCAGCAGCAGCAGGAGCATAGTTGTTCATATTAATGATCAGAGGAGTTCTGCCTGTGGGGTTCAGATATCAAACTATTCGTAAGTTCCAACAGCCCTGAACTCAGTTAAAACTCAAAGCCGAGAAAAGGCCCGTATTTTAGGGGTGTCGATTTCAGACATCTGATAGGTATGGAAAAAAACTCCCAGGTGTACTTTGTGTTTTACTCCTTTGCCTTTTACAAAGATGATTTTCTGAAGTGTTTTAATGGAGTTTATACTGGTGCCATGGAGGTGTACTGTTAATGCTAACACTGAGCAAAAGCAAGGTTACTTCAGTAACCTAAGACTTTTTTAAAGCTATCAAAGTAGCCTTCCTGCATGAAGGGCAAGGATCCCCTAGCCAGAGGCCCTGGGGCAGGAGCTTCAGCGCCTTGTTCCTGAACATGGCAGATGCGGAGGCCATGCCCCCGAAGGCCTGGCAGCCATGGGCTCCTTGGTGGGCAAGCGAGGCCCCAGAACACCACTACCTGTTGCTTCCACACCTACTCTGGTGGGGTGCCAGGCAGCCAGGTTTGCCCAGAATCCTGAGTGATGCAAACCCTCCCTTCCTCTCCTCACAGGTCTTCCTCAGTAGGCTCCACAGGAAGGGACTAACACCATGCTCCAAAAGCTTCCACCTGATGGCACTCTTGCTCCAGAAATGCCAACTACCCTCTGGAGCTGGGCCTCTCCCTCCATCCTTTGTGCATCAAAAAAGGCCCATGGTAGCCAAAGAACCTTCCAAACCGTCCAAACTATGTTACCTCCAATGGAGTGTTGGGGGAAGAGGTGTGTCCTCCTTTGGGGGCTTCTCCTTGGCAGTAATACTGAAAAGGACATCCAGAGGAGCCCTCCATCTCTGGGTACATGTCCACAGCACTCTAGGATTTTCTGAGTCATGTGCCCTGGCCCCTCTTTCCTGGGAACCAGGATGTGATGTATTCTGTCAACTTTGTTATTATTGGTCAGGATGAGGGCCAGAAGTACCTTGATGATTCACGTTCTAGGGATTGGTTGAAGACCCTTGCCACTTTGAATAAATCCAGGTTCCAGCCATGCATACAAAGTGTTGCTCCTGTAATAATGGATCCTTTTGGAATATGTGTAAAGATTGGTCCCTACAGAGCATTCTTATGTAAGTGACTCCGTCCAGTTTTGGAACTTGTTTCTAGCTAGGTAACTGAATGACAGTGCTGAACAAACCCCAAACCATCACATGTCCCTTGTGCGAGGACACTCATCCCTCATCAGTTCAGTTCAGTTCAGTTGCTCAGTAGTGTCCAACTCTTTGTGAACCCATGGACTGCAGCACACCAGACTTCCCTGTCCATCATCAACTCCTGGAGCTTGCTCAAACTCATGTCCATCGCATCGGTGATGCCATCCAACCATCTCATCCTCTGTCATCCCTTTTCCTCCTGCCTTCAAGCTTTCCCAGCATCAGGGTCTTTTACAGTGAGTCTGTTCTTCGCATCAGGTGGCCAAAGTATTGGAGTTTCAGCTTCAGCATCAGTCCTTCCAATGAATATTCAGGACTGATTTCCTTTAGGATGGACTGGTTGGATCTCCTTGCAGTCCAAGGGCCTCTCAGGAGTCTTCTCCAGCACCACAGTTCAAAAGCATCAATTATTCCGCACTCAGCTTTCTTTATAGTCCAACTCTCACATCCATACATGACTACTGGAAAAACCATAGCTTTGACTGGATGGACCTTTGTTGGTAAAGTAATGTCTCTGCTTTTTAATATGCTATCTAGATTGGTCATAGCTTTTCTTCCAAGGAGCAAGTGTGTTTCAATTTAATTGCTGCAGTCACCATCTGCAGTGATTTTGGAGCCCCCCAAAATAGTCTGTCACTGTTTCCATTGTTTCCCCATCTATTTGCCATGATGTGATGTGACCGGATGCCATGACCTTAGTTTTTTGAATGTTGAATTTTAAGCCAACTTTTTTACTCTCCTCTTTGACTTTCATCAAGAGGCTCTTTAGTTCTTCTTCGCTTTCTGCCATAAGGGTGGTATCATCTGCATATCTGAGGTTACTGGTATTTGTCCTGGCAATCTTGACTCCAGCTTGTGCTTCATCCAGCCTGGCATTTCACATGATGTACTCTGCATATAAGTTAAATAAGCAGGGTGACAATATACAGCCTTGACATGTACAGCCTTGACATGCTCCTTTCCCGATTTGGAACCAGTCTGTACTCTATGTACAGTTTTAACTGTTGCTTCTTGATCTGCATACAGATTTCTCAGGAGGCAGGTCAGGTGGTCTGGTATTCCCATCTCTTTAAGAATTTTCTAGTTTGTTGTGATCCACACAGTCAAAGGCTTTCGCGTAGTCAATAAAGCAAAAGTAGAAGTTTTTCTGGAACCCTCTTGCTTTTTCAGTGATCCAGCGGATGTTGGCAATTTGATGTCTGGTTCCTCTGTATTTTCTAAAACCAGATTGAACGTCTGGAAGTTCTCAGTGAATTATAAGTGGGAGAAAGTTTCTGTATCTGTGGATGCAGGGCTAACAGGTTATTTATTTCAGGAACCTCAGGGGCGGTAGTTTAGGTAAGCAGAAAGGCTCATCATTATGTTAACCCACAAGCTTCAATCCCAGCAAAGTACTCTATGAAAGTGACTGAATGGTCACAGTGGGTTACATCACAATGGCTTTGCAGTACAAAGTCAAGAGTATCTGTGCATTTAGGCTTATTTCTCCTAAGGGTAGGTAGTGTTGAAGAGGAAAAGTTAAAATTTTACATAACCTCCTGCTCCTTCTGCCTCTGTAATTCAGGTTGCTCCTTGAAAAGTCTGCATCACTTAGGTCACATAGTCTCAGAAAGTGGGGATGTACAATACTAGGAACTGGAGCTTCAGCTCCTTGTTCTTGAACATGGCGACTGCTGAGGCCATGCCCCAGTGGTTTGACAGTCATAGACTCCTTGGTGTGCCATCCTGCGCCCAGGCAGGATGACCTGTCCCTTCCACACCTGCTCTGGAGGCGTGTCCTGCAGGGAGGTTTGCCCAGAATCCTCTGAATGTTCTGATACCTCCTTTCCACCCCTCACAGTGCTTTACCAGTAGGACCACAGGCAGGGGTGGGAGGCCATGTTCAAAACGCCTCCACTTGATGGCACTGTTGCTCCAGAAATGCTACCATTATCCCCAGCATTCTCTCTCCCTCCACCCTTTGTGGGTCAAAAAAGGCCCCTTGAGGCCCAAGAGCCTACCAAGCCCTACAAGAGGGTTGGCTCTACTGGAGTTTTGTGGGAAGAGGTCACTCTTTGAAGTGACTAAATGGTCACAGTGGATAACATCACAATGGCTTTGCAGTATAAAGTCCAGACCATCTGTACCTTTAACCTTATTTCTCCTAAGGGTAGGTAGTGGCTGGCTGGCTGTTTTTTTTTTTTTTTAATGGAACTAGAAGACTGGTGTGTTATTTTATTTCTTGCTTTTCTTGCTGAATTCCTTCTGAGGGAAGTTAATTTGCACCTATGGCAAATGTATTCAACAGTATTTTCTTTCTTTTTAGGTGCAGTCAGAAAATCAAAGGGCGTGATCAACAGCTCATTTAGCCTTGGTGTGGTCCCAGAGTACAAACAGAGATGAAGAGCATACACTGACTTCACACTTCTGATGGGTATGTAATACAGCCCTCAGTTGTGCTTTGATTCTGTTGCCCCTTCTATACAGTAGGCTCCTCTCTCAGGGCAGGTCTCTCACCAAATTTCCTCTGGTCAGTGTCTGGATAGTAGTGTGTTCTGGTACTTCTGCTCAGTCCTGTCCAACTCTTTGCAACCCCATAGACTGCAGCCCACCAGGCTTACCTATCCTTCACCGTCTCTTAGAGCTTGCTCAGACTCCTCCTGTCCATTGTGTCTCTGATGCCATTCAACCATCTCATCCTCTGTCATCCCCTTCTCCTGCCTTCAATATTTCAGGTATACTTAGTTGCTATACTTTTTCATCGTAATGATGTCATGAGTTCTTCCTGTGCAATTCAAGTATCAACCTATTTGTAAGTTCCAGCACCCCTGAACTCATTTTAAACTCCAGCCCAGAAAAGGCTATTATTTTACTGGAGCTGATTTCACACATCTGATAGGTATGGAATAGAACTCCCAGGTGCACTTTGTGTTTTACTCCTTTGCCTTTTACAAAGATGATTTTCTGAAGTGTATTAATCCAGTTTATACTGGTGCCATGGAGGTGCATACTTAATGGCAAGACTGAACAAAGGCAGGGTTACTTCAGTAACCTGAGACCTTTTCAAGCTATCAAAGTAGCCTTCCTGAAGGATGGACAAGGATCACCTAGGCAGAGGCCCTGGGTCAGGAGCTTCAGCTCCTTGTTCCTGAACATGGCAGTTTCTGAGGTCATGCCCCGGAGGGCCTGGGAATCTTGAGCTCCTCTGTGTGAGAGCCAGGCCCCAGAACACCACTGCCTTCCCTTCCACACCTGCTCTGGAGGGGTGCCTGGCAGCCAGGTTCGCCCAGAATCCTCTGAGCACTTCAGACACTCCCTTTCTCCCCTCACAGGCCTTCTCCAGCAGGATCAACATCCAGGGTCTGGTGGACTAGCTCAAAAATCTCCCGCTTGATGGCACTGATGCTCCAGAAATGACATCCACCCTCTGGAGCATGGCCTCTCCCTCCACCTTTGCAGGTGAAGAAAGGCCCATGGAGACCAAGAGTGTTCCAAGTGGTCCACTGGAGTGTTGTGGGAAAGGTGTTTCCTCCTTTGGGGGATTCTCCTTGGCATAAAGAACATAGATAAAAGGACATGAAAAGGCAGCTGTCCATATCTGGGTCCATGTCCACAGCCCTCTAGGAGATTCTCAGTCATATGGCCTGGCCCCTGTTTCCTGGGGACCGGGATGTGATATATTCTGTCACTTTGTTATTATTGGTCAGGGTTAGGGGCAGAATTACCTTGATGATTTACATATTAGGGGTTGGTTGAAGACCCTTACCACTTTGAATAAATCCAGGTTTCAGCCATTCATATAAAGTGTGTGCTCCTGTAATATGGATCCAGTATGTGTAGATTGTTCCCTACAGAGCATCTTACTTAAGTGGCTCCATCCAGTTTTGTAACTTCTTTCTACCTAGGTGACTGAGAGTGCTGAACAAACCCTAGACTTATGTCACGTGTCCCTTCTGCCAGGACACTCATCCCTCATGGGAATCAATAAGTGGTAAGTGGGAGAATGTGTATCTGTGGATGCAGGGCTAAAAGGTTATTTATTTCAGGAATCTCTGGGGCAGTAGTTTACGTAAGCAGAAAGGCTCATCAGTGTTTGAGCACAAGCCTCAATACCAGCAAAGTACTCTAGGAAGTGACTAAATGGTCACAGTGGGTTATATCACACTGTGTTTGCAGTATAACTTCCAGACCATCTGTATGTTTAGACTTATTTTTCCTAACGGTAGCTAGTGTGACTGGATCGTTTTTTTTCTATTGCATCTAGAAGACTGGTATGATTTTTGTTTTGTTTCCTCATGTTTTTCATGCTGATTCTTACTGGAGGAAGGCAATTTGCACCTCTGGCAAGTGTATTCAACAGTATTTTCTTTCCTTTTCAGTTCACAGTTTGGTAAGAAAGTCAGAGGGCGTGATCAACAGCTCATACATTGCCTCGGTGTGGACTCAGAGAGCAAGCACAGAGGAAGAGCAGACACTGACTTCACACTTCTGATGGGTATGTAACACATGCCTCAGTTGTGCTTTGATCCTGTTTCCCCCTTCTCTACAGTGGGCTCCTGTCTCAAGGCAGGTCTGTCACCGAATTTCCTCGGGTTTGTCTCTGGTTAGTAGCGTGTTCAGGCATTTGTTGTTTTTGTTCAGTAGGTCAGTCATGTCTGCCTCTCTGCAACCCCACCGACTGCAGCACACCAGGCTTCCCTGGCCATCAGCAACTCCTGGAGCTTGCTCAAACTCATGTGCTCATTGAGTTGGTGATGCCATCCTACCACCTAATCCTCTGTGGTCCATTTTCCTGCCTGCTTTCAATCTTTCAGGTATACTTAGTTACTACAGTTGTTCATCGTAGTGATGAGAAGAGTTCTGCCTGTATGATTCACGTATCAACCTATTTGTAAGTTCCAACACCCCTGAACTCAGTTTAAAACTCAAGCCCAGAAAGGCCATTAGTTTACTGGATCCGATTTCACACATCTGATAGGTATGCAATAGAACTCCCATGTGTACTTTGTGTTTTACTCCTTTGCCTTTTACAAAGATGAGTGTCCTAAGTGTTTTAAACAAATTTATACTGGTGCCATGGAAATGCGTTATTAATGCTATTAGTGAGCAAAAGTAGGGTTACTTCAGTAACCTGAAACCTTTTAAATCTATCAAAATAGCCTGATATTTTCACAAACCCCAGAGCTAGGAAGGATTTTGAGGTGACCTTGTTTATCCCCTGGGTTGCTTAAGGAAAAACCTCTGTCTTTCTATGCTGGAATCTCTGAAGGACGATATGAAACTTCGCATGTGAAATGTACTTTGTTATATAGCCCCTTATAATTAAGAAACTTTATTTATACCTGTTGTGGCCCTTTAAATGGGCCGGAACTTGGGGGTACAGAGTCGACTGATAAGAAAGTAAAAGAAGGAAAAAAGAGGCTGAGCAGCCTGAAGGGGACAGAGAGAGAGAGAGAGAGAAAGACACTGGGACCAGTGCTCTGATGGAACAAAAGTACTTATTTAACATATTGTGGGCATATATATACTCTTCTACAAGACAGCCCTTTTTAGCAGAGACAGGGATCAAAAATCTAAGAAGTCATCCAGAAAGCCAGAGGCTAGAATCATTCTCAAGAGAGGGGGTTGTAAAAGTTACTTTACATATCAGAAGGGAAGAGAGTTGTAAATGGCTGCCTTATGGAATTTCCATACGAATGAGATACATGAATTTCTATTATCCCCAAAAGCTGGCTTGCCAGCTCTCTGACACCTGTATTCAGGTGCTGTTAAGGAACATAGAATTCTCATTATTGGTGTATAGGAATGCAAGGGATTTCTGTGTATTAATTTTATATCCTGCAACTTTACTATATTCATTGATTAGCTCTAGTAATTTGCTGGTAGAATTTTTAGGGTTTTCTATGTAGAGGATCATGTCATCTGCAAACAGTGAGAGTTTTACTTCTTCTTTTCCTATCTGTATTCCTTGTATTTCTTTTTCAGCTCTGATTGCTGTGGCCAAAACTTCCAAAACTATGTTGAATAGTAGTGGTGAAAGTGGGCACCCTTGCCTGGTTCTTGACTTTAGGGGAAATGCTTTCAATTTTTCACCATAGAGGATAATGTTTGCTGTGGGTTTGTCATATATAGCTTTTATTATGTTGAGGAATGTTCCTTCTATTCCTGCTTTCTGGAGGGTTTTTATCATAAATGGATGTTGAATTTTGTCGAAGGCTTTCTCTGCATCTATTGAGATAATCATATGGTTTTTATCTTTCAATTTGTTCATGTGGTGTATTACGCTGATTGATTAGCGGATATTAAAGAAACCTTGCATTCCTGGGATAAACACCATATGGTCATGATGTATGATCTTTTTAATATGATGTTGGATTCTGTTTGCTAGAATTTTATTAAGGATTTTTGCATCTATGTTCATCAGTGATATTGGCTGTAGTTTTCTTTTTTTGTGGCATCTTTGTCTGGTTTTGGAATTAGGGTGATGGTGGCCTCATAGAATGAGTTTGGCAGTTTACCTTCTTCTGCAATTTTCTAGAAGAGTTTGCATTCCTATACACCAATAATGAGAAAACAGAAAGAGAAATAAAGGAAACAATACCATTCACCATTGCAACAAAAAGAATAAAATACTTAGGAATATAGCTACCTAAAGAAACAAAAGACTTATATATAGAAAACTATAAAACACTGATGAAAGAAATCAAAGAGGACACAAACAGATGGAGAAATATACCGTGTTCATGGATTGGAAGAATTAACATAGTGAAAATGAGTATACTACCCAAAGCAATCTATAGATTCAATGCAATTCCTATCAAGCTACCAACGGTATTTTTCACAGAACTAGAACAAACAATTTCACAATTTGTATGGAAATATAAAAAACCTCGAATAGCCAAAGCAATCTTGAGAAAGAAGAATGGAACTGGAGGAATCAACCTGCCTGACTTCAGGCTCTATTACAAAGCCACAGTCATCAAGACAGTATGGTACTGGCACAAAGATAGAAATATAGATCAATGGAACAAAATAGAAAGCCCAGAGATAAATCCACACACCTATGGACACCTGATCTTCGACAAAGGAGGCAAGAATATAATAAACAAAGCAACACACAAACAATTAATCTCAAAAATATACGAGCAACTCCTGCAGCTAAATTCCAGAAAAATAAACGACCCAATCAAAAAATGGGCGAGGGCTTCCCTGATGGCTCAGTGCTAAAGAATCTGCCTATCAATACTGGAGACACAGGTTCAATCCCTGGTCTGGGAAGATCCCATATGCTGTGGAGCAACTAAGCCCGTGGGCCACAACAACTGAAGCCTGAGCTCTAGAGCCCAGGAACCACAACTGCTGAGCCCACATGCCTCAACTACTGAAGCCTGAGCACCTAGAGTCTGTGCTCTGCAACAAGAGAAGCCACTGCAATGAGAAGCCCACACATCTCACCTAGACAGTAGCCTCCAACTCGGTGCAACTAGAGAAAGCCTGTGAGCAGCAGGGAAGACTCAGCAGAGCCAAAATAAATTTAAAAAATTAAAAAAAAATGGGCCAAAGAACTAAACAGACATTTCTCCAAAGAAGACATACAGATGGCTAACAAACACATGAAAAGATGCTCAACATCACTCATTATTAGAGAAATGCAAATCAAAACCACAATGAGGTACCATTACACACCAGTCAGAATGGCTGCTATCCAAAAGTCTACAAGCAATAAATGCTGGAGAGGGTGTGGAGAAAAGGGAACCCTCTTACACTGTTGGTGGGAATGCAAACTAGTACAGCCACTATGGAGAACAGTCCTTAAAAAACTGGGACTAGAACTGCCATACGACCCAGCAATCCCACTGCTTGGCATACACACCAAGGAAACCAGAATTGAAAGAGACACGTGTACCCCAATGTTCATCACAGCACTGTTTATAATAGCCAGGACATGGAAGCAACCTAGATGTCCATCAACAGACGAATGGATAAGGAAGCTCTGGTACATATACACAATGGAATATTACTCAGCCATTAAAAAGAATACATTTGAATCAGTTCTACTGAGATGGATGAAACTGGAGCCCATTATACAGAGTGAAGTAAGTCAGAAAGAAAAACACCAATACAGTATACTAATGCATATATATGGAATTTGAAAGATGGTAACGATAACCCTATATGCGAGACAGAATAAGAGACACAGATGCATAGAACAGTTATATGGACTCTGAGGGAGAAGGTGAGGGTGGGACGTTCTGAGAGAATAGCACTGAAACATGTATATTATCATATGTGAAACAGAACACCATTCCAGGTTCGATGCATGAGACAAATGCTCAGGGCTGGGGCAATGGGATGACCCAGAGGGACGGGATGGGGAGGGAGGTGGGAGGGGGGTTCAGGATGGGGAACACATGTAAACCCATGGCTGATTCATGTCAATGTATGGCAACAACCACTACAATATTGTAAAGTAATTAGCCCCCAACTAAAATAAATAAATTTATTAAAAAAAAAAAAGGAACGTAGAATTCATGCAAGACTGAAAACAGCACACAGGAAGCCTCCTGTTAAATGTATCCTGACTGAACCTTATCAGTAAATGTTTTTTTTCTCCCCCCAGGTTGGCTTCTTACACTTAGCAATGTGCATTTAGGATTCCTCCAAGTACGTTTGCAGCTTGATAGCTCCTTTCTTTTATTCCACACTATATTTGTTTATCTATTCACCGACTCAAGGACATCTTGGTTGCTTACAAGGTTTGGAAATTATGAAAAACACTATAAACATTTGTGTGCATGTTTCTGTGTGATTGCCAAACTTCCAAAGTGTGGGAAATAAAGTCCACTGGCCCAAACCCAAAGAATGTACTTGGAGACACAAGGTGCAGTGGGAAGCAAGGCTTTAGTGAAGGTCTTGCAAGATTAGGTGTCTGGTGGGCAGGCACACCCAGGGCAGTTACAACAAGCAATTTATTTTCTGGCACGCAAGCCCCTTCCTCAGTTCCTCATTGGCTGAGTACTATGGGGTAGATGAACAATCTTTCCAGAGGTTGCCTAAGTATATTTCCTTTATGGGCTGGCCCCTCCCTAACATCTTGTTTCCCCTTTTCCTGCACACTTAATTCACCAATAGAATAAGCCTGCACAAAACCCTAAGCATCTCGTCCTCCCTTTGTTTGGCTGCTAGTATTTATTTTTTCACTTAAAGCTAGCTACCCTTGAAAGTGGACCATTTTAAGTTTTTATTTCTTACAAATTCCCTCCTCTTTTTCTTTGTAACTTTTTTGGTCTTATTTTCATTCCCATTTTTTGAGTCTTTTGATTTTTAAATCATTCTAAGATCTGTTGACTTGCCTCATCATAAGAGGTTGAATCTAATTTGGCTTTTAATAACAGTGAATTATTTTGTTGGTAAGTCATGGACATCTGTTTGTTTATTGTTGCCTGAATTAATTTTTGTGTTAACCCTCTCACACACAGGATAATGCAACACCCTATTGCTGTTAAGACTTCTGCTGCTATTGTGAGAATGGTGAGAACTGAGGCTAGCATCCCTTTCCATTTTTTAAACCATCCTTTAGCCAATCTGAATGGATCATCAATTCCAGTATTCTCTGCCAGCTCATTGGCTAAGGTCGTTAGTCCTTATAATGCCTTCGTGATGGTTCCATCAGGAGCTGTACTGTTGGGAATAAAGTACAGCATTTCCTTCCCAGCATAACACAAACAACCCCTTCTCTGCTAATATGTCTAGTGCGATTTTCCCAGACCATCCAACTGAGGGCATCCAATTGGCTAGCTACTCCTTGTAGGGTGTCTCTGGTATAGTTTATATAGATTTAGAAGAGCCTGCCACTGATCTCTGATTTTGGTGGCTGGGTGGCTTTTCGGGTACCTTGTGGAATGCCAGGGTGAAGGGAATGACCAACTGAAGTAAGGCACAAGTCCCCGGCCAACTGATGGCAATCTATCAAGGAGGCTTCTTTTCCCACAAAACCACCAGACATTGGCCCAGGGCACACAGATTAATGAGTAGTTACCTTTGCTGGGCTCACCAGTAATGTTCAAGATGCTGGTACAAGTCTCAAGTTCTCCCATGGGTCTACTGAACTCTCCTCCCTGCCTAGAGAGGCAAGAGGAGTGGTTCACATTCCCTATGGAGAAAGAGGGTCCATAGGGTCCAACCTTTGCAGTTCAGGAAAGAGTAATGACAGACTCTTGCAGGTATCATTTCCCCAGGCATTTTTGTCCTGGTAGACAGTCAACATGCAGTGCATTCCTCCAGATCAGTACCCTATCCAAGGGTGAATGGAACCACCTGTGCCTGTGGATGTCCAACCGCATATGCATAACAATCACTCTTACTACGGGCTGGCACCGTAAATTTGACCCATTCGACCCAGGCATTTGTATCTCCATACCCTGTCTCAATTTCTGAAGTCTCTCTGAGATCTTTTGTTTCTATTATTTTTACTCTTTTGGGATCATTTGGAGAAGGAAATGGCAACCCACTCTAGTATTCTTGCCTGGAGAATCCCATGGACGGAGGATCCTAGCAGGCTACAGTCCATGGGGTGGTAAAGAATCAGACACGACTGAGTGACTTCACTTTCACTTTCGCTTGGGATCATTACTGCAAGGACTAAAGTATTCTTTGGAGTCTGAGGTTGGGACAATCACCGACAAACTCGAGGTCCTATTTTCAATGTGCTTAAGAACAAATTGCCTAGGGGATCTCTCCCGGTAATATCCGCTCCCAACCCGTAAGTCCGAGATGCTACTTTTGGCTCTTGATCTAGGGTAACTGGGTGGTTAACAGTCAAAAGTATAGGGTTGTATTTTAAGTCCTGGCTGGCTTTTGGTGGGATACCCTCAGAGAGGTGTATTTTGGCTTTTAAGGGCCTTCAACTTGGAGTTACCCACCCATGTTTACTGTCCAGCCCTAGAATTGTGTGGTCCACCATACAATCCCACCATACAATGTGGTCTAAACTAGGGCAAGGATTTGCTTTAGTGTAGCCTGTGTCTAGTTCAGGGCAGAGATATATGTCTGCCTGTGAAAGTTGTTTCTGGTTTTCTAAGTTTTCACAAGGCAAACTCGGGCATGTATCAAATCTTATGGTCTGAGGTACTGGGGTTTAGTTATATTAATCACTAGCTTGGGGTCCCTTTCCAATTTCCTCATTGGCCTTCTGCTTTGTGAATAATCCATCCTACATGTATTAGTTTACAGAAGTAGAGCCAACCCATTCTGTTACTAAACCTTTTTCTTTAGGGTCATCTTTAAGGGCTTTTAGTGTGACCGATGCACCTCCCACTGTTCCTCTTCCCCCTTCTCTGAAGTCTCAGTTACCTACTTCTTAGCCTGAGTATAATGAGTCCACCCCATTTCGGCGGTCCACACAGCCGTCTCAGTGTTCAGGAGCACTTGATAAGGGCCTTCCCAGCTTGGCTGTCTTCTTCCAGGTTTTGATTAACACCAAGTCACCAGGCTGGAAATGATGAACTGACTGGAATTCGAAAGGTAGAGTCTGGGCGAGGAGCCCTTTTAACCTAAGGGATGATAAAGTAGAGGAAATGGCCGGTATATAGTTTCTTAGAAATTGATCTTTCGTTTCCAAAGTTGGGAGATCTGTAGCTCTGCCCAAATATGGGAACCCATATAGCAATTCACATGCAGAATTGAGCCCCACATCTCTCCTTGGAGCCATCCTGATCAGAAGCGCTACTGGGAGGCACTTGAAAAGTGCAAGTCACACAGTTGTGTCCAACTCGTTGCAATTCCATGGGCTGTAGCCTATCCACCTCCTCTGTCCATGGGGATTCTCCAGACAAGAACACTGGAGTGGGTTGCCGTGCCCTCCTCCAGGGGATCTTCCCGACCCAGGGATAGAACCCGGGTCTCCTGCATTGCAGGCAGATTCTTTACCAACTGAGCCAAGTGGCCTTCCTCTGGGAGGCATTTCGTTCATGGTAATTTAGTTTCTGAAATTAATTTGGTTATTTGCTTAATTATCTGATTTATTCGTTTATTTGTTCTAGTTTCCTGGAGGTAGGGGGATGCCAGGGGGTGTGATAGTCCCATTTAATGTGTAAACATTCCATGACCCCTTTAAATACCTTAAGAGATAAAGTCATTCCCATTGTCTGAATCAATATTTTCCACCAGGCCAAATTTAGGTATAATTTTCTCTAGAATTATTTTGGTTACATTACCAGCAGTGGCAGTCAGAAGAGGGAAGAAGGCTTCTACCCAGCCAGAAAAGTGATCAACTACTACTAGTAAATGTCTCAGCCTTCCCACCTTGGGCAATCCACTTGAATACTCTGGAATGGTCTTATTTAGCCCAGGAGGTCTCCTTCCATAGTGTGCTTCCTAATTACCCTTTCATTTATTTTTTGACATGTTACATAACTTTCACAAACCACCTTTTTACTCCTTTCTGTATCCATTATTTTGTTTTTTCATAATCAAAATTACTTCCTTTTTTAACCTTTATAAAATGTTATTTTTTTATATTGAAAATATACATCCTATTTTCCTTAAGTACTCAAGAACTGTCCTTTGTATTAGCATCCTATAGATTGGTGAACATGGATACCAGTGATACTTTCTAAAAACTTTTGCTTTCTTATAGAAAACATCTCAGGATGGCACCAAATATTATTTATTAATAGTCCAAAATCTCTTTAGTTTCTCTGTAAAAGGAAATTAGTGTCTAGTAATCAGTGTTTCAAAATTTTATTTTATTTGGAAATGACCTCCCTATTTAATAAACTTTCATCACCTAGTTTAGCACAACCCTGCTTATTTTAGACAGACATTCCTAAATTATAATTATTCTTAATAGAGTTTATCTAAAAGCTCTTATCTCATTTACACTTTTTCCTTAGTTTTTTCCACTTGAGTTACTTTCTTTGCTGACAAAACTTGTAACAGATATAATAATATTTAACTTATATTAAACCTAAGCACAATGAAAATATTACGCTTAATGACTCTTAGTCATGTCTGTATTAGCTAGATCAACATGTAAACATTAATACCAGGTATTTAATACTGAATATTTCCAAGTTCACGTGAACCTGAGATTTATTTAGGTTAATTTCTCTTGTATTTAGAATTGTTCAATTTGTAAGCACTTACTTTTCTTCAGGCCAATTAGATTAGAACTCATTTACAAATGAGTTCTTAGCAGTATTATCTAAAGACAAAGACACATACTGAGACATACATATATCCAAATAGACACAACAAGAGATCTCATAGCTTTGTTTTCCACCTTTAATATAATTTCCCCAAATAACTATGTATTGCAAGTATGAGCTCCATATGCATTATACATGAATCTGGCTGGAACGTTAAGAGTTTGGCTTTCTGACACCCCTCGGTTTTTTGTTTTTGAGATTTTGTTTTTCATTTTAAGTTAAATTTGTCAGGGATAAAAATTCATAGTGAAATTGTGTGGTGGGCCTGTGTGCTGTTTTTGAGCTTAACTCTTCCAGGAGTTACCCAGGGTCGTTTCAGCTCAGATTCTCCCTATGGCAATCTAAGACAACCGTGGCTGCTCAGGTCGCTGAATGACCAATTCTTATTGTGACCCTCCCAGACTAGCAAGTGTTTTAATTAATGAGTGGGTTTCCCTATGGGACCACTGCACAGTATGAGGACTAGGCCTCCACCATGTCTGTAAATTTCTTAGTCACCTGAGAAAACCATAACCGGCCAGGAGGAGTCTTGTTCAATTTCTTCAGAGCAAACTTCTCATATATGCAAGATGCCCTTGCAGAAACCCACGCCACAGTCCTTGTTGCTGGGGGTGCAGGGCCGCCAGTCCCACACTGCCCAATGGCACTAGCCCTCCACTTTTTTTTTCCTTTTTTCCTCCTGAACCCTCAACATCCTCCCCAAATAACTATCTGGGGAATATCAGAGGAGAATCCCTATCTCCCCTTTTCTTGTTCCTTAGGCCTAGAAATTTATTTCCCATTCTGTTAGTCTCTGTGTTCTGTTTCACCTATGCACTCAACCTCCCGACACTGGAGGTTTCTTACGCAAACTCCCAGATTCGCTTTGTCCATCTCTGGTCATTTCCCTCTCAGGATGACAGAACGGTGGATTGGGAATCCTCACTTGCTTCATATCTATCTAGGATACTTCTCAGTCACACACCTGACCTCTGCGAATCCCCAACCACCAAGGCACTACTTAGTAGTCCAATTTTTCTACCTTGGCTTGTTCACAAGGTTGCCGCAGTGCCTGCTTTCTCTTTTCCCGTGTCATCTCCAGTGTCCTCAAAATAACGGTCTCAGGTCTGTCTGTGGCTTCTGTGGAGAATGAGGCGCACGCAGAGCAGGCCACCCAAAGTGGGGTGAGACATGTCTCTCCACTCTACTGGAATCCCACCTCCATGCAGGCATAGAGATCCCAAACAAGGCCCCAAAACTGTGGGAAATAAAGCCCACTGGTCCAAACCCAAAGAATGGACTTGAAGGCACGAGGTGCAACGGGAAGGAGGCTTTAATGCCTGTCTTACAAGATGAGGTGTCTAGTGGGCAGGCACACCCAGGGCAGTTACAAGAAGCAATTTATTTTCTACCACACAAGTCCCTTCCCCAGTTCCTCACTGGCTGAGTACTATGGGGTAGATAAACAGTCTTTCCAGAGGTTGCCTAAGTATATTTCCTTCTTTATGGGCTGGCACTTTCCTAACATCTTGTTTCCCCTTTTGCTCACATTTATTACTGTTCTTATGTTTTGAATTCACCAACAGAAGGAGCCAGCGCAAAACCCTGAACATCCCACTTTCCCTTTCTTTGAGTGCTAGTTAATTTTTTTTTTCCTCAAAGCTAGCTACCCTTGAAAATGGACCACATTAAGTTTTTATTTACTACATAGAGTGGTTAGAATATTTTGTATTCCTACTGGCAATGAATGAGTCATCTTGCTTAACAACTTGACTAACATTTGGGGTTGACGTCATTTTTTTTTTACATGAAGCCAGGGGCATATTTCACCTTGCTACGACTACCACCAAGAGTCGTCCACCCACACCTCCACAGGGGTACTTTCGTAAAAATAACCAACAACTGTTTGAAATTAAGACTTTCAAAAACCACGGGAGGTCATTTATTGAATATATAGTATATTTAAACCTTTCCTAAAACTATGCAGATATTTATGGTGATGATAATTACAGAATCTCTACACCTAATCCAAAAGGATGCATACAACACAAGCACACACTTTGTATGCATGGTTAGAACCTGCATTTATTGCGGAGTGAGTCTTTTTTCCAGCACTCAGAAGATGCTGGGCGAACCTGACCGCCTGGCACCTCACCAGAGCCGCTGTGGGAGCAACTGGTAGTGCTGTTTGGGGCCGGGCTCGCCCACCAAGGAGCCCCTGGCTGTCAAGCCCTCGGGGGGGCGTGGTGTCGGCGCCGGCCATGTTCAGGAACAAGGCGCTGAGGCTCCTGCGGCCGGCCACCCGGCCCATCCTGCAGGAAGGCTACTTTGGCAGGTTTAGAAGGACCCAGGGTGCTGAACTAACCCTGCCTTTGCTCAGTCTTAGCATTAAGGACGGACCTCCATGGAACCAGCATAAACTGCACTAAAATACTTCAGAAAATCATCTTTCTGACCTGCAAAGGAGTAAAACACAAAGTAGACCTGGGAGTTCTCTTCCACACGCATCAGATGTGTGCAGTCGGCTCCAGGAAAATAATGGCCCTGGCCGGGCTTGAGTTTAAATGGAATTCGGGCACCTTTGAACATGCAAATGGTTGATAGTTGAATCAAACAGGGAAAACGTTTCTGATCATGACGATGCTACAACTATGCTGATGAAGTATGCCTGAACACGCTACTAGCCAGACAGTAACCCGAGAAATTCGGTGAGAGACCTGTCCTGAGAGAGGTGCCTACTGTTCAGAAGCGGGTAACAGGACCAAAGCACAACTGAGGGCTGTGTTACGTACCTATCAGACGTGCGAAACCGGTGTCTGCTCTTCACCTGGGCCTCAACGCTGGCTCCACACCAAGGCAACGTACGAGCCGTTGATCACACTCTTTTTTATTGTTTTACCAAACCGGGACCTCAAAAGGAAAGAAAATGCTCTTGAATACCTATGCCACAGATGCAGATCAGTATCCTTCAGGAAGAATTCAGCTTGAAAACGATAAGAAACCAACCCAAACAAAAAACACACCAGTCACCACCAAGTTCCATTAACAGAAAACAAAGACACCCGACCAAACCACACTACCTACCCCTAGGAGAAGTCGGCATACATGTCCAGATGGTCTGGACTTTATACTGCAAACCCACTGTGATGTAACTCATTGTAACCATTTAGACTCAGTGTTGTGGACTGAGGTTGTGGTTTAACATACCGATGACCTTTCCTGCTCACCTACACTCCTGGCCCTGAGGTTTGTGAAAAGAATAACCTGTGAGCCCTGCATGCACAGATACACAAACGTTCTCCCGCTCGGCACTTAATTGGTTCCCATGAGGGATGAGTGTCCTGGCAGAAGGGACACGTGACATAAGTCTAGGGTTTGTTCAGCACTCTCAGTCACCTGGCTAGGAACAACTTACCGAAGTGGACGGAGCCACTTAAGTAAGAGTGCTCTGTGGGGACCAATGTCTACACCTATTGCAAAAGGACCCATTCCGGCAGGAGCACACACTGCGATGCACGGCTAGAACCTGCAATCACTCCAGGTGGCAAGGGCTTTCAACCAAACCCTAATCCGTGAAACTTCCAGGTAATTCTGGTCCTAACCCTCATCAGTAACAGGAGAGTGACAGGATCCATCACATCCCGGTCTCCCCAGGAAGCAGCGGCCAGGCCACTCGCCTCAGAGTCCCAGAGACTGCTGTGGACATGGACCCAGAGTGGGACGGCTCCTCTGGATGGCCGTTTCCCTATGGTCTTACTGCCCAGGAGAGCCCCCGAAAGAGGACACAGGTCTTGCCCCAACATTCCAGTGGAGCCAACCCAGCTGGGAGTGTTTGGAAGGTGTTTTTGGCTACCATGGGCTTTTTTTAACACACAAAGGGCGGAGGGAGGCGCCCAGCTCCAGAGGGTGGCTGGCATTTCTGGAGCAACACTGCCATCAAGCGGAAGGCTTTTGAGCAAGGCCTGCAGGCCCTTCCTGCGGCTCCTGCTGGGGGAAGGCCTGGGAAGAGAGGCCCTGGGAGTGAGGGTTTCCAGCACTCAGAAGATGCTGGGCGAACCTGACCGCCTGGCACCTCACCAGAGCCGCTGTGGGAGCAACTGGTAGTGCTGTTTGGGGCCGGGCTCGCCCACCAAGGAGCCCCTGGCTGTCAAGCCCTCGGGGGCGTGGTGTCGGCGCCGGCCATGTTCAGGAACAAGGCGCTGAGGCTCCTGCGGCCGGCCACCCGGCCCATCCTGCAGGAAGGCTACTTTGGCAGGTTTAGAAGGACCCAGGGTGCTGAACTAACCCTGCCTTTGCTCAGTCTTAGCATTAAGGACGGACCTCCATGGAACCAGCATAAACTGCACTAAAATACTTCAGAAAATCATCTTTCTGACCTGCAAAGGAGTAAAACACAAAGTAGACCTGGGAGTTCTCTTCCACACGCATCAGATGTGTGCAGTCGGCTCCAGGAAAATAATGGCCCTGGCCGGGCTTGAGTTTAAATGGAATTCGGGCACCTTTGAACATGCAAATGGTTGATAGTTGAATCAAACAGGGGAAAACGTTTCTGATCATGACGATGCTACAACTATGCTGATGAAGTATGCCTGAACACGCTACTAGCCAGACAGTAACCCGAGAAATTCGGTGAGAGACCTGTCCTGAGAGAGGTGCCTACTGTTCAGAAGCGGGTAACAGGACCAAAGCACAACTGAGGGCTGTGTTACGTACCTATCAGACGTGCGAAACCGGTGTCTGCTCTTCACCTGGGCCTCAACGCTGGCTCCACACCAAGGCAACGTACGAGCCGTTGATCACACTCTTTTATTGTTTTACCAAACCGGGACCTCAAAAGGAAAGAAAATGCTCTTGAATACCTATGCCACAGATGCAGATCAGTATCCTTCAGGAAGAATTCAGCTTGAAAACGATAAGAAACCAACCCAAAAAAAAAACACACCAGTCACCACCAAGTTCCATTAACAGAAAACAAAGACACCCGACCAAACCACACTACCTACCCCTAGGAGAAGTCGGCATACATGTCCAGATGGTCTGGACTTTATACTGCAAACCCACTGTGATGTAACTCATTGTAACCATTTAGACTCAGTGTTGTGGACTGAGGTTGTGGTTTAACATACCGATGACCTTTCCTGCTCACCTACACTCCTGGCCCTGAGGTTTGTGAAAAGAATAACCTGTGAGCCCTGCATGCACAGATACACAAACGTTCTCCCGCTCGGCACTTAATTGGTTCCCATGAGGGATGAGTGTCCTGGCAGAAGGGACACGTGACATAAGTCTAGGGTTTGTTCAGCACTCTCAGTCACCTGGCTAGGAACAACTTACCGAAGTGGACGGAGCCACTTAAGTAAGAGTGCTCTGTGGGGACCAATGTCTACACCTATTGCAAAAGGACCCATTCCGCAGGAGCACACACTGCGATGCACGGCTAGAACCTGCAATCACTCCAGGTGCAAGGGCTTTCAACCAAACCCTAATCCGTGAAACTTCCAGGTAATTCTGGTCCTAACCCTCATCAGTAACAGGAGAGTGACAGGATCCATCACATCCCGGTCTCCCCAGGAAGCAGCGGCCAGGCCACTCGCCTCAGAGTCCCAGAGACTGCTGTGGACATGGACCCAGAGTGGGACGGCTCCTCTGGATGGCCGTTTCCCTATGGTCTTACTGCCCAGGAGAGCCCCCGAAAGAGGACACAGGTCTTGCCCCAACATTCCAGTGGAGCCAACCCAGCTGGGAGTGTTTGGAAGGTGTTTTTGGCTACCATGGGCTTTTTTTAACACACAAAGGGCGGAGGGAGGCGCCCAGCTCCAGAGGGTGGCTGGCATTTCTGGAGCAACACTGCCATCAAGCGGAAGGCTTTTGAGCAAGGCCTGCAGGCCCTTCCTGCGGCTCCTGCTGGGGGAAGGCCTGGGAAGAGAGGCCCTGGGAGTGAGGGTTTCCAGCACTCAGAAGATGCTGGGCGAACCTGACCGCCTGGCACCTCACCAGAGCCGCTGTGGGAGCAACTGGTAGTGCTGTTTGGGGCCGGGCTCGCCCACCAAGGAGCCCCTGGCTGTCAAGCCCTCGGGGGCGTGGTGTCGGCGCCGGCCATGTTCAGGAACAAGGCGCTGAGGCTCCTGCGGCCGGCCACCCGGCCCATCCTGCAGGAAGGCTACTTTGGCAGGTTTAGAAGGACCCAGGGTGCTGAACTAACCCTGCCTTTGCTCAGTCTTAGCATTAAGGACGGACCTCCATGGAACCAGCATAAACTGCACTAAAATACTTCAGAAAATCATCTTTCTGACCTGCAAAGGAGTAAAACACAAAGTAGACCTGGGAGTTCTCTTCCACACGCATCAGATGTGTGCAGTCGGGCTCCAGGAAAATAATGGCCCTGGCCGGGCTTGAGTTTAAATGGAATTCGGGCACCTTTGAACATGCAAATGGTTGATAGTTGAATCAAACAGGGAAAACGTTTCTGATCATGACGATGCTACAACTATGCTGATGAAGTATGCCTGAACACGCTACTAGCCAGACAGTAACCCGAGAAATTCGGTGAGAGACCTGTCCTGAGAGAGGTGCCTACTGTTCAGAAGCGGGTAACAGGACCAAAGCACAACTGAGGGCTGTGTTACGTACCTATCAGACGTGCGAAACCGGTGTCTGCTCTTCACCTGGGCCTCAACGCTGGCTCCACACCAAGGCAACGTACGAGCCGTTGATCACACTCTTTTATTGTTTTACCAAACCGGGACCTCAAAAAAGGAAAGAAAATGCTCTTGAATACCTATGCCACAGATGCAGATCAGTATCCTTCAGGAAGAATTCAGCTTGAAAACGATAAGAAACCAACCCAAACAAACAAAAAACACACCAAGTCACCACCAAGTTCCATTAACAGAAAACAAAGACACCCGACCAAACCACACTACCTACCCCTAGGAGAAGTCGGCATACATGTCCAGATGGTCTGGACTTTATACTGCAAACCCACTGTGATGTAACTCATTGTAACCATTTAGACTCAGTGTTGTGGACTGAGGTTGTGGTTTAACATACCGATGACCTTTCCTGCTCACCTACACTCCTGGCCCTGAGGTTTGTGAAAAGAATAACCTGTGAGCCCTGCATGCACAGATACACAAACGTTCTCCCGCTCGGCACTTAATTGGTTCCCATGAGGGATGAGTGTCCTGGCAGAAGGGACACGTGACATAAGTCTAGGGTTTGTTCAGCACTCTCAGTCACCTGGCTAGGAACAACTTACCGAAGAGGACGGAGCCACTTAAGTAAGAGTGCTCTGTGGGGACCAATGTCTACACCTATTGCAAAAGGACCCATTCCGACAGGAGCACACACTGCGATGCACGGCTAGAACCTGCAATCACTCCAGGTGACAAGGGCTTTCAACCAAACCCTAATCCGTGAAACTTCCAGGTAATTCTGGTCCTAACCCTCATCAGTAACAGGAGAGTGACAGGATCCATCACATCCCGGTCTCCCCAGGAAGCAGCGGCCAGGCCACTCGCCTCAGAGTCCCAGAGACTGCTGTGGACATGGACCCAGAGTGGGACGGCTCCTCTGGATGGCCGTTTCCCTATGGTCTTACTGCCCAGGAGAGCCCCCGAAAGAGGACACAGGTCTTGCCCCAACATTCCAGTGGAGCCAACCCAGCTGGGAGTGTTTGGAAGGTGTTTTTGGCTACCATGGGCTTTTTTTAACACACAAAGGGCGGAGGGAGGCGCCCAGCTCCAGAGGGTGGCTGGCATTTCTGGAGCAACACTGCCATCAAGCGGAAGGCTTTTGAGCAAGGCCTGCAGGCCCTTCCTGCGGCTCCTGCTGGGGGAAGGCCTGGGAAGAGAGGCCCTGGGAGTGAGGGTTTCCAGCACTCAGAAGATGCTGGGCGAACCTGACCGCCTGGCACCTCACCAGAGCCGCTGTGGGAGCAACTGGTAGTGCTGTTTGGGGCCGGGCTCGCCCACCAAGGAGCCCCTGGCTGTCAAGCCCTCGGGGGCGTGGTGTCGGCGCCGGCCATGTTCAGGAACAAGGCGCTGAGGCTCCTGCGGCCGGCCACCCGGCCCATCCTGCAGGAAGGCTACTTTGGCAGGTTTAGAAGGACCCAGGGTGCTGAACTAACCCTGCCTTTGCTCAGTCTTAGCATTAAGGACGGACCTCCATGGAACCAGCATAAACTGCACTAAAATACTTCAGAAAATCATCTTTCTGACCTGCAAAGGAGTAAAACACAAAGTAGACCTGGGAGTTCTCTTCCACACGCATCAGATGTGTGCAGTCGGCTCCAGGAAAATAATGGCCCTGGCCGGGCTTGAGTTTAAATGGAATTCGGGCACCTTTGAACATGCAAATGGTTGATAGTTGAATCAAACAGGGAAAACGTTTCTGATCATGACGATGCTACAACTATGCTGATGAAGTATGCCTGAACACGCTACTAGCCAGACAGTAACCCGAGAAATTCGGTGAGAGACCTGTCCTGAGAGAGGTGCCTACTGTTCAGAAGCGGGTAACAGGACCAAAGCACAACTGAGGGCTGTGTTACGTACCTATCAGACGTGTGCGAAACCGGTGTCTGCTCTTCACCTGGGCCTCAACGCTGGCTCCACACCAAGGCAACGTACGAGCCGTTGATCACACTCTTTTATTGTTTTACCAAACCGGGACCTCAAAAGGAAAGAAAATGCTCTTGAATACCTATGCCACAGATGCAGATCAGTATCCTTCAGGAAGAATTCAGCTTGAAAACGATAAGAAACCAACCCAAACAAAAAACACACCAGTCACCACCAAGTTCCATTAACAGAAAACAAAGACACCCGACCAAACCACACTACCTACCCCTAGGAGAAGTCGGCATACATGTCCAGATGGTCTGGACTTTATACTGCAAACCCACTGTGATGTAACTCATTGTAACCATTTAGACTCAGTGTTGTGGACTGAGGTTGTGGTTTAACATACCGATGACCTTTCCTGCTCACCTACACTCCTGGCCCTGAGGTTTGTGAAAAGAATAACCTGTGAGCCCTGCATGCACAGATACACAAACGTTCTCCCGCTCGGCACTTAATTGGTTCCCATGAGGGATGAGTGTCCTGGCAGAAGGGACACGTGACATAAGTCTAGGGTTTGTTCAGCACTCTCAGTCACCTGGCTAGGAACAACTTACCGAAGTGGACGGAGCCACTTAAGTAAGAGTGCTCTGTGGGGACCAATGTCTACACCTATTGCAAAAGGACCCATTCCGACAGGAGCACACACTGCGATGCACGGCTAGAACCTGCAATCACTCCAGGTGGCAAGGGCTTTCAACCAAACCCTAATCCGTGAAACTTCCAGGTAATTCTGGTCCTAACCCTCATCAGTAACAGGAGAGTGACAGGATCCATCACATCCCGGTCTCCCCAGGAAGCAGCGGCCAGGCCACTCGCCTCAGAGTCCCAGAGACTGCTGTGGACATGGACCCAGAGTGGGACGGCTCCTCTGGATGGCCGTTTCCCTATGGTCTTACTGCCCAGGAGAGCCCCCGAAAGAGGACACAGGTCTTGCCCCAACATTCCAGTGGAGCCAACCCAGCTGGGAGTGTTTGGAAGGTGTTTTTGGCTACCATGGGGCTTTTTTTAACACACAAAGGGCGGAGGGAGGCGCCCAGCTCCAGAGGGTGGCTGGCATTTCTGGAGCAACACTGCCATCAAGCGGAAGGCTTTTGAGCAAGGCCTGCAGGCCCTTCCTGCGGCTCCTGCTGGGGGAAGGCCTGGGAAGAGAGGCCCTGGGAGTGAGGGTTTCCAGCACTCAGAAGATGCTGGGCGAACCTGACCGCCTGGCACCTCACCAGAGCCGCTGTGGGAGCAACTGGTAGTAGTGCTGTTTGGGGCCGGGCTCGCCCACCAAGGAGCCCCTGGCTGTCAAGCCCTCGGGGGCGTGGTGTCGGCGCCGGCCATGTTCAGGAACAAGGCGCTGAGGCTCCTGCGGCCGGCCACCCGGCCCATCCTGCAGGAAGGCTACTTTGGCAGGTTTAGAAGGACCCAGGGTGCTGAACTAACCCTGCCTTTGCTCAGTCTTAGCATTAAGGACGGACCTCCATGGAACCAGCATAAACTGCACTAAAATACTTCAGAAAATCATCTTTCTGACCTGCAAAGGAGTAAAACACAAAGTAGACCTGGGAGTTCTCTTCCACACGCATCAGATGTGTGCAGTCGGCTCCAGGAAAATAATGGCCCTGGCCGGGCTTGAGCTTAAATGGAATTCGGGCACCTTTGAACATGCAAATGGTTGATAGTTGAATCAAACAGGGAAAACGTTTCTGATCATGACGATGCTACAACTATGCTGATGAAGTATGCCTGAACACGCTACTAGCCAGACAGTAACCCGAGAAATTCGGTGAGAGACCTGTCCTGAGAGAGGTGCCTACTGTTCAGAAGCGGGTAACAGGACCAAAGCACAACTGAGGGCTGTGTTACGTACCTATCAGACGTGCGAAACCGGTGTCTGCTCTTCACCTGGGCCTCAACGCTGGCTCCACACCAAGGCAACGTACGAGCCGTTGATCACACTCTTTTATTGTTTTACCAAACCGGGACCTCAAAAGGAAAGAAAATGCTCTTGAATACCTATGCCACAGATGCAGATCAGTATCCTTCAGGAAGAATTCAGCTTGAAAACGATAAGAAACCAACCCAAACAAAAAACACACCAGTCACCACCAAGTTCCATTAACAGAAAACAAAGACACCCGACCAAACCACACTACCTACCCCTAGGAGAAGTCGGCATACATGTCCAGATGGTCTGGACTTTATACTGCAAACCCACTGTGATGTAACTCATTGTAACCATTTAGACTCAGTGTTGTGGACTGAGGTTGTGGTTTAACATACCGATGACCTTTCCTGCTCACCTACACTCCTGGCCCTGAGGTTTGTGAAAAGAATAACCTGTGAGCCCTGCATGCACAGATACACAAACGTTCTCCCGCTCGGCACTTAATTGGTTCCCATGAGGGATGAGTGTCCTGGCAGAAGGGACACGTGACATAAGTCTAGGGTTTGTTCAGCACTCTCAGTCACCTGGCTAGGAACAACTTACCGAAGTGGACGGAGCCACTTAAGTAAGAGTGCTCTGTGGGGACCAATGTCTACACCTATTGCAAAAGGACCCATTCCGGCAGGAGCACACACTGCGATGCACGGCTAGAACCTGCAATCACTCCAGGTGGCAAGGGCTTTCAACCAAACCCTAATCCGTGAAACTTCCAGGTAATTCTGGTCCTAACCCTCATCAGTAACAGGAGAGTGACAGGATCCATCACATCCCGGTCTCCCCAGGAAGCAGCGGCCAGGCCACTCGCCTCAGAGTCCCAGAGACTGCTGTGGACATGGACCCAGAGTGGGACGGCTCCTCTGGATGGCCGTTTCCCTATGGTCTTACTGCCCAGGAGAGCCCCCGAAAGAGGACACAGGTCTTGCCCCAACATTCCAGTGGAGCCAACCCAGCTGGGAGTGTTTGGAAGGTGTTTTTGGCTACCATGGGCTTTTTTTTAACACACAAAGGGCGGCGGGAGGCGCCCAGCTCCAGAGGGTGGCTGGCATTTCTGGAGCAACACTGCCATCAAGCGGAAGGCTTTTGAGCAAGGCCTGCAGGCCCTTCCTGCGGCTCCTGCTGGGGGAAGGCCTGGGAAGAGAGGCCCTGGGAGTGAGGGTTTCCAGCACTCAGAAGATGCTGGGCGAACCTGACCGCCTGGCACCTCACCAGAGCCGCTGTGGGAGCAACTGGTAGTGCTGTTTGGGGCCGGGCTCGCCCACCAAGGAGCCCCTGGCTGTCAAGCCCTCGGGGGCGTGGTGTCGGCGCCGGCCATGTTCAGGAACAAGGCGCTGAGGCTCCTGCGGCCGGCCACCCGGCCCATCCTGCAGGAAGGCTACTTTGGCAGGTTTAGAAGGACCCAGGGTGCTGAACTAACCCTGCCTTTGCTCAGTCTTAGCATTAAGGACGGACCTCCATGGAACCAGCATAAACTGCACTAAAATACTTCAGAAAATCATCTTTCTGACCTGCAAAGGAGTAAAACACAAAGTAGACCTGGGAGTTCTCTTCCACACGCATCAGATGTGTGCAGTCGGCTCCAGGAAAATAATGGCCCTGGCCGGGCTTGAGTTTAAATGGAATTCGGGCACCTTTGAACATGCAAATGGTTGATAGTTGAATCAAACAGGGAAAACGTTTCTGATCATGACGATGCTACAACTATGCTGATGAAGTATGCCTGAACACGCTACTAGCCAGACAGTAACCCGAGAAATTCGGTGAGAGACCTGTCCTGAGAGAGGTGCCTACTGTTCAGAAGCGGGTAACAGGGACCAAAGCACAACTGAGGGCTGTGTTACGTACCTATCAGACGTGCGAAACCGGTGTCTGCTCTTCACCTGGGCCTCAACGCTGGCTCCACACCAAGGCAACGTACGAGCCGTTGATCACACTCTTTTATTGTTTTACCAAACCGGGACCTCAAAAGGAAAGAAAATGCTCTTGAATACCTATGCCACAGATGCAGATCAGTATCCTTCAGGAAGAATTCAGCTTGAAAACGATAAGAAACCAACCCAAACAAAAAAACACACCAGTCACCACCAAGTTCCATTAACAGAAAACAAAGACACCCGACCAAACCACACTACCTACCCCTAGGAGAAGTCGGCATACATGTCCAGATGGTCTGGACTTTATACTGCAAACCCACTGTGATGTAACTCATTGTAACCATTTAGACTCAGTGTTGTGGACTGAGGTTGTGGTTTAACATACCGATGACCTTTCCTGCTCACCTACACTCCTGGCCCTGAGGTTTGTGAAAAGAATAACCTGTGAGCCCTGCATGCACAGATACACAAACGTTCTCCCGCTCGGCACTTAATTGGTTCCCATGAGGGATGAGTGTCCTGGCAGAAGGGACACGTGACATAAGTCTAGGGTTTGTTCAGCACTCTCAGTCACCTGGCTAGGAACAACTTACCGAAGTGGACGGAGCCACTTAAGTAAGAGTGCTCTGTGGGGACCAATGTCTACACCTATTGCAAAAGGACCCATTCCGACAGGAGCACACACTGCGATGCACGGCTAGAACCTGCAATCACTCCAGGTGGCAAGGGCTTTCAACCAAACCCTAATCCGTGAAACTTCCAGGTAATTCTGGTCCTAACCCTCATCAGTAACAGGAGAGTGACAGGATCCATCACATCCCGGTCTCCCCAGGAAGCAGCGGCCAGGCCACTCGCCTCAGAGTCCCAGAGACTGCTGTGGACATGGACCCAGAGTGGGACGGCTCCTCTGGATGGCCGTTTCCCTATGGTCTTACTGCCCAGGAGAGCCCCCGAAAGAGGACACAGGTCTTGCCCCAACATTCCAGTGGAGCCAACCCAGCTGGGAGTGTTTGGAAGGTGTTTTTGGCTACCATGGGCTTTTTTTTAACACACAAAGGGCGGAGGGAGGCGCCCAGCTCCAGAGGGTGGCTGGCATTTCTGGAGCAACACTGCCATCAAGCGGAAGGCTTTTGAGCAAGGCCTGCAGGCCCTTCCTGCGGCTCCTGCTGGGGGAAGGCCTGGGAAGAGAGGCCCTGGGAGTGAGGGTTTCCAGCACTCAGAAGATGCTGGGCGAACCTGACCGCCTGGCACCTCACCAGAGCCGCTGTGGGAGCAACTGGTAGTGCTGTTTGGGGCCGGGCTCGCCCACCAAGGAGCCCCTGGCTGTCAAGCCCTCGGGGGCGTGGTGTCGGCGCCGGCCATGTTCAGGAACAAGGCGCTGAGGCTCCTGCGGCCGGCCACCCGGCCCATCCTGCAGGAAGGCTACTTTGGCAGGTTTAGAAGGACCCAGGGTGCTGAACTAACCCTGCCTTTGCTCAGTCTTAGCATTAAGGACGGACCTCCATGGAACCAGCATAAACTGCACTAAAATACTTCAGAAAATCATCTTTCTGACCTGCAAAGGAGTAAAACACAAAGTAGACCTGGGAGTTCTCTTCCACACGCATCAGATGTGTGCAGTCGGCTCCAGGAAAATAATGGCCCTGGCCGGGCTTGAGCTTAAATGGAATTCGGGCACCTTTGAACATGCAAATGGTTGATAGTTGAATCAAACAGGGGAAAACGTTTCTGATCATGACGATGCTACAACTATGCTGATGAAGTATGCCTGAACACGCTACTAGCCAGACAGTAACCCGAGAAATTCGGTGAGAGACCTGTCCTGAGAGAGGTGCCTACTGTTCAGAAGCGGGTAACAGGACCAAAGCACAACTGAGGGCTGTGTTACGTACCTATCAGACGTGCGAAACCGGTGTCTGCTCTTCACCTGGGCCTCAACGCTGGCTCCACACCAAGGCAACGTACGAGCCGTTGATCACACTCTTTTATTGTTTTACCAAACCGGGACCTCAAAAGGAAAGAAAATGCTCTTGAATACCTATGCCACAGATGCAGATCAGTATCCTTCAGGAAGAATTCAGCTTGAAAACGATAAGAAACCAACCCAAACAAAAAAAACACACCAGTCACCACCAAGTTCCATTAACAGAAAACAAAGACACCCGACCAAACCACACTACCTACCCCTAGGAGAAGTCGGCATACATGTCCAGATGGTCTGGACTTTATACTGCAAACCCACTGTGATGTAACTCATTGTAACCATTTAGACTCAGTGTTGTGGACTGAGGTTGTGGTTTAACATACCGATGACCTTTCCTGCTCACCTACACTCCTGGCCCTGAGGTTTGTGAAAAGAATAACCTGTGAGCCCTGCATGCACAGATACACAAACGTTCTCCCGCTCGGCACTTAATTGGTTCCCATGAGGGATGAGTGTCCTGGCAGAAGGGACACGTGACATAAGTCTAGGGTTTGTTCAGCACTCTCAGTCACCTGGCTAGGAACAACTTACCGAAGTGGACGGAGCCACTTAAGTAAGAGTGCTCTGTGGGGACCAATGTCTACACCTATTGCAAAAGGACCCATTCCGACAGGAGCACACACTGCGATGCACGGCTAGAACCTGCAATCACTCCAGGTGACAAGGGCTTTCAACCAAACCCTAATCCGTGAAACTTCCAGGTAATTCTGGTCCTAACCCTCATCAGTAACAGGAGAGTGACAGGATCCATCACATCCCGGTCTCCCCAGGAAGCAGCGGCCAGGCCACTCGCCTCAGAGTCCCAGAGACTGCTGTGGACATGGACCCAGAGTGGGACGGCTCCTCTGGATGGCCGTTTCCCTATGGTCTTACTGCCCAGGAGAGCCCCCGAAAGAGGACACAGGTCTTGCCCCAACATTCCAGTGGAGCCAACCCAGCTGGGAGTGTTTGGAGGTGTTTTTTTGGCTACCATGGGCTTTTTTTAACACACAAAGGGCGGAGGGAGGCGCCCAGCTCCAGAGGGTGGCTGGCATTTCTGGAGCAACACTGCCATCAAGCGGAAGGCTTTTGAGCAAGGCCTGCAGGCCCTTCCTGCGGCTCCTGCTGGGGGAAGGCCTGGGAAGAGAGGCCCTGGGAGTGAGGGTTTCCAGCACTCAGAAGATGCTGGGCGAACCTGACCGCCTGGCACCTCACCAGAGCCGCTGTGGGAGCAACTGGTAGTGCTGTTTGGGGCCGGGCTCGCCCACCAAGGAGCCCCTGGCTGTCAAGCCCTCGGGGGCGTGGTGTCGGCGCCGGCCATGTTCAGGAACAAGGCGCTGAGGCTCCTGCGGCCGGCCACCCGGCCCATCCTGCAGGAAGGCTACTTTGGCAGGTTTAGAAGGACCCAGGGTGCTGAACTAACCCTGCCTTTGCTCAGTCTTAGCATTAAGGACGGACCTCCATGGAACCAGCATAAACTGCACTAAAATACTTCAGAAAATCATCTTTCTGACCTGCAAAGGAGTAAAACACAAAGTAGACCTGGGAGTTCTCTTCCACACGCATCAGATGTGTGCAGTCGGCTCCAGGAAAATAATGGCCCTGGCCGGGCTTGAGCTTAAATGGAATTCGGGCACCTTTGAACATGCAAATGGTTGATAGTTGAATCAAACAGGGAAAACGTTTCTGATCATGACGATGCTACAACTATGCTGATGAAGTATGCCTGAACACGCTACTAGCCAGACAGTAACCCGAGAAATTCGGTGAGAGACCTGTCCTGAGAGAGGTGCCTACTGTTCAGAAGCGGGTAACAGGACCAAAGCACAACTGAGGGCTGTGTTACGTACCTATCAGACGTGCGAAACCGGTGTCTGCTCTTCACCTGGGCCTCAACGCTGGCTCCACACCAAGGCAACGTACGAGCCGTTGATCACACTCTTTTATTGTTTTACCAAACCGGGACCTCAAAAGAAAAAAAGAAAATGCTCTTGAATACCTATGCCACAGATGCAGATCAGTATCCTTCAGGAAGAATTCAGCTTGAAAACGATAAGAAACCAACCCAAACAAAAAACACACCAGTCACCACCAAGTTCCATTAACAGAAAACAAAGACACCCGACCAAACCACACTACCTACCCCTAGGAGAAGTCGGCATACATGTCCAGATGGTCTGGACTTTATACTGCAAACCCACTGTGATGTAACTCATTGTAACCATTTAGACTCAGTGTTGTGGACTGAGGTTGTGGTTTAACATACCGATGACCTTTCCTGCTCACCTACACTCCTGGCCCTGAGGTTTGTGAAAAGAATAACCTGTGAGCCCTGCATGCACAGATACACAAACGTTCTCCCGCTCGGCACTTAATTGGTTCCCATGAGGGATGAGTGTCCTGGCAGAAGGGACACGTGACATAAGTCTAGGGTTTGTTCAGCACTCTCAGTCACCTGGCTAGGAACAACTTACCGAAGTGGACGGAGCCACTTAAGTAAGTAAGAGTGCTCTGTGGGGACCAATGTCTACACCTATTGCAAAAGGACCCATTCCGACAGGAGCACACACTGCGATGCACGGCTAGAACCTGCAATCACTCAGGTGTGCAAGGGCTTTCAACCAAACCCTAATCCGTGAAACTTCCAGGTAATTCTGGTCCTAACCCTCATCAGTAACAGGAGAGTGACAGGATCCATCACATCCCGGTCTCCCCAGGAAGCAGCGGCCAGGCCACTCGCCTCAGAGTCCCAGAGACTGCTGTGGACATGGACCCAGAGTGGGACGGCTCCTCTGGATGGCCGTTTCCCTATGGTCTTACTGCCCAGGAGAGCCCCCGAAAGAGGACACAGGTCTTGCCCCAACATTCCAGTGGAGCCAACCCAGCTGGGAGTGTTTGGAAGGTGTTTTTGGCTACCATGGGCTTTTTTTAACACACAAAGGGCGGAGGGAGGCGCCCAGCTCCAGAGGGTGGCTGGCATTTCTGGAGCAACACTGCCATCAAGCGGAAGGCTTTTGAGCAAGGCCTGCAGGCCCTTCCTGCGGCTCCTGCTGGGGGAAGGCCTGGGAAGAGAGGCCCTGGGAGTGAGGGTTTCCAGCACTCAGAAGATGCTGGGCGAACCTGACCGCCTGGCACCTCACCAGAGCCGCTGTGGGAGCAACTGGTAGTGCTGTTTGGGGCCGGGCTCGCCCACCAAGGAGCCCCTGGCTGTCAAGCCCTCGGGGGCGTGGTGTCGGCGCCGGCCATGTTCAGGAACAAGGCGCTGAGGCTCCTGCGGCCGGCCACCCGGCCCATCCTGCAGGAAGGCTACTTTGGCAGGTTTAGAAGGACCCAGGGTGCTGAACTAACCCTGCCTTTGCTCAGTCTTAGCATTAAGGACGGACCTCCATGGAACCAGCATAAACTGCACTAAAATACTTCAGAAAATCATCTTTCTGACCTGCAAAGGAGTAAAACACAAAGTAGACCTGGGAGTTCTCTTCCACACGCATCAGATGTGTGCAGTCGGCTCCAGGAAAATAATGGCCCTGGCCGGGCTTGAGCTTAAATGGAATTCGGGCACCTTTGAACATGCAAATGGTTGATAGTTGAATCAAACAGGGAAAACGTTTCTGATCATGACGATGCTACAACTATGCTGATGAAGTATGCCTGAACACGCTACTAGCCAGACAGTAACCCGAGAAATTCGGTGAGAGACCTGTCCTGAGAGAGGTGCCTACTGTTCAGAAGCGGGTAACAGGACCAAAGCACAACTGAGGGCTGTGTTACGTACCTATCAGACGTGCGAAACCGGTGTCTGCTCTTCACCTGGGCCTCAACGCTGGCTCCACACCAAGGCAACGTACGAGCCGTTGATCACACTCTTTTATTGTTTTACCAAACCGGGACCTCAAAAGGAAAGAAAATGCTCTTGAATACCTATGCCACAGATGCAGATCAGTATCCTTCAGGAAGAATTCAGCTTGAAAACGATAAGAAACCAACCCAAACAAAAAACACACCAGTCACCACCAAGTTCCATTAACAGAAAACAAAGACACCCGACCAAACCACACTACCTACCCCTAGGAGAAGTCGGCATACATGTCCAGATGGTCTGGACTTTATACTGCAAACCCACTGTGATGTAACTCATTGTAACCATTTAGACTCAGTGTTGTGGACTGAGGTTGTGGTTTAACATACCGATGACCTTTCCTGCTCACCTACACTCCTGGCCCTGAGGTTTGTGAAAAGAATAACCTGTGAGCCCTGCATGCACAGATACACAAACGTTCTCCCGCTCGGCACTTAATTGGTTCCCATGAGGGATGAGTGTCCTGGCAGAAGGGACACGTGACATAAGTCTAGGGTTTGTTCAGCACTCTCAGTCACCTGGCTAGGAACAACTTACCGAAGTGGACGGAGCCACTTAAGTAAGAGTGCTCTGTGGGGACCAATGTCTACACCTATTGCAAAAGGACCCATTCCGACAGGAGCACACACTGCGATGCACGGCTAGAACCTGCAATCACTCCAGGTGGCAAGGGCTTTCAACCAAACCCTAATCCGTGAAACTTCCAGGTAATTCTGGTCCTAACCCTCATCAGTAACAGGAGAGTGACAGGATCCATCACATCCCGGTCTCCCCAGGAAGCAGCGGCCAGGCCACTCGCCTCAGAGTCCCAGAGACTGCTGTGGACATGGACCCAGAGTGGGACGGCTCCTCTGGATGGCCGTTTCCCTATGGTCTTACTGCCCAGGAGAGCCCCCGAAAGAGGACACAGGTCTTGCCCCAACATTCCAGTGGAGCCAACCCAGCTGGGAGTGTTTGGAAGGTGTTTTTGGCTACCATGGGCTTTTTTTAACACACAAAGGGCGGAGGGAGGCGCCCAGCTCCAGAGGGTGGCTGGCATTTCTGGAGCAACACTGCCATCAAGCGGAAGGCTTTTGAGCAAGGCCTGCAGGCCCTTCCTGCGGCTCCTGCTGGGGGAAGGCTGGCCTGGGAAGAGAGGCCCTGGGAGTGAGGGTTTCCAGCACTCAGAAGATGCTGGGCGAACCTGACCGCCTGGCACCTCACCAGAGCCGCTGTGGGAGCAACTGGTAGTGCTGTTTGGGGCCGGGCTCGCCCACCAAGGAGCCCCTGGCTGTCAAGCCCTCGGGGGCGTGGTGTCGGCGCCGGCCATGTTCAGGAACAAGGCGCTGAGGCTCCTGCGGCCGGCCACCCGGCCCATCCTGCAGGAAGGCTACTTTGGCAGGTTTAGAAGGACCCAGGGTGCTGAACTAACCCTGCCTTTGATCAGTCTTAGCATTTAGGGCGGACCTCCATGGAACCAGCATAAACTGCACTAATATACTTCAGAAAATCATCTTTCTGACCTGCAAAGGAGTAAAACACAAAGTAGACCTGGGAGTTCTCTTCCACACGCATCAGATGTGTGCAGTCGGCTCCAGGAAAATAATGGCCCTGGCCCGGCTTGAGCTTAAATGGAATTCGGGCACCTTTGAACATGCAAATGGTTGATAGTTGAATCAAACAGGGAAAACGTTTCTGATCATGACGATGCTACAACTATGCTGATGAAGTATGCCTGAACACGCTACTAGTCAGACAGTAACCCGAGAAATTCGGTGAGAGACCTGTCCTGAGAGAGGTGCCTACTGTTCAGAAGCGGGTAACAGGACCAAAGCACAACTGAGGGCTGTGTTACGTACCTATCAGACGTGTGAAATCGGTGTCTGCTCTTCACCTGGGCCTCAACGCTGGCTCCACACCAAGGCAACGTACGAGCCGTTGATCACACTCTTTTATTGTTTTACCAAACCGGGACCTCAAAAGGAAAGAAAATGCTCTTGAATACCTATGCCACAGATGCAGATCAGTATCCTTCAGGAAGAATTCAGCTTGAAAACGATAAGAAACCAACCCAAACAAAAAACACACCAGTCACCACCAAGTTCCATTAACAGAAAACAAAGACACCCGACCAAACCACACACTACCTACCCCTAGGAGAAGTCGGCATACATGTCCAGATGGTCTGGACTTTATACTGCAAACCCACTGTGATGTAACTCATTGTAACCATTTAGACTCAGTGTTGTGGACTGAGGTTGTGGTTTTAACATACCGATGACCTTTCCTGCTCACCTACACTCCTGGCCCTGAGGTTTGTGAAAAGAATAACCTGTGAGCCCTGCATGCACAGATACACAAACGTTTCCCGCTCTCAGCACTTAATTGGTTCCCATGAGGGATGAGTGTCCTGGCAGAAGGGACACGTGACATAAGTCTAGGGTTTGTTCAGCACTCTCAGTCACCTGGCTAGGAACAACTTACCGAAGTGGACGGAGCCACTTAAGTAAGAGTGCTCTGTGGGGACCAATGTCTACACCTATTGCAAAAGGACCCATTCCGACAGGAGCACACACTGCGATGCACGGCTAGAACCTGCAATCACTCCAGGTGGCAAGGGCTTTCAACCAAACCCTAATCCGTGAAACTTCCAGGTAATTCTGGTCCTAACCCTCATCAGTAACAGGAAAGTGACAGAATCCATCACATCCCGGTCTCCCCAGGAAGCAGCGGCCAGGCCACTCGCCTCAGAGTCCCAGAGACTGCTGTGGACATGGACCCAGAGTGGGACGGCTCCTCTGGATGGCCGTTTCGCTATGGTCTTACTGCCCAGGAGAGCCCCCGAAAGAGGACACAGGTCTTTCCCCAACATTTCAGTGGAGCCAACCCAGCTGGGAGAGTTTGCAAGGTGTTTTTTGGCTACAATGGGGCCTTTTTTAACATGCAATGGGCGGAGGGAGGCGTCTAGCTCCAAAGGGTGGCTGGCATTTCTGGAGCAACACTGCCATCAAGCGGAACCCTTCTGAGCAAGGCCTGTAGGCCCTTCCTGCGGCTCCTGCTGGGGGAAGGCCTGGGAAGAGAGGCCCTGGGAGTGAGGGTTTCGAGCACTCAGAAGATCCTGGGCGAACCTGACCGCCTGGCACCTCACCAGAGCCGGTGTGGGAGCAACAGGTAGTGCTGTTTGGGGCCGGGCTCACCCACCAAGGAGCCCCTGGCTGTCAAGCCCTCGGGGGCGTTGTGTCCGCGGCGGCCATGTTCAGGAACAAGGCGCTGAAGCTCCTGCTGCCGGCCACCTGGCCCATCCTGCAGGAAGGCTAGTTTGGTAGGTTTAGAAGGACTCAGGTTGCTGAACTAACCCTGCCTTTGTTCAGTCTTAGCCTTAAGGAAGCACCTCCGCGGCACCAGTATACACTGGTTTAAATCAGTTCAGAAACTAATATTTGCAGAAATCACAGGAATAAAATACAAAGTACACCTGGGATTTCTATTGCATATGTATCAGACGTGGGATAATGGCTCCAGTAAAATAGTGGCCTTTTCTGGGAACTGAGTTTAAACTGAGCTCAGGGGTGTTGGAACTTACAAATAGGTTGAGGTTTCCATGTCCCATGCAGAACTCTTCTTATCATCATGATGAACAGGTATAGATATAGAGTATACCTGAACACGCTAGTACCAGACAGTGACCATAGCAATTTCTGTGAGACACCTTCCTTGAGAGAAAAGCCTAGTGCACAGCAGCAGGTAGCAGAATCAAAGCACAACTGAGGGCTGTATTACCTACCTGTCAAAAGTGTGAAGCCAGTGTTTGGTCTTCGTCTGTCCTTGCACTCCCAGTCCACAAGAAGGCAATATATGAGCTGTTGATCACGCCCTTTGATTTTCTTACCAAACTACGACCTGCAAGGGAAAGAAAATATGGTTGAATACCTTTCCTTCAGTGCAAATTACTTTCCCTCATTAGAATTCAGCACGAAAAACATGAGAACCAAGACAAAACACACATCATTCTTTTTCTAGTTCCATTAAAAACAAAAAAATCCAGCCAGTTACTACCTATTCTTAAAAGAAATAAGGCTAAACACACAGATGGTCTGGAGTTTGTACTGCAAACCATCTGTGATGTAACCCACTGTGACCATTTAGTCACATCATACAGTAAGTTGCTGGGACTGTAGCTTGTGGTTTAACACAATGATGAGCCTTTATGCTTACCAAACTACTGGCCCTGAGGTTTCTGAAATAAATAACCTGTTAGCCCTGCATCCACAGATATACAAACATTCTCCCACATGCAACTTTTTGATGACCGTGAGGGATGAGTGTCCTGGCACAAGGGAGAAATGACAGTCTGGGGTTTGTTCAGCACTCTCAGTGACCTAGCTAGAAAGAAGTTACAAAACTCGATGGAGCCACTTAAGTAAGAATGCTGTGTAGGGACCAATCTTTATACCTATTCCATAAGGATCCATATTACAGGAACACAGCCTTTGTATGTGTGGCTAGAACCTGGATTTATTCCAAGTAGCATAGGTCTTCAACCAGCCACTACTTATGTAAATCATCAAGGTTAATTCTGGCCCTAACCCTGACCAGTAATAACAAAATGACAGAATACATCACATCCCAGTCACCAGGAAATGTGGATCAGGCCATGTGGACTCAGAATCTCTTAGAGTGCTATGGACATGGACGAAGAGATGGATGGTTTCCTTTGCTTTTCCTTATCTGTACATTCTTACTGCAGAGCAGAAGCCCCCAAAGGAGGAGACATCTCTTCCCACAACACTCCATTGGATGCCTTGGAAGACTCTTGGCCCCCAAGGGCCTTTTTTCACCTGCAAAGGGTGGAGGGAGAGGCCAGGCTCCAGAGTGTGGATAGCATTTTTGGGGCAAGAGTACCATCAAGTGGAAACTTTTTGAGCCTGGCCTCCTAGTCCTTTAGTCAATCTTACAGGAAATCAGTCCTGAATATTCATTGGAAGGACTGATGCTGAAGCTGAAACTCCACTACTATGGCCACCTGATTCGAAGAACTGACTCATTGGAAAAGACCCTGATGCTGAGAAATATGAAGGCAGGAGGAGGAGGGGACGACAGAGGATGCGATGGTTGGATGGCATCACCAGCTCGATGGACATGAGTTTGGGCAGTCTCTAGGAGTTGGTGATGGACAGGGAGGCCTGGTGTGCTACAGTTCATGAGGTTGTAAAGAGCGACTGAGCGACTAAACTGAACTGAACTCCAGGTCCAGCCTCTAGATCCCGCTGGGGAAGGCCTGTGAGGGGAAGAAGGGAAGGTTTGGAGCACACAGAGGATTCTGGAGAACCTGGCCACAGTGAACCCCACTAGAGCAAGTGTGGAAGGGACAGGCGGTGGTGTTGAGTGTGGGCTCGCCCACCGAGGATACCAAGGCTGCAGGCCTTCAGAGGAGGCATGGCCTAGGCAGCTGCTATTTTCAAGGAGCTGAAGCTACTGGCCCAGGGCCTCTGGCCAGGGGATCCTCCCCCGTCCTGCAGGAGCAAGGTCTGCCAGTGTAGTCCCTGGGGTCTCGGGGCTACCTGGGATCCAGGATCCAGTGACCCAGTGGAGGCGCAGTGTCTCGCCACCATGCACAAAGCCGAAACGGGAAGAGGTGGCCACCCTGTTAGGGGTGAACATCCTGCAGACAGGATGTGGAATTTTGCCTGATGAAGGCTTGGTCCCAGACCCAGACAAATGCACGTGCACTTTATGTCCGGCTTGGAGTTGAGTTTTTGTTTACTTTTGCTACTGCCAAAGAGAGTCTGGGTCCCATGCCTCACAGGATCCTGTGAGGCCCTTCCTGTACCATATGACACAGGGTATCCAGACCCACTAGCGGTGGGAAGAAACTGGCCCCTGAGTGGTACACTGAGTTGGGTGTCACCATCCACACCCAGCAAGGGGATCCAGGTCCATGTTCTGCCTGTATTACCTGACATTCCCTCACCTCTAGAATTGTCTCAAGTGGCCCCAAAACCTTTTCACCCATGAAATGCTTATCAGTTCAGTTCAGTTCAGTCACTCAGTCGTGTCCGACTCTTTGTGACCCCATGAATCGCAGCACGCCAGGCCTCCCTCTCCATCACCAACTCCCGGAGTCTACCCAAACCTATGTCCATCGAGTCAGTGATGCCATCCAACCGTCTCATCCTCTGTCGTCCCCTTCTCCTCCTGCCCCCAATCCTTCCCAGCATCAGGGTCTTTTCCAATGAGTCAACTCTTCGCATGAGGTGGCGAAAGTATTGGAGTTTCAGCTTCAATATCAGTCCTTCCAATGAACAACCAGGACTGATCTCCTTTAGGATGGACTGGTTGGATCTTCTTGCAGTCTAAGGGACTCTCACGAGTCTTCTCCAACACCACAGTTCAAAAGCATCAATTCTTCAGTGCTCAGCTTTCTTCACCGTCCAACTCTCACATCCATACATGACTACTGGAAAAACCATAGCCTTGACTAGACGGACCTTTGTTGGCAAAGTAATGTCTCTGCTTTTAAATATGCTATCTAGGTTGGTCATAACCTTCCTTCCAGTGAAATGCTTATAATCCCACTGTAAACAGTGTACAGCCCTTTACATGAAAATCCCTGACCCTTTTATTTCGATTGCCCTCCTTCCCTGGTGGCTCAGTAGGTAAAGAATCTGCCTGCAATGCGGGAGACCTGGGTTCGATCCCTGGGTTGGGAAGATCCCCTGGAGGAAGGCATGGCAACCCACTGCCATATTCTTGCGTGTAGAAGCCCATGGACAGAGGAGCCTGGCGGGCACAGTCCATGGGGTCGCAAAGAGTAGGACACGACTGAGCGACTAAGCACAGCACATTCTTCCACGTGGTTCAATGCATAGGTGAGAATGGAGCTACAACTTTTTTTAGGTCAAAAACTCATGAAAGGAAGTAACATTCCTTCTCTAGGGATGCATTCCGAGATGCTCAGTCCCCGTGGGCAGCACATCAATCTCACCCGATGAAGGGGTCTCCCGGGCGGCCACGTAAATGAGGAGGAAGGGAGAAGCAGCTGGCGAGCCTCCCACACTCCTCCGGCCCGCCCCGCCCTCTGCCCACAGGGAACCGCTTCCAGACCCACCGACCGGGAGGCCCGAGGGGCTCTACTTGGACCCTCTCCCTACTGGCGCGAGGGCACAGAACACACACGGCAGTACAATCCCGGTGCCCACGCTCACCCAACCCAGCCTAAACGCCAGACTACGGCCCAGCCCACGCGGCGCCCCCCTGCCCGTCTCCACCTCCCCCAGGCCGGCCGGGCTGCAGCCAACACTGGCCTACCTTGCACGCAGGGTACAGGCTGCTCAGACGTTAGAGGATGGGGGAGGGTCCCTGGGACCAGAAAGGCTGCCGGTCCCGGCCCCGCGTCGCCCCGCGTTGCCCCAGGGAAAGGACACAAAGGAGGCTGAGGCCACGCTCCGGCGGGAAAGACCCGGTCCCCTATTAGCTCCGCGCTGGAGGCGGCGAAGTTCGACTGCGACCCCGCTCACCATTGCCGTAAAGCGTCGCCCGCGTTACCCCGCGAATACGACCCCATCCCCCCACCCTGTCGTGGGCGTCTCCTCGGAGACGCAATAGAGGTAGAGTGCTGAGGTGGGAGGGGTTGTTCCTCACCCCGGGTCGTGAGCGTCTCCTTGGAGACGCACTGGAGGCGGGGCGCTGACGAGGGAGGGGATGGGAATTCGGTTCCCCGCTGTTGGCCCCGCCCAAGGGAGGGCTGAGACAGCCTCAGTTGGTCCCAGGAGTGAGAGTGTGAGAGGTGCGATTGGGAAGGTGACAGGAAACCTCAGGAGAGCCCATTTGTCTCCCTTGTAGGGTTCATGCCGCCAGCGAAGAAAGGGAAGGAATGGTAAAAACGGAAATTTTACCATTCGACAGTCGCAAAACTATTTAGAGGAAAAAAGTTTAAGTAAGTAAAATATCAAGCGATGTTACAAGTTTGAATCCTTCATACGCTTGAGGTTATTATTACTTGAATTATCCCTCCTCAGATGAGAGGCAGAGTCCCAAGAGGAGACGCTCCTTGTGCCAGGTCACCTCCTGCTCTTTGTCAAGGGCCTGTTAGGGTGCCACCACCTCTTAAACGCCTTTTCTGGGGATTACCTCGGGTGGTGTCCACACCGCCTTGGTGCGGGGGATGTGATGTGTCTGAGAGTCGCAGCGACAAACAGGTTATTCCTGCCTGACGGGTGCCTTGACTAATTTTTCCTGTGGAGGAAAGTTACATTCTCCTCTAGCGAAATAACTTTCAAATAAAGGAGACATGAGCTTCCCCGGTGGCTCAGCGGTATAGAACTCGCCTGCAGTGCAGGAGATGAGGGTTCGATCCCTGAGTCGGAAGATCCCCTGGAGAAGGAATGCCAACCCATTCCAGCCTTCTTGTCTGAAGAATCCCATGGACAGAGGAGCCTGGCGGGCTACAGTCCATGGTGTCGCACAGAGTCTGTCATGACTGAAGCGACTTAGGCAAGGCAGAGGAAACACATGTAGCACAGATAAGAAAAGGAAGGTAACAGGTAATGCCTCCACTCAGAGTTGACAGATATTAAATCGGGGCTTGTGTCCACCTGGTACCTTGTTCCTTACAGAGGGGTTAGTGGAGCTTAGAAAGCGGGAGACTGATACAAATAAAGATTAGAAACAATGGTCTCTTGGAGCTTGAGTAACCTGCAGCACTTTTGTGGCCAAAACGATCAAGGCTGTGCAGATGTTTTTATTAACTGGTTATTTCCATCAACAAATGTAATTCAAGCTTGGTTATTCTTTAAGGAAAAACATCTTCACAAATGCAGAAGTTTTCAAGGGAGAACTGAAGTCACCCCTACCCAGATCTATTCCCCAGGGTAACCACCCTTCAAAGAAACACTTGAAGTAAACCTGTGGGCTCTGCACCCACTGCAAGGCAGCACAACTGGCCTGCTGCCTACCCCTAATGCCTCAGGATTTCCTGTCTCCATTCTGCTCCCCACACAGGACCTGCACAGGCTCAGGGCCCCCAAGACCACCTGCTGTCTGGCTAGTTCCAATCTTAGCTCAGGATCTGACTCTTGGCCCCTTTACTCCCCCATTCCCTGTTTTTTGGGCAGAGGTGTTGGGAATTTCCAGGGCAGAAAGAAGGACAATGAGGACCCTGAGGTGCTTAGTTCTGCCCAGGCAGCTGCCTCCTTGTGTTTCAGGTCAACAAAGGAAATTTCACAAAACCCAGCCACTTTCACCTCCTAAAGAGTGAAGGGAGGGTTTCATGCCCTGCTACAACTTACCCACCTTGTTGATGGTGGAAAGGGAAGGGAGTGTCTACCTCCTCTCCAGGTGGAATTACCTGACCAGCCCCTGGGCTCTGGATCTCAGCTGCCCCTCTGGATTCCTCCATGAGTTTCTTTTCCTTCACTCTAGGTAGAAGTGGCTGTTTCTCCACACGGAGATCCAAGTCAAATTCTTTTTTTCTGTGTCCCTTCCTTGCATGAACACATTAAATAACTACTCACTGTGCCTGGAAATCGAGGTCCAAAGAGGCTACGTGGCTTTGCCACCTGGTTCACACACGGGGGGCTCTCATGGTGCAGATCCATTGCTCTCTCCATGCAAATGGCCACTGAGCGCAAAAGAAGATGTTCAACATCAATAATCATTCAAGAAATCAACATGAAAATCCCAAGAGATACCACTTCACATCGACCAGAGCAGCTCTAATTTTTTTTTTCAGGCTTCTTTCATGTTATTTTTTTAAAAAATTAATTAATTTTAATTGGAGGTAATTGCTTTACAATATTGTAGTGGTTTTTACCAAAATTTCGACATGAATCAGCCATGGGCACACATGTGTTCCCCAATCCAGAACCCCCCTCCCACTCCCTTCCCATCTCATCCCCCAGGGTCATCCCAGTGCACCAGCCCTGAGCACCCTGTCTCATGCATTGAACCTGGACCAGTGATCCACTTCACATATGATAATATACATGTTTCAACACTACCCTCTCAAATCATCCCACCCTCGCCTTCTCCCACAGAGTCCAAAAGACTGTTCTTTACATCTGTGTCTCTTTTGCTGTCTCGCATAGGGGGTCATTATCACCATCTTTCTAAATTCCATATATATGTGTTAGTATATTGTATTGGTGTTTTTCTTTCTAACTTACTTCACTCTGTATAATAGGCTCCAGTTTCATCCACCTCATTAGAACTGATTCAAATGCATTCTTTTTAATGGCTGAGTAATATTCCATTGTGTATATGTACCACAGCTTCCTTATCCATTCATCTGCTGATGCACATCTAGGTTGCTTCCATGTCCTAGCTATTGTAAACAGTGCTGCGATGAACATTGGGGGTACATGTGTCTCTTTCCATTCTGGTTTCCTCAGTGTGTATGCCCAGCGTGGGATTGCTGGGTCATATGGCGGTTCTATTCCCAGTTTTTTAAGGAATCTCTACACTGTTCTCCATATTGGCTGTACTAGTTTGTATTCCCACCAGCAGTGTAAGAGGGTTCCTTTTCTCCACACCCTCTCCAGCATTTATTGTTTGTAGACTTTTTGATAGCAGCCATTCTGACTGGCCTGAGTTGGTACCTCATTGTGGTTTTGATTTGCATTTCTCTGATAATGAGTGATGTTGAGCATCTTTTCATGTGTTTGTTAGCCATCTGTATGGCTTCTTTGGAGAAATGTCTGTTTAGTTCTTTGGCCCATTTTTTGATTCAGTCGTTTATTTTTATGGAATTCAGCTGCTGGAGCTGCTTGTATATTTTTTAGATTAATTCTTTGCAGTTGCTTCATTTGCTATTATTTTCTCCCATTCTGAAAGCTGTCTTTTCATTTTGCTTATAGTTTCCTTCATTGTGCAAAAGCTTTTAAGTTTAATTAGGTCCCATTTGTTTATTTTGCTTTTATTTCCATTACTCTGGGAGGTGGGTCATAGAGGATCCTGCTCTGGTTTATGTCAGAGAGTGTTTTGTCTATGTTTTCCTCTAGGAGTTTTATAGTTTCTGGTCTTACATTTAGATCTTTAATCCATTTTGAGTTTATTTTTGTGCATGGTGTTCGAAAGTGTTCTAGTTTCATTCTTTTACAAGAGGTTGACCAGTTTACCCAGCACCACTTGTTAAAGAGATAATCTTTTCTCCATTGTATATTCTTGCCTCCTTTGTCAAAGATAAGGTGTCTATAAGTGTGTGGGTTTAAAAAAAAAGTGTGGGGATTTATCTCTGGGCTTTCTATTTTGTTCCATTGATCTATATTTCTGTCTTTGTACCAGTACCATACTGTCTTGATGAATGTAGCTTTGTAGTATAGTCTGAAGTCAGGCAGATTGATTCCTCCTGTTCCATTCTTCTTTCTCAAGATTGCTTTGGCTATTCGAGTTTTTTTTTTTGTATTTCCATACAAATTGTGAAATTATTTGTTCTAGTTCTGTGAAAAATACTGTTGGTAGCTTGATAGGGATTGCATTGAATCTATAGATTGCTTTGGGTAGTATACTCATTTTCACTATATTGATTCTTCCGATCCATGAACATGGTATATTTCTCCATCTATTTGTGTCATCTTTGATTTCTTTCACCAGTGTTTTATAGTTTTCTATATATAGGTCTTTTGTTTCTTTAGGTAGATTTATTCCTAAGTATATTATTCTTTTCGTTGCAATGGTGAATGGAATTGTTTCCTTAATTTCTATTTCTGTTTTCTCATTGTTAGTGTATAGGAATGCAAGGGATTTCTGTGTGTTAATTTTATATCCAGGGCAGCTCTAATTTTAAAGATGAAAATAAGAAGTGAACTAAGGATATGCAGAAATTGAAACCCTCATACACTGCCATTTGAGAATGTAAAATGGTGGGGACACAATAGAAAGTAGTTTGGCACTTCCACCAAAATTTCAACCTAGAGTGACCACGTGAACAGCAATTTTGCTCCTAGATATATATCCCAGAGAATTTAAAACAAACATTCAAACAGAAACTTGTACATGAATGTTTATGGCAGCATTATTCACAAAGCCAAAATGGAAACAACCCACATGTCCACTGACTGTTGAATTTTTATGCAAAATATGCCCTATACCCCTACCATGGATTTTTATTTGGATATAATATGAAATGAAGTAGTGATGCATACTGAAATATGAATGAATCTTGAAAACACTATGATAGATGAAAAAAGCTAGATACCAAAGAACACATTTTGTAAGATCTCATTCACTTAAAATATCCAGAACAGACACATCTACAGAGATTAAAAAATCTGCTTGTGCTTTTCAGGGGCTTGTGAGAGGGACTGTTTGGAAGAAAAATTTTTCCCTACCATCTTAGACTCAACTGGCTGAGGCCTGAAAATTAGTTAACAGTAAATTAATAGGAGAAAGGTTTATTAACCGTGTAGGAACTTTCATATGAAGAGGTTCCCTAAAGGGCTAGAGATAAAGGTTTATATACCAAATTTCCAAAGGGCTTGGTGGATTAGATCTTCAAAGGATGGAAGCATCTGATGAGGCTTATTTATGCAATCTTGAAATGTTCCCTGGTGGCTCAGTCGGTAAAGACTCCACCTACAATGCAAGAGACCTGAGTCTGATCCCTGAGTCAGGAAGATCCCCTGGAGAAGGAGATGGAAACACACTCCAGATTCTTGCCTGGAGAATCCCATGGGTAGAGGAGCATGGCAGGCTACAGTCCATGGGATCACAAAGAGTCAGACAGGACTTAGCAACTAAACCACTAAACCAATGCCCAAGTTCAGGCCTTCCTAATTAGAGACACACATCCCCACCCCCCACTCCCACCACCTGGCAATGTGGGTGGGGATGTAGCAGCTGTCTCTTACAAAGTTCAGCTTTAGTCAGATAAGGCAAGTTCACAAATGACTTATTTCTGCCTCTCTTGAGGGCTTCCTGATAGCTCAGTTGGTAAAGAATCCGAATGCAATGCAGGAGACCCCGGTTCAATTCCTGGGTCGGGAAGATCTGCTGGAGAAGGGATAGTCTACCCACTCCAGTATTCTCGGGCTTCCCTTGTGGCTCAGCTGGTAAAGAATCTGCCTTCAATGCAGGAGACCTGGGTTAAATCCCTGGGTTGGAGAAGGGAAAGGCTACCCATTCCATTCTGGCCTGGAGGATTCCATGGACTATATAGTCCATGGGGTCACAAAGAGTGAGACACAACTGAGCAACTTTCACTTCACCTCACTGCCTCTCTTGTAGCTCAGATGTTTTCAATTAGAACTTAATCTTTGTACCATTCAGGTGGGTTATCAGTCCCATCAGGAGAATAGGCAGTCATTGAAAATAAGTATAGACTTTCTTCGGGGGATGTTGAAAATATGGCAGCCACCAGGAAAATCCCAGGAATACTTAGTTAGCAATTGGGAGCCTGCTCACAGTTGGTGAGGATGCCGTCGCCGGGACTGAAGATTGCCTCTAGCCTTCTGCTCTGGCTGTCACCCGCCTGCCTCTCTTGCCCTCCGGTGGAGGGATGGACTAGTCTGCAGCCACAACTCTCCTTTGTATTCGCTCAAATCCTTTTTCTGTGAGCAGCCAGTCTGTGTCTTAGGTTTAGACTTATTGTGAAAGTTCTCTCTCACTCTCTCTCTCACTCTTTTTTTTTTTTTTTCTCTCTGTTATCCACAGTTTGGGTTTGCAATCTCACTTTAAGCTCCTTCAGATTGTCCTCAGGGCATCAGGCCCGGTTCTTACCCTAAGCATGCAACCTGCACCTCCCCCTGCTCGCTGGGGCAGACGCTGCATCCCTGTGGCTAATTCTCACTGGTAGTAGTGGTTTAGGCACAATTTCTGTTGGTGTTTTTTTTGTTTTTGATTTTTTGTTTCTTTCCCATTTATGTTGCCCTCTGAGAGTCCAAACTCCCAACAGACTCACAGGTTAAGGGTTTCCTGGTGGTTTGAAATTTCTCCTCCTACATGACTCCCTCCCCTAGATGGTCTCTGTCCCTAACTCCTTTCTCGCTTTTTTTGTCTTTTATATTTTGTCCTACACCTCCTTTTTAAAGAGAATGGGCTGCCTTTCTGGGTGCCTGGTATCTCCGCCAGCTATTCAGAAGTTGTTTTTGTGGAAGTTCCCCTCAGCATTCAAATGTTCATTTGATAATTTGTGGTGGAAAGTTGTCCTCCCTATCCTATTCCTCTGCCATCTAGAACCGCCCCCTGCCCACTCCAGTAATTCTTGCCTGAAAATCCATTGGATGAAGGAGGCTGGCAGGCTATAGTCCATGGGGTCGCAAAGAGTCGGACACAACTGAGTAACTTCACTTTCTTTCCTTTCTTCTCTCTTGATACAGTATTCCTAAAATATCAATTCCCTCAAGTAGTTCTATATTTTAATACTAATATTCTAGCACATCATACTGTTTTTTTTTTTACAAATTGATTAGCTAATTCTAAAACGTATTGATTAATGCATAAAATTATATAGTAGTCTAATAGATTTTTGAAAAAGAACAAATTGATCAAAATATCAAATCACTAATGATTTCCCAGACTATTATTGCTATAGAAAACCAGATGTAAGAGTAGATATGTAGGTTAAGGGAACAGAATAATGTCAAATCAAGACTACATGGAAATATTCAATGATTTTCTAAAAGTAAGCATGCTAATTCAATAGGAAAAGGGATAAATTTTTTAGCAAGTGGAGCTGGGACAACTGCATATTGACAAGGAAAAAAGTGAAACTTCAACATACATCTAGAACATGAAGAAAAATGAACTCAAAATGGATTATAGTGCTAAATATACAAAGTAAAACTCTAGGTCTTCTAGAAAATTAAACATAAGAAACTATCTTAGTGACTTTTGATTAGGCCATTTTTTCTTAGAAAGGACACAAAGGAAAAAGAAAAAGAAATTGAATGGGAAATTCCCTGATTCTCAGTCGTTTCACTGTCAGGGCCGGGTCCAACCTTGGCTGGAGAACTAACATCTGAAATCTACACAGGCTGCCAAAATAAATAAATAATAAAAGAGAAATTATTTTTCATTCCAGAGCAACTTACTGTTAAATTCTAAGAGCAAAACTTTTCAAGTTGAAAAATGTGTTTTTACATATACAAGACAAATTTTTAAAATATATGGTTAGTATAGTTTCAAGACAATTAGAAAAAGATTAATCTTCCACTACATCAAAATAGGCCCTTTCAAAAGGGAAGATGAATATAGCAAAAAGTTTTTAAAAAGATCAAGATCATTAATAAACGAATGAAAAATAAGGAAATAAAATAATCAGTTTGTGTTATCATATGACAAAAATTATAATAACGATACCATACAATGTTGATAAAGTTTTAGGCTATCAGTTATTTAATATGCTTCTGGTAGAATTATAAATTGCTATAAATTTTATGGAGTGACATTGAATAATATAAATAAAAATGTTAAAATTATAATACATTCTAAACCAGCAATTTCAGTTCTATGAGTTTGTCTGAAGGAAATGATTTATCTAATGTACAAAGGTTGCATGCAAGCTTTTCATCACAGTGTTATTTTTAAAGGTAAAAATTGAAAGCAAATTGAATAACAAAAGATAAGCAAAATTAATCACTATGTTCAAAAAATGCAAATATAGATATTAATTGACACAAATAATCACTATATATTACTAAGTGAAGAAGATATGTGTAAAAAGAAGGTAACAAAGTAACATGCACATCATAATATTTCATTATTGGGGGGGAAATTATTATGCATTCACATATATTTGCCAAAGATAACAAATGTGTAGCACCTTTCTGCCCCTTCTTGTTTCACATTCATGGCAAACATAGCTAATCAAGCTGTCCATACAAGCCTAGGTGGCTTCCCAGGTGGCTCAGTGGTAAAGAATCAGCCTGCAAATGCAGGGGATGCAGGAGACATAGGTTTGATCCCTGGGCAGGAAGATCCCCTGGAGAAGGAAATGGCAACCCATTCCAGTATTCTTGCCTGGAAAATCCCCCGGACAGAGGAGTCTGGCAGGCTACAGTCCATGGGGTTGCAAAGAGTCGGACATGACTGAATGACTGAGCATGAATGCGCACAAGCCTAGGTACAGTCTCAAAAACTTTGTTGATCCCATTTTCAATGTAGTTATTATAAATCAACTAAAATTGGCACTTGAGATGAAATACTTTTGACTTCCCTTATATACATCAAATACTAAAAATAGAAAGTAATGCTTTGGGTGAGTTAAAATTTTTCCACTTTATTTTCTAATGATATTTCATGAATATTTATGACATGTATTTTTAAAAAATAAAATTTAGGTTAAGATTGTTCTTTCACAAAGTAAAACAAGTAGAGATTTTACTTACTTACTTTACTTACTTACTGATGTCAGTGGGAATGGCAGACAAAGAAACTCTGAAAATCCTCTCCACCATTGTAAAATGAGAACACTGACAACAAATTGTCAGAATCAACTTTTTCAGGACTCGATATAAATCACATGTTTGGATCATTCTGTACTGTGTTTATTCAAGAAAAATAGCTGAATCTTGGTAAGAACAGTAAACCTTGTGGCATACTGACATGCCTTGTTCTTAAATTCCTCTCCCAATCTCCGTTGTTAGCCTCTAAACCCCAAAGCCCACAATCATGGTGAAAACCAACAGCTCAGCAGCCATTGGAGCAGTCAGAATGGGGTTGGAACTTTCAAACCCCCACTTTCGGCAATTGCTATTATTTGACTTGTCTGTCTGTTCCATAGATAACCCCAGTTTTAAGACTTATCTTCGTTTGACCTGACCCAGAGCTAACCCAGTGTGAAAAGCCTTTTCCTCGGGAGTAATTGCTGAAACCAATTACAGGGAAGTAATTAACTTTGCAGCTGCCTGAGGTTGTGGATAAAAGTTGAGGCAAACAATAGACTAACCATGACATTTAAAAAGAAAAGCTGGGGAATGAGGTCCATAAGGGCTTTGAAAAGCTTTGACACAATCCTGGAAATTCAGAAGCCTGTGTGCACGCCCAAGGCCCTGTGCAACTGTGCATATACTCAGGAAAGATCTGAGAAGGCACTAAGCTTTCAACTCTGGCTGATCTTGAGGTTCTGCATAAGCAGGAAATGAAAACTAAAGCAGCCTGAGTCTTGACATTTTTCCCTAACATGCACACAGAGCCCCTGGCAAAGACTGGGAGACTTATTGGTTCAAATGCTTAATGAAATCTTTGTCTAATCATTAGCTGACCACTAAGCTAACCAAGCAGAGAGTTCAGTGGCTGCATATGAAAAATAATAGACTTTTCAGAACTAGTTCAGAAATATCAGTAAATAAGTAACATACCACCATCAACAAATCTTGCCCTGTAGTTCCATAGAGAAACAGCAGTTAAATTCAATTTTTGATATGATATAATGTTTTCCAATCATAATGGAGTGAAATTAGAAATCAACAAAAAATTTTTGGGAAATTCACAAATATGTGAAAATTCAATAACACACTTTAAAGTAACCAGTGGGTAATAGCAGAAATCATAAGTGAAATTAGAAATTACTTTGAGGTGAGCGAAAAATTAAACATGTATACTGAAACTTAAGAGGTTTAACTAAAGAGTTAACTAGAGGGAAATTTACTTCAAATCATTAAACTTAGCTTTCACCTTTAGAAACTAGAAAAAGAAGAACAAACTAAATCCAAAATAAGCAAAAGGAAGAGTATGAATGGAAATAAAGGAAATAGAATTTAAAAAAGAGAGAAATCAAAGAAACCAAAATTTGATTAAAAAATCAACAATATTGACAGAACTTTAGATAGTCTGACCAAGAAAAACAAAAATACTCAAATGACTTAAACCAGGAATGAAATGGGAAATTCCTATCAACCTTTCAGAAATAAAAAAGATTATAACGGAATACTAAACAATTGTATGCCAACAAATTAGATAACTGATGAAATGGACATTTTCTTAAATACAAAATATTGAAACTAGCTCAAGAAAAAATAGAAAATGTATATGTATATATCAAATACAGTAATTGAGGTGGTAATCAAAGCTTCCCACAAAGAAACTCAGGACCAGAGGGATTCACTGGTGATTCCTACCAAATATTTAAAGAAGAATTAACATTATTAATTGTGAAGCAATCCTTCACAAACTTTTCTAAAAGTAGAAGAATAGGAGATATATGCCAGTTCATTCTGTAAGACCAGATTACCTAGAGAGGAAAATCACATGAAAAGAAAATTGTAAACCAATATTCCTTATGAATATAGACACAAAAATCCTCAGTAATATGCTAGTAAACAGAATCCAGAAACATATAAGGATTATATGCATTGTGTATACTATATAATCATATATATTATATATTTATATATAATCATTTATTTATATAGTTATATATTATGTGATTATATATATTATATGAAGCTTGTATACTTGACCAGTGAGGATTTATGTAAACCATGTTTGGTTGGTTGAATTGTTGGTTTAATATGCCAAATCAATAGAGTACATCATATCAATAGAATAAAAAAATAAAAACCTCACAAGCATCCCAATAGATAGAAAAAGCCACCTGACAAAAATCTTCTATCTTTTCATGATAAAAACTAGGAATATAAGGGAACTCCCTGAACCTGATAAAGGGCATTTACAAAATTCCCACAGCTAACATCATACTTGACGAAAGACTGAGAGTGCCTCCTGACAATGCCACAATATCAGGATGAAGACAAGGATGTCCACTCCCACCACCTCTATTTTAGTGGTGAATTAGCAAGGAAAATTGGGCAAGAAAAAGAAATAAAAGGCACCCAGATCATAAAGAAATGAGTGAGACTATTTCTACTTACAGGAATATGATCTTATCAAATCTTGAGGAATACACTAAATTCCTAAAGAAACAAACAAACAAAAAAAAAACTTCCTGAGTAATATACTCAAGAGAATTGAAAAAATAGTTACACAAAACCTTGTATGTGAATGTTGATAGAAGCATTATTCATAATCACCAAAAAGTGGAAATAACTCAAGTATCCATCAAAGAATGAACAGATAAAGAAAATTTGGTAAAACCATATGGTAGAGTATTACTCAGTAAAAATGTATGCAGCACTAATATTAATACATTCTATAACATTGATGAACCTTGTAAGTATGCTAAGTGAAAGAAGTTGGAAACAAAAGGCCTCATATTGTATAATTCCACTTATATGAAATATCCAGAATAGGAAAATCCATAGAGATAGCAAGTAGATTAATGATTGCCAGGGTTGGGATGAGGGGCTAATTGGTAAAGATTGCCAGTGTGTATGAAAATTCTTATCAGGGTAATGAAAACGTTCTGGAATTAGATAGTGTTACTGTTGCATGGCTATGTAAATGTATTAAAAACAACAAAATTTTCCAATTAAAGTAAATTTTATGGTTTGTATAGTATATATCAATAAAAAGTTATTGTCTGAGAAAAATATGCACTATATTCCCATCATTAGTTAATAGATTGGTGTGTTTATGATGAATATATGTAAAAGATAACGTAAGATTGTCTTGCTGCAATGATTCAGAAGGTAAAATACTAAAGTCATTAATGTCAGAAACAATATAAGAATGCCTTCTATCCCTGCTACTGCTGTTATTATTATTATCATTTATTTTTATTATTGTTATTATTATTATCATCACATTATGGAAGCTCTAGTAAGAACAATACACCATGAAACAGAAATGACAAGTAAATCTATTGAAAATAAGAAGAAAGCATTTTCATTATTCATAGATTATATCATTGTTCTCTGAAAAATATCCCAAGAAGTTTAACTTAAAAATTATTAGAATAAAAATGAATAAGAATAAGGTGGATATATACATGTAAGGGGCTTCCCAGGTGGCACTAGTGGTAAAGAGTCTCACTGCCAATACAGGAGATGTGGGTTCGACCCCTGGGTCAGGAAGATCCCCTGAAGGAGGAAATGGCAACCCATTTCAGTATTCTTACCTGGAGAATTCCATGGATGTCGGAGCCTGGCAGGCTGTGTAGTCCATGGGGTCGCAAAGAGTCGGACACAAATGAGTGAGCACAAACACACATATAAAATCAATAGCTTGCACTTAAATTCCAAAACCTCATTAGAAAATATTACCAAGAAAGTTTATTTTCCAGGATTATGAAAAAAAAAAACAACCTAAAAACCTAAAATTAAATTTACCCCACCAGGCTTGAGATTTGTGTGGAAAGAAAAAAGACAGCTATGAAAGAAGACAAATGCACAAGCAGGCTCTAATTCTGGACAGCAACAGTGAATAGTTTTAAATTGCTAAATTATTTTCAAAATAATTTATGAGCCCAATGCAATTTTTATTTCAGCCTCCTGAAGAATTTATATTGGAATGGTATGAAAAGATTCTAAGGATCATCTGGTGGAATAAACAGTGAGATGAGCCAAGGAAATTCTGTAAAGGAAGAGTAATTAGAGAGACCTTGTCACATCACATTTTCTAACTTCATCCCATTCCCACTCCTGCCTCACTTCAAACACCAGTGGCTGAGAAGATGTTGAACAGGTATAAGAATCAGTATTTGCATCAATGGAAAGAAATAGTCTAGCAGAAAAACAACCCCCACCATTACCACTACATTACCAACAACAGCAAAACCCTTGATTTTATAAAGAATTTAGAATATTACCAATATGACCTTATGAATTAGTACTGGCAATGGAAGGATTATTTAGTAAGTGTTGCTGGTACAATTGTTTAAATATTTGAAAAATCAGTTTATATCCCAATTATATTCCTTACATCAGAGTAATTAAATAGTTTAATATGACGGAAAAAATTTTAAACCAAGGAAAAAGGTGAATATTTATTTAACTACATCTGAGAAGGAACTTTCTGAGCATAAACTGATAGAAGAAATCACGAAGGAAAAAAATTGATTAATAAGACTACATAAAACTTAAAACCTTGTGTGTATAAAAAGTACCCCATAGATGGTTTCTGCCATGGGGTTAGAGTGGAAGATTGATAGGACCTGACTTATATTTTGAAAAAAATTACTGTGATTGCTTTGTGAAGAATGGATTCTAAAAAGGCAAGAATTGGAAGCAAGTAGACTAATTAGCAGGATATTGCAGTAATTTAGGAAAGAGATGATTTTGGCTTAGACTAGGAGAATAAAGGAGATGGTTAAAGGAGGCCAGATATGGGGTACATTTTCAAGATAAATTATTATTTCCAGAGCCCTGACTGCAGAAAGTTAAAGAAATAGGATAGTTACAAGGATATTCAGGGTCAGTAGAGGGTTTTAAAGATGTGGTAATGATTAAATATACTTATAACCTGGAGGAAAAGAGCCAAGAAGGAGGAAGATTTGAAAGTTAGGAAAGTAAATACTTTTGATAGAGGAAACTATAGGAGGAAATGATAATTGGATGGAACACAGAGCATATCTAAATGAATTAGCTTTGATGAGAAGGAAGCATATGCCACTTGATGAGATGGTGAGAAGAAAAGGATGGGTATAGGATACTGCTATCTTTGTTGATGGCAGATTGAGAAAGTGAAGAAATCCATGCCTAAATACCTCTATTTTCTTTGTGGTGGGGCAATAGTGTGGTAGGGCCAAAACCAGTTTCATTTCAGAGTGACCTATGCAGTCACATGGGACCCCTACTTAGAAAGGGGTTCTGCACTTGGAGTTTTGTACTCTGACTACTGTCTTGAAATTCTTGATCATTTTACTTTTGAATTTGTTTTGTAAGCGAATTCCAACTGGAAAGTGGAGCATGTGCTCTGATTTTGGAGTAGTGGATCAGAAGTGACTCAACCCAGGCATGGTTTTGCCTCCAGTTGCCTCCCCAGGTCTGATCCTTTCCTGTCCACTCCCCTGCCCAGTAACTGCTGCCACCCTCCATCACTGACAAAGACATGGGTATGGCATGTTGAAGGGTAGGGGTCAGGTGTGCACATCTCATTCCTTAAGCAGTGGGAAACTATGATTATCTACACTCATACTGCTATGAGTGTCCTGGGAGTATCTCCGTACCTAAGGGAGTGCTGCATTCTATAGAAATTAAAGGAGCATTTCTAATGAGAACCTACTGTGTAGCACAGGGAACTCTACTGTGACAGGAAAGGATCAGACCTGGGGAGGCAACTGGAGGCAAAACCATGCCTGGGTTGAGTCACTTCTGATCCACTACTCCAAAATCAGAGCACATGCTCCACTTTCCAGTTGGAATTTGCTTACAAAACAAATTCAAAAGTAAAATGATCAAGAATTTCAATGCTCTGTGGTGACCTGTATAGGAAGGAAATCTAAAAAAGAGGAGATAAATATATACCTACAACTGATTCATTTTGTTGTACAGCAGAAACTAACACAACATTGTTAGGCGACTATATTCCAATAAAATTTAAAAATAAAAAGAACATCTTCAGAAGTTGAGACAGAAACTGCAGAACAAAGAAAAATGCTTTTATCTTCCTTTTTGAATAAATGGTCCTGCATTTTCATCTTGCACTGGGCCCTGCAAATTATGGAGCCAGCGCTGATTACAGGCCCTCTGGAGGACAGTTAGGGTTTGGAATAATGCCTCAGTGGAATCAGAGATGGAGTATGTAATAGGATCTCCAAGCAATGTTCATGCATTTGGATTGGCTCTAATTTAAACTGTAATGTGTCATCTCTAGAAGCATTCAGCATCAATTTATTCATTTCTAGTGATTTCGGAACTTGTATGATGGAAATACAATACTGAAATCAAGGAAGCAGCCTTTATGTGATTAATAAAGCTTTTTAATGGAAGAGTCACTAAGCAAAGATTCCTTGAAAGTGTTGACCCTGACACCAAAAAGTGAGAGTCCTCAAACTTCTGCAGTATTCACCTAGTCTACATTGTACATTTAGCTTTTCAAGGCTATGTGGTTTAGATTACTTCACCATCTCTGTGTGATTCTCTCCAATTGTAGGGTAATGGAGGATACAGAAACTGTTCTGACTTTTATAATATTTGTTCGAGCACTTCAGTGATTTTTGCATTAGACATAGTTGAAAAGAAAAAACAGCATTTCATAGCAAATTTCAGTCCCTTTCGCAAAGACCTAGGAAATAAGCCCAACCACTGTAAGATCAGAAAGATTTGCTCTGGTCCAGAAAGTCAATAACTCATTTGAAACATACATTTTTCTTTTAATCTTAAACTAGAAAGCTCCACTAAGATCATAAAAGTTTACTTGCTTGACTGAAGCAGCAGCATTTTGAGAGGAGGTAAGTATAAACATTAATTTGAGACTTGCAAGCTAACATTAGATTTTGTTTTGTTTGAGGCCATGTATTGGTTTCACTTTGCCTCAGGTCCCTTTAGATTGAGGAAGATAGGGTATAAAAATGCAATTTCTCAGTGATGTTACTCTGAACTACTTTATTATGCAGTTAGCTGTTTGGCCAGCAATGTGTTCAGTGACCCGCCTGATTCCCTGTGCACACAAACTTCCTTTCTTGCTTTTCTATAAAGAAGTTAGTTTCCATGACTCGAGACGAAAAACATCAAATGGGAAGTGCTTAGTGCCTCTGAGAAGCTATTTTTTGGTCTCACTTGAGTTGTTAGGGAATAGGCCTGTATCTCAAAAAATTGACCCTTACCAAAGAGAACAGTAGTTCAAGCTTCACATAGATCGAGTATTCACTGCTTGAAGCTGCTCTCTCCATCAATATTCAATTCATAAATGAAGGCAATATAGTACGTCGTGCTACATTTTGGGTCTTTGGTCTCAGCCCCTTACCAATTGTAGATACATGCATATCTCCTGCTTTGGGACAAGTACATCAAGCTGTTACATAAGACATGAGGAATTTAATATTAAGGCAAACTTGATTGTAGTTTTTTTCCAACTTTTTATCCTAGTGCAAGTAACTGGGTCTCTACCTGGTCCCTAAGACTTTTCTGATAAGCTACCAAATCTTGAGGGATGGAGACCCTGCCTTGTTCTTGTCCATTCTGACCCCAAGCTATATCCCTGTGGCTGAAGCCCTGTTACCAGCTACCAGATTTTCCTTGGTGCTACCTGCCAGCTTAGATCTTTGAGTGCCACACTCCTTAACACCTTGTGGTTGTACTCTTACATTTGAGAAATTGTTTTATCCATTAATATCACTGTGTCAGCAGCTCATCCATGCCATGTGACTGTGATTTTATTTACTTGGAGGGCATGTTTCTTCTGTGTGACAGGGTTTATTCCTATTACTTGACATTTTATCAGTTTCCCACAGTCTGCAGCACCCCAATGTGCCCTATATTTGTTAATCTTTTGGTTTTTAGTTCTGTCACAGAAAAAGACAGAACAATACACAGGAGTGTCATCAAAAGACTGTAGATTCTGGGAATTCCCTGGTGGTCCAGTGGTTAGGACTCGATGCTTTCACTACTGTGGCCTGGGTGCAATCTCTGGTCAGGATCTCGCAAGCTGTGCAGTGTAATCAAAAAGAAGGAAAAAAAAAAAAGGACTGTAGATTCAGATGTTTTGAACTTGTAGGACATTAAAAGACCATATTTTTTTCAGTAAAATGTTTTTAAGGGAAATAAAGGTGAAATCAGTATTTTGAGACAGGCAGAGAGAATGAATTTTGCAAGTTTAGAGGTAGTAGAGTGAAGTAATTAGAAATATTTTGGCTGGTTGGAAATCAGCAGAAAACATTGAGAAATATCTTAAGGACAAAAGGGAGAATTTGTTATAAAGCGGTATCTCAAGAAACTTATGGGTGTAAATGCAACTCATCTTGAGGAAGGGACTCTTGTCATCTCTGACATTTATTTTTATTTATATATCTGCTTCATTCTCTGAAGATAAGTCTTGTCAGCTTTTAAAATAATGGAACAGAAAACATGATATTTTCAAAAGCAAACATACAGTGGATCATGTAACTCCCTGCTTTAAAACCCTCCAATGGATTTCCATTGCACTTAGAATAAAATCTAAAGTCCTTAACATACTCTACGAAGTCCAGTGTTATCTGGTCCCTACCTCCTTCTCTAATCTCGTTTCCTACGACTTCTTCTTTATTCCTTTGACTTTGTAAGTAATCTGGATTATTTTGGAGTCTTTATATTTTCTGATTCCCTTACTGCTTATTATATCACCCTGTCCTACTTTTTCTAGTACAAGTTACTTCCTGAAGTTATGCTGTTCATGAATTTATCTATTTATCATCCAATACCATCTCAGTTGTGAGCTGAGCCAGGACATTGCCTGTTCTTTTCACTCTTGTAGCTTCAGTACTTAGAATTATGTGTGACCACATATTAGGGACTCAATAAACAGTTGCTATACCAATTAAAAGGCCAAGATGATTGAACATTGAGAGTCACACATCAGCAGAATGACCTGACTTAAGAGAGAAGAAAAGGCATAAACAATACTAATGTTATTTAAAATATGCAATGTCTAACAATAAGCAGTAAATAACAGGTCATAATAACTCATTTTTTTGGAATACTCACTCTCTGGCACCATTCAAAGAACTTTAATCTGTGTTACCTCATTTAATCCTCTCAATAGCCCTATGAGGTAGATGTCATTATGATCCCCATTTTACATTTGTGGAATAGAAAGCCTGAAAATGTTAAGTAACTTGCCCAAGGTCAAACAGCTGGTAAAGAGAAAGCTGGGATTCAGGATATAGATCTAAGTAATCTGAGTCCACAAAGAGTTCACTTAATTATGCATGCATATTGCCTTCCTTGGTTGCACAGCAACTCAACAAAACAAACTGGATTCTGAAGCATATTCTTCTTCATACATTCTCTAACCAGAGGTATATCTAAGATCTAAATATGTAAGCACTAACTTAAAGGTTGGAATAAATAAGTAGACCCAAGGGCAAATCAAAATTTGTGAGAGGTGGAAATCAGGCTGTTCTCAACACAAATTTAAAAAGCTCAAAATTGAATTGACCAACTTTAGGAACAGTGAAAATAAAATCACTGGAAGTAAAATGTGAAGGTAGATTTCATTTACTGTCACTAATTGGTGGTTTTTCAGCATGAAATAAACAATACTGTTTAAAAAACCCTGTGTGTGAGAGGGGGTGTGGATAATCGTCTCATATTCCACTACTTCTTCATATTTTGTCTCAAAAAAGGGCAATATTAAATTCTTGTGCATTTATAAGCATTTATCCAGCCAGTGGAAGGTCTTTTTTTTCATAGAGAACAAAATTGGTGTTGTAAAAGAACTACTAAAGTATAGATGTTGAGGTTACCCTGGCATACAACAAACCTCAGACCACAAAAAATAGAAAATGTTTGTCTTAAGGACAAGTGAAAGGGATACAGAACCATCCAATCTTAAGGACAGGTGAAAGAGATACAGAACCACCCATTAAGAGGACATTAAATTGGAAATCTTGACTCTTACTGTGAAATGTTGAATACTTTTTTTTTTAACAGTGTGTGTTATTTGCCACAAGATGGCAGTTAAGCAATTGTCATTTGAATATGGCAAAGGTAGGTAGGCAGTGTTGTGCAGAAATCTATTTTATCTCTAATGAAGTACAAGTTGAATTTCAAATTTTGCTCTGTCAGTATACACATTTGTAAAAACCATGGTACATAGGAACCTGCCATCAAATATTAATATATAGAGAGCCAAGATTTAGGGCATTTATAGATTTTTAAATTATTGGTAGAATGGTATTGATTATTAGCTTAAAAAGCCCCAGATAAGGCTTATTAAAGTCAAATCAAACATAGAAAGCACAAGCTATATGAAAAGCTATGCTGCAGTCTTGGAGAAGAATGGAAATATATAGTTTAGATGAGGGAACCAAGCTTTATTACAGCTAATTAATCATCCCAGCAATGATGCTCTTCTTGGTTGTTGAATCAACTGTTCAGTAAACCACATTAATCATTAAGAAAGCCATACCATGGGAGGAAAGCCATTTTAGAAAAGTCTATTAGGCGCAAAACATTGCTGTTTAAGCTCAGCCTTCACTATGAAATCCTTTCTCATTTCCTCTGAATTCCTATCACATCTGCTGCCCAAACCATTCCCTTTAGGCAGTGTCTGGAGCTATGGTATATCTATGTCTTTTGAAATTTTATCTTTTAGATTATAAAGTCCTTATGGGTAACAAGTCTATTTTACTTTTCTATGCTAAACATGTGGCTTACCTGGCAGAGTGCTCAGTTACAGAATAGTCATAGTAGCATGGACAGTACAGTAGAAAATTTAGAAGTGTGGACCCTGGAGCTGTCCTGCCAGGATTTATATCCCATCTCTGTGTAAGCTTAAGTTAGTTAATTTCTCTGAGCCTTAATTTTTCTCAAATGTAAAATGATTAGCAGTTAATGTAACTAAAACGTTTTAAATGGTGCCCAATATGAATTAAGTTCATTATTAGTCTTTGCTATCAGTGATTTATGTCTTGGAGAGGCCTCATATGAGAGGCCCAGGTTGCTTCTTGAGTTAGTTGCCTACTGGTAGAGTGATTAATCTTGGTACTGGGAAACCAACTGCTCTCAGCTGATAAACCCTCTGGTCATAATGATGCCGAATGATGTTTCCTTAAAAGATAGAAAGAGTTTAGTCATAAGTACCTGGAAGTCCCATAACCTGTTCTATAAGCCGTAGTTTCTCCTGTAATACTTCCAGGAATGAAGTTTTCTCCATATTGGAATTTACAGAGTTCTGTTCATATGGAGAGTCCTGCTCTCCAATGGTAAGATATGTTGTTTTGTAATGTGGTCAGCTTTGCAGAAGTGCTGGTCCAGTATTGTCTCTTGGACTGTGTCTTGTTCCAGTCATATGATGGGATGGATTGGGGCGGGGGATCGGTGGTAATGGCAAGTATTCAATATTTGTTGACTCTTTTAAGCCTTGTGGTAGGAACTTTCACATACAGTATCATATGTAATTGTCACAGTTACTAGTCATATTTTACAGCCAAGGAATCTGAAATTCAGAGAGGTGTGTAACTTTCTCAAGATCATATGACTAATGTCTTACCATGCAACACCATACAATCGTAGATATTGTATGATAGTGGAACCAGGATTTTAATCAACACTTCTAGCTAAAGAACAGGCAATTCTTCTTAAATTCCTTATATATTACCATGGGAAAAGTTGAGGTCTCTTATCCTATTCTAATAAGTGATGCCAGCTCTTCTATTATTTAAAAGCAATATACCAGTTTAGGCAATGACTGAGGCTAATCTGATCAGTTTGCTATGCAATGAGTTCATACCCATGCCCCATGATAGGTGTTATGTGTGTGTGTATGTATATATATATATATATATAAAGAGAGAGAGAGAATATACTGCATTTTCTTTATCCATTCATCTAGCGATGGACATTTAGGTTGCTTCCATTTCATGGCTATTGTAAATAATGTTTCAATGAACATAGAAATGCATGTATCTTTTCAAATTAGTGTTTTTGTATTCTTTTGAAAAATATCCAGAAGTGGAATTCCTGGATCATATGGTAGTTCTATTTTTAATTTTTTGAGAAACCTCCATTATGTTTCCTATAGTGGCTGTACCAATTTTCATTCCCACCAGGAGTGCACAGGGGTTTGCTTTTCTCCACATCTTTGCCAACACTTGTTTTTTGTTGTCTTTTTGATAATAGCTATTCTGACCAGTATGAGGCAATATCTCACTGTGATTTTGATTTGCAGTTCCCTGATGATTAGTGATGATGATCATCATTTCATGTGTCTGTTGGCTGTCAGTATGTCTTCTTTGGAGAAATGCCTACTCAGGTCCTCTGCTCTTTTTTTACTTGGATTGTTTTTTGGATATTGAGTTGTGTAATTTCTTTGTATAATTTGGATACTAGCCCCTTATCAGATATATCATTAGCAAATATTTTCTCCCTTTCAGTAGGTTACTTTTTTGTTTTGTTGATAGTTTCCTTCACTGTGCAAAAGCTTTTTAATTTTTTGTAGATTCATTTAACTTAGCTTTTGTTGCCCTTGCCTGAGGTGACAAAAAATTTTTGATAAGACTAATGTCAAAGATCATACTGCCTATTTTTTCTCCTAAGAGTTTTTTTTTAAATAAATTTATTTATTTTAGTTGGGGGCTAATTACTTTACAATATTGTAGTGGTTTTTGCCATACATTGACATGAATCAGCCATGGGTTTACTCTCCTAAGAGTTTTATGGTTTCAGATCTTACATTTAATTCTTTAATCTATTTTGAGTTTATTGTTATATGGTGTAAGAAAATAGTCCAGTCTGATTCTTTGCAAGTAGCTGTCCAGTTTTTCCACCACCATTTATTAAAGAGGCTATCTTTTCCCTATTCTATATTCTTGCCTCGTTTGTCAAAAATTAATTGACTGTGTAAACATGGGCTTGTTTAAAGATTAATTGACTACATAAGCTTGGGTTTATTTGGACTTTCTATTTTGTTCCATTGATCTATGCATCTGTTTCTATGCTAGTACCATATGTTTTTTGATTATTATGGTTTTGTAGTATAATTTTACCTCCAGCTGTGTTCTTCTTTCTCAAGATTGCTTTGGCTATTTAGGGTCTTTTATGCTTCCATACAAATTTTAGGATTATTTTTTCTAGTTATGTGAAAAATTCCACTGGCATTTTGATAGGAATTGCTTTGAATTATAGATTGCTTTGGGTAAGATGGGCATTTTAACATTAATGATTTCAACTCATGAACATGGTATATCTTTCCATTTATTTATGTTGTCTTCAATTCTTTCATTGATGTCTTATAGTTTTCAGAGTACAGATCTTTCACCTCATTGGTTAAATTTATTCTTAGGTATTGTATTCTTTATGATGCAATTGTAAATGGGATTGTTTTCTTAATTCCTCTTCTGATTGTTATTAGTGTATAGAAACTCTGTATATTTCTGTATATTGTTTGTATCCTGAAACTTTACTGAATTTATTTATTAGTTCTAATAGTTTTTTGGTGGAGTTCATAGGGTTTCTATATATAGTATCATGTCATTTGTAAATAGTGTCAATTTTTCTTCTTTGTTTCCAAATTGAATTCCTTTTATTTCTTTTTCTTCTCTTACTGCTGTGTCTAGGACTTACAATATTATTTTGAATAAAAGTGATGAGAGTGGGCATCCTTCCTTTGTTCTTGATCTTAGAGGAAATGCTTTCAGTTTTCCACCATTGAGTGTGATGTTAGCTGTAGGTGTGTTGTGAAAGTGTTAGTTATTCAGTCTTGTCCGACTCTTTGTGACCCGATGGAATGTAGCTTGCCAGGCTCTTCTGTCCATGGAATTCTCCAGGCAAGAATACTGGAGTGGATAGCCATTCCCTTCTCTAGGGTGTGTCATATAAGGCCTTTATTATATTGAGATACATACCCACTTTGTTAACAGTTTTTATTGCTAATAGATGTTAGATTTTATTAAATGCTTTTCTGCACCTATTGAGATGATCATATAATTTTTATCCTTCATTTTGTTAATGTGGTGAATCACATTGACTGATTTGTGGATACTGAACCATCCTCACATCCTTGGGAAAAATTCTACTTGATCAAGATGTTTGATCCTTTTAATGTATTCTTGAATTTGGTTTGCCAATATTTTGTTGAGGATTTTTAGCATCTATGTTCAGGAATCTTGGCCTGTAACTTTTTCATTTTTGTGTATCTTTGTCTGGTTTTAGTGTCATGGTAATTCTGACCTCACAAAATGAGTTTGGAAGCCTTCCTTTCTCTTCAGTTTTTTGGGATAGTTTGCGAAGGGTAAGTATTAAATCTTCTTTCAGTTCAGTTCAGTCGCTCAGTCGTGTCTGACTCTTTGTGACCCCATGGACTGCAGTACACCAGGCTTCCCTGTCCATCACCAACTCCCAGAGCTTGCTCAAACTCATGTCCATTGAGTCAGTGATGCCATCCAACCATCTTGTCCTCTGTTGTTCCCTTCTCCTCCTGCCTTCATTCTTTCCCAGCATCATGGTCTTTCTTACCAGTGAGTCAGTTCTTCATATCAGGTGGCCAAAGTATTGGAGCTTCAGCTTCAGCATCAATCCTTCCAGTGAGTATTCAGGGCTGATTTCCTTTAGGATTGAGTGGTTTGATCTCCTTGCAGTCCAAGGGACTCTCTAGAGTCTTCTCCAACACCACAGTTCAAAAGCATCAATTCTTTGGTGCTCAGCTTCCTTTATGGTCCAACACTCACATCCATACACGACTACTGGAAAAACCATAGCTTTGACTAGACTGACATTTGTCAGCAAAGTACTTCCTCTGCTTTTTAATATGCTGTCTTGGTTGGTCATAGATTTTCTTCCAAGGAGCAAGCATCTTTTAATTTCATTTTAAAGTTTTCTTTAAGTGTTTGGTAAAATTCACCTGTGAAGCATTCTGATCCTGCACTTTTGTTTGTTGGCAGTTTTTTGATTACTGGTTAAATTTTATATTAATAATTGGTCTTGGAATTATTGTAATATGTTCCATCCTCTGGTCTTTTTTTCTCTCACTTCCTCCCAGTATAGTTTCACTGTCACTTATATGGAGGGAGAGGCTATCCCCAGTGCTTACCATAGTGACTATATACAATAGATTTTCAAATGCTGAAATAGTTCTAGGGGATGTCAAATTAGTTTAATTTGTTGTATGCCATGAGATATTGGTGTCTGTTATATAAGGAACTGGTGGCTAAAAAATAGATAATCTCCATTAACCCCTATGAGTTATACTTGAAATAATGAAACAATCAGTATCTAGCAAATTAATTGATCAAAACCAGACAAATTATTCTCCCACAGTTTGAGGGACATAAATCATGTTGAACTGCTTTGCTACCATTTTCACCTCTGAAGAGCTGTCTCATAGAAGTGCATTTATCCAAGCCCCTCCCTCAGATGCTCAAATGAGGTAGCACATATGTAACAGTTTAACCTCAGTTATCAACTCATATTGGTGTCTGTTTTGATTGAAAGTCTCTTGTTAATATTAGCAATCTACATTCTTAACCATATCCTCTTCTTATGCCTGCCCTTAGTTTCTCAAGATGGATACAGACTAATTGAAACGTGAAGGAAACTTTCCAAGAGTTTTTTTGATTGTTTTTATCCATGAATCTCCAGCTGTGGTAAACAATTTCTGTTAATGAAAAATATTTACATTGTTACATACATCTAAATGCTTCTAAAAAATCATTTCTTTCTGAAACATGATGGCTAGTGTTAGAATTATTTCCAAAATGGAAAAGGAAAGCATTTTTAGAAATAGAAGGTTTTTTTAAAAACATGTTTTTTAATAAGGATCTTTTCAACGTTCAGAGTTATAACTACTCCCAAGAGAAACTTAAACTAATAATTATGAAATCAACATATACTTTCATTGATGGAAAATATCTTAAACAGACATTATCTTAAATAGACATCCTGCTGAGGACTTAGAAATAAGCTCATCTGTGGAGCTGCATGGGTTTTTTAGAAAATAAAATAAGCTAATTTTGTGAAGAATGTTCCCTGGCCTACCAAAAGGCAGAAAATTTCCAGAAAAAGCATTTATTTCAAAGAAAAAGATTTTATTTCTGATACATTTATAGTTGCTTTCCACTTGTCAGTATTCTCTGTTCCACCTTAGGGGATGGTCACGAGGATGTAAGAAGAAAACTTTCATAGTGCAAGTCTTAAGACAGTTTCTTTTAAGTTGGTGCAAACATAATCGTGGTTTTGGACAGTGAATTTTAAATCATTATAACTAGGCTCAAACACATCTTTATTAATTAAAATAGGAGCCATTACAATCAACACATTTTTGCCAATAAGAAATGTTTGTTTATTCCTGTAGTGTAAAAATCCATGTTTCAGGATTCGACAAATGCTTGGAAAGCATTTTCTGCCTCCTGCTGGTTGTGAAAGAACTTTCCCACACAGACAAAATTTTTTTCCTGCAAAAAGTTGTCAAGATGCTTAAAGAGGTGGTAGTTGGTTGGATGTCTCATAAGCTGAAATCAAGATTTCCAGGAGACTAAGACCAGAAACTATAAAACTCTTATATTAAAGCATAGGCAGAACATTCTCTGACATAAATCACAGCAAGATCCTCTATGATCCACCTCCCAGAATAATGAAAATAAAAACAAAAATAAACAAATGGGGCCTAATTAAACCTAAAAAGTTTTGCACAACGAAGGAAACTATAAGCAACATGAAAAGGCAGCCTTCTGAATGAAAGAAAATAATAGCAAATGAAGCAACTGACAAAGAATTAATCTCCAAAATATACAAGCAACTCATGCAGCTCAATACCAGAAAAATAAATGACCCAATCAAAAAATGGGACTGAGAACCAAACAGACATTTCTCCAAAGAAGACATACAGATGGCTAACAAACACATGAAAAGATGCTCAACATCACTTATTATCAGAGAAATGTGAATCAAAGCCACAATGAGGTACCATCTCACGCCGGTCAGAATGGCTGCCATCAAAAAGTCTACAAGCAATAAATGCTGGAGAGGGTGTGGAGAAAAGGGAACCCTCTTACACTGCTGGTGGAAATGCAAACTAGTACAGCCACTATGGAGAACAGTGTGGAGATTCCTTAAAAAACTGGAAATAGAACTGCCATCCCACTGCTGGGCATACACATCAAGGTAACTAAAATCGAAAGAGACACATGTACCCCAACGTTCATTGCAGCACTGTTTACAATAGCTAGGACATGGAAGCAGCCTAGATGTCCATCAGCAGACGAATGGATAAGGAAATTGTTGTACATATACACAATGGAATATTACCTAGGTATAAAAAAAAAGGAACACATTTCAGTCAGTTCTAATCAGCTGGATGAAACAGGAGCCTATTATACAGAGTGAAGTAAGCAGAAAGAGAAACCCCAATACAGTGTATTAATGTATACATGGAATACATTATATACATACATGTATATATATGGAATTTAGAAAGACGGTAATGATGACCCTATATGCAAGACAGCAAAAGAGACATAGATGTAAAGAACAGACTTTTGGACCATGTGGGAGAAGGCAAGGGTGGGACGATATGAGAGAATAGCATTGAAACATGTATCTTACCATATGTAAAATAGATAACCAGTACAAATTTGATGCATGAAGCAGGGCACCCACAGCTGGTGCTCTGGGACAACCCAGAGGGATAGGGTGGGGAGGGAGGTGGGATGGTGGGACACATGTACACCTATGGCTGACGCATGTCTATGTATGGCAAAAACCACAATATTGTAAAACAATTAGCCTCCAATTAAAATAAATTGATTAATTTAAAAAAGGTTGCTGGGAGAAATATCAACAACCTCAGATATGCAGATGATACCACTTTAATGACAGAAAGTTTAGAGGAACTAAAGAGCCGCCTGATGAAAGTGAAAGAAGAGAGTGAAAAAGCTGGCTTAAATCTCAACATTCAAAAAACAAAGGTCATGGCATCTGGTCCCATCACTTCATGGCAAATAGATGGGGTAAAAGTGGAAACCGAGATTTTCTTTCTTGGCCTCCAAAATAGCTGCAGACAGTGACTGCAGCCATGAAATGAAAAGATGCTTGCTCCTTGGAAGAAAAGCTATGACAAACCTAGATAGTGTATTCAAAAGCAGAGATATCACTTTGCTGACAAAGGTCCATCTAGTCAAAGCTGTGGTTCTTCCAGTAGTCATGCACAGATGTGAGAGCTGGACTATAAAGAAGGTTGAGCACCAAAGAATTAATGCTTTTGAACTGTGGTGTTGGAGAAGACTCTTGAGAGTCCCTTGGACAGCAAGGAGATCAAACCAGTCCATCCTAAAGGAAATCAACCCTAAATATTCATTGGAAGGACTGATGCTGAAGCTGAAGCTCCAATGCTTTGGCCACCTGATGCAAAGAGATAAATCACTGGAAAAGATGCTGGGAAAGATTGAGAGCAAGATAAGAGGGCGACAGAGGATGAGATGGTTGGATGGCATCACTGACTCAATGGACCTGAGTTTGAGCAAACTCCAGGAGATAGTGAAGGACAGAGAAGCCTGATGTGCTGCAGTCCATGGGATCGGCAGAGTCGGGACACAACTTAGCGACTGAACAAGTCAGTTGTCAAGAGGTCAGGTGAATATGACAGATGAGTCAAAACTTTGTAGCCCAATTTGTTCAAGTTTTCTAGTGTTGGTTGTGCGGTCAGGCATTGTCACAGAGAAGAATTGGGTCATTTCTGTTGACCAATGCTGGCTGTAGGCATTGCAGTTTTTGATACATCTCATCGACTTGGTGAGCATACTTCTCAGATGTAATGGTTTCACTGAGATTCAGAAAGCTGTAATAGATCAGACCAGCAGCAGACCACCAAATAATGACCATGACCTTTTTTTGGTGCAAGTTTGGCTTTGGGAAGTGCTTTGGAGCTTCTTGGTCCAACCACGAGCTGGTTATTGCTGGTTGTCATATAAAATCCACTTTTCATCGCAGGTCACAATCTGATTGAGAAATGGTGCATTGTTGCTGTGTAGAATAAGAGAAGATGACATTTCAAAGAGAGGATTTTTTTTCATTTTTGCTAAGCTCATGAGGCACCTACTTTTCGAGTTTTTCACCTTTCCAATTTGCTTCAAGTGCTGAATGACCATAGAATGGTCGATACCGAGTTCTTTGGCAACTTCTCATGTAGTTTTCAGAGGCTCAGCTTTGATGATCCTCTCAATTGGTCATTGCCAATTTCCAATGGCCAGCCACTGCGCTCCTCATTTGCAAGGCTCTCGCCTCCTTTGCAAAACTTCTTGAACCATCAGTGCACTGTACACTTGAACCATCAGTGCACTATTCTTGGGCCAAATGCGTTGCTAGTGTTGTGCATTGTCTCTACCGCTTTACAACCCATTTTTAACTCAAATAAGAAAATAGCTCAAATTGCTTTTTGTCTAACATAATTTCCCTAACGTAAAGTAAATATAAAATAAATAGCAAGTAATGTCAATAGCAACAAAACATAAAGTGAGAAATGCACATTAAAATGATGTATAACATAACCACATTTATTTAAAAGCATATTCCAGTATCAAAAGGCAAAAGTCAACAATGCAAAACTGCAATTACTTTTGTACCGATCTAAATATTACTCAACCTATTCAGCTGTAGAAGAGGGATGAAATAAATACTGATTGGCTACCTACTTTGTATACATCACTATGCTAGACACTGAAGGCAATACAAGGATGGATAATTTGAATATTGACCTCGAGCAGCCCATATACTATTGGGAACATGAAATATGTTATCAAGTTAAAATATGTGATGCAGATAGGATGCCCACAGACTGGTCACCAAGTTCAAAGACCGTATCCTAATACAGTGCATTTGTGAAATGCTTTACAAGTCAGTTCCTACCAATAATTTTTAAGTTGCTGGAGGTTCTAAACAATTTACTAAAAACATAATTATTTTAACACTACTACCTCTGCCACTTGCAGATACTCACGTTTTGTTTTGCAAGAAAAAGTGGAATGTGGCAGCTGTGTGAGTCTTTGGCTCAGTGACTCCTCAGCAAGTGTGCAGGTAGGCTTTCTTGACCTTCTGTCCAGTTCTTGCACAGATGTCAGGGGTATACAAGACGTTAAGAAAAGAGAAATGGGGTGCAGAGCATGGAAACAGGGGTACAAATGGAATCTTATATCATTCTGAAAATATTTCTTTCTCTAGGAATTATGTTTCCATCTTTTAATTGTCCTGTCTTGGGTCTCTTTGGTATCCATGCTTTCCAGGCAAATGACCTAAACAGCTCCAGTTACTTTCCAGTCACCTTTAGAATGCTTTCAGTCATGGTACAAACAGCGCAAAAAGTACAAAATAGCACATAAATAGAAGGTGTCAGAACCAAGCTGAGCACTGTATGCCTCTGCAAACTTTGAGGTTTGCATATCCAGTAACTACTTCCACCCCAAGCATAGTTCTGTGTGTTTCTGTGTATGTGTAGAGGGTGTGGGGAGGAGAGACAATCTACATCAGATGATCCACTTCCTTCCTTTCTAGTTATAGAAATAGTTGAAAGTATGACTTCATGGATTCCAGAAGGAACAAATGTACTATACATTTGCAGGGGCAGTGTTTTCACAGAGGACTGTAAATAATCCTTCTAAAAGTACTATTTGGGTAAGGTGAGATAATCTCTCTTGTTTTGAGAAACTGAGGCTTGAAGGAGTTAAAGCCTTGGCCAAAGCCATACATCTTGTAGAATATGGCTGCTTATTATCTTTCTTTCCTGTCCAAGTCAGTAGTGGGACAAATAGTCATTCTTCTGTAACTCTTGTTTTTTTCTCTTCCTCCTAGTACTTTCTGTCTTTTCCCAACTTTACAGGCCACACCTATACCTCACTTTGTTGATACTGGCAGACAACCAGGCTTGGGGTAATGTCTAACAACAAAGTTCCTTTGTACTCACAAGTCTTTTTGCTTATGGTATCAGTGAGGCACCTTGTCCTAGATATAGTAGAATATCTTTTCAAAGCAAAGACATTTTCCCCCTTTATCTTTCCATATGCTATTATATCAAGGAATAGCCATAGAGACCATTCACTTTCTCAAGGCCACCATTCATTGCTAACTTCCTGACCACTGATATTGGGATTTTCCTCACCTCAATCTTGTCTTATAAAAGCAGAATTGTGGCAGGTGCTCACAGCTGACCCACTCTTGAATACACATAGCACCTTTCCCTAAACCTTGAGTAGCAGGCTCACGGGGACTCCCTGACTGGTACTCCATTAACCTTTATGCAATTTTCATTACTTTTCCCTGATCAGCTCACAGAGGTGGTCAAGAAAGCCTTGCTTTGTTTGTCAGGGGGAATTACTTGTTTTTTCTTCTCATGTTTTGAGTTTCAGTGTATGTCTGATATATTGAAGCCACCTGTGTCCCCTTTAGTTTATTTCTTGTGGAAATATGATTATTTCATATTTTACACAAATTCAAAGTCTTTATCCAAATACTATCTCTGACATCTGTCATATTATTCCATCCATTCTATTGTAGCACATTATACCTAGTAGAATTTCAATTAATGTTTGGATCTGGATTCCTCAAGATGGTTATAGCAATTTTGAAGTGCACAGGGGAGAATGTCTACCACTGGAAAATCTCAGGGTGAGAGTGAGGAGAAACTAAGGGGATGATGAATCAGTAGAAAGCCTACTGGATGGAGTGCCTCTGTTGGACTTCCATCTATGCTATTGAGTCTAAAAATTCTGACCTTCTTAGGAAATTGATCTCTACCCATTTGCTCCTAATTGTTAATGGACTACATAGTAAGCATGGTCTAAGTATTTCCCTTTCTCTATTTGTACTAAGTCCTTTCTGTCTTATATATCTGTAGAAATCTTGGTGGGTGGGGCTGTAAGATAAGGTTGTCTTAACTCCCTCACTAAGACTCAGGTGCTGCTGCTGCTGCTGCTAAGTAGCTTCAGTCGTGTCCGACTCTGTGCAACCCCATAGAGAGCAGCCCACCAGGCTCCTCTATCTCTGGGACTCTCCAGGCAAGAATACTGAAGTGGGTTGCCATTTCCTTCTCCAATGCATGCATGCATGCTAAGTCGCTTCAGCCGTGTCTGACTCTGTGTGACCCCATGGACAGCGGTCCACCAGGCTCCTTGTCCATGGGATTCTCCAGGCAAGGATACGGAGTGGCTTGCCATTTCCTTTTCCAAAGACTCAGGTGATTAGGTTTTAATACTAGGATTCTGGGACTGCTTCTCTTCACATTGTAATAAAGCAATCACTATGCAGCTTTAGCAAATGGCATGAACAGGTGAATATGTGCTCAGATGATCTTTAGCCAGAATATCGATTCTGCTAGGAATTAGAATCCTGTTGCCTATGGACAAAGAAGGATCAAGATGGGATCATCCAGAAACTCTGAATAGCCTGGCAACAGGATGGCTCAATAAGAGCATATTGGGTTTTGGAGCCAACTTTTTGAAAGTTGGGCACTAAAACTGAGTGAAAGTTCAGGGCCCAGCTTGTGTGAGCTGAGTCAGTCATTTATTGCCTTGCATTTTGCTGATTGCAGGGAGAAGTTGATGGTGGCAGCATGCTGCCTTTCTCTTCTAATTGGCAGACAAAAGCACCAAAGAATAATTAAATATCACTGAGCCAGCTTGGAACTTGTTATTGTTTAGTTGCTAAGTCATGTCAACTCCATGCACTGTAGCCTGCCAGGCTCCTCTGTCCATGGGATTTCCCAGGCAAGAATACTGGAGTGGGTTGCCATTTCCTCCTCCATGGGATCTTCCCAACCCAGGGATTGAACCCACATCTCCTGCTTGGTAGGTAGATTCTTTACCATTGAGCCTCCAGGGAAGCCCAGCTTGGAACTTAACGGAACAGGAATTGCCCAAATGAATGAAGAAAGAAGACAAGATTTCACCCAATTCATTCTCTGCTATGTTACTGTAAGTCCTAAAGGGCAGTATCAGTGTAGTGGGTATGGAAATGGATTGTTCAGGTTGACGTGTGGTACTTGTAGATACCTCATAGATGAGAATCCTCCAAATTAGAATCAGTCAGCTTTCATTACAGACAACTGGAGAATCTTTTTTTCAGCAGACTGAAAAAGAAAACTGCTACTGCCAAAGAGTTGTTAAATAAATACCTGCCTTGCTGGAGAATGAAGCAAAGCTGGATGGACTGCCAGGCTTCTGACTAATTTATCACATGATAGACCTGACAGAGGAGAAATCCTCACTTAATGGGAAGGCAGATGTTGGGATGTGTCCACACTGACAGCTCATCTAACTAAATTATTTGTTTTTCAAGTCACAAGTTTAGTTGGTATTACCTTAATAGTCCAAATGTTTGCTTTAAAAATTGCAGTGCATGTTTAAAAAATGTAACAACTATTTCATTTATTGTAATTAAAACAGACCTCTTTTTTTCCCCAAAGGAGCTATTAAAATAGATGTTTTCAGAACATATCTTCTTTTTTTTTATAAGTTTATTTATTTTAGTTGGGGGCTAATTACTTTACAATATTGTAGTGGTTTTTGCCATACACTGACATGAATCAGCCATGGGTTTACATGTGTTCCCCATCCTGAACCCCCCTCCCCACCTCCCTCCCCATCCCATCCCTCTGCGTCATCCCATTGCCCCAGCCCTGAGCATTTGTCTCATGCATCGAACATGAAATGGTGTTCTGTTTCACATATGATAATGTACATGTTTCAATGCTATTGTCCCAGAACGTCCCACCCTCACTTTCTCCCTCAGAGTCCATAAGACTGTTCTATGCTTCTGTGTCTCTTATTCTGTCTCGCATATAGGGTTATCGTTACCATCCTTCAAATTCCATATATATGCATTAGTATACTGTATTGGTGTTTTTCTTTCTGGGTTACTTCACTCTGTATAATGGGCTTCAGTTTCATCCATCTCAATAGAACCGATTCAAATGTATTTTTTTTAATGGCTGAGTAATATTCCATTGTGTATACGTACCACAGCTTCCTTATCCATTCGTCTGCTGATGGACATCTAGGTTGCTTCCATGTCCTGGCTATTATAAACAGTGCTGCGATGAACACTGGGGTACACGCGTCTCTTTCAATTCTGGTTTCCTCGGTGTGTATGCCCAGCAGTGGGATTGCTGGGTCATAGGGCAGTTCTATTCCCAGTTTTTTAAGGAATCTCCACACTGTTCTCCATAGTGGCTGTACTAGTTTGCATTCCCACCAACAGTGTAAGAGGGTTCCCTTTTCTCCACACCCTCTCCAGCATTTATTGCTTGTAGACCATATCTTCTTAACTTTCAGTTAGACATGCATAAACCCACTTTCGGGAATGTAGACTAACTATCACCAAAGTTCTTTCAAAACATTTCAAATGTCTTAACAATCTTGGGAAAAAAGCCAAAACCAAAGGGAGAGTTTTCAAGGTTGTCGGCACTTTTTACTACTGGAATGGTCCCTGATGTAGACATGCACCCACTTTCGGGATGCCTACCATTTCTATTTCCAGTTTTGTCTAGAAGATCTTAGCCTTTACATTCAGACTTATCAAGTTGCAATATGTCATTTTGAAAATGGTGACCTCTGAACGCACATGTCATTATCCAGAATACCAGATTATATCCTTGAAGTATTTTTCATGTTTCTGAAGAAAATAAAAAGCATTTAGAATCAATAGATTTTAGACATCTACAAAGAGAAAGCCCAAGTTTAGTCTCAATGGTAAATACTTAGGTTCATTGTGAGGAGGCAGGTATAAGGGTTCTTTTAAGTGGCATCCACAGAAAGCCATATTAATCCAGATCTAAAAAGGCATACAAAAAAAAAGCTTTGCTAATATTAAATAAAACAAACTCTAGAAAAGGCAGCAGCTATCATTCTATTCTTGCCTTTTGTGGACTTAGATTTTATGCATTTATTCTCTTTTGTTTTTTACCCTTAAGAAAACTTCCTTCTAGCTACCCTTAGAAATTTCACTTGTGCAAAAGGACTTGAATCAGACTGATAGTTCTCTAAGCATTACCTAGAGGACTTTCTAAAATACAGACTGCTGAGCACCAGCCCCCAATTTTTTGATTCATTTGGGAACTACTACTAACAAGTTTCCTGATGCTGCAGATTTTGTGGGTTCAGGAACTATACATGGAGAACACCTGAATTCAAATAAGGAAGGGTAACAGAGATTTTGTATTTTTAGCTAATTAGAGGACAGAATTGGAGAAGGCAATGGCACCCCACTCCAGTACTCTTGCCTGGAAAATCCCATGGACGGAGGAGCCTGGTAGGCTGCAGTCCAAGAGGTCGCCAAGAGTCGGACACGACTGAGCGACTTCACTTTCACTTTTCACTTTCATGCATTGGAGAAGGAGATGGCAACCCACTCCAGTGTTCTTGCCTGGAGAATCCCAGGGACGGGGGAGCCTGATGGGCTGCCGTCTATGGGGTTGCACAGAGTCGGACACGACTGAAGCGACTTAGCAGCAGCAGCAGTAGAGGACAGAATCTAATGTTTATTCACCTATAGCATGGAGACTGAGTTTCTAATGACTTGGCAAATGGAAATTTAAGCTATCAGTTCGATGGATAGTTTAATATCTGCTCTTTGCCAGGCACTATGTTAGGTGTTAGAAATACAACATAAACAAATTAGACAAGTCTAATTCATGGCATCTGGTCCCATCACTTCATGGAAAGTAGATGGGGGAAACAGTGGAAACAGTGTCAGACTTTATTTTGGGGGGGCTCCAAAATCACTGCTGATGGTGATTGCAGCCATGAAATTAAAAGACGCTTACTCCTTGGAAGGAAGGTTATGACCAACCTAGATAGCATATTTAAAAGCAGAGACATTATTCTGCCAACAAAGGTCCGTCTAGTCAAGGCTATGGTTTTTCCAGTGGTCATGTATGGTTGTGAGAGTTGGATGGTGAAGAAAGCTGAGTGCCGAAGAATTGATGCTTTTGAACTGTGGTGTTGGAGAAGACTCTTGAGAGTCCCTTGGACTGCAAGAAGATCCAACCAGTCCATCCTAAAGATCAGTCCTGGTTGTTCATTGGAAGGACTGATGTTGAAGCTGAAACTCCTATACTTTGGCCACCTCATGCAAAGAGTCGACTCATTGGAAAAGACCCTGATGCTGGGAAGGATTGGGGGCAGGAGGAGAAGGGGACGACAGAGGATGAGATGGTTGGATGGCATCACTGACTCGATGGACATGGGTTTGGGTAGACTCCGGGAGTTGGTGATGGACAGGGAGGCCTGGTGTGCTGCGATTCATGGGGTCGCAAAGAGTCGGACACTACTGAGCGACTGAACTGAACTGAACTGAATGGACCTCATAGAGTTTTCATTCTAGTAAGGAGTGACAGACAACAAAGAAATATTGAAATGTACTGGATAATGATAGATTCTATGAAGAAAAGTAAAATCAAGTAAAGGGATAGAAAGTGACAGGGGTGGGGTACTAATCTGTAAAAGGTGGTCTAGGGAAACTCTTTGAAGAAGGGACATTGAATAAAGACTATAAAGACAAATGAAGTAAAAGAGTAAACCATGAAAATGACTTGGGGTAAAGCTTTCTAGATAGAAAAATGGACAGGCCCTGAGGTTTATTTTGAGTGTTTTCTGTCACTGTGGCTAGAGAAGGCTGAACAATGAATGAATGATGAAATGAATGACAGAAAATAAGGTCAGTGGGTTAACAGGAGCCTGGTCATGTAGACCCTTGCAGGCTATCATAAGGACTGGATTTTACTGTGAACAAGATGAGACTTGAGCAATACAAAAATTAGACAATATGTGGAAGATGGCTTGAATCTGTCATTTTAATTTAGATGATTTGATATTGTGTATAGATAGTCATTTATGGCATTAAATTATGAAAATTTCCACATCACAAAATTTCCCATTGTTATTCTTTTCCCCAAGGACAACTTTAGACAAATCATTTGAATCTAATAACAACAATGGTGAAAATGAACTAGTATAAATCCTTGGAGCTTAGTTGACTTCCATTTAGAGAGACAGCATTCATGAACAACAGCAAAAATAGAGTGTTATTAATGTCATACCAGACATCTGACCAGAGAACTTTGGAAACCTGGTAAGATAAGGAAGGTATAAAGAAAGGTGACTCCTAAATTTGATTTTGAAGTGCGAGTTTTCATGTTGGACTAGGGAACGAAGATATTGTGGAAATAGCAAGAGAAGTAAAATTAGAAGTGGAGCCTGAAAATGTGACTTGAATTTCTGCAATCTTGTGATAAAACTTTAATGGATGAGGAGTTGCTTCTTATAGATGAGCAAAGAAAGTGGTTTCTGGACTTGGAATCGACTCCTAGTGAAGATGTTGTGAAGACTCTGAAATGACAATAAAAGATTTAGAATCATACATAACCTTAGTTTATAAAGCAGCAGCAGGGTTTGAGAGGATTGACTCCAATTTTGAAAGAAGTTATGCTGCGGGTAAAATGCTAGTAAACAGCATTACATACTACAGAGAAACTGTTCATGAAACAAAGAGTCAAGTGATGCAGCAAACTTCATTTTTGTCTTATTTTAAGAAATTGTCACAGCCACCCCAACCTTCAGCAACCACCACACTGAGCAGTCAGTAGCCACCAACAGTGAGGCAAGACCCTCCACCAGCAAAAAGATTGTGACTTGCTGAAGGCTCTGATGATGGGTCACAGTTTTCAGCAATAAAATATTTTAAAATTAAGGTATTTACATTGTTTTTTTAGACATAATGATACTGCACACTTATTAGATTACAGTATAGTTTGTGCCTTGCTTTATTGAATTTCTGCTTTATTGCGGTGATCTGTGGTCTGGAACCAAACCCTCAATATCTCCAAGGTGTGTTTGTACTCAGGTTAGGTAGGTTTCAGTGGTGGAGGCAATAGAGCATTGTAGTTCTGAGATGAGATAGATCAGGCTTAAGTTCTGGGTGTGTAATACTCTATTCATGTAACTTATTCAGGTAAGTTACTTAACCTCCATGTATTTCAGTTCTTTCAGCTATAAATTGGGGGTGATCATCGTGTTGAACTCATAGTGTTATTGAAGGCTAATGTGAGATAATTAATATAAAGAACTTACCCCAGTTCATGGTGAACAATAAGTGTTCCAAAAGAGGTTTATGTTTGCTCGTATTAACAATGCATGTGTAGGTTTTCTCTCAATCACAGTGATTGATTCCTGGGCTTTTCACTCATGCTTGTTTTTTGTGTTTGCCATAAACAGTCCCATTTCTCTATATAATGCAAAACAATCTATTTTACCCTTACTTTATGATTTCACTCATTAAATGAATAAACAAAAAAATAAAAATAAAACAGGAAAATAATTTTTTTGGTATTAACTCAAGTCGGAACTTGAGTCAACCCATGAACTTCCAAGATGACTCTTAGAATTTTTAGCAGTCAATAAGTGTGTCATTTCAGATGCTAGGGCTATGCCTAGTTTCCTTTTAGGATCAGAGAGTTGTTTCACTCAGTTTCTGGTTGAGGATTGAAATGTCTTTTGAATGGTGGGGTAGGCAAGAGGTGAGGGAATTCCCCTCACACAGGTCACCATTGTCCATTCATCCATATCCAGTGGGGTCTAGTGGCTATTTGTCCAACTGTATTTATGACTAAAAAGTAATGATACATACATCCGAATGATGCTATCTCATTGGAAAATTCATACCTAGTTCAGTAGTTGTGGCATCATCCAAATTATTTTTAGAACTTGTCATTTTTTATTGTCTTCAGGGAAATTTGTTCCTTCTCCCTTTTTTTCTTGCACATATACCCACACCCAGATGTTATTTCATGTTCTTGAACAATATTAAGCTCCAAATGGTAGTACATGGCTAGATTACTTTATTAATATTCTTCATCAAATTTATTACTATTTGACATATTCATGCATCTTTAAGTGTCCCTCTCAGCTCCAAGGAGGAAGCCAAGATATATAAACAAGTTACACATGAAAGATTAGTTTCTGCCAAGGCAGTTTCTAAGTCTGCTACTTATAATGAGAACTTAATTCCACCCTTATCTGTGTGCTGAGCTCACAGTCCTTATATCATCTTGATTAGACTTAGGGTGGAGGTTGTAATGTCGTCATCATCATCATCTCAGCTTTGAAGATTAAAATATTTTTTTCTAGGGATCAAATCCTCCCCCAAGTATATGAATATTTTCCCATGAGGAAATCCAAAAAAAATATGCTGTAGGAACTGTTCACCAACTGATGCCATTAAGTGAGGCAAGCTACTGTGTGAGAGAAAATATTTGTAATCTATCAATCTGGCAAAAAATTTTTATTTGGAATGTATAAATAACTTCTACAAATCAAAAAAGAAAAAGGACAAACCAAAAGAAATATGTGGGCAAAAGAGCTGAACAGACACTTGATAAAAGAAAGTATCCAAATAAGCAATAAACATATTAGAGGATGCTCAAACCAGTCAATCCTAAAAGAAATCAATCCTGAATATTCATTGGAAGGATTGATGCTGAAGCTGAAGCTCCAGTACTCTGGCCCCCTGATGCGAAGTGCTGACTCACTAGAAAAGACCCTGATGCTGGGAAAGATTGAAGGCAGGAGGAGACGGGAATGACAGAGGATGAGATGGTTGGATGGCATCACCGACTCAACGGACATGAGTTTGAACAAGCTCCAGGAGGTGGTGAACAGGGAAGCCTGGCGTGCTGCAGTCCATGGGGTCGCAGAGTTGGACATGACTGAGTGACTCAACAACAACAGCAACAGCAACAGTGGTCACTGTGTGCGTGCTAAGTCACTTCAGTCGTGTCCAGCTCTTTGTAACCCTATGGACTGTAACCCACCAAGCTCCTCTGTCCAAGGGATTCTCCAGGCAAGACTCACTGGAGTGGGTTGCCGTGCCCTCCTCCAGGGGATCTTCCCAACCCAGGGATTGAACTGCAAAATAGGACCACAACAAAATATTAGTATACAGTATTATGGTTAAAAATTAAATTGGGTGAATAATACCACCTCGGTGAGAGTGTGGAACAACTGGAACTCTCACACATTGCTAGTGGAAGTATAAACTACTATAATCACTTTTGAAAAATATTTGGTAGTATTTAAAATGTTTAAAAATTATGGTAAAAATATACATAACATAAAATTTACTATCTTAATCGTTTTTAAATGTACAGTTCAGTGGTATTAAGTACATTCACATTGCTGTACAACTATTTCCACCATCCATCTCCAGAACTCTTTTAATCTTGCAAAACTGAAACTCTGCATCCATTAAACAACAACTCCCTATTCCTCCCTCTCCCCCAGCCTCTAGCATCTAACATTCTACTTTCTGTTTCTATGAAGTTGATTACTCTAGCTATATCACATAAGTGGAATTATACACTATTTGTCTTTCTGTGACTACTTCATTTCACTTAGCATAATATCCTTAAGTTTCTTCAGTGTTGTGGCATGTCAGAATTTCTTTTTAAGGCTGACTAAGATTCCATTGTATGTATGTGCCAGATTTTGTTTATTCATTTCTCTGTCCATGGACAGCTGAGTTACTTCCAGTCTTTGACTCTTGCGAATAATATTGCTATGAACATGGGTGTACAAATATCTGTTCAAGATTCTGCTTTTAGTTCTTTGGGGTTGGTAGTGTTTTTCTTAAAAAGCTAAATACCTTTCTATAACCTAACAATTCCACTTTTGTGTGAGGAATGCTTATGTCAATAAGAAAATGTGGAATAACATGCATAGTGGTATTATTCATAATCACTCTACAATAGAAATAATCCAAATATCCTTCAGTAATAGAATACATACATGAACTGAGGTATAGCCACACTATATTATAATATTACATAGCAATAAACAGAACAAGAACATGGATTAATTAAAAAAATTTTGGCCATGCTGCAAGGCATGCAAGGATCTTAGTTCCCCAACAAGGTTTTGAATCCACACCCCCTTCAGTGGGAGCACAGAGTCTTAACTACTGGACTGCCAGGGAATTCTCAAGCATGGGTTACTTTAAAAACATGATGCTGAGAAAAAGACAAGATACCCAAGAGTATATAATGTGTGCTTTTACTTATAAAAGTTCAAAAACTGTCAAAACTAGTCTATGTTAATATTGCTTAGAAAAAATGTTTTTTTTGTGTGGGAGAAGCGTTCTGACTGGTAGTTAGTATAAAGGAGCCTTCTGAGTTTCTTGAAATGTTCTACATCTTGATTTCAGTGGTGCTTCCATGGATGTACACATATGTACATTAAATTAATTTGCATACTTAAGATTTGTATACTCTGCTGTGGTTATTCATCAGTTTAAAAGAGGAATCTGAGCACACTTTGTTGAACAGCAGCATCACTGAAATAAATCCACAAAGTGCTACTTTAAAGAGGCAATATGATCATATTGGTTCTGCCATGTTTATTAGAGACAAGAATATTACTTTATAGTCACTCCTATTGGGTCCTATCCATAGTCTGCAATCCAAGAAATAAAAACAAGTATATTTCTGGTGAAAATATCAGAACATGATGATTTAGAAACTTAATCTTGGGCTTTGGCCTTTGTAAAATACCAAGTAGTCATTGTTAACTAGTTTAATGCCCAGTACTACCGAACTCAGGAAACCTTTTTAAACACTCCCATCCCATTGATTGTCTTTATTTTACCAGTAATTAAAAAGAGTAAACCACTGCCTTTCACTCCTTTTAAGGTTGAGAGGTGACCATCTGAATTCTATTTAATGCTGCATTTGTATTTGGTTATGGTTCAAAATATGTTCCTTTAATCATGAAATGGAGGATTGTTTTTAGATGCCGGATATCATATGCTATTTTAGACTCTTTCCAAATTGTGAACATTAATTTTTCTTATATACCAGTCTTTCCTCAGCTGTTTCATTGACTTGGCTTTTTCCCCATAATTCACTAAGTAAAGAGTTAGCATTAGTCATTGTTTGTGAAGAACATTCAAGCTTTAAATCTCAATTTCCTACTAATAAATGTGGAGAAAATTAGTAGATATAATGTTACAACACATGTTAAAAGAACAAATGTTAACATGCTACTTCAGATCTATATGGCATTCGGTTAGTGTTTTTTAATTAATATTTAGAAGAAACAATTTTCTTACATGATGAACTCTCCAGGGAAAGGGAGAAAAGGCATGCAATAAATACCAACTTTCTTCTACCCCAGATTATGAATATTTTGAGAAACAAAACAAAGACTAATATGGATATGCGATACCACATTTACTGGGAAGTTCCAATTTGAGGATTAGTCTTTAGGCTTAGTATCCTAATGAGGCTGCTCACTGATCCCCAGAATTAGGCAAATATACCCACCCAGTCTTAGACAGAACTGTATAGGGGTAGGCCTCCCCACTGCAAGTGCAACCACATGTATAACCTGTGATCTTGTTGTATGCTGACAAAGTAACACAAGCAACATACTCTATTTTTTGAATTTCTGTCTTGTCTATGCTGTTTTTAATTTTAAAAATCGGAAGTCCTCCCGTTATGATTTTCTGGAATGTAAAATCATATGCATTAGATGCCACCATAGGAAATATGAGTACACTTTCCCAAAGATAATCTGGAGATACAATAAGTTGCTCCCAAAATATAATTAATTTCTACATGAAAGCAAAATAAAGCTTTAAATTACACCCCCATTTTTCAAAAGAAGGAAAGAACAGTAATATATGAAGAGCATATTCTATGAGCTAGATATTGTGTTCCAGAGACTTTTCATGGATTATTTACAAAAATTTCATGAGGAAGGTGGCATGATCCCCATTTGGATAAAAAGAGAAAGTGACTTACTTGAAGGTGACTACTAAGTGATGAAGCAGAATTTAAACCCAAGCATGTCTGACTTCAGAGCCTATACTCTTTTTTTGTTGTTTGTTTTTTGTCAGGTTAAAAACATGGAATGTAAGATGGGGAATTTTTTTCCATAGCTTAGATGAAATTAGAAATTCCTGGCTTTATCAGCTACAGTTTATTGGCTATAATCAGGTATAATGTTATATACTATTTTCTGGCAATTTTGGTGAAAGTGCTGCCCCTTGGACTCCACTGACCTAGTCTTCCAAGCAGCGGACCAGATCATATCAGACTAAATGACTCTGTGACGTCTGCCAAATTTGATTCAAAGACTAAGAAAATTGTTGGCAATGACAAAGTACTGTCAAGATTTTGCCAAAGACAGTAGGTGCTAAATATCATGTTACACTTAGGCCTTCCAGCCAAATGTTATAAATTCCCAACTTCTAGCCCAGTGCTTCCCAAAATATCCTAAAATATTTCTCAGAAACATGGTAATGCCTTTTCTGGATCCCAGGGTTTTAGATAGACCTTTCAAGATTCCTAGGGCTTCCCTCGTGACTCAGATGGTAAAAGAATCTGCCTGCAATACAGTTCGATCCTTGGATGGGGAAAATCCCCTGGAGAAGGGAATGGCTACCCCCTCCAGTATTCTTGCCTGGAGAATCCCATGGACAGAGGAGCCTGGCAGGCTACAGTCCATGGGGTCGCAAAGAGTCAGACGTGACTGAGTGACTAACACTCTTCATACTCTTTGAAAATTCCTAGCAGCTTCTTCTCTGTTGCTTTCACTAATTGCCTCAAAGAATGCTAGAATTTGTGCCCTTATGGGTAATTATAACTCATTTGAACTGAGAAAAAATACATAGAAGTATAGATGCGCTTGTGTTTTGAGGTCTAGTGGTATCTTTATTTTAGAGAAAAGAGAAAAGAAAAGAAATAGCCAAATCTGTCATGACACAGCATAATCTTAAACCATTGTAACTATGCCAGCCAGCCAGCTGTTTTAAGTACACTGTATTCAATTACCTGAATATCCAGCAGAAATCTAATCTGCCACTGAATAAGCAAAAGCAAAGGCAAAAAATCCATTTGTTTGATCAAATTTTAAAATTTCTATCAAATGTGTTTCAAAACTGCATTTGATTAAAAAAAAAAACAACTAGAGAGAAAATCTAGTTTTGAAATGATTCTGAGTCGAATGGCTTAATGATTAAGGAAAATTATCACATGTGTTAGGATTCTCAGTTGAAAGCAGCTGAGCCTGACTCTTGATTTAAACAGAAGAGGAATGTACAGAATTGATGGGAAGACTGAAGAACTAAGCTAATGAACTGTAAACCAAAGATAGTACTAGACTATCAGTATGAGAAAAGTGCAATGAAAGTCAAGAGGAAGGAGTGGTTGATTCTGGGTAGGATGAGTTTCCCACTTTACGGAAGAAGCATTATTTGAACCAAATGTTCTCTCTGCCTTACAAACATTTAAATATGTGGCTTATCTTCTCTCCAAGATCAAAGTTCCCTTATAGGAACTGTCCCTTATAGGAAACAAAATAGAGATTTTCTATTTTGTCAGCACCTAGTGTAATTAATCGTATGCATTTAAGATGATTCATGTATTTATTAAACACCTGCTCTATGCTGGGCACTGTGTACTACTTACTAGAGATAATGAAATGACCCAAAGAAGGCTTGACTTCATTCCTCCATGGAGCTTACAGTCTAATGGATAAAACAGACATTCAAATGATCACGTTAATGAATGCACAATTACAAACTGTCAAAAGTGCTATGAGGGAGAAGACAACAGTGCCTTGAAAGCATGCAACAGGTGGACCTAGCCTTGTCTCTGGGAAGTGGAAGACCTCTCTGCGGAAATGACAGACAGTTGAGATGAAGTCAGAATTATGAGTAGGGATCTGGCCTAGTGATAGGGGGAAAAGAGCATCTCAAGCAGAGGGAACAGTATATGCAAAGGCCCTTATACATGGTAGGTGCTATACAAACAATTATTTTGTACTCAGCTTCACTTTCTTCCGACAACTTCAGGTGAAGTGGTATCTCTTCTCTTGTCAAAAATGTTACTCTCTGCATCCTTACTTACACCCTTTGCCTCCTTTGAATTTTAATCTATCAGTTGTCTTTTGTTTTTCCTATATCCTCAACTACTCTCACCATTTGATATTTCCCTTCAAGATATAATGCTCAAATCTCTGTGACCTGAAAAAATAAAACAATAAAGAAACAAACATGTCCCTGGATCCTACATTCCCCTCCATTCAGTTCAGTTCAGTGGCTCAGTCGTGTCCGACTCTTTGCAACCCCATGGACTGCAGCACTCCAGGCCTCCCTGTCCATCACCAACTCCTGGAGTCCACCCAAACTCATGTCCATTGAGTTGGTGATGCCATCCAACCATCTAATCCTCTGTTGTCCCCTTCTCCTCCTGCTCTCAATCTTTCCCAACATCAGGGTCTTTTCAAATGAGTCAGCTCTTCGCATCAGGTGGCCAAAGTATTGGAGTTTCAGCTTCAACATCAGTCCTTCCAATGAACACCCAGGACTGATTTCCTTTAGGATGGACTGGTTGGATCTCCTTGCAGTCCAAGGGATTCTCTAGAGTCCTCTCCAACACCACAGTTCAAAAGCATCAATTCATTGGCTCTCAGCTTTCTTTATAGTCCAACTCACATCCATACATGACTACTGGAAAAAAACATATCCTTGACTAGACAGAACTTTGTTGGTAAAGTAACATCTCTGCTTTTTAATATGCTGTCTGGGTTGGTCATAACTTTCCTTCCAAGGAGCGTCTTTTAATTTCATGGGCTGCACTCACCATCTGCAGTGATTTTGGAGCCCCCCAAAGATAAAGGCAGCCACTGTTTCCACTGTTTGCCCATCTATTTCCCATGAAATGATGGGACTGGATGACATGATCTTAGTTTTCTGAATGTTGAGCTTTAAGCCAACTTTTTCACTCTCCTCTTTCACTTTCGTCAAGATGCTCTTCAGTTCTTCTTCATTTTCTGCCAGGGTGGTGTCATCTGCATATCTGAGGTTACTGATATTTCTCCCCTCCATTACTTCCTATCTTTAGCTATTTTTTGAATTTATTTTTTAATTGGAAGAAAATTACCTTACAATGTTGTGTTGGGTTTTGCTGTACAATAGTGAATCAGTCATGATTATACATATCCCCTCCCTCCTGAACCTCCCTCTTCTCCCCTCATCTCACCCCTCTAGGTCATCATAGAGCACCACACTGGGCTCCCTGTGCTATACACTAGCTTCCCACTAGCTATCTGTTTTGCACATTATAGTGTATATATGTTAACACTACTTTCTCAGTTTGTCCCATTGTCTCCTTCCCCCTCTGTGTCCACAAGTCTGTTCTCCATGTCTGTATCTCCATTCCTTCCCTGTAAGTAAGTTCATCAGTACTATTTTTATAGATTCCATATACATGTATTAATATACAATATTTGTTTTTCTCTTTCTGACATTTCACTCTGTATAACAGGCTCTAGATTCATCCACCTCACTACAATGGACTCAAAGTCATTCCTTTTTATGGTTGAGTAATATTCTATTGTGTATATGTACCACATCTTCTTTATCCATTCATGTGTTAATGAACATCTAGGTTGTTTCCATGTCCTGGCTATTGTAAATAGTGCTGTAATGAACATTTGGTACATGCGTCTTTTTGAATTGTGGTTTTCTCAGGATATATGCTGGGTCATATGGTAGTTTTTTTCCTAGTTTTTAAAGGAATTTCCATACTGTTCTCGATAGTGACTCTATCAATTTACATTCTCACCAACAGTGCAGGAGGATTCCCTTTTCCCCCCATCCTCTCCAGCATTTATTGTTTGTAGATTTTTGGTGATGGCCATTCTGATTGGTGTGAGGTGATACCTCATTGTAGTTTTGATTTGCATTTCTCTAGTAATGAGCAATGTTGAACATTTTTTTTTCATGTGTTTGTTGGCCATCTGTATGTCTACTTTGGAGAAATGTCTGTTTAGGTCTTGTGCCCATATTTTGATTGGATTGTTTGCTTTTCCAATATTGAGCTATTATAAGCTGCTTATATATTTTGGAGATTAATCTTTCATAAGTTGCTTCATTTGAAATTATTTTGTCCCATTCTGAGGGTTGTCTTTTCATCTTGTTTATAGTTTTCTTTGCTGTGCAAAAACCTCTAAGTTTAATTAGTTCTCATTTTTTTTTTTGGTTTTCTTTAGCTATTTTTATGAGCAAAGTTTCTAGAATAACAATATTCTCCACCTGTAATCTCCACTTCCTCAATTCCTGTTCACTCCCTAACCCTACTAAATATGGATCTTGCCAAGGTCATCAAAGATCCCCTTGTCACAAAATTCAGTGGATATTTTTCAAGTCTCATTTAGGCTCTTGATAGCCTTGAACACTCTTGACCACTCTCCCCCTTTTTGGGTGTCATGATACTGCTCTTTATTCGTGTCCTACTTTTTTCACAGTCTACTTTACAGTCTCTTTTATTTCAGCCTATCTCTTAAATATTGGAATTTCATCTTTGGCCCAAGCTCTTCTTTTCCTATACACTATAGCTAGCTAAGCTCTCCCACTCTACTTTTTGGCCGCTAGGCAAATCTTTTCTCCTCTGTCAAGCCTTGGTTAAAACTTAGACTTTGTGACTCTTTCTCTGACTCCTTCACTCATTGTTAGCGCTGACTTTTCTAAACTTCATTGCATTCTCTGCATATACACCCCCCAATAAGCAAGTCTTATTCTATTATGTTTATTGATTTCTTAGCCTGTATCTCCAACTAGATTGGCAGTTCCTTGAAAAGGCAGATAATCGTTTTATACCTAACTTTCAGCACAGTGCCTGGCAGAGTAGATAATCAGTGAGCACTTATGGATGAGTGGATGGATGCATTTTGGTAGGGTCTCTCATTTTTACAGGTGGCACAGTGGTAAAGAATCTGCCTGCCAATGCAGGAGACACAAGAGACGTGGGTTCAATCCCCGGGTTGGGAAGATCTCCTGGAGTAGGAAATGGCAACCCACTCAAGTATTCTTGCCTGGAAAGAGAAGCCTGGCAGCCTACAATCCATGGAGTCACAGAGTCGGACACGACTGAGCACAAGCATGCACATTACATTATGTGCTCATCTTTACATCCATGTGGAAAATGTCAGAGGAAAGCTCTATCTGAAGTTTGCACAGGAAGTAAGTGGCAGAATCAAGTGTGTGCTCAGTTTCTATGAAGTACACAATAAGATACATATTTGTATAAATTTTACACTCTGCAAATTAGTCTCATATTAGTTTTCTCACTCAATTTTCATAGCAATCTTGTAGATTGAGTCAGGTAGATAGTTTTGTTGCCTTTTATATATATATAAGGAAATTGAGGTTCAGAAAAGTTGTGATTAATGTTTACACAAGTTCTAAGTGGCAGAGTTAACTCCTGAACAAAGCTCTTTTGAGGGCAAGTCCAGTGTGTACACAGCAAGAGAACTGTGTAGCTCTGGGAGGGGACAAACTAAGAAAAGATACGGAAATAGAGGCATTCAGTAGATGCTAATTCATTCTCTCTCTCTTCTTCCTGACTTCTTATTCCCTTCAAGTCTGTCTCTATTTCGTACTAGCAACAATGAGGGAAGAGAGTCATCACAGAACCCATTCTGGGAAAATTTCACAGGATGTTTTTTTCTACCTCTTCTTTCCCATGTTTGTCCTGTCCCTCTTAAAGCTACAATAGAGAATCCAGAAAGAACTTATCCTGCTCTTCTTGAAGATGTTATTGAAGGAAATAAACTCTATTGTTATTCTGATATGTTACCCAGCGCCCCCCATGTGTGTCCTCTCCCATCACCACCCCTGCAGTGTAGAACCTCCCTTTCTTTGCCAATTCAGATCTCCCTCACCCTTGAAACTCATGCACATCTTGTCTCCTCCAAGAAGCCTTCTTTGGATTGGTCAGCCCACACTGAGCTTAACCTTCCCTAGGCTACTAAGACATTTCCAGTTTATGTCATAGAGCTTTTCTCTCCCTTGTTGTGGGAATACTTGTCATATATTAGGTATGTCTTCCCAATTAGAGTGTGAGCTTCTTGAGGGCAAGGAGTCTCCACCCACACCCTCATACACCCCTTAACTTCTGTCAGTACTGATGTAGGGCTGGGTATACCTAAGAGGCCTTCAGGAAATACTGGTGGATTAATTCATTTTGCATCCTTCACTCTTGATGTCAATAGGAATGGAAGAAGCTTCCCAAGGGAAGAATGTGAAAGTCTGTACCTTTGGCTCTGCTGAGTAAGCCATATTGGTGAGGTGCTGAACACAATGGCTTACACTGTGTCAAATATAAGTGAGAACCAATGCTATGTTAATCCTGTCTTGTTTTTCTTTTGAGTTTTGTAACCAGAAGTATGTGTACTTTAGGGAAGAATTACACTATTAATCATGTTTGACAAACCGAAGAGGTTGAGGCCCCAGTAATCTACTTGTTCTATTTAGTCAGGGGAGGTTAGACAAAGCAGATGTGATTTGCATTCACAGGTATGGCTTTGAGACTTTCCTGGTGTGCTTCCCTGAGACTACTTCCCTACTACCTTTCACCTTTTGGCATTTCTGATAAGATAAGAAACTTTGCACCTAGGCAATGTTTTATGCTTTTCCACACGTACACTGCTAGTACCTTAGTCCAGATCATCATCATCTCACATCTACATTAATGCAATATCCTCCTAATTGGTTTCCCTGGCTCAGTTCTCTGCTGTTTTCAATCTATTCTGTATACTACAGGCAGAATGATCTATCTAAAAACACAGATTTGATAATGTCCCACCCATATTAAAACTCTTGTGTGTCTGTAGGATAATGCCGAGCCCTTTTGGCGTGCTTTAGAAAAACAACTTTTCATGATCCTTCTCCTTCCTAGCTTTTCCAGTTTCAACTCCTACTGTTACCTACTCCCATCTTCTACCCTCTTACACTCTAACCTCCAACCTTCCTCAAATCCTTACAGATCCACAAGTGCACTATTTTTTGTTTTTTGTCACAGTACTTTTGCACATGCTCCTTCTGCCTGGATTGTCTTTATACCTTCTTCTGAGCTCTAACAGGTGAACTTTTCTCCTTCTTGTCAGATGACTCAAACCTCACCTTCTCAGTGACTCCTTCCCTAACTTACCATCTGTTATTATTTGTTCTCTCTTTTGCACATACCTGTATTATAGTACTTTTCTTATTACATGTATAAATATCTGTCTGTAATCTATCTCTACAACCTGTGAGTTTCTTGAATGTCAGAACTATGGTTGATCCCCCTCCTCTCCTGACATACCTAGTGCCCTCAGCCCTACACACATAGTAGATATTCAGGAATGTTATTTAAATGAATAATAATTATATTTCCTAACTTATACGACACTTTCTGAACTATGCTGACCTCGGAGTTGCAGCAAAATAACCAGTTGTTCCACTATCCTCAGGCTTCTGGGCTGAACGTTAGGTGTGGCCCTTTCTTGAGAAGAGATGAATATAAATATGCTGTCAAGTTTCTTCTTAATTTAAGTTTCTGTAGATAAACAGCAATTGGAATAACACCCTCAGCAATGTGGAATCAAAGAAAGATCCTTTTCTTTGCTTTATACCTTCAATTTTTTTCCCTCCATATATTATTTCCTGTAGGCCTCCTCCTATACTAATCACTTATAACAGGAGATGCCTGGATGATTGTTGGCTCTGCCTCTATTTAAGCTCAACCATGACCACTTTACTTCTTCGTATATATAATCACACACACACATACATGCACATATTTTCTTATTTAATACTCACAAATATCCTACAAGGCAGTTACTGTTATTATCCTTATTCTATATATGAAGAAACTACAGCTCAGAGAGTTTAAGTAACTTGTTCAAGGCTGTATAACTTGGAAGTGCTGGAGACTGGACTTAAACATGAATGTGATTGGAGAGCCTGTATTGTAATCATTAAACCACAATCCCTCATCTATTTTAAAAGAATGGGTTGAGCTAGATCACCCTTGAGAATCCTGTCTGAAGTTTATTGCCTCCTTCCCTCCCTTCCAGGGCTTCACTGCAATCAAGCAGGAGGGTGGTGTTCTGCAGATCTAGGATCTGAAAGAAAGAGATGTCAGGTTCCACAGGTCCTCTCATGCATTTCTTTTTCTAGCTTATTTCTCACTGAGATATACTATAAGGACTCTTAGAATGACATGTTCCATAAAGATCTTTAGGAATTGTGGTTGTTGCTACTCATTTATCTTTCTCTTAAGCAACTTGATCTTTTTAAGCTAAATTCTGTCCACAACTAAGTGATGAGATAGTTAAATATACGACTTTTGGAATGCGTTTCAAAAATGTAAACATCTTTAAAAAGTGGAATATTTCACTAAAGAAAGGAAAACTTTACACTGAGTAAAAGAGAACCATGTCCTGAAGGAAGGGAATTGAAATAAGAATAAAGCTACTTTTTTCACTGTCACCCCTCAAAACACCTGGGACAAATTGTCATTGCAGGTGTCTTGTAGAATAAAACAAAGAACACTGGACGACCTGGGCTTGATTCCCATATTAATACCTTACTAACCATGCAACCTTGCACAGGTGACTGAGAACCTCTCTGAGCTTCCATTTCCTCATTGTTAAATTAGAGATTAAGAACAGGATCCACCTCAAAGGGTTGTTCCTAAGATTAAATTAATTAAATGATGTTTTAACAATGCTTAATGTGTTTCTAGTCACATCATATATTACAATTCACTTTGGTAAAGTAAAAAGTCATCAATCTAGATACCCTGATTTTAATTCTGGTCATTCTTTCTTTGATCACAGCCAGAACCTACTGCACCCGACTTCCCCTCCCTAAACTGCAGGCTCACTAAAAATGCAGCACCTTCAGATGTGATTCTAAGAAAACAGCTCCTTCAGTCGATGTAAGCAGATAACAGTCATGGTGAACTATGGCAATTGATAGAGAGTATTTTGGTGCTAGGACACCTACATATAAGCATCCCGTCTATTTCTAGACAGGTGGAATGATATCAGACAGAAGAGTTGGACCCAGCTGCTCTAGTGGGAAAGGAAATAAAAAGTGGTATCATTTGGAACAACTGGACCATACCAACTCAAGGGACTTGAAACTTAAGATTAAAGTTCATTTGAATGTGGGAATAACTGAGGAGCCAGGGAAAAGTATGAAAGTATAGTTTTGACAATAGTTGTTTCATACAGAAGGATTAGGCAACCATATTTCCTTTGGTCACAACTTCTCTAGGTTGATTAACTGTTACTAACTGCAGATTCCACTCTGAAAAGAGTCATAACAAGATAGAAACTAAAGAGATGTAGGAGCAAACTAGAATGCTGAATGTCCCTTTAGGAATCAGCTTTAAGGGCAGGGTAGAATGGCACAGCTGAAGCTCATCATCGAAGTTGAGTATTGCAGCAAAAACAAAGCAACTTTTTTCACTGTGTCACCCCTCAAAACACCTGGAACAAATTGTCATTGTAAGTGTCTTGTAGAATAAAACAACGAACACTGGATTTAAAGTCAGAGACCTAAATACTGTCTTTGTGGTCCCATTTTTGGTCTGAATCTTCACTTTAATTGATTTTTCCCTCTTTATTACCTTCTTAAATGAGTACCCTTCATATAATCTACAGCAGAAACAATGAACTATGTATATCACTGTATAAGACAATTCCTAGTGGTGAACAAAATAAATGTTTTAAAATTGGTGCATGTAAAAGTCAGTAAAAATGCTAGTTCTGTGTGGAAGAATTCTCTTGGACTAAACTGATTATATGAGATTTAAAGATCAAATGGTATGCTCATTTACTAGTATATTCTGATATGTTTTTTCCTTGCAAATGTAAGAAATGAAAAAAAACAGGGCTATGTTAGCATATGGAGGCAATTTGTTCAGATGTACAACTGGGCTGAAGCCATCAGTAACCCAGATATAAATTCTGAACCCCCTGCATTTTCTTATTTCAAAGCATGTTCTCCTCCAGTTAAAAGCAGAAATCAAATCAGAATTTCTCTGAAAGATATCAGACTGAGGGTTCTGAATAGAAAAAAACATAACTGGCAACAGTTTGGACATCAGATTATACCAAATCTGTCAGAATTTAAACTCATGAACTCTCATATTTAAGTTCAACATAAATCGTTTAGTTTTCAAGTTCCCTTAAGCTAGGAAAATTAAGACTTCCTGTTCTTCAGGGAGAAAAAGGGCCTAAAAACTTAAGGGGTTAGAAATGTCTTGAAACTCTTCATAATTGAGCATAAATGAGTCCAAACCATATGGATTGCATTTCCTTTTTTTACTTTGAACACTGAGGGGAAAAACATGTTTGGCAAAATGCTTCTTTTATTTTTTCAAACCTGAATATGTTACTTTCACCCTTGAGCCTTCTTCCCAAGCTGTACCATATGCCTGGAATGTTCCCAGGGCTCTTCGATCTTTAAGTCTGTAGCTCCTGAGAGGCCTACCTTATTCAAGAAGCCATTCCTGGGTGACTGAAATAGACATTCCAGATGCCTCCTGAATCTTACTGGACAACATACAACTTTCAAGATTCCCCTTCCTTCAACGCTCTGCTTAATGTACACTGTTAGTTGTATTTCCTAAAGGCTTATTTTGCTTATATACAATAGCTCATGTCATTTATTCTACATCTAACAACCATTTATTTAACATCTAATGGGTCCAAAGTTTTATGGATAAATGCCTAGGTTAGCCCAATCTTACATTGTACTTAATGATGCAGCCCCATATGGAAGACTAGACATAGCCTGGGGTAATAATCCTCAAGTAAGGCACAACCTCAACAAGGATATTGGAATCAGTCTATCAGAGGAGGAAGTCCCTTGATAATGGAATTTGTAAGGCTCCAATAAGTCTTCTCCAAAAGTATAAGATTCATTTGTTTCAATTAATAAGGTCATTTAAAAAGACATATAGCTCCTAAAATACAGTAGTAAGATTTTAAATCCTGCAATTTGCTTTCTTCAGACTAGCTCACTAGGTTTTACATAGTAAGGGGGATAAGTTTTACCCAGTAAGGGAATGAGAAAAATTTGGAGGAATGTGCACCATAGATTTTTATTTTAAGATGTAACAGAGCAACCTGTTATTTGGGTGAGCTGAGGTTAGAAGAAGGAGAGAGAGAGAGGGAGAAAGATAGAAAGCACAAAGAACCTGGATGGAAAAATACGGAAATATACTCACTTGCATTAGAATTTGACCCATGCTCAGGACTTGAAGAGAAAATCCACAGAAAGAGAACTCAAGTTGGAAAGGAAACTGCTTATAATATGTATATTGTTTATTTATTTTTTTTTTGTATTTGCCTTATTTCTTTACCTAATGAACCTGCAGCATTTTGGAGATTAGGGACTTTCTTACAGTTATCATTTGTCACCCATGCCACCCCCATCCCACCCTCACCTCCCCTCTGAGCTAAGGCTTGGTTACCTCACTGAGCTCAGAGGGACATTCAGTTTTTGGCTGATTAATTTTTGGAGCTATTAGAAGTTTTACCCAATGTGGAGAATGCCCTCAGCACTGGGTTAGGTACTGGAGAAAATCTACAACCTGAGGAGAGAATAAAATGATTCTGTCTGTTCCATTTGGAAGAGCAAACCCTGGATGTGGAAGTAACGAAAGGACAAACCCATGGAATACAGGTTGTTCAGTCGCTAAGACTCACAGACATAGTAAACAAATTTATGATTATCAAAGGGGAAAGGAGGTGGGGAGGGATAAATTAGGAATTTAGGATTAACAGATACCTGTTACTATATATAAACAACAAAGACTTATTGTATAGCACAAGAAACTATATTCAGCATTTTGTAATAACCTATAATGGAAAAGAATCTGAAAAGTATGTTTGTTGTTGTTCAGTCGCTAGGTCATGTCCGACTCTTTGCAATCTCATGGACCGCAGTACACCAGGTTTCCCTGTCCTTCACTATCTCCTGGTGTTTGCTTAAACTCATGTCCATTGAGTCAGTGATGCCATCCAACCATCTCATCCTCTGTCGACCCCCTTCTCTTCCTGCCTTCAATCTTTCCTAGCATCTGGGTCTTTTCCAATGAGTCAGCTCTTCCCATCAGGTGACCAAAATATCAGAGCTTCAGCTTTAGCATCAGTCCTTCCAATGAATATTTAGTGTTGATTTCCTTTAGGAGTGACTGTTTTGATCTTCTTGCTGTCCAAGGGACTCTCAAAAGTCTTCTCCAGCACCACAGTTTTGAAAGCATCAATTCTTTGGTCCTCAGCCTTCTTTATGGTCCAAATCTCACATCTGTACATGACTCCTGGAAGAACAACAGCTTTGACTAGATGGACCTTTGTTGGCAAAGTGACGTCTCTGCCTTTGAATACGCTGTCTAGGTTTGTCACAGCTTTTCTTCCAAGGAGCTAGCATCTTTTAATTTCATGGCTGCAGTCACTGTCTGCAGTGATTTTGGAGCCCAAGAAAATTAAGTGTGTCACTGTTTCCATTGTTTCACCATCTTCTTGCCATAAAATGATGGGCCTGGATGCCATGATCTTAGTTTTTTGAATGTTGAATTCTAAGTCAGCTTTTTCACTCTCCTCTTTCACCTTCATCCAGAGGCTCTTTGGTTCCTCTTAGCTTTCTGCCATAAGGGGGATGTCATCTGCATATCTGAGGTTATTGGTATTTCTCCCTGCAATCTTGATTCCAGCTTGTGCTTCATCCAGCTTGGCCTTTTGCATGATGTACTCTGCATATAAGTTAAATGAGCAAGGTGACAATATTCAGCCTTGAAGCACTCCTTTCCCAATTTGGAAACAGTCCATTGTTCCATGTCCCATTTTAACTGTTGCTTCTTGACCTGTATACAGGTTTCTCAGGAGGCAGGTAAAGTGGTCTGGTATTCCCTTCTCTTTAAGAATTTTCCACAGTTTGTTATGTTCCACATAGTCAAAGGCTTTAGAGTAGTCAATGAAGCAGAAGTAGATGTTTATCTGGAGTTCTCTTCTTTTTTGATGATCCAGTGGATGTTGGCAATTTGATCTCTGGTTCCTCTGCCTTTTCTATACCCAGCTTGTACATCTGGAAGTTCTCGGTTCATGTACTGTTGAAGCCTAGCTTGAAGGATTTTGAGCATAACCTTGCTATCATGTAAAATTAGTGCAATTGTGTGGTAGTTTGAACATTCATTGGTATTGCCTTTCTTTGGGATTGGAATGAAAACTGACCTTTTCCAGTCCTGTGACCACTGCTGAGTTTTCCAAATTTGCTGGCAGATTGAGTGCAGCACTTTAACAGCATCATCTTTTAGGATTTGAAATAGCTCAACTGGAATTCTACCACCTCCACTAGCTTTGTTTGTAGTGATGCTTCCTAATCATCTGCATATCTGAGGTTGTTGATATTTCTCCTGGCAAATGTAGTCCACTGGAGAAGGGAATGACAAACCACTTCAGTATTCTTGCCTTAAGAACCCCATGAACAGTATGAAGTAGAATACAAGATTTCCATGCAAACCCTGGGATCCTGTAGCAAGAAAACATCTGATTAAATAAGAAGGAAGCTTTCAAGCAAATGAAGGGGTGTACTATTTTGTCTGGTGGAATTTGAATTTAGGGCATTTGTCATCATTGAAGTGATGTAGGTGGAAAATATGTTTGTATAGCTTATTTTTGCTGCCCCATTTCCTATTTCTAAGAGATCTTCTATCTCTTCCTCTATTGTGCTTCTGATATCTTTCCTAAGACACTAGTGTGAGGAAGTGAGAGGTAGACTGAGAAATGTTATAAGAAGGAGATTTCAAAGTATGATTTTTAGGCTGATAAAATAAGAGGAAGTTAATTATTTGGGATATAGCCCTAATCTCTTAGGGCTGATAACCATTGGGAGCACATTTCCACATAAACCTTAGAAATCATTTCCAGTCTTAGTGTTTTTTTTTTTTTAAATCCTATAGGCATTCAAGGGAGAGTGAGCCTCAGAGGAGGAGGTGGGTCTTTTCGAAGCCTTGCAATGAGAACAGTGATTCTTGGTGGGGAACACATTCAAATTGTGGATCCAGAAAGAGGAAGCAAAACCATAATGAAACTCAGATTAGAAGGAAGTGCTCAAGGCCCAGATGAGATAAGGAGGATGGTAATGCTTATCTTATTTGGATCAACAATAGTAAGCCTGTGCTGGACAAGGTTCCAAACACTTTATATGTGTTACCTCATTTAATCAACACAAATTTATGGGATATTATTTCACTCATTTTACAGATGAGAAAATTGTTTCAAAGATCTAATAATTTTCCGAAAGTCACCCATCTAATAAGCAAAAAAAAAAAAAAAGGATAGAAACATAGACCTGCGTAGCCCTGTTTAACCAGTTTAGTATACTGTCTTGAGCCGATCCACCTCTTCTGGGCTCCAGGGTGTTCATAAGCAGGAGAGTAAATGACCACATTTTGTTATATCTCAGTCCCTAAACTCAGGTTATTATGATTTGGAGAATGAGAGGTACTGAGACTATTGAGACAAACTCCAATTCCTGTCTTTAAATCTTCCTTTCTATTGGTATGACCAAAAGGTTGGCTGGGTTTTTCTATGGATGTTATGGAAAGAAAAACCTGAACAAACTTTTTGGCCAACCCAATAGATGTTCAGGTACAACCACCATGCTTCAAGAGGAAGACTTGAAGAATATGGGTCCTATGAAGGATGCTGTGGAAGCTGGTCAGAATGATGAAGGGACCCAGTGGCATATCTTTTGAGAGACAGATGAAGAATTGTGAGATGATTAGTTTGAGAAGAAAAGTCTATTAACATATGATAACTTACTGTCTTTAAATAGTTTATAGACTGCCACATGGAAGCAGCATTAGGCTTATTCTATTTGGCTTTAGAGGGGAAATGTGGGAACAATGGAAAGATGTTAGGGGAAGAAAGATTTTGGAGAAACAGAAAATTTCATAAATGTGACACAGAGTTTCATTACATTATTTTGTGCCTTGGACCATTTTAAAAATCTGGAAAAGCCTATGAACTTTTCTCAAAGGAATGTCTTTAAGTGCATAAAATAGAATGCATAAGATTATACAGGGAAACAAATTATATTGAAAAATGATTATTAGAGTCTTAAAAAATGGAAGATATGGGCAATGATTTTAAAGTGTGTTGAAAATATCTGTGTTTTTTGGTTACTGATAACACTGGTAGGGTTTGTTGCCTATATTCATAATAGAAAAAATGGTAAATTTCAGTTAGTGTCTCGCGAGTGTATGTTCCTCGGTTCTTGTCTCGCCACAACAAAGATTTGGAGTGACGGACATTAGAGCCCTTGGCAGGTCACCACGGCTCCCGGGTCTCGAACAGACAGTGTTATAGCTCTTAGACGAATCAGTGTTACAGCTCTATTTTATTTATATAAGAACAGGAAAATCCATCCTTGAAGCATGAGGGCCTGCCGACCGTCGACCCAAAGACAAGAAGAGAAGAATGCCCCAGCACACGGGAGAGGAAAAAGGGAGAGAGAACGCTTTGGCTCCGCTTTTTATATGTTTTTTCCTCCCCCTGAGCCTGCCCTATGCAAATTGGGCTTAGCCAGGAGTGCTGTTCTACCTGAAGTTCTCACTCCGGTCCTCGGACCTTCCTTTGACCTTCCTTTGTTCCACTTTCGCAGGCTTTTCCCTTTCTTTCTTTTAGCCACCGCCATTTTGGACTCCTGTTTCCTATTCTAACTACCTAACAGTTAGAGATTAGGAAAAATATATATTTTCTCCCATCGAAGTTCATGGTACTTCTAAGGGATTCGTGGATTCCAAAAATCCACCTTCTGATTTAGAGGTATCCAACAGTGGAATGTAAAGTTATGTAATGTGTTTTTCATGTCACAGGAACAATTTTTAAAGAAAGACTGTTAGGGATATTTAAATAGGATTCCAGCTTTGGTTACATACTGGATGAGAGAAACTCCCCAGGATACTAATTATAATAATCTATGCTGAAAACTCTTTAATGGCTTTTATTATTTACATCAGAGATTTTCAGTTTTTTAAGCAGCAGAAGACTTTCTTCAAAACAAAACTTTACATGATCCTTCACTATATCAAACAGAAAAAATGGGATCATGTTTACATAGAAATGGAGGCCCTAGATCTCTGCCTGCTTAGCTTCCTCACTCAACACCTTTACTCTTCCCCACCTGCATTGAATTGAAGTCTCTGTTTTGACTGTGCTATCTCTTCTGAAAAGCCCTGTGGCTCTGTTAAAGTGAAGTCACTCAGTCATGTCCGACTCTTTGCAACCCCATGGACTGTAGCCTACCACGCTCCTCCGTCCATGGGATTTTCCAGGCAAGAGTACTGGAGTGGGTTGCCATTTCCTTATCCAGGGGATCTTCCTGACCCAGGGATCAAACCCAGGTCTCCCACATTGTAGGCAGATGCTTTACCACCTGAGCCACCAGGGAAGTCTGGGGCTCTGTTAAACACAAGATCAAATATAAGCTCCTTAGATTTGCATTCAAGGCTGTGTAAAATCTTACCTCTCAGCTGCTGCTCAACTGAGCACTCATTGTCTCCAAACTGCCCACAACATTCCTGACACCACACCTTTGTTCACACTGCTCCCTAGTCTGGAATGCCCTACACACCCTCCTCTCTGCCATTTCCCTAAACTATATCCTTCTTTTGAGTTCAAATCAGGTTCCACTTCCTCCAAGAAGTATTCTCTGATCAGTCACCTTTGGTGATTTTTCCTACATTCTGATTCATTTTAAGACTTCTCTGCATTTGACACTATGTAAGTGACATTGCTTAGCCTTTTTTTGCTGTGTCCATTCTGTCTCCTCACCAGGAGAGTAGGCAACCAGGGCTCTTAGACTACTCACCTTGGGGGCCCAGTAAAGTATCCTGTACACCGATGTTAAATTAGTTCTTGTCTATGAAATTCATTTTTCACGTTTGTCCCATTTCCCTAAAGAAACCATAGGCTTTTTGTGGGCATAACTTTTGAGACATTTCTTCTGCCACAATCTCTGTGGAACCTAGCAAGATCCACAATTTACAAGAGACTTGAACTTTGTGTTAGAACTGGACATGGAACAACTGACTGGTTCCAAATAGGAAAAGGAGTACATCAAGGCTGTATATTGTCACCCTGCTTATTTAACTTATATGCAGAGTACATCATGAGAAACGCTGGGCTGGAATAAACACAAGCTGGAGTCAAGATTGCCGGGAGAAATATCAATAACCTCAGATATGCGGATGACACCACCCTTATGGCAGAAAGTGAAGAAGAACTAAAGAGCCTCTTGATGAAAGTGAAAGAGGAGAGTGAAAAAGTTGGCTTAAAGCTCAACATTCAGAAAACTAAGATCATGGCATCTGGTCCCATCACTTCATGGCAAATAGATGGGGAAACAGTGCAAACAGTGTCAGACTTTATTTTGGGGGGCTCCAAAATCACTGCTGATGGTGATTGTAGCCATGAAATTAAAAGACACTTACTCCCTGGAAGGAAGGTTATGGCCAACCTAGATAGCATATTTAAAAGCAGAGACATTACTTTGCCAACAAAGGTCCATCTAGTCAAGGCTATGATTTTTCCAGTGGTCATGTATGGATGTGAGAGTTGGATGGTGAAGAAAGCTGAGTGCCTCAGAATTGATGCTTTTGAACTGTGGTGTTGGAGAAGACTCTTGAGAGTCCCTTGGACTGCAAGGAGATCCAACCAGTCCATCCTAAAGGAAATGAATCCTGAATATTCATTGGAAGGAGTGATGTTGAAGCTGAAACTCCAATACTTCGGCCACCTCATGCAAAGAGTTGACTCATTGGAAAAGACCCTAATGCTGGGTAGGATTAGGGGCAGGAGGAGAAGGGGATGACAGAGGATGAGATGGTTGTATGGCATCACTGACTCGATGGACATGGGTTTGGGTAGACTCCGGGAGTTGGTGATGGACAGAGAGGCCTGGCGTGCTGCAATTCATGGGGTCACAAAGAGTCGGACACGACTGAGTGACTGAACTGAACTGAACTTTGTGTAGTAGGATTTGAACAGGAATGATGTTAGATAAGGGCAATTTAGAAGGGATGAAAAATACCATCTGATGTAGACAGAGTTGTATCTGTTTCTGGGGAGAAAGATAGATGTTAAGAATAAGCTGTTGAAGGCTATGCTGGAGAGGGAAGGAGCTGGTCAAAACACGATTAGGTAAGCAAAAAGTAAGACGTCACTGAAGAGATAATATGAGTCACAGGAAAGATCAACAGGGATTAACTGGAAACTTGCTCTGAGATAAAAAGCAGGGATAGAACCTTTTTCCCGACCATCACCAGAGCTCAAACAGAGTTATGCAGTCCAAGTACAGAGAAAATCCCCTTTGGGGCCAAGACCCTAGTCTTCAAAGAAATATTTGAAGTTTTCACATTCCCATTTGAAAAAAACATGGTCAGATGAGGTGTCTCTAAGCCACTTGATATCTTAATGTCAGTTTTGTACTACATGTTCAGAAACCCAATTTAATAATAATATTTAGTAATAAGTGCCATTTATTGAAGGCTTGTTTATAAGGCACTGTAATAAATGATTTAGATAAGAGAGGGGAGACTGGAATTTCAGGAAGAGTGGATAGGATAATAGGATAAAAGGCTTCTAAGAAGTCAACAAGGGTAAAACTCATAAATAACAATAGCTCACAAGGCCAAGTGCTTACCCTGTGACAGTGTTTCATGCATTTCACATTACTTCATTTAATCATTGTAAGAACTCTCTAAGCTAAGTATTATTATCCCCATATTAGAGGTGACAAAACTGAGATTCAGAGACATCAGCTGACTTATTTTAGATCACACAGCTGGTGTGAATGGCAGACTGGCAGAGTCAGATTTTTGAACCCAAGTCAGCTTGTCTCCAGCTAATGTCCTTCCCATGGCTTACACTGCCCCTATTGCTATGTTGTCAAATATCAACCATAGTCATTAAAAACTCATTCAGTGAAACTGCCAATTGTATGTAGAAATAGGGGCCAGGGAGTTTGAGTGTAACAGAAAGTGAAAAGATCCCCAAATTTCACTTGAATCAGACATTTCAGTCTCTTTCCTCGTCATATTTCAATACCCCTTCCAAAATCCCTGGAAACACTATAAAGAACTAGCTAAAAAGTGGCCAATAGGATTTTGATGTCTTGCTTTTCATCTCATGCCGGTGTTGATAAGGAATTTATCAGAGAACTTCAGCAGAGATCTGGGAGGCAAGAGAAAGTATCCTTTGCAAGATAGGATAAATCAGCTGAAATAATCAGAAGGTGACTGGCTTTTTGTTTGTTTAGGCTGGAGGAGGATTGTAATTTACATTGGGTCAAAGCAGCAGCCAGTGGTTAAGAGGGGGAAAGACTCCGGCTGTTTTTTGTTTCTGAACAAAAAATATTTATGTTCAAACAGCAGCCCTCTCTCCTCACTAGGTCAGAGATATCAGTGGGATTCTCCTCAATCCCTGAGTTAGTAAAGTCATCATGATTTATCTCAAGGAGAGATACATGGGTTCTTGCTTTTCAGGTGCCTATATAAAGGGTTTATACAACTTCAGCTGGCTTCAGGGGCAGTTACTGAGCACACATTTGGTCAAATAGCTCCAGACTCCATATTCAAGGCATTCTGTAGCAAGGTCTGTGCATCAGTGCAAGCCACTTCTTCCTGATCTTCTTCTACATAGACACACCCACAGAGAATCTTCTTAATGAATCATGTGCTGGCATAACCTTTTCCAGGTCCGTGATCTTCTCTGGAATGCATAAATTCCCTCTTCAAGTTTTTACTACCCCATCCTGCTCTTTTCTTTTTTTCCCCCTCCCTCTGTTTCCTTAGTATCCTTTGCTCCTTTTCTGACTGATACACATACACCCCATCCATCACGTGCCTCAAGGGCATACTACTTCATTTTTGGCATCAAGGTAAAAACTGACATTTGTTTACAAATAAAGCTATCACCTTGCAGCCTGAAAATGTGTTCATGCTGCTCCAGGGAGGACAGAGTACACATTTCTCAAACCTAGAATTCTTTTTCTTTTAAAATCAACTTTATTGAGGTAGAATTTACATCAAATAAAATGCACCCATTTAAAATGTGTAGTTAACACGCCAGTCAGCATGGCTGCTATTAAAAAGTCTACAAACAATAAATGCTGGAGAAAGTGCAGAGAAAAGGGAACCCTCTTACACTGTTGGTGGGAAAGCAAACTAGTACAGCCACTATGGAGAAAGTGTGGACATTCCTTAAAATACTGGAAATAGAACTACCATATGACCCAGAAATCCCACTGCTGGGCATACACACTGAGGAAACCAGAATTGAAAGAGACATGTGTACCCCAATGTTCATCGCAGCACTGTTTACAATAGCCAGGACATGGAAGCAACCTAGATGTCCATCGGCAGAAGAATGAATAAGGAAGCTGTGGTACATATACTCAATGGAATATTACTCAGCCATTAAAAAGAATGCATTTGAATCAGTTCTAATGAGGTGGATGAAACTGGAGCCTATTATACAGAGTGAAGTAAGCCAGAAAGAAAAACACCAATACAGTATACTAATGCATATATCTGGAATTTAGAAAAATGGTAACAATGACCCTATATGTGAGACAGCAAAAGGGACACAGATGTAAAGAACAGACTTTTGGACTCTGTGGGAGAAGGCAAGGGTGGGATGACTTGAGAGAACAGCATTGAAACATGTATATTATCATATGTGAAACAGATCACCAGTCCAGGTTCGATGCATGAGATGAAGAGCTCAGGGCTGGGCCGTTGGGAGGACCCTGACGGATGGGCTAGGGAGGGAGGTGGGAGAGGTGTTCAGGATGGGGAACAAATGTATACCCATGGCTGATTCATGTCAATGTATGGCAAAAACCACTACAATATCGTAAAGTAATTAGCCTCCAATTAAAATAAATAAATTAATTTTAGAAAATAAAATAAAATGTGCAGTTTAATTACTTTTGACTAATATATATACCTTAGTAACATCACTCCTCTTGAGATACAAAATGGAACATTGGGAATTCTCAACGCTGTCACAGTTGAGGCCTGGGTTCTGTTCTTAGTTGGGGAACTAAGATCCCACAAGCCAGGCAGCATGACTGAAGGGGAAAAAAAAAAAGAAACATCATCCTGGAAAGTTCCCTTCTACCCGTTTGAAGTCAAAATTCCCATTGTAATTCCTACCTTCCAGCAGTTACTAATCTGTTTCTACCATTAGGATATAGTTTGCCCCTTTTTAGAACTTTGTGTGCATACATACTTAGTCGCTCAGTCATATCCAACTCTATGCGAGAATATTGGGGTGGGTTACAATTTCCTACTTCAGATCTTCAGATCTGGGATCTTTCTGACCCAGAGATTGAACTCCCCTCTCCCGTGTCTCCTGCATTGGCAAGCAGATTCTTTACCACTGCACCACCTGGGAAGCCCTCTTTAGAGCTTTATATGCATGAAATCATACAGTATTACTTTCTTTAATCTGGTATTTGGAAATTCATCCATGCTATTGCACACATCAGTAATTTGTCCATTTTTTATTTCTATTCATTTTAATGTGTCATTCATTGTTTTATTGCTTTCTAATCTATGTTTCTTTGTAGAATATGCTACAGTTTATCTGTGATCAACATTTGTGTTGTTTCCAAGTTTTTAGCTATTACAAATAAAACTGCTATGGACAAATGAAAATCTTTTGCGATGCTACACAAAATATCTAAATATGGAGTTACCAGGGTCATTGGGTGGATGTACATTTAAACTGATAAGAAATGGCAAAAATTTTTTCGAAGAGGTTGTATTGCTTTACATTTCTGTCTACAATGTATGAGAGTTCCAATTTCTTCACATTCTCACCAACACTTAATATTATCACTCTTTTAAATTTTAGTTCTTCTAATGAGCATTCATTTGATCTCATTTTAGCTTTAATTTACATTTCTTTGAAGACTAAAGATGTTGAGCATCTTTCCATGAGCTCCTGGTCTTTCATATACCTTTTGGTGTTCAAAATCTTTAGCATCCCTTTCTTTCATTAGGTTGCTTGTCTTCTTAATATTGAGTTTGAAGAGTCCTTAATATATTCTGGATGCCAATACTTAGATATATATTGAATTGGCCAAAAAGCTCTTTCGAGTATGGAAAAACCCAAACTAACTTTTTGGCTGTCCATATATATATATCATATTTTATATTCAAGTATATGATACATTTCAAATTAATTTGTGTGTATGGTGTGAAGTAAAGTTTCATTTTATCCCCCCATTTGGATATCTGATTAATCCAGTTCTATTTGCTGAAAAGACTGTTATTTACACATTGAATAACTTTGAAACCTTTGTTAAGACTCAATTGAGCATTCATGAATGGGCCTGTTTTTGGACTCTATTCTATTCCACTGATCTTATGTGAAGAATATCTTTCACTGATACCACACTGCCTTGATTAACTGTAGCTTTATAGTTAAGTCTTGATATGGAGTAGGTATAAGCTTTCTGACTTTGCTTTTCCTTTGTAGGGTTGCTTTGGCTATTTTAGGTTCTTTGTATTTTCATATAAATGTTAACATAACTTGTCCATTTATATAAAGAGTTTTGTTAAACTTTTGACTGAAATTGCACTGAATCTAGAAATCAATTTGGGCGAGAATTGACACCTTTACAAAACTAAGTCTTCTATCATGAGCATGGCATCTTTCTGCATTTAGTTTTTTTTTCAACTTTCTTTCAGAAATGATTTATAGTTTTCAGCATACAAGTCTAGTACATATTTTGGGAATTTTGTCCTTAAGTGTTTTTATACATATTAAATGGAATTGCTTATGAAATTTATTTTTTAATTGTTTATTGTTAGTATATAGAAACACAATTAGTTTTACTATCAATTGACCTCATATCACATTGCTATTCTCCAGCTGTTTTTAAAGATTTCTATCTTTGATTTTTAGCTATTTTGACTAAGATGTGCCTGAATGTGGTTTTCATTATAATTAGCCTGCTGGAGTTGCTGAGCTCCTGGATATGCAGGTTGTTTTTTTTCCACCAAATTTAATAAAGTTTGAACATTGTTTCTTCAAAAGTCTTTCTGCCCCATTCTTTTCTTGCCTCTGGGGATCCAATTACGTGTATTGAGAACTTTGTATTATCTTACAGGTTACTGAGGCACTTAATTGCTTTTCAATATTTTCCTCTCTGTTTTTCAGATTGGGTAATTACTATGAATTTGTCTTCAAACTCACAGATCAGAGTTTGCTTTCAAGCTCTTCTAATGTCTTGTTTCATTTTATATACTTTAGATTCTAGAAATTTAACGTGGTTATTCTATATTGTTTTCATTTCTCTGATGAGACTGATTCTGTTTTCTTATTTAAGCTGTTCTTTTATTCAAACCATATTTTCCTTTATATCTTTGAATATATTTTAACAGCAACTTTAAAACTCTTATCTGTTAATTCCAAAATTTGGACCATCGTAGGGTTGTTTTATATTGGATTTTTTTTTTCTTGATTTAGGAGCAAATTTTATTCTTTGCCTGTTGAAAAACATTTTGAATGTGTTGCTAGACATTTCAGATTATATACTGTTAAGAATTGATTATATATGCTGTCTTCATCTACTGGAAGTTCTCATTGTTTTTGTGGGGGCTTGGTTATAGACTTTGTTAGGGTGAGTATAGAATAGCCTTTACCCTATAACATGATACTTTTCCTAATGCATGGCCTTTCTGTTGTCTTAGTTGAATGCTGGAAATTTTGTTGATGTCTTTCAACTCTGCTTGTAGTGGAATTCCAATGTTTTTGAGTACTGTGCAACCTATAGAATCTCTATTCCACTGTTAACCTCATAACAGCCTTTTGCTACTAGGTCTTGCATAGTTATGGCCTGCACCTGTATAGCCCAACTCTTAGCCAGTGACTTATGAGAACCCTAATAGAGTCACTTGTAAACCCTACTGCATAGTTCCCTCCTCTCTGGTATCCTTCCCTGAACTCCAATATCTGCTCACTCAGCCCAGAAGGACTATTATGATCTGCTTGGTGTTTATTTCCCTGTGTCTTGCTCTCAAAATTGTCCCAAAGCAGAGAAATGACATGAATTTGGGGCTCATCTTATATGTTTTTCTTTTCTTAGTGATCAAAATCCTGCACTGCCTATTGTTCAATGCCTTAAAACACTTGCATCATATTATCTTCAGTCTTATAGTTTTTTAAACAGGAGGAGGGCAGGTTTGGTACTAGTCACTCCTTCATAAATAGAAGCAGATATCTCTCTGTTTTCTTATGCTTTAGCAAACTTTATTTCCAAGTATTATAATTATTATCATTGTTGATACTTTATAAAAGTTACAAGATGCTAAATGAATGAGCCAAAGTCCAAAGCCAGGCCATCTAATTCTAAATTCTCTGTGCTTTCCACTATACTGTGTTGCCTCTCCATTTAAATAGCTTTCTAGATTTAGGGATTTGATAGGTGCTAAAGATGTACCATTACAAGCAAGTCTCTTCCCCCTCCACAGTCTAACACATAGATCTGAAGACGTCACTCTCTTAATGTGCTTTTTATAGGTTTAGACACCTAGGGGTGTAGTTACAATTGTTTAGTGCAATCAGTCATTTTACAATGGACTTGAAAGGACCTTAACAATTATTCCAAAACAACTCTTTCATTTTGAGGCAGTTGGGGCAGAAAATAAAGCAAATTATCTATTTAAGGTCAGTTCAGTTCAGTTCAGTTGCTCAGTCATGTCCGACTCTTTGCAACCCCACGAATTGCAGCACACCAGGCCTCCCTGTCCATCACCAACTCCTGGAGTTTACCCAAACCCATATCCATAGAGTCGGTGATGCCATCCAGCCATCTCATCCTCTGTCATCCCCTTCTCCTGCCCCAAATCCTTCCCAGCATCAGGGTCTTTTCCAATGAGTCAACTCGTCGCAGGAGGTGGCCAAAGTATAGGAGTTTCAGCTTCAACATCAGTCCTTCCAATGAACAGCCAGGACTGATCTCCTTTAGGATGGACTGGTTGGATCTCCTTGCAGTCCAAGGGACTCTCAAGAGTCTTCTCCCAACACCACAGTTCAAAAGCATCAATTCTTCAGTGCTCAGCTTTCTTCACAGTCCAACTCTCTCATCCATACATGACCACTGGAAAAACCATAGCCTTGACTAGATGGACCTTTGTTGGCAAAGTAATGTCTCTGCTTTTAAATATGCTATCTAGATTGGTCATAACCTTCCTTCCAAGGAGTAAGCGTCTTTTAATTTCATGGCTGCAATCACCATCAGCAGTGATTTTGGAGCCCCCCAAAATAAAGTCTGTCACTGTTTCCACTGTTTCCCCATCTATTTGCCATGAAGTGATGGGACCAGATGCCATGATCTTAGTTTTCTGAATGTTGAGCTTTAAGCCAACTTTTTCACTCTCCTCTTTCACTTTCATCAAGAAGCTCTTTTGTTCCTCTTCACTTTCTGCCATAAGGGTGGTGTCATCTGCATATCTGAGGTTATTGATATTTCTCCCGGCATTCTTGATTCCAGCTTGTGCTTCCTCCAGCCCAGCGTTTCTCATGATGTACTCTGCATATAAGTTAAATAAGCAGGGTGACAATATACAGCCTTGACGTACTCCTTTTCCTATTTGGAACCAGTTTGTTTTTCCATGTCCAGTTCTAACTGCTGCTTCCTGACCTGCATACAGGTTTCTCAAGAGGCAGGTCAGGTGGTCTGGTATTCCCATCTCTTTCAGAATTTTCCACAGTTTATTTTGATCCACACAGTCAAAGGCTTTGGCATAATCAGTAAAGCAGAAGTAGATGTTTTTCTGGAACTCTCTTGCTTTTTCGATGATCCATCAGATGTTGGCAATTTGATCTCTGGTTCCTCTGCCTTTTCTAAAACCAGCTTGAACCTCTGGAAGTTCACGGTTCACGTATTGCTTAAGCCTGGCTTGGAGATTTTTGAGCATTACTTTACTAGCATGTGAGATGAGTGCAATTGCGTGGTAGTTTGAACATTCTTTGCCATTGCCTTTCTTTGGAATTGGAATGAAAACTGACGTTTTCCAGTTCTGTGGCCACTGCTGAGTGTTCCAAATTTGCTGGCATATTGAGTGCAGCACTTTCACAGCATCAGCTTTCAGGATTTGAAATAGCTCAACTGGAATTCTATCACCTCCACTAGCTTTGCTCGTAGTGATGCTTTCTAAGGCCCACTTGACTTCACATTCCAGGATGTCTGGCTCTAGGTGAGTGATCACACCATCGTGATTATCTGGGTCGTGAAGATCTTTTTTGTACAGTTCTTCTGTGTATTCTTGCCACCTCTTCTTAATATCTTCTGCTTCTGTTAGGTCCATACCATTTCTGTCCTTTATTGAGCCCATCTTTGCATGAAATGTTCCCTTGGTATCTCTAATGTTCTTGAAGAGATCTCTAGTCTTTCCCATTCTGTTGTTTTCCTCTATTTCTTTGCATTGATCACTGAGGAAGCCTTTCTTATCTCTCCTTGCTGTTCTTTGGAACTCTGCATTCAAATGGGAATATCTTTCCTTCTCTCCTTTGCTTTTCTCTTCTCTTCTTTTCACAGCTATCTGTAAGGCCTCCTCAGACAGTCATTTTGCTTTTTTTGCATTTCTTTTCCATGGGGATGATCTTGATCCCTGTCTCCTGTACAATGTCATGAACCTCCGTCCGTAGTTCATCAGGCTCTCTGTCCATCAGATCTAGTCCCTTAAATCTATTTCTCAAAAAAAAAAAAAAAAAAAAAAAAAAAAAAAAAAAAAAAAAATCTATTTCTCACTTCCACTGTATAATCATAAGTGTTTAACATCAAATATATAGTAAATTGAAGAACCAAGACTTGAATTGTGTTCTTCTGTCTGATCTTCTTGTCCCCAGACTCAGTAGCCCCTATCACTGCTTAGGGAAAGACTCTTGGAGAATAGAGCCTAGAACTGTTGACTTGGAAAAGGTATAACATTTCACAGTTATAGTTGCTTTATTTCTTTTAAAGGGCAATAATGATATCAGTAAAGTGACTTAGCCTCCTTGTCTGGTCATTCTCTGAGAAGTTTTTGTTTTCAGTTCAGAGAAGAATAGCTATGCCTGAGCAGGAAAGTTAGTCATAGATATAAGAATGTGAGAAATGAGTCATACCTTCTTCCAGGAAGTAATTACTTCTCAACACAGTGCTGACATAACAGCAGGATCAGGTGTTGAAATTTACATGCACTCAAGGGATTTTTAAGTGGGGCAAAGCCACCCTGTTTCTTACATTTCAGTTTTGATAACCACATATAGTATTATTTCAAAGCCTTTCTGAGAATCGCGGGACCTGTCATGAAAAAGATGAAGTTGACTGGAGATTCCTTCCATTTAGCCTTCAGTAATTCAGGTATCAGAATCAGACAGGTAAACGCAAAACAGTTCCTCTTCATCTTAATTTTGATTATTTCTTTAAAAGCATGTGTCTTAAACCCTGCTGTAACTTCTCCATCTCCTAGAATTTTCTCACTTTTTTCTATCTACTAGTCAGGCAAAGGAAACCTAATTTTTCACTTAAGGTTTGACATTAAGAGCCTTCCAGGATTACTTCAGCACTTGTCACTGTTGGGTGTGGTTGACTGTCACACAAATACCCTGCCTCAAACATCAAACCAAAAGGTGGGGTTGTGAATCTCCTTCTCTTTTTTGAGTTTCTGTCAGTAATGAAGGAGACATAAAACATGGGATTTTTATCAATTGGACAAGTTCTAGCTATTACATCTCACTTTCCAAGATCTGATTCATACACATAATCTAATGAGAGGTTGCTTAATATGCCTTGGCCGGTGAACAAAATCCAGTAACTTCAGTACTGAAGTGTAGTCTCTGAACCTTTCAGTCAAAAATGAGTCTGAAGAAGCTCACTTATATCATTGGCCTCCTCAAACGTCAAATAGGTAAGAAGAATAAATAAATGTGAAGTTGTCAAAGTCCTATAGATTGAGTTATCAACAATAATAGCAAGAACAATAATAATAGCTTACATTTATTGTGTACCATACATAGTTCTAGGCACTTTACACTTGTTTATTATTTTAATCCTTGCCTCAACCCTGTGGGGTAGATGCTATTCTTCCATTTTATAGATGAAGAAATTCAGCCAGGGTATTTAAGTAACTGAACAAGGTCACAGGACTGGTTCAGTGGCTAAGCCCAGATTTGTACCTAGACTGCCTGCTTCCAGAATTGGAAGGAGTAACAAGCGTTATCATTGGATCTCTGTCCATATCCAAACTATGGCTTGCATTCTGAGCCACCATGCTTACAAGGGTTTAAAAAGACACAAATAATTTTAAAAGGTCTTAAGAAATTGTGAAATTCTTTATTTTAAGCGAAGATGGTTCCTTGTATTTAGTTTAATTCCTTCACTAGAAAACGGATTGGAAAGATTAGGTGGCTGGTTGCCTAGGTTCTGGCCCCCAATTCTGCTAATAGCTAGTCTTGTACCTAATCATCCTAGAAGTCAGTTTCCTGACTTGCAAATTCAACAGATACTGAGCACATACTGTGTGCCAGGCACTGTACATGGTGCTGGAGAAATGGTGATTAACAAGTAGATACGTAATTATGACAACTGAGAATGTCAAATTTTACAGTCTCTAAAGTCCCTTCCGGAACTGAGTATAATCGAAGCCAGCAGTATTCTAGATGCATTCCCAACAGAAAGGGACTGATTAAACTCACTCTAGTGAGTAGTTGACTCACTAGAAAAAATACTAAAAACTAGACTCAGAACTGACTCAACTAAACTGCTTTGTGACCACAAATCTCCCTACACCATCTCCCAGTTGCTAATGTAAATTATCTCCAGGGCCAGACTGCTAGAATACAGGCTCCCTACTCAGTGTGGGTCCTGGAACAGAAAAGCTGTAATGATTTTTATGCTTTCTTCCTTTCTCCCTACTTTCTGGCTTTGCAAACAGTTCCCTTTACTCACAAGGATGTGTAGCTTTAAGGAATATAGACACTTAGACCTGAAAAGAAATATTTAGTAAAAGTTGAAATAAGTGGGCAAACAGAAGTCATGTTGTTGAAAACTCACATCAATTGATTTTGAACAGAGGATCCAGAAGTAAGACTCAACTGACCCTACCTTCATTCCAGCCAAACCATCCAATAGAAACTGGGTATATATAGTCTAGTCCCTTTCTTCTTTTTCTTAGGAGTGAGCCTGCCCACAGGGATCCCATAGTTTCTTCTGCTCCTCTAAGCCATAAATTTTAGGGTAAGCCCCTTTCATGAGCACATTGTATCTGTGTCCTGTAGTTAGATCTGTATGACTGAACATATAGTCCATGTTTGGAAGCAGTGTGAGATGAAGCAAGGGTCACATCATGGATAACAATATCCTCTCACAGGTTATGTGCTCTAAAGCAAGAGCCAGACTGACTGAAAGCCCTCAGTTTTACTTAGTTTTGTCACAAGTCTTCAAAAAAAAAGAGTCAGAATGTCATTTTGCTATTTCACACCATTCAGTCTTTCATACCTTATCTATTACTCATAGAGTCATACCTCATCTATTCATATCCCCTCATTTTAAAGATGAGGAAACTGAGATCTATTAATATTACTAATACTAATTATCATGTTATTCATATATTAATATTATTAATCTATTAATAAAAAAGCCAAGTGATGTGGCCAAATCACACTGCTTATTAGGAACAGAGTGGATATTGCTGTTTCTCCAAATAGAGGTGTCTGGAAGTGAAAGTGAAAGTGTAAGTCATTCAATCATGTCCCACTCTTTGCAACTTCATGGAACGTAGCCCACCAGGCTCCTCTGTCCATGGGATTCTCCAGGCCAAGAATACTGGAGTGGGTTGCCGTTTCCTTCTCCAGGGGATCTTCCCAACCCAGGGATTGAACATGGCTCTCCAACATTGCAGGCAGACTCTTTACTGACTGAGCCACCAGGGAAGCCCTTGAGTCAGAGGTGTCTGATTCTGGTAGAAATATCAAATCAAAGTTTAGGTTTAATTTAACTAACTTCTATGAATATTTACTCAGACTTTACCTTTTTTTTTAGTATGGTGAGACCATCTACTATAAGAGTTCCACATTATTTCATTACAATTTTGTGGGGAGAAATAGCAGACTTCTAAAATCGGGTGTGGTTACTGAAAGAAAGAGAGCAACTATTTCAGATGAAAAAGATGCTATAAATATTCTGCACAGAATGAGATCTATGGTTCCACACCTCCTAGCCTCTGATCCACAAAGTGGCAAATTGTTCCAGCTGCTAGCCTGTGCCATGAACACACCTACTGCAACCATCAGAAGACACTTTCAAGGTGTGGTTTCTCTCCTCAGCACTGAGTCATGAGCGATATCATTTGTTGGCCGGTCAGAGCAATACAACAAAACAGTTTTGCTACAGGTAAAGAAAGGGCCCTTGTGATGTCAGCTTTAGGAAGGCAGATGAAACATGCCAGTGAGTGTAATCACTCGTTAGCCATCCTTGAAGAAAGATACTTTAGGTAAAGCGAATGACCCAATTCTCATCTAATTGCAGCCAACATCCTTCTTGGCTTCACTGAGTGAGAAGTTCCATTTCTCATTCTTGTTTTGCCTTTTTATTTACCTTCATCTGCAAGTTTGACTGGCGTTCTAGTCTCCTTCAGCCACACTAAACGGAGTAAATTAGAATGGCTGAGAACCCTCAGGCTCCTGAGCAGCAACATTCTCTAGATCCAAAGGATTCTTTTTTCCAGCTGGTCTGCTAACTACACCCAGCTACTCTATATGCTACATTTGCCCCATCCTCTGTTCCATTTTTCTTTACTCATCATCCACCCCTTCCTTTCCTTGGGTTCCAGTGATCCATTTTCATCCTTGGTTGAGCTGTACAAGCTAAACCTAAGCACCCAATTTTCTTCCTGCCTCCCAACTTTCACACATTAACAAATGCAACAATATTCCTTTAGTTGATTCCCCAAAGGCTGATGTTTTTTCTCCAGAAGATCTAGCAAGAACATAGATAAGAAGGAGTTTCTTTCTCCTGCTTTAGGGAGACTAATAATGGGAAGGTGTGGAGCACAGCTAGATAGTAATACAGACTGAACTGTGCTAGTTTTTGATTGCCCAGGTTTTTCTGGGAGCTTTTTGATAAGCTGGCATCCTCCTGAACTTTGCTTTAAGATTTGAATTAACCTTATTCACAGACCTTGAAGACAAGAGAGAGCACTATAAAATAACAACTGAAGGCAATTTCCTTCAATGTCTGTGATTGGTTCCATTCAATTTACCTACTCTGGAGTCCGATAGCACTAACTGAAGAGCACTAGTGTGCATAGGATATAATCACAGCTTCTTCCTCTTCTTATCCCAATAGGCTAAACAGCAGGTTATCAGCTTTGCTTTCGCCATTAGTGGAAGCAGATTTTGATTGGGAGCAATCAGGAAGCAGACAACTGAGAGACCATCTGTGTGCTTAGCACAACAGCCCTAAAATTCACATGGTGGATGCAGATCTGAACATCACCAGAAAGTTGTATTAAAAATATAAAGAAAGTTAGCCAAGTTTCTGAATATTCTATATATTTTTTTGTAATATTCAGAATGGAGCCATATTTTACTTTGAACTCCATGACTCCTCAATAAAGCCCAAAGAGTTTGTCTTGGTAATAGTGATAGCAAATGTGATTCTGGCACTAGGGAACTGGGAGAATCACTCAAATAGGTGTTTGTATCATGGAGACAGGGCTTCCCTGGTGGCTCAGTGGTAAAGAATCCACCTGCCAATGCAGGAGACGCAAGAATAGTGGGTTCAATCCCTGGGTCAGGAAGATCCCCTGGAAAAGGGAATGGAAACCCACTCCAAAATTCTTCCCTAGGAAAACCCATGGACAGAGGAGCCTGGTGGGCTACAGTCTCTGGGGTCACAAAGAGTCGGACATGACAGCGACTAAGCAACAACAACAATATCATGGAGACAGAACATGCAAAGCCATGGTCATGATAGGAAACAGGATGATCTATGCACTATAAATAACCGTAATTAATAATTTGGCATATTTCCTTTTCTACATATCATTTAAATTTAAGGGAAACTAGCATAAGTAGTAACTTCCCCATGTTGTATATTCTTTTTATGAGATTTTAATGCCTGCACAATGGGCCTTTTGTCTTATATATTTAGCTCTTTCCAAACATTTTGCTTGTATAAAAATATAATGAGCATTATTGTGCATAAAATTTTCCCTGATCCTCCTAGTATTCCTAGCTTTTTTGATTTTTGACTCACAACTTGTCCTGATTTTTAACCACAGCTTTTCCATTGAGATCCATTGCCCAGTCAGATCCTTAGTAAGCTTTTTTATTTTTCTCAAACTTGTCCTGAAACCCAGCTTTTGGATCCTAGTGACAAAATCATTAATTTAGTAATAAACTATGTAAGTAGTAGATGTAATCAGTGGCAGCTTTTATTGTATGTACTACAGATCAAGAATTGTGTTTAAGTTATTATGTGGATTATCTAACTTAATATTATTCAAGCTTTTCTGTTCATTAGGAACATTTGGACTTATAGCTGAAAATAACAAAATTTCAGCTTCAGGAAGGCATTTAAAGTTTGTGAGCTTAGTTACCTTTATAAAATGGACAAAAACACTGGCCTTGTTCAACTTAAAGGGCTAGTTGAGTAATCCTAAATTATTCACCAAATTATTGTGGTAAACTATTTAGTAAAACTTTATAAAGGTTATAAAACTATATGTAAAACAAGTTCTTAGTATTGATTTTATTGGTAACTGGAAAAATACTTGTCCACACCTTCCACAGCTTTGGCGGTTCAAATAAACCAGTATAATTAAAGCTGGGCCTGAGGAAGTTACAATTTCATATTTCTTTATTTTTGAAACAGATTACTAAATTCTGTAGAAAAGAGAAAAAATATAATTATTAATTCTACCAGTATTGTTACAGATAAGGAAAAGCAGGTTAATGTGTATATGAAGAATCATGGGATATCACCCTATCAGTTCAGTTCAGTCGCTCAGTCATGTCCGACTCTTTTCGACCCCATGAATTGCAGCACGCCAGGCCTCTCTGTCCGTCACCAACTCCCTGAAACTACCCAAACCCATGTCCATCGAGTCGGTGATGCCATCCAACCATCTCATCCTCTGCAGTCCCCTTCTCCTCCTGCCCACAATCCTACCCAGCATTAGGGTCTTTTCCAATGAGTCAACCCTTCACATGAGGTGGCCAAAGTATTGGAGTTTCAGCTTCAACATCAGTCCTTCCAATGAACATCCAGGATTGATCTCTTTTAGGATGGATTGATTGGATCTCCTTGCAGTCTAAGGGACTCTCAAGAGTCTTCTCCAACACCACAGTTCAAAAGCATCAATTCTTTGGCACTCAGCTTTCTTCACCATCCAACTCTCACATCCATACATGACCACTGGAAAAACCATAGCCTTGACTAGATGGACTTTTGTTGGTAAAATAATGTCTCTGCTTTTAAATATGCTATCTAGGTTGGCCATAACCCTCCTTCCAAGGAGTAAGCGTCTTCTAATTTCATGGCTGCAATCACCATCAACAGTGATTTTGGAGCCCAAAAAATAAAGTCTGACACTGTTTCCACTGTTTCCCCATCTATTTCTCATGAAGTGATGGGACCAGATGCCATGATCTTAGTTTTCTGAACGTTGAGCTTTAAGCCAACTTTTTCACTCTCCTCTTTCACCTTCATCAAGAGGCTCTTTAGTTCTTCTTCACTTTCTGCCATAAGGGTGGTGTCATCCGCATATCTGAGGTTATTGATATTTCTCCCGGCAATCCTGATTCCAGCTTGTGTTTATTCCAGCCCAGTGTTTCTCATGATGTACTCTGCATATAAGTTAAATAAGCAGGGTGACAATATACAGCCTTGACGTACTCCTTTTCCTATTTGGAACCACTCTGTTGTTCCATGTCCAGTTCTAACTGTTGCTTCCTGACCTGCATACAGGTTTCTCAAGAGGCAGGTCAGGTGGTCTGGTATTCCCATCTCTTTCAGAATTTTCCACAGTTTATTGTGATCCACACTGTCAAAGGCTTTGGCATAGTCAATAAAACAGAAGTAGATGTTTTTCTGGAAGTCTCTTGCTTTTTTGATGATCCATCAGATGTTGGCAATTTGATCTCTGTTTCCTCTGCCTTTTCTACAATTAGCTTGAACATCTGGAAGTTCACGGTTCACGTATTGCTGAAGCCTGGCTTGGAGAATTTTGACCATTACTTTACTAGCATGTGAGATGAGTGCAATTGTGCAGTAGTTTGAGCATTCTTTGGCATTGCTTTTCTTTGGGATTGGAATGAAAACTGACCTTTTCCAGTCCTGTGGCCACTGCTGAGTTTTCCAAATTTGCGGGCATATTGAGTGCCGCACTTTCACAGCATCAGCTTTCAGGATTTGAAATAGCTCAACTGGAATTCCATCACCTCCACTAGCTTTGCTCGTAGTGATGCTTTCTAAGGCCCACTTGACTTCACATTCCAGGATGTCTGGCTCTAGGTGAGTGATCACACCATCGTGATTATCTGGGTCGTGAAGATCTTTTTTGTACAGTTCTTCTGTGTATTCTTGCCACCTCTTCTTAATATCTTCTGCTTCTGTTAGGTCCATACCATTTCTGCCCTTTATCGAGCCTATCTTTGCATGAAATGTTCCTTTGGTGTCTCTAATTTTCTTGAAGAGATCTCTAATCTTTCCCAATCTGTTTTTTTCCTCTATTTCTTTGCATTGATTGCTGAGGAAGGCTTTCTTATCTCTCCTTGCTATTCTTTGGAACTCTGCATTCAGATGGGAATATCTTTCCTTTTCTCCTTTGCTTTTCACTTCTCTTCTCTTCCCAGCTTTCTGTAAGGCCTCCTCAGACAGCCATTTTGCTTTTTTGCATTTCTTTTCCATGGGGATGGTCTTGATCCCTGTCTCCTGTACAATGTCATGAACCTCTGTCCATAGTTCATCAGGCACTCTGTCTATCAGGTCTAGTCCCTTAAATCTATTTGTCACTGTCACCCTATAGTGTTGGAAATTCTATACAGGAGTTATTTGAGAGCTTTTAAAGCTTAATTTGACATTTGAGACATCACTTTCCTTTACTTATTGTTCAAATTTATGTAAGGAGGAAAGGAAACATAGCCTTTGTTACACTTGTGGGGAAAAAGGTTGAACATACCTTATCACATGGCATACCAACAATGATGCTATTAATAATTCTGTTTAAATAGGTTCAATGGTGGTTAACTGTTGAAATTTATTGGAAAACTGAAATATAATAAAAGCAAAGTGAAGGTCAGGTAAACATTTAGGAGGAAGAGACTGAAGGTAATCAGTTTCGTTGGCCTCTCTACATCAATATCTTTTAAACCTAGGTGATAATTTGACTTAAAAGCTGGTCGAGTTCATCTTTCATTGTGATAATCTCCTATTTCTATTAGCCACACTATATATATATATATATATAGGTCATTAACTCTTTGTGAGTCTAAAGCATCTTTCTGGATAATCTTGACTTTGTTTGGATATCAGCCTAGGTATTATTTCTGCTCAAGCATACCCTAACTCAGAGATCATGAAAGAAATTCCTATTCTCCCTAGGATAGCTATCTTTCATTAACATAACACAAGACCCCTGTTGAGGTCATTTCTGACTTGTAAAAACCTCTCTTTCCAACCTTCAGATGAGATTTTTGAAAGTCATGAAGTACTAAGCCTACTTAGAAGATAAAGAACAGGAAAAGTTTGGTACATATTTTGATTTTAAGAAGACAAATGAAAGCATATAAGGTATGTATCTTGCTGTTGTCTGAGATGCCTTTCAAATTTTGTAAGAATCTGTTGTATGGTGTTCCCAGAGATTAAGACCAAGTCACAAAACAACATAAGTACTAGTAACACATTTCTATAGTCACACCAGCCAATACATTATGAAAAAGTTTGAATAGTTTGCTACAAAACAAGCATTTTGAATATTCAACAATGTTAAAGTCCTGAGTCTTGCACCTTAAAAGACAGAAGATTGTATCTTTAGATGGGTGCTGGGGTCAATCAATCCCAAGTATAAATCACTCAGATTTGAGAGACAACCAAGAAGAAATGCACCAGTTTGGTTATCAATCAGTCATAGAGAAAGATCAACCAATCTAAAGGGCATGATAAATGTTTACATTGCCCAAAAGTCAGAATTTGCAAACAAACTGAAGTGATATTAAAAATAAATGTCATAGGTTCATTCTTGTTTTTGCTATTATAGTTTTATTAGTCTTTCTTTTTTGTTGTATTATCAAGGTGATTTAGTCTTATTTATAAAAGTGATGCTCAGACTATAAAGAATCTGCCTGCAATGCAGGAGACCCAGGTTCAATCACTGGGTCAGGAAGACTCCCTGGGGAAGGGAATGGCAACCCACTCCAGTATTCTTGCCTGGAGAATCCCATGGACAGAGGAGCCTGGCGGGCTACAGTCCATGAGGTAGTAAAGAGTTGGAAACAACAGAATGACTAACACTCACTTTTATTTCTTCACAAAAATGATAAAGTACTTTGAGGACACTGGGTATTGTTTTGATTTTCTTTAAATATGCATATAAAATACCTCCAAAGTCTAAGGGTTTTCTTAAAATTCATACTACTTTTCAATGAAAAATTTAAGCTATCCATGTATATTTATACAAAATATCTTTTCTTTGTGGTTTTGCTTAGTTTGTCCTCTCAGCTTGGATTCTCATTATCTTCCCTTGCCTTTTTGGTAAACTTCTGCTTACTCCTCGAGACTCAAATATTTGTCAGGAAGTCTTCCAAACATTTACAAAGAGATAATTACTTCCTTTTCTGTATTCCCATAGCATTTGATTCATACCTCTATTAAAGCACTTATATATTTATTTCATCATGGCCTCCTCCACTAGCATGCGTGGCTCTGGAGGAAAGGAACTATATTCTAGTTTTCTCTATTTAGAAAAGAGTAGATATGCATTACATGTTTGTTGAATCAATGGGTTACTATCTTAGATCTAATTGATTCTTGTTAACTCCTACATTTACTGAGTTTCATGGGACCATTGCAGGCAGTGTGGCCTGGTGCCAGGAGACAGAAATAGAGTGGTTCCCTAAGTAGAGTCTAGTTATTTTGGACAGAACCAGATGCTAGAATGGTAATTTTCAAACCTGGCTGCAGATTAGAGCCAGTTGGGGAGCCATTAAAACTATCAATGCCTGGCCACATCTCAGACCCACTTAAATCAGAGTACCTGGGCTAGGGCCCAGGCATTGATAGATATTTAAATCTAATCTACAGCCACAGTTGAGTACCACTGAACTTGAGATTGAGGAACCTGGGGTTATCAGATAGTGTTCATACTGAAATGAAAACAGGAGAGGAGACGAGTCAAAGAACTTGAACTCAGGAATGAAATCAAGGTTGATCTAAATCCATGAAACAGGGAGGAGCCCAAATTAGCACTCAAAAGGCTGGTTAATGCCAAGTTCAGTAATAATAGCCTGTTAAGAGACAGGAGTTAGACATGCAGAGATCAGAGATGCTCAGAGAGCAAATTTTCTAATTGTAACAATTAGTTTTCAGAGATTATAAATTCTTTTCAAGCTGTGATTTGGGTCCTTTTAGCTTGACAAATTCCCAGAGTCTCACCTCTGCAGTCAAGGAGCCCCCAAACAAATTGGATTTATTATAAAACCAGAAGTTTTATCTGTGTATACAGTCCTTCTTCATCATAGTATTCCCCTCACTCACACTGGGAAGTTTTGAGAAGATATTTGGGAAAACAGTTTCCAACAAAATCTCTCCTTTGCCCCTACTTACTATTATTATTTTTGGTTCAGTAATCATGTCAGGCCAAAGTTAAGTGAAAGAACCCTTGGATACAAAAATTCAATGACTCTAATCTAGTACATTAAAAATATAAGTAGATTGACATGTTCAGTTAATACTAGAGAGCTGAAAAACAAGTTAAAATACTTTTCTATGTGTGCCAAACATTTTGTTACATATAGCATTTCCTTTGGAAGATTTTATTATCTAATATCATATGTATTTCTGTGAGATACTATTTAGTTATGGCTAAGCAGACTTATTTCTAAGTGTCCATCTCTACATTCATTTCACAAGAAAAATTATGACACATATTGAGTAAAAATGTACCTCCTAAAAGCAAAGCTTTTTAGGGTTGCATTCAAAATGCAACATCCCTGATACAGGACTCTCTCATTTGATATCCAACTACTTTGCCATATTTCCTTAGCTTTATCATGTTTCCCATGGCAACAATTTGTATGTAGGGAACTGTTACAAGAACTTAGAAATCAGTGGATTTTGGGAAAGGTAATATAGCAGAAAGTATTAATAATTTCAGTAGCAATGGGGTCTTGGCCAGATTATAAGGTGCTGAGAAGTAAGTGATGGTAACAAAATGCAAGCAATAGAAACAAATTCTTGGTTTTTGACAAGTTTAAAAGTCATGAAAGATTCAAGGTTGGGTGACAGTTAGAGAAAGGAGTAGTACTGAAATAAATTTTTATTTTGGAATATTTATAGGATTAGAAAGAGGAGTTGGAAGTAAATTATAAATATAAATATCAAGAAAGGAGGTGCCATAGAGACTGCTAATTGTACCTCAATATCTATCCTCTCCTTCCTCAGTAAGAGAAATCTCATATTTTATTTGGGCATGTGGAAAGGTACTATATGTTCCCCAATCCCCTTTGCAGCTAGCTATCACTGTATAATTAAGTTCTGATCCATGGATGTAAGCAGAAGTGATATGCGCCCTTTCAGGAAGTGTTCTTAAAAGGAAGGAGTGTGCATTTCTATCCTATTTGTTTCCTATTAGTTGGAATATGAACTTAATGGCTATAGCATAGTTCTTGGCCTTAAAAGATAGACTTTAAGGTGGAAGCAGTATGCTGGGGATGGAAGAGAAACAAGATAGAAGGAATATGTGACTTGATGGTTATGGAGCTACTATGCCAGACCTGAGATGCTTATGTTTGTAATTTTTAATTTTAATTGAAGTATAATTGATTTACATTATTTTGTTAGTTTCAGATGTACAACAAAATGTTTCAGCAATACATAACAAATATGTCTATTTTTACACATTCTTTTCCCTTTATAGGTTATTACAAAATATTGAGTATAGTTCCCTATGCTATACAATAGGCCTTGTTGGTTATCTATTTTATATATAGTAGTATGTATATATGGGCTTCCCAGGTGGCACTAGTGATAAAGAACCTGCCTGCCAATGCAGGAGATGTAAAAGATGTGGGTTTGATCCCTGAGTTTGGAAGATCCCCTGGAGGAGGGCATGGTAACCCACTCCAGTATTCTTGCCTAGAAAATCCCCATGGACAGAGGAGCCTGGCAGGCTACAGTCCATAGGGTTGCAAAGAGCTGGACAGACTGTAGTGACGGTGCACACCACAAGTGTGTATATATATCCAGAGAAAACCATAATTTGAAAAGATACATGCACTCCAGTGTTCATTGCAACACTCTTCACAATAGCCAAGACATGGAAGCAACATAAACGTCCATCAACAGAGGAGTGGCTTAAGAAGATGTGGCATGTGTGTATGTGTGTGTGTGTGTATATATATATATATATATGTATAATGGAATATTACTCAGCCATAAAAAGAATGAAATAATGCTATTTGCAGCAACATGGATGGACCTAGAGATTATCATACTAAGGGAAGTAAGCCAGACAGACAAATATCATATGGTATCAACTTATATGTGGAATCAAAAAAAATAATACAAATGTTCTGTGTTGAATAAGAGACACAGATGCATAGAACAGTCTTATGGACTCTGAGGGAGAAGGTGAGGGTGGGACGTTCTGGGACAATAACATTGAAACATGTACATTATCATATGTGAAACAGAACACCATTCCAGGTTCGATGCATGAGACAAATGCTCAGGGCTGGGGCAATGGGATGACCCAGAGGGATGGGATGGGGAGGGAGGTGGGAGGGGGGTTCAGGATGGGGAACACATGTAAACCCATGGCTGATTCATGTCAATGTATGGCAAAAACCACTACAATATTGTAAAGTAATTAACCCCCAACTAAAATAAATAAATTTATTAAAAAAAAATGTTCTGTCTTGTTTAAACCATTGTTATTTTTTTATCATTTGCAACTGAACCTAATACTAACCAGTATAACAGACAGTTGATAGAAGGGTGGGATTGAAATTAAAGTGATAGGTTTTACTTGACAAGGAGGGAAGGTAAGTCCCTTACCTGAGAGAGGACAGAAAGAATAGAGAACATTTAGGAATCTAGAATGTTTCTGACATTGAAATATCATCTCATCTTACATGATTTCAAGTATCTCAGTTAAAAAAGGAAGTCATTATCTGAACTTGGGACTCAGATTCAATATTAGAGAATGAAAGAAACTCTAGATCAGTACTACCCAAATTATGGGTCCCTGTGAAAGTGCTGCACTCAATATGCCAGCAAATTTGGAAAACTCAGCAGTGGCCACAGGACTGGAAAATGTCAGTTTTCATTCCAATCCCAAAGAAAGGCAATGCCAAAGAATGTTCAAACTACCACACAATTGCACTCATCTCACACGCTAGTAAAGTAATGCTCAAAATTCTCCAAGCCAGGCTTCAGCAATACGTGAACCGTGAACTTCCAGATGTTCAAGCTGGTTTTAGAAAAGGCAGAGGAACCAGAGATCAAATTGCCAACATCTGTTAGATCATCAAAAAAGCAAGAGACTTCCAGAAAAACATCTATTTCTGCTTTATTGACTATGCCAAAGCCTTTGACAGTGTGGATCACAATAAACTGTGGAAAAATTCTGAAAGAGATGGGAATACCAGGCCATCTGACCTATCTCTTGAGAAACCTGTATGCAGGTCAGGAAGCAACAGTTAGAACTGGACATGGAACATCAGACTGGTTCCAAATAGGAAAAGGACTACATCAAGAATGTATATTGTCACCCTGCTTGTTTAACTTATATGCAGAGTACATCATGAGAAACACTGGGCTGGAAGAAACACAAGCTGGAATCAAGATTACCGAGAGAAATATCAATAACCTCAGATATGCAGAAGACACCATCCTTATGGCAGAAAGTGAAGAAGAACTAAAAAGCCTCTTGATGAAGGTGAAAGAAGAGAGTGAAAAAGTTGGCTTAAAGCTCAACGTTCAGAAAACTAAGATCATGGTATCTGGTCCCATCACTTCATGGGAAATAGATGGGGAAACTGTGGAAACAGTGTCAGACTTTATTTTTTGGGGCTCCAAAACTGCTGCTGATGGTTATTGCAGCCATGAAATTAAAAGACACTTACTCCTTGGAAGAAAGGTTATGACTAGCCTAGATAGCATATTTAAAAGCAGAGACATTACTTTGTCAGCAAAGGTCCGTCTAGTCGAGGCTATGGTTTTTCCAGTAGTCATGTATGGATGTGAAAGTTGGATGGTGAAGAAAGCTGAGCGCCGAAGAACTGATGCTTTTGAACTGTGGTGTTGGAAAAGACTCTTGAGAGTCCCTTGGACTGCAAGGAGATCCGTCAATCCATCGTAAAGGAGATCAGTCCTGGGTGTTCATTGGAAGGACTGATGTTGAAGCTGAAACTCCAATACTTTGGCCACCTCCTGCGAAGGGTTGACTCATTGGAAAAGACCCTAATGCTGGGAAGGATTGGGGGTAGGAGGAGAAGGGGATGACAGTGGATGAGATGGTTGGATGGCATTACTGACTCGATGGACATGGGTTTGGGTAAACTCCAGGAGTTGGTGATGGACAGGGAGGCCTGGCGTGCTGTGATTCATGGGGTTGCAGAGTCAGACACGACTGAATGGCTGAACTGAACTGAACTGAACCAGCATCATCAGCATCACTTGGGAACTTGTTAGAAATGCAGAGTCTTAGGCTCCACCCTATACCTACTGAATCAAAATCCTTCGCGATAGGGTCCAAAAATATGTGTTTTTAATGAGATCCCCAGGTGATTTTTTGTCACATTAACATTTGAGGAGCACTGGGCTATGAAAATCTCTGTGGAGGAGCTGATAGAGAATTCATTAGTAATGTACAAATGTGCATCTTTTGAAATATGAATAATAATCCTTAGAGTTCTACTGTGAATATGGCAAAGATGATAATGTTACTGATGATGATGACTTATCCAGGATGCAAATGGGAGAAAGTTTTCACAAGTTACAGTGTTTCTCTATGGCCAATTTAACTTTGCATCACACTTTCACTGTCCTTCAAAATAAGACAGAGCAAGGCAGCAAGTTGGTTTAGCACTGTTTCCCAAATTACTATAACTCTTTGACCTATCTGGGCTATCTAACCTTAGGTTGTAAACCATTTGAAGGCACTGATCTTGGATTATTTACACTAAGTTTCAAGATAATTATGTCTGGCCACTCAAATGTACATAAACAAGATTTGAAGGAAAACTATAAATACTATAATTCCAGCCTATTTCCTATTCTCATTTTTTTGGGGGTTGATTGCGGGAAAACATTGGAGAGTGAAACTTGTTTATAGCTGAGGTTAAAGTTTAGGGGCTTATAGTTTCAATCTTGGGCCTAGTTTGATCTTTTTCTTTCTCTATAATTGAATATTTTGTGTTGGACTGTGGTCAACATTGTAAAGACTTTTAAAAACATCATTAGGACTGTAAAATATGTGTACATTTATGCACATTTACACTGATATCCCCTTCTGTAGTTTTTAAAAACAAGATGACTTGCATAGTTTCTACTGCACTAACTTAAATAAGCTCTCCAAATCCCTTTCATTTCAAACCACTACAAAATGTATAAAATTAAAATTATACCAAGATGGCTTCATGTGAAAAGAAAAAGAACAATGCAAAGATAAATTCATATCTCCAAGTTCTTAAAATGTCAGTTTGTCTTTGGCATGGTATTTGGGCAAAAAGTCAGCTATTTGATCTGAATCAGTCCACTCATCTCATTTTTGCCATAAACAGTGTATGGGGACATGTCAAATCTGAATTAATAGGGCAGAAGGAACAAAAAGATAAGGAAGAAAAATCATTTTGTTTATATGAAACTATTCTGGTCGCAAGACAAGAAAAAAGGAAAAGAAGTCTGACCTATGGCTAATATCTGTTTATTTGTGATCATAATCAGCTTCTTGTTCAAAGTTTCTATGGATATAAGACTTAGGCTGTTGTATAATTATTGTGATGCTCATTAAGATATCATTTACTTTTATTAGTACTTTAAATCAATCCTTTGCTAATTTAAGCAAAGGACTTTGTTAGCCAAATGTACTTAAACTGAAATCTATACATCATGGGAAATGTATAATGACTTAAATAAAAACTCCAAATGTGGTACTAACGGCTTCCCCAGACTCAGGATGTATTATTCCTCAGCAGGGACTCATTTGTGACATGAACATTGATCATTGGACCATACAAAAAATCCTTTAAAAAGAGGTTGAGTGAGGTTAGCAGTGTATCAGTCTCCTACAAATCTTTGTTCCAGCGGTGCTTTCTTTCTGGTACCTTGTCTAATGATGCTGGTGAAACATTTCATGTGTTGCATTGTAATCAGAAATATTTTTAATCATACAATGAGGCTCTCATAGAAAAAATATGATAAAAACATCTTAAACTAGTAACTCTAAATATTGCCTGGAACTCATGTATTCAGAGAATTTATAACAACAATAACAATATTTAATACTAAATGTTACTTTGTTCTACATAGGGCAACTAGCTTTACATAGTACTTCTGTGAGGTAGGTACTATTATCATTCCTACTTTAGAGATGAGGAAACTTAGGCTCAAGGAACCCAAGGCCAGGGAGCTGCTCAATTGTAGGGACAGAATTCCAATCTACCTTTTCCTCCCTCTAGAGCCCTTGAATTAACCATTCCTTCACTAAACTGCTTAATTGTGACTATCAGGAGTGGCAATAGTTACAATTGAATTGTAACTTCAGTTTTGCTATTTTAAAATCCATATTCTTGTGTACAACATGGGATCAAACAAATACACTGTTAATTCAATTTGGTAATTTTATTTGGCAAATTGACAGACCAGATACTTGGATATGTTTACCTAATGGCCATTCAATTCAGTTACAGTGTCCAATCTGGAAATTCATAGGAAAAAGCAGCCTGAAGACCTCACAGAAGCCTTAATGTAATTTTTCAATGGCTTTTGAGTGGGCTGTACATTGCCCTGATTAACCTTTATGAGGCAAAATTGCTGTTTCTTCCTTGCATGAACTACTTAGGCCACTATTTGGAGGTGGAGGGTAGTCAATTCTACTTCAGGTAGCCGTGTGGTAGGTTCTGATTCAGAACACCTTTTTGAGGACTACAGTCTTAATTTCATCTCTGAGAGGCAGGTACAATATAAGACACACTAATTTGGATGTTTTACTTTCAAATATTTATCTGGAAAGAAAGATTGACCCTATAATTGTTTAGTGACCTCTATGTCAGCTTTCCAACCACCTGTAGTTCTCCTACCAAAAGACTCATCCTCACCATGTATTTAATTGCCAATGAATCTCTCCATTCTCTCCTACTAGAATGCAAACTCCATAAAAGCAGGGGCAGTATCACTATTGTTTCCAGTGGTATTCTCTGTAGCTGTCATGGTGCCTTGAACAGAGTAATCACTCGGTGGTTTTTGAATTAATGAAAGAATGAGAGAGCAAAAACACAATTGCTTGCTTTTGAGCAAAGATTGTTTTCACCTGAAGTTGCCATCCAAAGTGAAGAACACACAGTAGCATGAGCAAGAATATGCAGTGATTCTCAACCCTGGATGCACCCTAGAATCATCTGATAAGCTTTTGGAAATATTTTGAAAAAATACCTGGGTCCACACCAAACTGAGACTGAGTATCTGGGGGTGATTCTGACTTGGTGAAGTTTGACAGCCTATGTTGCTGAGCATGCAGATCACCTGGGGATCTTGTTAAAATGCAGATTCTGATTCAGTAGGTTTGGGGTGGTGCCTGAGATTCTGTATTTTTTAAAAGCACTGCAGTTATGCCCATGCCATTGATACAAACTATAGGTTAGATAGCAAATATCTGTAAAATAATAAGCAAAAGATTTAGACTTCCTTATAGGCTTTGGGGGCAAGCGATATTTAGGGTCAGAGAGATGAGCTGGATAAATGTCACTTGGTATGTGTTAGGCACTGTACTAAGAGATTGCATGCATTATCTCATGTCTAAGAAAAGCAGGTGTGAGATGCTACTTATAGTGAGGCAGATTGCTGTGTGGATAAAAAGCACAACATTGGCCTATGCTCATGGAGGGATCTTCTGAATTCCTTAAATACCACATTTTCTATTTCTTTTGTTTCTCTACTCAACTCAGCTTGGGGCTCTGGTATTCAACAAAGGCATGAGTTCTGTAACTATGCTAAGTATTTGAGTGAAGATAGGAACTAGCTGAATATTTGGATATTTGCAAATATTGAGATTTGGCATGCATAGACACAGCCAGAGGCCCAAGGTCTGTTTATATGTTTTAGGGCCTCAGTAAGCATTTGCTGTGAGATTATAGTTTATTTGCTTAAACTCTGACATCTATTCTTAAAGAAAAGATTCTCTACATAGAAAAGAAAATGGATGATAAGCATACAACATCCATTTTCTCTGAATTGGATGTATTATTAGTTTCTTGGAATAATTAACTGAGGGCAATTTAATTCAAATTTCTTGGGAAATTTATATAGCTTCTTTTCTGTGTGTGCATGCTAGGTCACTTTAGCTGTGTCCGACTGTTTGTGATCCTATGGACTGTAGCCCTCCAGGCTCCTCTGTCCACAGGATTCTCCAGGCAAGAATACTGGAGTGGGTTGCCGTTTCCTACTCCAGGGGATCTTTCCGACCCAGGGATTGAACCTGAATCTCTTATGTCTCCTACATTGGCAGGTGTGTTCTTTACCACCAGCACTACCCAGGAAGCTCCCAGCTTCCTTTCTAAGAGCTTTTAAGAGTGAACAGTCCAACCCAATTCAGTTTAAACCTTCAATGTCATATCTGCCATAAAATTTTGCCCGCATCTATTGTTGGCTAGCCTTGTGTTTGGAAGACTTAAGGAGTGGAAAGAGGCATGATGTGGTTGGAGGGGAGGGAAAAGCTAGAGATGACTCGATATCCCTTTCCTTTCTAAGGTCTAAACTCTTGTAGCATTGGGTTTGAGAAGAGAAATAGGAGAGATGGCTGGTTTCTCCTTATACAACTAGTCAGCTGTTGTTGACAAAGAGGTTTCTCTGGGTTCACTCTGGTTTTATCTGGTTCCATCTCCTACTGGTAGCCATGATCTACATAGATAGTTGGTATCATTTTCTTGGGAAGCGGCAGTGTTTGGCATCACTTTAGCTTCCTTTACTGAGGAGCTGCCTCTTAAAAACGTCTTGCTTATGGTCCACATCCTTAATGTCTTCTCTGGCTTTCTGTCTCTTTCTGTAAGCTCTGTTTTCCTCATGATGAACCATGGGCACAGCTGAAGTCCTCTTCCATGTCCTCAAGCATTAAGGTCTAATCTCTTCCTTGGAAGACTGTATCATGGTGTTTTCTTATCCCTCTGCACAAGCTACTTTTGAAAGCCTGTCACCTTCAGATAAGCAGCCAACCCCTGTATGTTCATATATACTTCAATTAATAGGGAAATACATCAAGCTCTCCCAAGAATTCCTTCACAAAGGTCTACTCTATTCTTGTAGAAGCACAGAGACTGGCCTGTAGTTTATAGCTTAGCAAGTATCCAGCTAGGAAATGAGATAACAGCTTCACTTTCTTGCAGGGAGCCCTTATTTTCTTGGCCCTTCTCTCCACTTGACTCTGGGAGGGAGTAACTCTTGCCCTTTCCCACATAGTGAAGAAAGGGAAAATACTTTTCATTGTAAACTGGCAGTCTTGACAACTCTAATTCACTCTTGTCTCCCACTCTCCTGGTCTTTTATGGATTGACCAAGGAGAGGCTTGGGACAGTGGTTAATGGTTTTATGGTCAGTTTTCCCACTTTTTGTAAGTCTTTATGAGAGTATCTGGCCCCAGCTGTTGTTGGGTCTCCTAAGAATGTACACGTGTTTAGAGTCTGTTTTCCATCTTTGAAGCTTCATTGCCTATGCCAGGGTGATATGAAAAGTCCCACTAGATATCTCATTGTATATAAAAGAAATCTATGTTAAAATTTAGTGAGATTAAACCAACCATTCCCTATTTCAAACATACAGATCCTGACTTACACAAGTTACACATATCAACTTACTGCCGTGGCCAACCTTTGAACTGGCTAGATTCTCAATAGAGCAGACATCTTACCTGTAGCCTTCCTACATGCCTCTAGTCCAAACTGATTTCTGCAGTCTATGAAATTGTATTGCATTTACAGTCTAAACCAGAGGTTCTCGCCATGTATCACACATGGATCGATTCACTTGTAAGACAAAGTTCTATGGATTCAGTCAGGACTAGGATTAGTTTTTAATGAACTAGCATTAACTTCCTCCTTTTCCACTCAAGAAAGCCTGTTGGATTGCAAAGTGTGAGAGATATTAAAGCAATATCTTGAAATTTCTCTTATTTATTAAAAAATATTTTTGCATTTTGATAGTTTTTAATAATAATAATTATTGTGTGATACACTTTACTACTGATCATGACACCCAATTCAGAAACTGCTCATTTAAACCAAAAAGCTTAGTGATTTATATTCTCTAGTTTTTTTCTCAACAAAATTGCAGGTCTCCTAGAGGTAGGAATTGTATCTAATATATACCTAATGCTTAATACATTGTATTTTAGGTAGATAGCTAGCTAGCTACATAAATAGATAGTATTCCCAAATATATACACTCAATACTTTAGTTGAGCTGGAACATAGATTATTAAGCCAAGAGTACTACAGAGAAAGGCATTAGCTTTTTATAATCTCTAAACATTACTTTTATTAAGGAAAGATAGGGATTTGACATTTATTTGGCTTTTGTCACAATGTCTGTTCTTAGTGATCAATCATGTCCATCTTTTTGCGACCCTTTGGACTGTATCCCACAAGGCTCCTCTGTCCATAGGATTTCCAAGGCAAGAATACCAAAGTGGGTTGCTGTTTCCCTTTCAGGGGATTTTTCCCTACCCAAGAATTGAACCCATGTCTCTTGTGTCTCCTGCATTGCAGGCAGATTCTTTACCCACTGAGCCATTAGGGAGGCTCTGCATTACTATTTCAGAGTCAAGAAATGCTAGGGAGCTAGATATTTATTAGTATGTTTTTTTCCATAATTATTGAGTAACTACTATGTGCTAATCACCATTGAACAGGTTCCGTGAGTAAGATATAGTCCCTATCACTGATGACCTTACGATCTACTGGAAAGAGGAGCATATTATTAAACAGTCAATTACATTACGTTGCATGCTGAATTAGGGGATGTACAGAGTGGTATGGAAGCATGATGGGTACTAAACTCTGGCTTGATTCGGGTGGTCATGGAAAACTTCCTACAGGAGATGAGTCTTAAGCTGGGATCTAAATGATGAATAAATGGGAGTGGCTGGAAGGGGTCTGAGCAAAGGTAATAGCATAGGCAGAGACCCAGAATCATTCTAGAGCATTCCGTTTCAAGGAACCAAAGTTCAATAAAGCAGGTATGTGGATTGCTGAGTCAAGGTGACTCAAGAGGTTCAATCACAAAGGGCCTTATGTGTCAGCCTAAGAACTTTGAGAGCAATGCACACAATTGAAGGGTTTTAATTAGGGATGTGACATGATCATATTTACATTTTAAAAGCATCACTCTGGCTCCTAGGGGTGAATGGATAGAAAGAGGGCAGGATTAGAGGGAGGAAAACTTGTTAAGGAGCCAGTAATTCAGATGATAAAAATGAAGACTTATGACTTTTCATTAGCATTTCAAGCTTTTATCTCTTTTGAGGTGGCCAGATTCTTTGTTTCCTCACAACCAGCTGTCTTCATAGATTTCTCGTATAGCCTATCCCTCCTCAGCTGGCACTACAAGCCTGTGCTTTTTAAAATAATTGGAGGTTCATTGTTCACTTTATGTTTTCTATAAATCTTTCCAAGCCTGGAATGTTCTCTTCCAAAAATGGTTTGGCATACATTCCTTCTTTCCTTGCAGTCTTCATTAGATTAAGTGTCCTAAAATGTTTTGTAGGTTGGGTTCTTCCACAAGCAAACTCAGAGTTTCAGGAAGTTTATTAAGCCATATTATCAAGACCAACAACTGTGCAAGGGAGGGGAGGAGAAGGGAAGAAAGCCAGAGTGGGCAGATAGAGAAAACTTGGGCTGTGAAACAGATGCAGCAAAGGCCTCAGCCAACCCCAAGGTGGGCTCTGAAACTGGGACAGTCCTTTGGAGTTGTCCCAAATTATGGTGAGTTTTTGGGCTTCCCAGGTGGCACTTATGGTAAAAGATTTGTCTGCCAGTGCAGGAGAAATAATAAACATGAGTTCGACCCCTGGGTCAGGAAGATCCCCTGGAGGAGGGCATGGCAACCCACTCCAGTATTCTTGCCTGGAAAATGCCATGGACAGAGGAGCCTGGTGGGCTATGGCCCATAGGGTCACAACAAGTCAGACCCAACTGAAGCGACTTGGCACACGTTATGAGATTTATACTTCTGTCTTGACCCATTTTTTACTCCATTTGGTCCCAAGGAAGGGATTATGAACTTAAAAGAGGCAGTCTCTTCAGCCAAAGGTAATTTCTGGAGAGGACTGGCAGCTGAGGGCAGTCAACCAGATGCATTCCCTGAAGCTGGGAAATAAGTCCTTCAGTCATTAAGTGGAAGTCCTTGAGTGGATGACTTGAAGGCATCATAACATCCACTATAAAGTTCTTTCTTGAAATAATAATTCTATGAGATGTTAATTGGTGTTCCAAGAAAACAAAAATTACTTCTGTTGTCAAATAAGCTTGGCAAATGCTAGTCTAAGCACATTTCTTTACTGGAAGAATTCTTAAAAATTTAAATAAGCTGGTATTCATGGTGTATCTCCAATGGGGAATAGAATGTGTAGAAGACAGCAACCATAGGTGACCAGAGAAAACATTTTTTGAAGGCTTCTCTGGTGGCTCAGACAGTAAAAAATCCACCTGCCAATGCAGGCGACGTGGGTTCAATCCCTGGGAAGATCCCCTGGAGGAGGGCAACCCACTCCAGTATTCTTACTTGGAGAATCCCATGGACAGAGGAGCCTGGCAGGCTAAAGTCCATGGGGTCACAAAGAGTTGGACATGACTGAGCCACTAACACGCTGTTAAGCATAGTGCCACTAAATATCAGTTTGAGAAATGCTGCTCCAGAGGCAAAGACAGAATAAATGTGATGATCATGGGAGCCTGGAGCTCTATTATGTCAGATTTTGTCTCAAGGGTCCAACATAACAAATAACCCATCTTTCTTCAACTATTAGAAAGGTGTATTGCCCTTCTTTAGATTGCTACGGACTATTAGTTTTGATCCACAACTAAATCAAACAGGACTTATTTCTTAATGAAAGTCTAGCTTAGTCTGAAGAGAAAATGTTCGCTTTCAGTTCAGTTGCTCAGTCATGTCCAGCTCTTTGCGACCCCATGGACTGCAACACGCCAGGCTTCCCTGTCCATCACCAACTCCCAGAGCTTGCTCAAACTCATGTCCATCGAGTCAGTGATGCCATCCAACCATCTCATCCTCTGTCGTCCCCTTCTCCTCCTGCCTTCAATCTTTCCCAGCATCAGGGTCTTTTCTAATGAGTCAGTTCTTCACATCAGGTGGTCAAAGTATTGGAGTTTCATATTCAGCATCAGCCCTTCCAATGAATATTCAGGACTAATTTTCTTTAGGATTGACTGGTTTGATCTCCTTGCAGTCTAAGGGACTCTCAAGAGTCTTCTCCAACACTCTTCTTTACTTTCTGCTGTAAGGGTGGTGTCATCTGCCTATCTGAGGTTATTGATGTTTCTCCCGGCAATCTTGATTCCAGCTTGTGCTTCATCCAGCCCGGTATCTCACATGATGTACAATGCAGACAAGTTAAATAAGCAGGGTGACAATATACAGCCTTGACATACCCCTTTCCCAATTTGGAACCAGTCTGTTGTTCCATGTCCAGTTTTAACTGTTGCTTCCTGACCTGCATACAGGTTTCTCAAGAGGCAGGTCAGGTGGTTGGTCTGTTATTCCCATCTCGTGAAGAATTTTCTACAGTTTGTTGTGATCCACAAAGTTGAAGACTTTGACGTAGTCAAATAAATAAATAAAGCAGAAGTAGATGTTTTTCTGGAATTCTCTTGCTTTTTCGATGATCTAACGGATGTTGGCGATTTGATCTCTGGTTCCTCTGACTTTTCTAAATCCAGCTTGAACATCTGGAAGTTCACGGTTCACGTACTGTTGAAGCCTGGCTTGGAGAATTTTGAGCATTACTTTACTAGCGTGTGAGATGAGTGCAATTGTGCGGTAGTTTGAGCATTCTTTGGCATTGCCTTTCTTTGGGATTTTCTTCGGGATGTTTGCTATATGATTGACCATATTTCCTCTCATTCTGATGGGCTTATGCAGTTAATGTGCTTTGTTTTTGGAAAGTGACACTGGTTGCAATAAATGCAGTGTTGCTTTCAAGAAAATCCTGTCATGTGATAGTATTGTTGTATGATACAAGGAGGCTTTGGAAATAATTCAAAGTCAACTAGAACTTTTCTCAGCCTGATTCCATGTCAACTTTTACATCTCTGTGATTATTGACTTGTTAAACCTATTTCCTCACTGCCCTCTTTTTGAAATAGTTCTCACCACACAATGTCTGCTTATCTGACTTTCATATAAATCAATTGAGATTAAATTAGAATCAGACAAAAGGCAGTTTCAGGAATAAAAAAGTAACTCTTCACTGAATTGTGCTCCCTGTACTTGAGAAAGCTGATGGACAGGAAGACATAATACTTTAAGAATACACTTTGAAAAATTAGAGAGAAAAAGAATACATTTGAATCAGTTCTATTGAGATGGATGAAACTGGAGCCCATTATACAGAGTGAAGTAAGCCAGGAAGAAAAACACCAATACAGTATACTAATGCATATATATGGAATTTGAAAGATGGTAACGATAACCCTATATGCGAGACAGAATAAGAGACACAGATGCATAGAACAGTCTTATGGACTCTGAGGGAGAAGGTGAGGGTGGGACATTCTGAGAGAATAGCATTGAAACATGTATATTATCATATGTGAAACAAAACACCAGTCCAGGTTCAATGCATGAGACAAATGCTCAGGGCTGGGGCAATGGGATGACCCAGAGGGATGGGATGGGGAGGGAGGTGGGAGGGGGGTTCAGGATGGGGAACACATGTAAACCCATGGCTGATTCATGTCAATGTATGGCAGAAACCACTACAATATTGTAAAGTAATTAGCCCCCAACTAAAATAAATAAATTTATTAAAAAAATAAAATAAAATCTTTAGAACACTTAAAGTTCATATTTAATTACAGTCATCACATGCAAATTCTAAGATCCCTGCTGGTCCAGGTTTGATGCATAAGACAGGATGCTCAGGGCTGGTGCACTGGGATGACCCTGGGGGATGGGATGGGTAGGGAGGTGGGAGGGGGGTTCTGGATGGGGAACACGTGTGTGCCCATGGCTGATTCATGTCGATGTATGGCAAAAACTACTACAATATTGTAAAGTAATTAGCCTCAAATTAAAATAAATTAATTTTTTCAAAAATTAAAAAAAAATTAGAGAGAAATATTCACCTTCAGAAATGGCAAAGAAGGCCCTGAATGCCCACTGTGATCTGAAACTACTTTTGTTTTAAGCAACATGACTTAAATTCTCTCAAAGTCAGCAGGGAATTACATGTGACTTTGAACATGAATTTTCAGTATCACACAGGTGTGCATGCATTGTGTGTGTGTGTGTGTGTGTGTGTGTGTGTGTGTGTGTGTGTAGAGGGATAGAGAAAGAGAAACTTACTTAGCGGTAATCTAGATTATACCGTAGGAATTTGTCAATGGGATAAGTTTTGGCTGGAGGAAACATTAGGTTATATTTAAAAATTAATTGCCATGCTTTACAGTCCTGATATGCTGATTTGTTCGTCAGAAGTTATTTGAACATTTCTGTTAAACTGAGCTTGTTAATCTTTGGTGGTAAAATTTTGTTTTATTTTGTCATTATTTTTTAATCAATATAGTATAAGTGCTTCTTCCTGACCAAGTTTTCATTTAAAAAGTAGTTCTTCAAAGTGGATTTTTTTCAAGCTATATTTGATTGCTGTAGGAATTGACTGGAGGAAAAAAAAAGCTTAATTGGACTCAGTTAAATAGAAATACAAATGAAGTTACATGTTCAGAAGTATACTGGCTTTTGAAGACAAGATAAAACTACCTTTTAGGGAAGTTCAAATAGGATTTATTCAATAATTGAATTATTTAAGTCCTAATAGGATGTGCTTCTCACAGATTTGGCAACCAACTCTTTTCCAGTTCCAGATGACTTTTAATTGATGATGTGCTGTCTGCATGGTCCAGATCACCCCCTTCTTTTGCTTAGCAGTCACTGAGGATTGGAAGTGTGTTGTGAGAAACAGCAATAGTGAAGAGGCTAGGATATCAGAAATCTGGAGACAGTGGCATCAATAAAACACAAGTTACCTGAGAGAACAGAAGCATGGGTTTATCCTTCCTTGACCCCTACTTCCGTTTCCAAAGAAATAAACTGCTATTGATAACAAAATATCATAGGTCTCCTTTTTTTTCCACCCCCATTTTCACGCAGGCAATAAGAAAGGAATTGGTTCAGCTAGCTTTCCTGCATTGCAGATGTACTGTTTTTTCTTCAGTTTCTAAAAAATTTTTATTGAAATGTAGTTGTTTTACACTGTTGTGTTAGTTTCAGGTGTACAGCGTAGTGATTCAGTTATATAATAATATATGCATATATTCATTCTTTTTTAGATTCTTTTCTCATATGAGTTATCACAGAATATTGAATAGACTTCCTTGTTGGTTATCTATCTTATATATAGCAGTATGTGTATGTTCATTCCAAGGTCCTGATTTATCTCCCCCCCACTGTGTTTCCCCTTTGTTAACCATAAGTTTATTTTCAATACAGATATGCTATTCTTGCTTATTATTTGTTTGCTTTAGTTTTAGTAACATATTCCTTTTATACAATGTATAAATGAAACTTCAGCAGTAGGAAATCAAAGTACTCATTGGGCCAAAGAAGATGCTCACAAAATTTTTAAGTAAGAAGGACCATTCCTAACACTAGGGCAGCAGCTCTTAGCACAAATGCATGTGAACCCAGACTTTGAAATAACCAGCTTACAAAACACACATGTAAAGAACAGGATTCTGTGTCTTGACTTTCTACACCAAGGATGGAGTCCTGATGTCATTTATTCATCAGGATACATTGCAAAAAATCCTAGAACTTTTAGGAGTTGTGCAGGTTGAGCTGTGAAGAACAGGACAGTTTAGGAGAAGAGGCACAAGGGCTAATTGTCAGGGAAGCCCAGCCTACCTGTGGTTGGTCTTCTGCCCTATATTCTGTCTCTTTCTTCCTAGTGCATTCTACTTTCACTTTAATTTGTCATACTGTCTAAATTAGGGATGTAGGACATATGTTTTGAAAAGGAAGATACTTCTGGGAGAATGATTCACATGAAGTGTGACTCCGTTCAGTAATATACATTGTTCCTAATTAACTGCCTAAGAGCAGCCGCTCTGTTTTATCAGGGTAAAGGGAAGTAGCTGGCTTTGGTTCGGTGCTGGAGAGAGCACATGGGGGTGACACAATAAGGCAGGGTGTCTAAAAGGAGAAACATCAGGAAATGCCTTAAGCGGATAGGAAGAGATCATTTGTTCTTTCAGCTTATCACCATTTTCCAATCAAATGTCACATGATCCCCTACTTCCTACAACCTGAAACATGGTTAACTATATTGTGAGTTAAGTAAGCATATGTCATCTGGCTGACTAAGTTAATAATCATCTGTAGTATTATTAATTCACAGTGATAAATAACTATCACAGTTCCTGAAATGCTGGAAGCCAGCATTTTTCTCCAGCATATTTTCTCCCTATGAGTGCTTATATGTAGTCCAAAGCTGTTTGGGTGAAAATGAAATAAAAACAAAGTTTGAAGGAAGCTAAACGATTCTCTAATCCAATTCTTCCTGATACCACTTAAATGCATGCTAAGTCGCTTCAGTCGTGTCCGACTCTGTGCAACCCCATAGACAGCAGCCCACCAGGCTCCTCTGTCCACAGGATTCTCCAGGCAAGAATACTGGAGTGGGTTGCCATTTCCTTCTCTGGATACCACCTAAATATGTAAACTCTATTTCCATATTTCTCTCCTGAAAAGAAGTTTGTCCTTGTAAATAGGGTTTTTTTTTTTTTTTGGTGATTCAACAAATAGAGAATTCAAATAGCCAGTTGCTGTTTTTAATCAAGTTTTCCTAACTAGTTTTGGGTATAAATGCAATTTTTCCTTCATTTTCACATTCAGTCAAATGATGAAAGTAACACTTCAATTTAGAATGCAATTCAACTATGAATGTCATATGATGTGCCCCAGTACTGGCTTTAAGTGCTACAGGGGACCTAAAGGGATTATATTGGAAAGTCCTAGTCCACCATTGAGATAATTTTATATGTCAACTTGACTAGGCTAAGGGATGCCCAGATAGCTGGAAAATCATTATTTCTGGGTGTGTTTCTGAGGGTGTTTCCAGAAGGGATTAGAATTATGATTGGTAGACTGAAGTAAAGAAGATTGCCCTCTCCAAAGTAGGTAGGCATCATTTCAATCAGTTGAGGGCCAGAATAGTTATGGAGGAAGAGGGAATTTGCTCTGTGCCTGAGCTAGGACATCTATAATCCTGCCCTGTGACATTAGAGCTCCAGTTCTCTGGCCTTTGGACTCCAGTTGAACTATACTTCTGGCTTTCCTGAGTCTTCAGCTTGCAGAGGGCAGATAATATATGTAGGTTCTCTCAGAAGAATCCTTACTGATATAACCATTTAGTCACAACCCCTACTATCCAAGTTAAATCAGGGTAGCTCCTTAGGCATGATTCTTCATGGCCCTTCTTTGACCATGCCACAAAATTTATAATTTGCAGTGCATTTTTGGTGGCTTGTGATAACACATTGCTATGGAGTGGAAGAACTCATAGACACCAGCTGTGGTGCTGGAGACTAGCAGGCAAAAAGGATCAGGTTCTTTTGTTAAAAATAGAGCCATATTTTCCCCCAAAGCACTAGTCAGTTTTTCCAAAATAATTTTACCTTCCACCATTTACCCACTGATTTTAAATATCATATCCTATGCTAAATTCTCAAGTTATTAGTATTTATTTTTGAACCCTCTTTTGGGTTTCATTGCTGTGTCTGTATCTTCATTCATGGTGTAAAAACATTTTAACTACTTGAGCTTTATAATACTTTTGAAAGTATCTGGTAAGGCTAGCCATCACCCTTGGGGGTATTAGCTTGGATATTCTCCTGGATATCTTCATGTGCTTATTTTTTTGTTTGATGCTGAGAATTAGCTTAGCTGGTTCCAAATATATCCTTCAGAATTTTTATTGGGATTATGTTAAAAGTATAGATTATTTTAAGGATTTACTTTTTCTATCCCTGAACAAGATATAAGATGTGTGTTTAAATTTATTTATGCATTTATTTATTAAACTATTTTTATGCTTTCAGTAAAATGTTAAATATTTCTCCTTGTACATTTATTATCATTTTTATAGATACTTTATCTTTTAATTATGAATTGCCTCCATAGCTCTGTTCATATTACTTTTTTCATTTCTTCATATATTTGTTACTTCTCTTTATTACACTTGACTAAATTACCCAGAGGTTTATATATTTTCTTGGAATTTTCATAGAACTACCTCTTGTACTGCTTATTACTTCTTCTGTTCTCTAAGTTGTAAGTTTCAGATTTAATCTTTACTAATTCTTCATTTCTGTTTTTCTTGGACCTGTTTTTTCCTTTGCAAGTTTTTTAGTTAGATTCAAAGTAATGTGTGTTTTCATCCTTTATATTTATTAAGAAGAGTATTTATAGCAATGAATTATTTGAGTACAGCTATTGGAATATTCCACACTTTTGATATATTGTTGTTTTCTAAGTTACAGGATTTCTAAATCACTGATAATTAGTTTTCTAAATACTGGCATAATTATAGTATATTTTATTATTCTTCTTTGAACAATAAGTTATTTAGAAGTACATTTCTTATTTTCATAATTTAATTTTATTTAATTTTTGTTTATTTCTACTTTTATTGCATTGAGGTTAGTGAATGTGATCTGTATATTTTGTGCTTTGGGGAAATGATCATAGCCTAATCCATCAGAAGGAAGTTGCTCTGTTATTGTGTAAGGCACAATGTTCAGTATCTAATAAATCACCTTATTATTGTTTCTATTTATATTATTTATCCGTGTTTATTTCTTGTGCATTTGACAGATGTGATTTAAAAATCCAACTCTACCATTTACTGATTGTAGCCTTGAGCAAATTACATAATCCTTTCAATTGAGCCCAACTCATAGACTGTTAATGCAGGTTATATGATTTAGTGTACATACAGTGTTTTGCCTACTGCTTAGAACACAGTAAGTACTTTCATCTAATAATTATTTATTCATAGTTTTGACACCATCTTATTTTGATTTTTAATCTAATGTGAAGATCTTTATTTTATAATAGGTAAATTTAAATCTTTCATTGTTTTAATACTTTGTCTTCTTCCTTCCTACCATTCCTTTGTTCCTGAAGCTCCTTTTCTCTTTCTATTGTTTTCTATATTTTATCATATACAGCATGTGTTGACATTTCTTCTTCAGTTATTTCAAATACCCACAGTGTGTTTACCTTTAAGCACTACTCAGATCTTAAGCTTAAGTTTGGGAGTAGAACTAGAGAACAAGCATGTTGACTAGATGAATGTAAATCAGAGAGGCTTCAGACACAATTCATCAGTGTTTTAAAACTTGTACCAAGTAAGATTCTCTCAAGATCGTAAAACCAAGATGTTCCCTGTAAGACAACTGTTGGGATTTTTTGTTGTTAAGGACAGAATATAGCACTTTAAGTGGGACCGTGAATTCTTTGGTACAGCCTGGAATAGACTCTTCTCAGCTGGTCAGTCCATTTCACAAAAGTAGCATTTCAAGTCCTTCCTGAACGAAGCAAGATATTTTGAAGAGGCAATTTTTTTTCCTTCAAATTCCTGGGTTTTGGAATATTTTTCCTAAAGTTTCGTAGGTTTCCTTTTTTTGGAAGATTTGATGTGAGCAGATAATCCTAGTTTTTAAAGCCATCCTAATAATAATTTCTGATGTTTATATAGCACTTCATAATTTGTCTCATCTGATGCTTATGTTAATGTCATGAAATAGGGGGAGGAGCTGTGATTATTCATATTTTACTGGTAAAGAAACTGAGACTCAGAGAACTTCAACAGGTTTTTGTAACTAATGAAGGGAAGAATTGGTACTACAATCATTCACTGCTTTTTACACAATAGCATGTTACTTTTAGAGGACTGTGATCATTCATCAGTCAAGCAAGACCCTCAAGAGATACTTGTCATGATTGAAAATGGCTGGAAACCCTCCATCCTAGCTGGGAATCACAAGAATTTGCCTAATTCTTGACTCTATGCTTTTGCTTGAAACACTCCCTTATCTTCTCTCCAAATCCAGATCATTCTTTCTTTCCGTGCTGGGCTTAAAATTCTCTTCTGCTAAGAAAACTCAAACTTTGTGAGCCTTGGGCTACTCAGATCACTGCATTATTGCTCTCGCTGTTCCACACATTCCTTTTACATCCATATTTCCACTGTGAACCACTCCAGAGCAGGCATTATGTTATGCCACATCAAGGCCCAGGCATGCTGGAGTCTCCTGGCTTTTATAGCATGGCTTGGGGAAAACCTGACAGACACAGCCCGGATCATGATCTGTCCATTTATTAGAATGCGATCTTAGATACGTAGTCATTTGATCCCATATTGCCTGTATCTCATCTGTAGTAGAAATAGTCAATATTTGTTGAATACTAAAGGGCCAGATGCTTTACACATACTGTCTTTAATCCTTACAACAAATTTTCATGGGAAGTATTAGTTTTCCTCTTATTTACAAATGAAGAAATTGGGATTCAAAAAGTTAAGTGGTTTATCCAAAATCACACTGCAAATGGTAGAGCCTATATTTGAATCTGGTTCTTTCTGAATAGAAATCCCCCACTTTTTCCAAAATGTCCAATAGTGTTATAATAACGACTTCTCAGTGTTATATTTAGGAATAGAAAATATTATGCTTACAAATGGCCCAGCACAGTGCCATGTTTATTTCTTCTTTCTTCCCTTTCCTTACCAGTGCGCCTTCTATGACAACTCACAGTTTTAGGAGCCTCTGTTTAAGGTATAGTGTGGTGAACAAAAGCTGTTGCTGCTAAGTTCTCTTTCATTTTTTTTTTACTTCAATAGAGTTTTCAGCAATAGCATATCATCTGACGATTACAGATAGGAAGTTAGTTCCCTACTGAATCAAGAATTTTTTTGGCATGAATTGCCATAGTTCATTGATTTTGAAATGTATATTTTTCATATCTGAGAGACTCTAACATCAAGATGGGCCTTACAATTGATGGTATCTTATAATTACTATTGTCAGTTTCCTTTCTTTCTTAGTGGCACGTAGAATGATAGCATGTCTTAGAATCAATGTTTTCTTAGATTCAGTAAAGTAGGATAGGTACACATTATATGTATGTGGCATGTTTTGTGGAATCTAACCTCCTTTTAGAAGCTATCACACAATTATACAGAGAAAATTATGTGTGAAATCATTTTATTGATGAGGAAAGTGAGCCCTAGAAAGGGGTATGTGATTTTTCTAAGTTTATAAACTTCTAGGGGCAGAGCCAAACCTGGAATATAACTTTTCTAATTTCTGTTACTTTCCCCCCTTGTTTGACTTATGGAGAAATTTCGTCTTAATTCTGTTGTACTCTTTCTCTTTCTGAACACTGGGGAAATATGCTAATTAATATTGGTTCTATAGGTACAAGTCCTAGGTTTACTCTGAATGACAAATGCAGAGTGGCTCTCAGTACTCTGAGTGGGCGTGTTCTCTATCTGGTTCTCAGGGAGGTGTCTCTACCTCTTCCTCAGAGCATTGGTGAATTTAACCCTTTCTTGTCCCTATTTATTGATACTTTTTCATTTGCTTCCTTCTAGCTCATGTCTGAATTAATTAATTTTTCACCTATTGTATTATTTCTGCCAATAAAATAGTGCCTTTCCAGTCCATCTCAAATGGACATTGAAAAAGTTTCTTCATAAAGTACAAATGGGTGTACACAATTAGCATAAAAACAGGTAGGAAGTCATCAGTCACACTTTTATTTTTGATGTTTCTACTCTTCAACCTCCTTAGCACCTATTCAAAATTCTATGAACCTAGAAGGTGTTAAGTAAACTCTTGCTGACAAGCAACTGGGATTAGTGGTGGGTGGATAGCTACATTTCTTCTTCCCTAGTAAGTCAACAGCAGAAAGCAGTACCTAGCATAGCTGGCATATCCTAGGCACTCAGTAAATGATAGCTCTTGTCTCTCATTTTCTAAACCACTGTATCCATATCATAGTTTATAGCTGTAGAGTCAGGCCCAGATATTGGCTCCTACTTTAGTGGGGCCTATGTAAGGAGTTCTTGGTCAGATAGTTTATGTATACATCAGATTTATGACTTACCAACTTATATAATACTAAAATGGGAAAGAAAATATGAGTAATCAATTGAACCAATGTCCTCACTGTACAAGTGAGGGTCCATGTTGTGAGTGCTTATATCTTGATATAATTAGCCCGTTTGTCTTGTTGACAGTGACTCAGCAATTAGAAGACCTCTCTCTGCTACCACTTCCAAATCATCTGAACTTACAAATGTTTCTAAACTTTCTAACTTCTAAGACATGGCTTATCTGTTTTCCAAACATTGACTGAATATCTGCGCCAGTGTGATATAGAAGAATGAAAATAGGTTCTGCCCTTAAGAACTGTATAAATTTGGTCAAGGCAGGTAATCTTTCTGAATATCATTCCCTTCTCTGAAAAATTAGGATAATAATACCTCTCTCTTGTGGTTGTTATGATCTCACATTATAAAACAAATCATAGTCCTAGCAATAAATGCTGATTTTCTCCCCATTCCTCACCACCACCCCATGCTAAGCTTTTCTGGTCTTTAGCTAACGTTTAGCTCTTTTTCTATCCCTGTACATTAATCAAAAACCTTGACTGCTATTGGTTTGGAGACTTGTTTATGGATTTATGCTTTCTTGCTTTTCACCAGGTCATCTCAGAAGGCCAGTTTTACTTTGGGTAAAAACTCTTGAAGTATTATTAATAAGTGAGATGTGCCAATATTAGTGTTGTAGTGATGGAAGGGGGTTGAGAGGTCAGATGCAAGTAGGAAAAATAGATTTCTCATAGGAAGCATTACTGTAGTCAAGATACAATCACACTCAAAGCCACTTATTTGCCTATGAAATAGCAGTTCTCAGACTATGGTCTGAGGAGGCCTAGGAGGGGAGGTCCCTCAGTTCTCTTCTAGGGATCTGCACTGTCTTTCCCATTCTACCTAAGTATCTGTGTAAGGTTGTGTTTTCTTCATATACTTCAGCCAAACAACTGCTTGAATTCAAAAGCAGATATGAGAATCCTGCTGTCTTCTATAAAGTAAAAAATGTGAAATAGTGCCATTCTGCTATTTTTTAAAGTTCTGAAAATATACCCACATTTCAAGAAAATACATACTAATTATGCATACGATGTTTATTATTGTTGCATAAGTGAATAAAATAAATACATTATTTTAATTTTACAATTTTACCCTCTAATATGTAAATATTGATAGGTATAACCCACATAAACTAAAACACTTTTTGGAGTGCTCAATTTTTAAGAGTATAAGGAGGTTCTGAGACCAAAATATTGAGAACTGCTGGTCTGGAAATTGGATTACAAAGTTATAGTTATGATGTGAATTCCTCTCTACTAGGTATCAGCAAGCTACTACCCATAGGTCAACCTGCAAATGTTCTTCTGCTCTTATAAATAAAGTTTTATTAGAACACATCTACACCCATTTGTTATGAATTGTCTGTGGCTGTTTCAGTGCTACAGTGGCAGAGTTAAGTTGTTGAGACAGATACTATATGACCCACAAAGTTTAAAATATTTACTTTCTGGCTCTTTATAGAAAAAGTTTACTGATTCTGCTTTATAGTATAGAATGTCCATGTACAAATTTTTAAAGGTGAAATGTACTTCTCTTATTTGATTGATTCCAATAGTCTCCTTACCTATAGAGATCTGATCAATCTTGATGATCAATGAGGAGACAAATGATGTATCTGTATTCCACAAAATCACCCAATAAATATTTACTGATAATCTACTGTATTCCAGATACTGTGCTAAGTAATGGGGATATAAGGCTGAACAAAACAGCCACTGGTACTATTTTCATGGAGATTATATCATGTTTACTCAGGCTCATTTATGCTTTGTTTATTAAGGCTAGATCATGCCTAATTAGGGGCTTTGCTTGTGGCTCAGCTGGTAAAGAATCTGCCCAGAGTGCAGGAAACCTGGGTTCAATCCCTGGGTTGGGAAGATTCCCTGGAAAAGGGAAAGGCTACCCACTCCAATACTCTGGCCTGGAGAATTCCATAGACTGTATAGTCCATGGGGTTGCAAAGAGTCAGACACAACTGAGCGACTTTCACTTCACTTCACTTCACATGCCTAACTAGAATATACCATGGCTTAATGAACCTTTGTCTCAAATAGAGACATCAACAATTGTCAGAAGTATACAGATTTTCTGATTGATTGTGGTCCTTCAAATAGAGTCTAAGGGCTACCAAATTTGAATTTGGAGAAAATATGACACTTGAATCCAGCAGAGATGAGAGAGACATGCGCTAGGGGAATATAGCAGTATCTGTTTATTCAGTTCAGTTCAGTTGCTCAGTCATGTCCAGCTGTTTGCAACCCCATGGACTGCAACATGCCAGGCCTCCCTGTCCATCACCAACTCCCAGAGCTTGCTCAAACTCATGTCCATCGAGTCAGTGATGCCATCCAACCATCTCATCCTCTGTTGTCCCCTTCTCCTCCTGCCTTCAATCTTTCCCAGGATCAGGGTCTTTTCCAAAGAGTCAGTTCTTCACATCAAGTGGCCAAGGTTTTGGAGCTTCAGCTTCACCATCAGTCCTTCCAATGAATATTCAGGACTGATTTCCTTTAGGATGGACTGGTTGGAACTCCTTGCAGTCCAAAGGACTCTTAAGAAGTCTTCTCCATCACCACAGTTCAAAAGCATCAATTCTTCCATGCTCAGCTTTCTTTATAGTCCAACTCTCACATTCATACATGACTACTGGAAAAACTATAGCTTTGACTAGACGGACCCTTGTCGGCAAAGTAATGTCTCTGCTTTTTAATATGCTGTCAGGTTGGTCATAGCTTTTCTTCCAAGGAGCAAGCGTCTTTTAATTTCATGGCTGCAGTGACCATCTGCAGTGATTTTGGAGCCCGAAAAAATAAAGTCTGTCACTGTTTCCACTATTTCTGAAGAAGAACTGAACAGCCTCTTGATGAAAGTGAAAGAGGAGAGTGAAAAAGTTGGCTTAAAGCTCAACATTCAGAAAATTAAGATCATGGCAGCCGGTCCCATCGCTTCACAACAAACAGATGGGGAAACAGTGGAAACAATGGCTGACTTTATTTTTCAGGGCTCCAAAATCACTGCCGATGGTGAGTGCAGCCATGAAATTAAAAGACGCTTATAGGAAAGTTATGACCAACCTAGACAGCATATTAAAAAGCAGAGACATGACTTTGCCAACAAAGGTCTGTCTAGTCAAGGCTATGGTTTTTCCAGTAGTCATGTATGGATGTGAGAGTTGGACGGTGAAGAAAGCTGAGTGCCGAAGAATTGATGCTTTTGAACTGTGGTGTTGGAGAAGACTCTTGGGAGTCCCTTGGACTGCAAGGAGATCCAACCAGTCCATCCTAAAGGAGATCAGTCCTGGGTGTTCATCGGAAGGGCTGATGTTGAAGCTGAAACTCCAATACTTTGGCTACCTGATGCGAAGAGCTGACTCATTTGAAAAGACCCTGATGCTGGGAAAGATTGAGGGCAGGAGGAGAAGGGGATGACAGAGGATGAGATGGTTGGATGGCATCACCGACTCAATGAACATGGGTTTGGGTGCATTCCGGGAGTTGGTGATGGACAGGGCGGCCTGGCGTGCTGCAGTTCATGGGGCTGCAAAAAGTCGGACACGACTGAGCAACTGAACTGAACTGACTTGCCATGAAGTGATGGGAACAGATGCCATGATCTTGGTTTTCTGAATGTTGAGTTTTAAGCCACCTTTTTCACTCTCTCCTTTCACTCTCATCAAGAGGCTCTTTAGTTCTTCTTCACTTTCTTCAGTAAGGGTGGTGTCATCTGCATATCTGAGGTTATTCACATTTCTCCTGGCAATCTGTTTATTAGTTCAACAATTTTTTTTTTTTGGCTATACTGCATGGCATACAGGATCTTAGTTCCTGACTGGGGATCATACCTGTGCTCCCTGTAGGGTAAGGGAGAAGGTGAGGTTCAGAAAAATAACAAGACCAGCACTTTACAGGAACAGATTACCTTTACTGAGGCGAGAAGGGGCAGCAGTCAGATTAGTGAGTTTTTACGCTAACTCAAGAAAAGAGTAAGTATATATAGGCATATATGTGGAAATCTACTGTCTTAAGGGGGCCTGTTCTTCTCAAGGCTGTTTGGGGTTAGTTATCTCTTTAATGGCTGGGGCAAGGAATTCTGGAGATCGGCCAGAGGTTGGGACTGGCTGGGAGCTGGGCGTAATCAACCTTAAAGTCCATTTTTTTCTTCAAGTCCATTTTTTTCTTCTGGTGAGAGAGTTCTTTGTTTTGCATAGAATGGTGAGGAGGACCTTGTGGGGAGTTTTAATTCCAGGCTATTTTGAGCCAAGTAACTTTCCTTTATTCCAGACCCTAAGGAATAGATATAAAAAGAGAAAGAGAGGTGAGTGTCGTTAATGTGCAGGGCTTTTTCGTGCTGATAAATGAGGGTCAGGGGTTTGTGGTCTGGGAGGAAGGAAGTCTAAGGCCTGTAGTGTTGATTTTCTATTCTAGCCATCAGGGTCTCAAGCAAAAGAACAGTCTTGACTTGGTCTCGGGAAATGGCTCGGATTCAGTCTTGGAGGAATCCCCGTGGTCCAGTCAAGGATGGATGTGGAGAGGGCTGAATCTCCCAGAGGAGTTACGGATAGACATATCCAGTAGTCTTTAGCCAATTGTCCGTTAGAAGCATTGAGAAGGGTATGGGTTTAAATTAAGGATCTGGAATAGATAGTTGAAGTTAGGATTTTGAAGGAGTTCGTTTGAAGAAGAAGGGAGGATAAGAAGAAGATGTTAAACATTTGGGGAAGTGAGTATAAGATAGACTACTATGGAAAAGAGTTGGATTTCGAAGGGGTAAAAGTTATAAAAGGTTCCCTGTAGCCACAGGGTGGAAATGTAATCTTCAACGTGTTCGAACCTGGATCTTTGAGGACTCAAGACCCAGATTTCTGCCAGAAGTTGTTCCAGGAATAATTGCAGCCGTGAAACCGACAGGCTCATCCGTCGCCAGTTGGGGCCGGTGGAAGCCGTAAGAACTTTAGAGTTGTAGAGCCTGTGTGAGAAACTTGATAAGTATTAGTCTGGCAAGCATTTTCATCATTGGTCTGCATAACCTTTTTTAACTGAATGATGTGTACCCAAGGGGTGATTTCTTTTAATTTTGCAGCAGTAGGGGTCAGCAGAATTGCCGTGTAGGGACCTTGCCATTTTGGGGTTAGATCTGAGTGGAACTGAGTTGTCATATAAACTTTGTCTCCTATTTGAAGGGATGGGTATGAAAGATTGAGGTGTGGTCGAGAGAGTAAGTCATCCATATGCTGCCAAAGGGCATGTCGTATCTGGGCAAGTAAAGGAAAAGGAAGGTGAGATGGCAGTTTGGGACCGTCCTGGGAAGGGGGGAGACCCAAAGATATTAAGGGCCTCCCATACATGGCCTCAAATGGACTGATATTTAAGGGTTTTTTTCGTAAGGCCCAGACCTTTAAGAGGGCTAAAGGGAAGAGTTTAGTCCAGTCTTGATGAAGTTCGATCGTTAATTTTGTCAAGAGTTTCTTTTAGGACTCACTTGGTTCTCTCAGCCTTACTGGAAGACCAGGCATGATAAGGAATGTGAAACCTCCAAGGAACTTGAAGGGCTCGTGCAATATTTTGGGTGATTTGGGATGTGAACTCGGGCCCGTTGTCAGACTGGAGGGAGGAAGGCATTCCAAACCTGGGGAGGATTTCAGTAAGAATAAGGTGAGCCACAGTAGGGGCTCATTTGTTAGTAGTCGGGAAAGCTTCAATCCATCCAGAAAATGTATCTACAAAGACTAGGAGAAATTTAACCCTTTTTACGGGTGGCATGTGGGTAAAATCCACCTGCTAGTCTCGTGTGGGAAGATGTCCGTGAATTTGGTGAATGGGGAAAGGAGGGGGGCAAATGTTAGGATTTGTCTGATGACAAATGGTACAAGTTTGGGTCAGATTATTTAAATAAGTCACATTGTCCTTAGTCAGTTCAATAAAGTTCTGAAGGAAAGCCTTAAGTACTTTTGTAGAGGGGTGGAAAAGGGAATGTAAATATGAAAGTAATGTGCAGATATTAGGCTCGTCAATTTGGGTTATAGTAAAGACAGGACTAACAGAGGTGGCCTGCTGCTTTGCTTCGTGATCTGCTATATTGTTATAAAAGGAGATAGGACTATGTCGCTGATGTCCCCGGCAATGTATTTTATTACAGCAGCTTGTTTTGGGAGCTGAGCCTCATGGAGGAGTTCAGAAATAAAAGAAGCATTGAGAATAGGTATGCCCTTCTGAGTCAGGAATCCCCTCTCCCTCCAGATTACAATGTTAGAGTGTAATATGTTATAGACATATTTGGAGTCAGTGTAAATGTTTACCTTTTGGTCTTTGGCTAGGGTCAAAGCTTGTGTAAGAGCTATCAGTTCAGCTTGTTGTGAGGATGTGTGAGCTGGGAGTGTGGCTGACTTGATGAGGTGAGTGGGGATGACTTTGTCGGGCTGTCCCTGGACTATAGTGTATCCAGCCCCAAATAGGGCTTGTTTCTGGGCACTGCCATCTATGAACCAGGATGGGACTTTGGGGTCAGTAAGGGGCTGATAGGTTATATGTTCAAAGGGATTAAGTGTTATAGCTAAGGTCTGAACAGAGTCATGAGATAGGTGTTCTGCTTCTGGATCTGGTGTAGGGAGTGAGCTAGGAGGATTAAGAGGTTTACAAAGCATAAAAGAAAGGGATGGGTCGAGGAGGTGTGTGTGGAGGATCTGTAGTCGAGCAGGGGGCAGAGAAAGGAAAGCCCGATGAGAGAGTAAATCTTTGAAGGAATGAGGTGAGCATACATTTAGAGGAGCATTTTGGGTTAGTTTTTGGGCTTCAGGTATTAAGAGGGCAGTTGCAGCTAAGACCTGGAGACAAGGTGGCCATCCGAGTGTGATGAGATTGAGTTGTTTAGATAAGTAAGCTAGAGACCCCCATATGTCCCCCCACTTTTTTGGGCACAGAATCCCTAAAGCATGTCCTTATTGAGAATGTACAAAAAGGAAAAAAGGCTTGGTGTAATCAGGTAAGTAAAGGGAAAGGGCCTGTAGTAAATGTTTGATAAGAGTCTGTATTGGGGTGTGGAGAGAGGTGAGGGCCAATAAGGGCTCATCTAAGTTTCCACGAGTACCTTGGTAGAGAGGTTTTGCATGGAGGGCAAAATTTGGGACCCATATTCAGAAGAAGTTTAATAGATCTAATAGAGAAAGACGTTCCCTCTTGGTTTGGGGCCTGGGGGTCTGTGTCAAGGCTTGAAGTCTCTGAGCTGGAATTATTTTGGATGTGGGAGTGAGAAGCAATTCCATGTAACTGACAGTGGTAGAAGCAATTTGTGCTTTGGAGAGCGAGACTGTGTAACCCCAGTTGCCTAGGGCATTTAATACTATCGCAGTGTGGACTAGGAAGTTGTGGCAAGAGGAACTACATAACAATAAATCATTTACATATTGGAGTAAGGTAGTAGAACCTAGGTCAAAAGTTTGTAGGTCCCTTTGAAGGGCTTGACTGAAAAAATGAGGGCTATCTCTAAACCCTTGTGGTAAAACGGTCCAAGTTAATTGTTGAGATTGATATGTGTCTGGATCCATCCAGGTGAAGGCAAATAGGGACTGTGAAGAGTGGTGTAGAGGTATAGTAAAGAAAGCATCTTTGAGGTCCAGTACCATGAAGTAGAGTCTGTCAGGGGGAATATGAGAGAGAAGGGTGTAGGGATTAGTGACCACGGGGTGTATGGGTACTATGGCCTCATTGATCTTGCAAAGATCTTGAACTAGATGCCAGTAGTGAGGTCCCTTTTTGACTGCCAGTATAGGAGTATTATGAGGAGAACAGATAGGCTGCAAAAGGCTGGCTTTGAGCAGTTGGGAGACTATTGGTTTAAGTCCTTGTCGGGATTCTGTGGTCAGGGTATATTGAGTTTGGGTTATGACCTGAGAGAGATTTGTAAGAAAGACCTGTATAGGGGAATGGTATCGGGCTACCGATGTGGCTTTAGTGTCCCAGACCTGAGGATCTATTGGGGGAAGGTCGGGGGCAGGTTTGGGGAGTGAGGGCTGGCCAAGGGTTTGGGTGTCATTTGGATGCAAAGAATTGATATGGGATCTAAGAATGGAAGGTTTATAGAAGTTTGTAGCTTAGCCAGAAGATCATGTCCCATCAATGCCATTGGCCATTGAGGAAATACTATAAAAAAATGTGTTAGTGTTGCCTTACCAAAGGAACAAAGGAGAGGAGGGGTTATTTGGGGATAAAAAGGGATGCCTGAGACCCCTTTGGGGTCACTACTGAAGGTTGGAGAGGGCCCTTAAAAGAGGTTAAAAGTGAAAAGGCTGCTCCAATGTCTACTAGGAACGAGACTTTGTGTCCGGCCACTGTGCCAATTACCCGAAGCTCCAAGTCCGTCTGTATGGGGCGGACTTGGGGTCTGGATCTTGGGCTCTGTCACTGGAATAACTCAGGCACAATTTGATCATCTCTCACCTCATCTGAGGAACCATGGTCTGGGGTGTCAGGGCCCCCCTAAGTCTGATTCCCAGCCCATTGTTGTTGGGCCTGGGGTAGACCCTGAGATTTAGTGGGTAGTGTCTGAGGACAATCCATTTTCCAGTGGCCCCATTGTTTGCAAGTGGGGCAGGGTTTGGTGGGTGGCCAGGGGTTTGGGCAGGACTTAGCCCAGTGTCCTGTTTGGTTACATCTGAAGCAGGAGCCTGGAGGGTTAGGTCCCATATGGGTGGGCCAAGGTTGATAGGCCAAAGGGGTTGAATTTTTTTCTTGGATAGCTGCAGCGAATAAAGCATATTTGGCCTTTCTTTCCCTTTCTTTTTTTGCTTCTTCCTCCCTATTGTTGAAAACTTTAGAGGCTATTTCTAGGAGATCTCGCTGAGGGGTTTCGGGGCCCTTCTCTAACTGGCGTAGTTTTCGGCGAATATCAGGGGCTGACTGGCTTATGAACTGGACGTGTAGGTACAGAAGTCCCACAGGGGTGGAAATATCTAAATTAGTGTATTTTTGCAATGCCTCAGTAAGCCGTGAAAGAAAAAGGACAGGATTTTCATCTTTTTCTTGAGTCACTTCCTTAATGTTATCGTAGTTAACATGAATGTGAGAGCTTTTTAGCATTCCTTCTAATAAACGGGTAACATATGATGCAGGTACTGGATGCCGGCATCGCCAGCTTGATATGTCCACCATGGCTCAGTTAAAGGGACTGCATAATCAGCCACTGGATTAGTCCTACTTTGGTTATGGAGCTGATCAGCATGAGTCCGGGCTGCCTGCCATATCCATTCCTTTTCATCAGGGGTTAAAGTGGCATTTAGGATGTAATAAAGATCATTTCAGGTTAAATGATATGCTTGTGTAAGGCGGAGGAATTCTTTTCTATATCTAGTAGGATTTTCTGAAAAAGATCCCAATTTTTCTTCAGTTTGGCTCATATCAGAAATTGAGAAAGGCACATGCACCTGTGTAGAGCCCTCTGGTCCCGCTAACTCTCTGAGAGGACACATGTGTTTGCTTCCGGTCCTGGCCAATGGAGGTGAGATGGAAATCTCTTTTGGGGTTTTGGAGTCATCACTTCCTGTTTTGGAGGAGGAAGGGCTAGAGAATGGGGTCTCCTCTCCAGAAGCTTTCTCTCCAGGGAGGTAGGGAGGAGGCACATCTGCCGGGTCAAAATTGGGGGCTGAGGGTTTAGGGGGCCTTTTAGGTGCTTTAGATTTGGATTCTTTTGTAATGGAGTGGGAGAGAAAGCAGAGGAGGATTTGATAGGTACAACAGTCCTTGCAGAGAGAAAGACGGCTTCTAAGGTCCCAGAAGACTTGAATATAGGAGACTTCCGACCATTTGCCATTCCGTTTGAGGAGGTTTGTGAGATCTGATAAACTATTGAAATCGAGAGTCCCGAATTCAGGCCAGCAGTTTTGGTTATCCAGTTTGTATTGAGGCCAAATTTGAGTGCAAAATGACTTGAGTTTATAAACCTTGAGATCAGTCAAGAGTAGAGGTTTGAGGTTTCGTTTTACGCAGGCCAAGGGGAGAGTCCCATAGGACAGATTGACTTGACCCCATAGCAAATGGCGAGCGACTGTCCGGTCGAGAGATAAGATCGTCAGCTAATCTTTTGACCAGGCAAAGATAGACAGAAACTCTGAAGGAGGGAGGGGGGTCCCCCAAGTACCTCCCCAGAGGCCTTTTGGCCGGAGGGTTCCCTGGGAACCCGGAAAGGACGATAGTCTATGGCGCCCTAGAGTACTGTCCGAGCTTACCTGGGCTACTGGGTCAGGCGTGAATTCGTGGTGGATGGAGGGAGGTCGAAGGGCAAAAGGCCTCTGTCCTGGAGCTGGTCGGTCTCACAGAAAAGAAAGTGTAGAGAAAAGAGGAAGAGAGAGAGAGACCAGTATTCCTCAGGTTACATGGAAAACCAATAAAGCCCTTATACAGGACTTGTACTGCTCACGAAGGCACAGGGCATCCTCTCGAGGAGGTCTTGAAAGCCCAGGCAGGAAAGTGAGCTCGGCAGACTTCCATGCTCCGAAGAGCTGGCCATGGAGAATGAGAAGGAACCTCAACCTCCTGAGTTTCGGCACCAAAAAATGTAGGGTAAGGGAGTTAGAGAAGGCGAGGTTCAGAAAAAGAAAAAGACTGGCACTTTACAGGAACAGATCACCTTTAATGAGGCGAGAAGGGGCAGCAGTCAGATTAGTGAGTGCTACACTAACCCAAGAAAAGGAAATCTACTGTCTTAAGGGGGCCTGTTCTTCTCCAAGGTAGTTGGGTTAGTTATCTCTTAAACGGCTGGAGCAAGAAATTCTTGCCGGCTAGGAGCTGGGTGTAATCAACCTTAATGTCCATTTTTATTTCAGATGAGAGAGTTCTTTGTTTTGCATAGAATGCTGGGGAGGACCTGGAGGGGAGTTTTAACTCCAGGCTGTTTTGAGCTGTGTAACTTTCCTTCACTCCCTGCAGTGGAAGTGCCGAGTCTTAACCACTGGACCACCAGGGAAGTCCTATAGTGCAACAAAATTTTATTAATAAACTTCTACGTACTCGATGCTGTGCTGGTATATGAGTCCCATCTTCTTATGCTTACCAAGTCATTATGGCAAGTCATGCCATGTTTTACAAAGGGAGAAGGGATTATTATTATTATATTGGGATTTTATTGTTTCTGAATTTTAGTTCTTCATTGAGCTGTGTAGATGGCCATGGGAAAAAGGATTGGTAATTCTCTTTTTCAATGCCCAGAGTAGGATGACAATGACTTTATTTCATACCTCTTCCTTGAATGTCAAAGATGGACTTCAGTTACAGGAAAAATCATATACCCAGAGTGGTTTAGAGTGAGAAGAAATTTAATTCATTCAAATCTGAAGATGCTGAGAAGTTATGTGGTTTGCCTAAGATAATATACCTAGTTTGTGGGGCCTGGGAACTAGAATCCCAGACATGAGCTCTTTCTATTGAACCACATTATTTGCTTTCCTTTCCTAAGCGTTTACTATGAAAGAGACACAAATACTACATGTAATCTGCTGCCTTATCAGGACAAAAACATGAAATTAAAATCTATCCATGATGAGATCACGTCTCTGAGTGGTTCAGAATAATTATTCGCTATAGTCATTCGTATGGGAAGTAGACTCCCAAAGCAATGACAAGGAGAGGCAAAATAAGCATTGTTTCATGGGTTAGGATAATTGAAGGAGGGCGGATGAAGCAGGAGTCAAATTACTGAAAAAGACAGGAGCACATGACTAGTAAACTAACTAGCAGTAACACTGTCTTTTGTGTTTGTAACTAGAGAACCAATTATAATTGGGACTCCAGGAAGAATTTTAACATCTCTAAGCTTCTTGTTTCCTTTATGTAAAAATGAAGCTAAATAAATATACTTAACCCATAAGACTGATAGATGATAAATCCAAAACACTTATTCAGTTCCTAGCATAGAGTAAGCATTCAATTAAAGGTGAGTTTTATCACTAGTGTGGATTAATTTTGTTGTGATCATTTTTAATGATCCAAACTTAATTGGGTTTCCACATAAAAATATCTGAGCAGTCAGATAATTCTGGTATTCTAATACTGTCTGCATCTTCTTTTTCAAATGACAAAGAACTTGGCGTCTCCTTGAAGGTACAATGAAATTGGATTCAACAATGTGGTCTTGCTGACAAATAGATGTAAAATCATAAATTGGCCTTTTGGCTTTTATGTGAAAAAAGTAACTATAAATGAATTTGTAAGTAAGTAGTATGTCATCTCTCTGCTTCTTATTGGAGAAACATATCATCACAATCTTTTTCTTTTTGCCTTTTACTGTGAGCATTTTCATTCGTGCTACTGGTCACAGAAATAAAATCTGGTTATGAGTTAGAGAGGATAATGTTTGAGCAGGCTTTTAGAGACTAGAATTTCTTGCTCATCTCATAGACTTCAAAATCTGCATATAAGACTTGCTCTGCTAAGGAATCATTCACTCACCCCAACAAAATCAAATGAAGAGGCTTCTAAAAACACATTTATGATGACCCCTCACAGACAATTAGATAACTAGGGGAAAAAAATCTAACTTTCTTTGGTTTCAGGCCCATTGATTATCTAACAAACCTTTATTGAGTATATACGAAATGTAAGCACTGCACTAGGCAGTGGGGAATAAGACCCAGCCCGTGTCCTTAAAACAATCCATTAATTTATTCATTAAAAAAATATCATAGCTGTGTTGATCACTTCCCATGTGCTACCTGCAGGATATATCATAGTGAACAACATGTATCTGGTTCAGTCCCCAAAGAGGTTATAGTCTAATGGGAAAGACAGATTTAGTCAAATAAGTGTATAATTATAAACAGTGAGGAAAGAGTGCTTTGGTGTCCTGAGAGCCCATAGGAGGGGAACCCAACCTAATTTTGGAAGGCTTCCCTGAGGAGAAGACTTTTGACTTAAGATCTGAAGGACAGGTAAGTGTTAACTAGATAAAAGAAAGAAAAGTAATCATCCCATAAAGCAGGCACAACGTGTACAAAGACTGTGTGAATTGTAAGAGATCTGAGGAGCTAAAGGGTCAATGTGGCTGGAATGCAGAGAACACACCATGAAATTAGGCAAGAGAGCTAGACACAAGTGGGGTCAAATAAGCGCTTGTAGGCCATGGAAGAGAGTTTGAAGTTAGTTTTTCGAGTGAAGAGGTAAGTCATTTTTAAGAATTGCAAACAGCAAAGCTACATAATCTGTTTCTTTAAATTATCTTTTTGGATCACAAACAGAGGATGATTTGTTTGTGGGTAAATGTGCCAAGAGAGATACCAGGTTGGAGCCTACTCTGTCAGTTCAGGCATGAAATGACAGTGACTTCAGCTAGGGTGGTAGCAATGGAGGTGGAAAACAGGAGATGGCTTTGCTTCAAATAATATTTGCTTCACATGATAAGAATCACCCTATCTTGCTGTCTGATCAGGATTTGTCCTTTCAAAACATGGCTAAAGAGGTTTCTGATCAAGGAATCCCCAGTTAAGCTCACCTGGCTTAATAGTTGCCCCAACCCTAGGAGATATCTCTGCTCCTTTGAAGTTACTATGTCTGTGATACCTCAGTGATACTTTCTACTTTTTCAGTACTCTGATACACTTTTTTTTTAAAGATTCATTTATTTATTTATTTTTGGTTGTGATGAGTCATCATTGTTGCACATGGCTCTCTCTAGTTGCGCTGAGCAAGGGCTATTCTTCATTGTGATGCATGGGCTTCTCTTGTTGCCAGGAACAGGCAGAATAGAACTTTGCATCCTTAAAATTCTGCAAAAACTGAGAGTGAACATGATAACTTTCTTAAACCATATTTTATAACCTGTAAACATCGTAATTTTCAATACATTATTTTGATTGTACACATTAACATGTTCTAAAAATGTAATTTACATGGAAACCTAGAACATTCAGATATTTTTATTACAAAAACCCCTCTGGCTGGTAGGTGAGAAACTGAAAGACAAAAAAACAAGGATGAGACATAAAATGGAGCTAGGAATGAGATTAAAAAAAAATAATGCATACCTCAAAGTCCTAACCTGCTGGCTATGAAGGGACCATGGCTCTGACTTTGTTTTCCAAGCATTTTTTCAAAGAAGGAGAGTCTAAACTTGATAAGCAGAATCGTGGCTCTCAACTTTGGTTATGCATTAGAATCACCTGGAGAGACCTAAAATGTTGATTCTTAGGACCAAATTAGACAGAGTGTATCAGAATCTTCAGGGATTAGGTCCAAGGATTTCTATTTTTGAAAATCTCCCCAGGTGATTCTAATGTGTAGTCAGGATTTAAAGCCATTGGAATATTTGGTCCACAAAGCCCCACCATCACCTACTTGCAATAAAACAACAAAAAACAAGCAAAAGCTAATGAGTGTTCCCTGAAGAAACACTACTACTCCTGATAGTTAAGACCAGGGAGAAGTGTCTGTCTAATTTCCTGTTAAAAGGATATTGAATAATGAAACAAAAACACAAGAAAACAAAAACCCAAATAAACCTTCATAAATATGTTTTTTTCACTTAGCTTTAATATATGTTGGGTGGTAGCTATTTCAAATTACCAATTAAATAGATCTTTAGATGACAATTTAGTGTTGGCATTCTGTTGTGAAATTTGGCAGCCAAAAGGACATGTACCCAAGAAGAAGGTCATCATTAGGACCTAGCCTTAATTGTGTTTTTTCCCTTGGGTGGTGATGGATTTGCTCTGGGCCACCCACATTCAGATCCTGCTATGGCTATTGATACATATTTGTAAGACAGCTCACCCTGGGCTATGCTCGGAGTCTGTGAATTAAAAACTAACCATACATAATAGCTAAAGCATGGGCTTTGAAGTCAGACAAACCAGGGCTCAAATCCTGAGATCATTTCCTGCCTGCTGATTTTAGGCAAGTTATTTAACTTCTCTGATCCTTAGTTTCTTTATCTCTAAAATGCTAGCAGTACTAGCAACCTGTCCCATAGACTGTTGTAAGGACCACATGGGGTAATGTACATCATTTACCTGTCATATAATATGTGCTCAATTAACAGCAGCAACTTAAGAACACCATTTATTGGCTAGGTAAAAGTCAAATCTTATGTTAACTCACTCTAACTAGTTGAGCTAACCACATGCCTGGGCGTGGCATTCTGGCCAAAGTCCTTCAATGATCTTAAGAGCGTAAACTTCTCTGAAGGCATCTGTGCATGCATTCTAAGTAGCTCAGTTGTGTTCGACTCTTTGCAACCCTACGGACTGTACCCATCCAGGCTCCTCTGTCCATGGGGGTTCTCCAGGCAAGAATACTGGAGTGGGGTTCCATGCCCTCCTCCAGGGGATCTTCCTGAACTAGGGATCAAACCCGCATCTCTTATGTCTCCTGCATTAGCAGGAAGGTTCTTTACCACTAGTGCCACCTGAAGCACCATCTACCACAATGTTATATCATTAAGTCAACATATCTCATCAAGTATGGCATTTTGATAGGTTTTTTCTTTTTTTCCGACAATAATGGCCTTTTGTTTTTTTTTTTTCTCAACTCACTCATGACCCTCTCCTATTTTGTTCCATTCTTTTTCTGGCTACTGATCTTTGGCATTTTCCAAAGTTCTTAGTCCTTTGGACGCACCAGTCTTGCATGCTTCTGATTCAGTCTAAGAACTTTTAAAGAACTCTGGTTCATATTCACTTTCTGGTTGTTTCTACTCCTGAATATCTCAGGTAAGATACCCTCATCTGACTCCACCTTCTGTAACTTCAGACCTAGTACCTTTCCTCTAAACAAACGCTCTAGTGGGCTCCTTTGCAGATGGTCCACACCATCCTCTTTGAAGGGAGGATTAAAACTGAAGTAAGGTGAGCAGCTGAAATATGTGCAAATATCAATCTTTAATGTTACTAGATGGAACTTTGCCCCACCTCATTGTTTCGCTGAGTATGTGTTCCAATTATGCATTGTATAGACAGTTCAGATGTTAATCTGTTTGGACTGAACTTCAAATAAATCAGTGCTGCTGAGTCATCTGCTGAACTAAAAATAAGTTTTTAAGACTCTTGAACTTGCCTAAGGAGTGAAATATACTTTTTTTCCTGATTACTGAAAGAGATTGCATTTTAATATCCAGAGTTATCTCAGTAAGTCTGTTTAATTTGAACCTATGATAAAATATTTCATCAAATATAAAGGAGTAAGGTACAGCTGTATAATCATAAGGGATTTGATTTAGGTCATACCTGAATGGTCTAGTAGTTTTCCCTACTTTCTTCAATTTAAGTCTGAATTTGGCAATTAGGAGTTCATGATCTGAGCCACAGTCTGCTCTGGGTCTTGTTTTTGCTGACTGTGTAGAGCTTCTCCATCTTTGGCTGCAAAGAATATAATCAATCTGATTTCGGTGTCGACCATCTGGTGATGTCCATGTGTAGAGTCTTCTCTTGTGTTGTTGGAAGAGGGTGTTCGCTATGACCAGTGCGTTCTCTTGGCAAAACTCTATTAGCCTTTGTCCTGCTTCATTCTGTACTCCAAGGCCAAATTTGCCTGTTATGCCAGGTGTTTCCTGACTTCCTACTTTTGCGTTCCAGTCCCCTATAATGAAAAGGACATCTTTTTTGGTGTTAGTTCTAAAAGGTCTTGTAGGTCTTCACAGAACCATTCAAGTTCAGCTTCTTCAGCGTTACTGGTCGGGACATAGACTTGGATTACCGTGATATTGAATGGTTTGCCTTGGAAAAGAACAGAGATCATTCTGTCGTGTTTGAGATTGCATCCAAGTACTGCATTTCGGACTCTTGTTGACCATGATGGCTACTCCATTTCTTCTAAGGGATTCCTGCCCACAGTAGTAGATATAATGGTCATCTGAGTTAAATTCACCCATCCCAGTCCATCTTAGTTCGCTGATTCCTAGAATGTTGATATTCACTCTTGTCATCTCCTGTTTGACCACTTCCAATTTGCCTTGATTCATGGACCTAACATTCCAGGTTCCTATGCAATATTGCTCTTTACAACATCGGACTTTGCTTCTATCACCAGTTACATCCACAACTGGGTATTGTTTTTGCTTTGGCTCCATCCCATCATTCTTTCTGGAGTTATTTCTCCACTGATCTCCAGAAGCATATTGAGCACCTACCAACCTGGGGAGTTCATCTTTCAGTGTCCTATCTTTTTGCCTTTTCATACTGTTCATGGGGTTCTCAAGGCAAGAATACTGAAGTGCTTTGCCATTCCCTTCTCCAGTGGACCACATTCTGTTAGACCTCTCCACCATGACCCGTCCGTCTTGGGTGGCCCCACACAGCATGGCTTAGTTTCAGATTTAAATTGAAGAAAGTAGGGAAAACCACTAGACCATTAAGGTATGACCTAAATCAAATCCTTTATGATTATACAGTGGAAGTGACAAATAGATTTAAGGGAATAGATCTGATAGACAGAGTGCCTGATGACCTAGGGACAGAGGTTCATGACACTGTACAGGAGACAGGGATCAAGACCATCCACATGGAAAAGAAATGCAAAAAAGCAAAATGGCTGTCTGAGGAGGACTTACAAACAGCTGTGAAAAGAAGAGAAGCGAAAAGCAAAGGAGAAAAAGAAAGATATTCCCGTCTGAATGCAGAGTTCCAAAGAATAGCAAGGAGAGATAAGAAAGCCTTCCTCAGCGATCAATGCAAAGAAAGAGAGGAAAACAATATAAAGGGAAAGACTAGAGATCTCTTCAAGAAAAATAGAGAAACCAAGGGAACATTTCATGCAAAGATAGGCTCGATAAAGGGCAGAAATGGTATGGAACTAACAGAAGCAGAAGATATTAAGAAGAGGTGGCAAGAATACACAGAAGAACTGTACAAAAAAGATCTTCATGACCCAGATAATCACGATGGTGTGATCACTCACCTAGAGCCAGACATCCTGGAATGTGAAGTCAAGTGGGCCTTAGAAAGCATCACTATGAGCAAAGCTAGTGGAGGTGATGGAATTCCAGTTGAGCTATTTCAAAGCCTGAAAGCTGATGCTGTGAAAGTGCTGCACTCAAAAAAATGCCAGCAAATTTGGAAAACTCAGCAGTGGCCACAGGACTGGAAAAGGTCAGTTTTCATTCCAATCCCAAGGAAAGGCAATGCCAAGGAATGCTCAAACTACCACACAATTGCACTCATCTCACACGCTAGTAAATAATGCTCAAAATTTTCTAAGCCAGGCTTCAGCAATCTGTGAACCATGAACTTCCAGATGTTCAAGCTGGTTTTAGAAAAGGCACAGGAACCAGAGATCAAATTGCCAACATCCGCTGGATCATCGAAAAAACAAGAGAGTTCCAGAGAAACATCTATTTCTGCTTTATTGACTATGCCAAAGCCTTTGACAGTGTGGATCACAATAAACTGTGGAAAATTCTGAAAGAGATGGGAATACCAGACCATCTGACCTGCCTCTTGAGAAACCTGTATGCAGGTCAGGAAGCAACAGTTAGAACTGGACATGGAACAACAGACTGGTTCCAAATAGGAAAAGGAGTACGTCAAAGCTGTATATTGTCACCCTGCTTATTTAACTTATATGCAGAGTACATCATGAGAAACGCTGGGCTGGAATAAACACAAGCTGGAGTCAAGATTGCTTGGAGAAACATCAATAACCTCAGATATGCAGATGACACCACCCTTTTGGCAGAAAGCGAAGAAAGAAAACTAAAGAGCCCCTTGATGAAAGTGAAAGAGGAGAGAGTGAAAAAGTTGGCTAAAAAGTTCAACATTCAGAAAACTAAGATCATGGCATCTGGTCCCATCACTTCATGGGAAATAGATGGGGAAACAGTGGAAACAGTGTCAGACTTTATTTTTTGGGGCTCCAAAATCACTGCTGATGGTGATTGCAGCCATGAAATTAAAAGATGCTTACTCCTTGGATAGCATATTTAAAAGCAGAGTCATTACTTTGCCAACAAAGGTCCATCTAGTCAAGGCTATGGTTTTTCCAGCGGTCATATATGGATGTGAGAGTTGGACGGTGAAGAAAGCTGAGCACTGAGGAATTGATGCTTTTGAACTGTGGTGTTGGAGAAGACTCTTGAGAGTCCCTTGGACTGCAAGAAGATCCACCCAGTCCATCCTAAAGGAGATCAGTCCAGGTTGTTCATTGGAAGGAGTGATGTTGAAGCTGAAACTCCAATACTTTGGCCACCTCCTGCGACGAGTTGACTCATTGGAAAAGACCCTGATGCTGGGAAGTATTGGGGGCAGGAGGAGAAGGGGATGACAGAGGATGAGATGGTTGGATAGCATCACTAACTCGATGGACATGGGTTTGGGTAGACTCCGGGAGTTGGTGATGGACAGGAAGGCCTGGCGTGCTGCAATTCATGGGGTCACAAAGAGTCGGACACGACTGAGTGACTGAACTGAACTGAACCGAAGGTACAGCTATTTCTTTCACTTAAGTTTCTTTCCCAGTATGTTGGTCACACTGCCATTTCAAAATGGTTTATGCTACCATTTATTAAATTTCTCCCACATTTTAGCTACTGTTTGGGGCACTTTGCAGATTTCGTTTGACATCTCTACAGCAGCTTTATCAGATAGATATTATTATTGCCTCCCATAGTTAATACAAAAGAAACAGTGTGTTTCAGAGAGGTCATGCATGTTTCCCAAGGTCACATATACAGGAAGTGGCTCAAGTCTCCATGAGTACACATCACTGTGTTCATAATGACTGCTCCACACTGCCTCTGAATGCTTATGGAACTCTCATACCAAGCCTTGTATGTACAAAGCAGTCCCTGCTTCTATCTCAAGTAAGCACACATGTATTTCAGATTGTGATGAGTTTTTGACAAGATCCAATTCAAATAATGCTTTTGCCTCATTTTAGAGTTACACTGTTGTGGAAATTAAAATAGGCTTTCTCAACACAAAGGGCCTGGCCTTAGATTTTCTATACTAATTCTCCAATTAGCTTCAGAGAGGCCAAATTGTAATACAGCAGGCAGGAATGAGTGGCTCTTTGAAACCTGCTTAGCAAATGTGAAAATGCCTAGCTACTGCCTGGATGTACCTTAATTTGTTTGCATCTGTGTTCAGATGCAGTCTTGGTTTAAGGGTCACTTTAGTCATATATCAAAACTATAACTCAGTCCATAAACCCTAGGATACAGCAAATCTCAATGACTGCTACATACATCCAGTACTTCAACAGGGACAGGGGAGCTAGGAAATTGTTAGGCTGGTGTGTCCTGGGTGTAACACATCTCCAGAATTCTTGGTCAGTCTTGTGTGCATATTTTGCAGAAGCATATCTGCTATGAGCTATATTGCTTTGTATGCCAAATCAGATTGAGAAAATAGAGTTATTTGCTACCATTATACATTCAAACTTTATTATAGAAAATTACTGGACAGAAAAAAAGACAAGTTTTTATTTTTAATCTGTGAAAGTGAAAGAGATGTTTCTAAGTTTAATCCCCAAATTCAAGATATATCTTAAAAAAAAAAGATATATCTTAAACAGATTTTTCAAAATATATATAAAACTCAGTGTAACCATCCAGCTGATGCCCCTTACCTGTTTTGCCTTTTCACTTTGGTGGTGGCACACTGTAGTATATATATTGATAGAAGTTGAAATATAACACTGTAGTACACATGGAAAAAAAAACCCCAAATATTTGTGTATTTCCAATATGAGGGAATAAAAAAATGTGCTGCCTTTCTCTTCAGTTGTAAAAATAAATTTTTTTCCAATTTGAAAAAAAGAAAAACTCAATATAAAATGTTATGAGTCTTAAGAGGGCAAAAAAATCATCTAATGTTCCTAGCAAAGACAGGTTTTATTACAATGTAAAAATTGATTTTCACTAGGGATTTTATCTCTGGAAAGGAACTTGCAGACCAAATAAAATCAGGTAGTGCCAAATACTACCTATGATTCCAAACCAATATATATTGAAATAGGTTTAATTAAAAGAAAAAAAGACAAACATGCTCAGTGTCTTACTCTCAGGTAATTTTTTTTCTCTGTTTTCAGAAGTATTCTATATAACATTAATCTAGCCAACTTGATTGGATATTTTAAATTGCAAGGTAGCATACTGGTCCTGGAAACAATCGTGAGACTATGACTTACTCTAATCACTTATTACTGTGTATGTGCGCACTAAGTCACTTCAGTAGCATTCAACTCTATGCCACCCCATGGACTGTAGTCCACCAGGCTCCTCTGTCCTTGGGATTCTCCAGGCAAGAATACTGGAGTGGGTTGCCATGCCTTCCTTCAGGGGATCTTTCTGACTCAGGGATCAAACTGGCTTCTCTTATGTCTCTTACATCTCCTGTATTGGCAGGCAAGTTATTTACCATTCCTGCCACCTGGGAAACCAATCATTTATTACTAAATATAGTTAAATATCTGAAGTTTGGGAATAATTTTTCTTTTCTTTTTTTTTGGAGTTTATTTTCATCAAAGATCACTATTAATGGGTTAAAAAATTTGCCTCCATTTCACAGAGTGCACAGGGTACAGAAAATCCTGGATTATGGATTTCTATGGTTTGGGCTTGAGAACCCCGACTACTTTCATCTTCTATTGTTTCATCTTTTCTCTGCCTCTCAAAGAAAGAGTGGGCTTCAGACTATCTCCCTGGAGCTCCCTGTAGATCTGGTTCCTGTTTCAACCGAGGTTTACGTTACTGTTTTGGGTAAGTTAGAGATTCTTGATCAAAAAGGAAAAAGGAGGCCAGAGGCTGTCAAGGTGTGGAGTGAGGTGTGGTTTGTTGACTTATTTATTTGTTGTGTTTTTTTTGAGGTATAATTGGCATATAACATTATATGAGTTTCAGGTGTGCAACATAATGATTCGTTGTTTGTATAAGTATTGTGAAATGATCACCACAGAAAGGCTAGTTAACATCGATGACAATACATAATTAAATCCCCCCCCTTTTTTTTCTTGTGCGAGCACTGCTAGTATCTTCTCTCTTACATGAGTTCTAAGTTGTTTCAGTTGTGTCTGACTCTCTGCAACCCTATGGAACGTAACCCTCCTGGCTCCTCTGTCCAGGCAAAAATACTGGAGTGGGTTGCCATGCCCTCCTCCAAGGCATCTTCCTGACCCAGGGATCAAACCCACGTTAGTTATGTCTCCTGTATTGGCAGGCAGGTTCTTTACCACTAACCCCACCTGGGAAGCTCATAAAGCCTATTTAAATATGCCAATTTTTATATATCTTTATCACAATTCCATCAACTTTTATATCTTTAGTTTTCATTAGGATCTCGTCAACAAGTTTTGGTCTAAGAAGAGGGGTTTTAAAAGGCTTTTTTTTCCTGCTTGTTCTCTATTTTACCTACTTTTTATAAAAAAGTTCTGGGATCCCCAGAGTAGGGTTTAAGCCAAGGAGGTCAGGCCCTTTGGCCTAACTGTCCCAAATAATTGTTGTTCAGATATTTCAGTGTAAATTTTTCTAGCCCCTTAAGTATAAAACTGAGTTAAGTTCAGTCGCTCAGTCGTGTCTGACTCTTTTCGACCCTATGGACTGCAGCACGTCAGGCCTCTCTGTCCATCACCAACTCCCCGAGTTTACTCAAACTCATGTCCATTGAGTCAGTGATGTCATCCAATCATCTCATCCTCTGTCATCCCCTTCTCTTCCTGCCCTCAATCTTTCCCAGCATCAGGGTCTTTTCCAATGAGTCAGTTCTTCACATCAGGTGGCCAAAGTATTGGAGTTTCAGCTTCAGCATCAGTCCTTCCAGTGAATATTCAGGACTGATTGGATCTCCTTGCAGTCCAAGGGACTCCCAAGCGTCTTCTCCAACACCACAGTTCAAAAGCATCAATTCTTCGGTGCTCAGCTTTCTTTATATTCCAACTCTCACATCCATACATGAACATGGAAAAACCATAGCTTTGACTGGATGGATATTTGTTGGCAAAGTAATGTCTCTGCTTTTTAATATGCTGTCTAGGTCATTCATAGCTTTTCTTCCAAGGAGCAAGCGTCTTTTAATTTCATGGCTGCAGTCACCATCTGCAGTGATTTTGGAGCCTGAAAAATTAAAGTCTGTCACTGTTTCCACTGTTTCCCCATCTATTTGCCATGAAGTGATGGGACCAGATGCCATGATCTTAGTTTTCTGAATGTTGAGTTTTAAGCCACCTTTTTCACTCTCCTCTTTCACTTTCATCAAGAGGCTCTTTAGTCCTTCACTTTCTGCCACAAGGGTGGTGTCATCTGCATATCTGAGGTTATTAATATTTCTCCTGGCAATCTTGATTCCAGCTTGTGCTTCAACCAGCCCAGTGTTTCTCATGATGTACTCTGCATATAAGTTAAATAAGCAGGGTGACAATATACAGTCTTGACGTACTCCTTTCCCTATTTGAAACCAGTCTGTTGTTCCATTTCCAGTTCTAACTGTTGCTTCTTGACCTGCATACAGATTTCTCAGGAGGTGGGTCAGGTGGTCTGGTATTCCCATATCATGAAGAATTTTCCACAATTTGTTGTGGTCCACACATTCAAAGGCTTTGGCATAGTCAATAAAGCAGAAATAGATGTTTTTCTGGAACTCTTGCTTTTTTGATGATCCAATGGATGTTGGCAACTTGATCTCTAGTTTGTCTGCCTTTTCTAAATCCACCTTGAACATCTGGAAGTTCACAGTTCACGTACTGTTGAAGCCTGGCTTGGAGAATTTTGAGCATTACTTTGCTAGCGTGTGAGATGAGTACAACTGTGTGATAGTTTGAGCATTCTTTGGCATTGCCTTTCTTTGGGATGGGAATGAAAACTGACCTTTTCCAGTCCTGTGGCCTTTGCTGAGTTTTCCAAATTTGCTGGCATATTGAGTGCTGCACTCAATAAGTATATAACTGAAAGCTGAGGTAAATAGAGCAAACTTGTTTGACTTTTAATGTTGGGGACCAGTAAGGGGTCCCATTTGGCCCATTAAATCTACTCTATAAGCCACTTTCAAACATGTCATACCGTATTACTAACTATAGTCACCATGCTGTACATTATATAGCCATGACATTTATTTTATAACTGAAAAGTTTGTACCTTTTGACCCCCTTCACCCTTTTCACCCACCTCCCACTCCCTGCCCTCTGGAAGTCACCAATCCGTTCTCTGTATCTATGAGCTTGGTTTTGTTTGTTTGGTTGGTTGATTTTTTGGAATTCACATGTATGTGAGACCATACAGGGAATGGTTTTCTTAGGAACTAATTTACGGCAGGTTCAACACTGGTGTTTTAATAATATCCCTTTTCCTCACATATTTTGTTGTTGTTGTTTTGTGATTAAAAAACACGACAAAATTTACCATCTTGACCTTTTTTAAGTGTACACTTGTGTTAACTATATGATTTGTTGGGCAACACATCCCTAGAACATTTTTATTGTGCAAAACTGAAACTATATCTGTTAAATAGCAACTCCCCATTCCCTTCTTTCTTTACTCCCTGACAACCACCATTCTATTTTTTGTTTCTAAGAGATTGACTACTTTAGATACCTTTTATCAGTGGAATCACGCAGTATTTGTCTTTTTGTGATGGGCTTGTTTCACTTAACATAATGTCCTCAAGCTTCATCTATACTGTGGCGTATGATAAGATTTCTTTCTTTTTTAAGGCTGAATAACGTTTCATAGTATATATAGATATACCACATTTTCTCTATCCATTCGTCAGTGGACATTTGGGTTGCTTCCACTTTTTGACTATTGTAGCTAATACTGAAATGAATGTAGGGGGTGCAAATATCTCTTCAAGATCTTATTTTCAATTCTTTTTGACTTATACCCAGAAATAAAATTACTGGATCATATGGTACTTCTATTTTTAATTTTTTGAGGAACTTCCATACTGTTTTCCATAGCAGAATGATGCCATGAGATTTTGTGGGAAAATATGGTGGCTGTCTGTCTTATGCTGTTAGGAAGGAAAACTTTCCTCTTCTTTCCTTCTAGATACTATGGCTGGTCTAATAATTACATTGACATAAGACTGATTAACTGGCTTCCCTGGTGGCTCAGGCAGTAAAGGATCTGCCTGCAATGCAGGAGACCCGGGTTTGATCCCTGGGTTAGAAAGATCCACTGGAGAAGGAAATGGCAACCAACTCCAGTATTCTTGCCTGGAGAATCCCATGGACAGTGGAGCCTTGCAGCCTATAGAGTCAGACACAACTGAGTGACTAACACTTTCACTTTTCAAGACAGATTAACAGAGAGAAACAAATTTAATTTAGTTTTATATGTATGGGATCCCCAAAGATATGAGGCTTAAAGAAAGTGACAAAAGCAGACAACTTTTACACCTTTTAGACAAAGAAAATAAATTTGTGAAGAATTGACACGATGAAGTTTGGGATTGGAATAATAAATTAGTGAAGAAGTAACAAAATTTGTTTATAGAGCCTTCTCGGGCAGTTCCCTATCTCTGGCAGTAAGGATACCTTCCACCCTCCTGTTATAGGGAAGGTACCTTCATATGCTTTCAAGGAGACCAAGGAGGATCAGAGTATCTTTCTTGTACTGCTGCCAAAGTGACATATTCTGTTCCCCTGCAATGCCACTTTCAGAATCCAGCTATCTGTTGCAGATCTGTCACTCATGAGTCTCTGTTCATTTTCTGTTTCTTTGTATATCATCTTGCAATAAGAGGTCCCATATGCATACTTCCTGCTGTGTAACAATGTACTTTCTCCTATTGTTCATAAAACTGCCTTATATTATAAGGAGTACTCCCTAGATCTAGTGCTAATAGATGCCTAATGGCATCAGACTCAGAGTTTTCATCTCTGTTTACATTGACTTCACACTGCTGCTGCTGCTGCTGCTGAGTCACTTCAGTCGTGTCCGACTCTGTGTGACCCCATAGACGGCAGCCCACCAGGCTCCACCGTCCCTGGGATTCTCCAGGCAAGAATACTGGAGTGGGTTGCCATTTCTTCCTCCAGTGCATGAAAGGGAAAAGTGAAAGTGAAGTCACTCATTCGTGTCTGACTCTTAGCGACCCCATGGACTGTAGCCTACCAGGCTCCTCCATCCATGGGATTTTCCAGGGAAGAGTACTGGAGTGGGGTGCCATAGACACTGCCACCACTCAAATCCATTTATGTTCCCATAGATACCACTGATGCCTTAGGTCACAAGAGATCATGAGGGGAAATTCTTTTCTGTGCCTCTAAATGATGCTACCCAAATTAGCCTCCAAATCTCCAGCCAAAATTTCAAAGTTGTCCACATTGGAACATCCTCCTATTCTCTGAGCTCATTTTCTGTCACTCCCTTACATGTGTACCTTTCTTTCCAGCCAAACAGGATTATTTGCTCTTCCTTAATCATGTCCTATTTATTTCTGAACTGCAAGCCTTTGTCATTGCCTCTCTTTGGAGCACCTACCATCTATTAAATTTGATTATTGCAAAACTACTAACCTTCAAAGCTTTGTTCAAAGCTCATGTAAGGATGCTGACCTGAATCTCTTGCAAACATCCTCTTTTACTCCCTACCAGAAAGCCTCTGCTCCAGCCCAAATTGTCTATTCATCTTCCCACAGCCATCCAATGCATAAGTCTGCCACTGTGACTTTGTTCATGATGTTTTCTGTGTTGGAATCTTGTAGGAGAGCCAAAGAGAGTTTACCAAGTTATAAATCAAAGAAAAGAGAGGTATTTGGGTACTCAGAAGAAATTCATAGTTGGGAGAATTAGGAAAGCATTTCACATAACCTTGAACTATGGATAAAATTTTAATAGGCAGGTATTGGTAGATTCCTTTGTAAGAGGGGAACTACACTGAGCCTAGCACAGTGTCTTACATAGTAGGTACTTAATACATATTTTTGAATGGATGAATACAAAAAGAATGAATGGGTCAGTGTCTGCCTATTTATCTGTGTGGTTGAGTTAATCACATGGATTTTCTCTCTATTAGGAGAGATTTGGAGCAACATAAGAGCACTAAATGCTTGAAGGAAAATGAGGCCCTAAAAGTAGAGCTATGTCAGTGGAAGACAAAAGCTATTCAAGCCTGAGTAAGCTTATAGCCTTTGACCTGCCCTTACCTCCTTGGGTAGGCCTCACTAAAGAGTACTCCACCTATTTGCTCTTAGCTCTGGGTATTTTTGACTTGCCCATTTTCGAACTGCTTCCCTCAGGCCTCATAAGAGAACTTTAAGGTTTTATTATGATGACTGTATCCAGAGTTCTTGCAATAATTTCCTTTGCTCAAAACTTGGAGTTCCATTCTAGTGATAATATGAGCTTGTATTTGATGTTTTCAAAGTGATTTCATATAAGTCATATCTAGTGTTACTTAGGAGAAGGCAACGGCACCCCACTCCAGTCCTCTTGCCTGGAAAATCCCATGGATGGAGGAGCCTGGTGGGCTGCAGTCCATGGGGTCGCGAAGAGTCGGACACGACTGAGCGACTTAACTTTCACTTTTCCCTTTCATGCCTTGGAGAAGGAAATGGCAACCCACTCCAATGTTCTTGCCTGGAGGATCCCAGGGACGGGGGAGCCTGGTGGGCGGCCATCTCTGGGGTCGCACAGAGTCGGACACGACTGAAGCAACATAGCAGCAGCAGCAGCAGTGTTACTTATGTGCCTGCTTTATCATATAAATAATCAATGATCCAAAGTTGGTATGGAAGGTAAATGCTGCATGCTAGGTATGTCATGTACAACTTTATTAACAACAAATAAAGGGACTTCCCTGGTGGTCCAGTGGTTAAAGACTTTGCCTTCCAAGGCAGTGGGTGTGGGTTCAATCCCTGGTCAGGGAGAGAAGATCTCATATGCCTCTCAGCCAAAAAACTAAAACATAAAACAGAATCAATGTTGTAACAAATTCCATAAGGACTTTAACCAACAGCAAAAAATAGGCATGAAATAATGCTATGGGGCATGAAAAGAAGAATGAAATGTGGGTCTCCACTCCTTAGAATTTACTGATTCATCGTCATGAAAATGGAAAAGAAAATTCAATTGTTGAGTAACATCAGTATAGGAATTTCTAGGGCTCATTTCCCTTCAGCCAAGAAACATCCATTTGAACAGCTGTGAACAAGACTATCTTCTCCGGAGTGAAGGATTCTGGGTGAGGGATTACCACCTCTGGGTAGTAATTTCTGAAGCACAGAAATAGGAAAAGATGCACTGAGGAAGGAAACATAGATTCTCACTGCTCCTGTCTCTCCTGGCCCAATCCTGAGTGGTCCAGGGCAGAGAGAGGCACCATCCCCCTGGGAGAAGGAGAGTGAAATGAGTGCCTGACTTCACTGCAAGAGCTGACCAGTACCTGGCACCAGTACCAGGTTGTGCAGTGGTAAAGAATACACTTGCCAATGCAAGAGATGCAGATTCAATCCCTGGGTCGGGAAGATCCCCTGGAGGAGGAAATGACAACCCACTCCAGTATTCCTGAGAATGCGTTGGAGATTACAAAATAAAACTGTAGATCTAATTATCTTACCTCAAAAATGTAGACCAGCATATTAGGCATCTTCTTGTCTCTGGATGTCTACAGGGGTTTCCCTGTTACAGCATGAGGCTGATTTGCTTCTGTTCTGTTCTGACCCATGTGACCAGCCAAGGTGATGAAAAACATCTTAATAAACTTGGCAAATCTTGTGTTGGTGACTGGGAGATAAGAAAGTCGTACTCCAAATATCCTATAAGCATTATAAAACTACAGATATCTTTTAAGCTGTAGCCTCTGACACCCACTGTGAGAAAGGAACAGTCTTATTTCTTTTTTTTAAAAATAAATTTATTTATTTTAGTTGGAGGCCAATTACTTTACAATATTGTAGTGGTTTTTGCCACACATTGACATGAATCAGCCACGGGTCTACATGTGTTCCCCATCCTGAACCCCCCTCCCACCTCCCTCCCCATCCCATCCCTCCGGGCCATCCCATTGCCCCAGCCCTGAGCACCCGTCCCATGCATTGAACATGGAATGGTGTTCTGTTTCACATATGATAATATAAATGTTTCAATGCTATTGTCCCAGAATGTCCCACCCTCACCTTCTCCCTCAGAGTCCATAAGACTGTTCTATGCATCTGTGTCTCTTATTCTGTCTCGCATATAGGGTTATCGTTACCATCTTTCAAATTCCATATATATGCATTAATATAGGAATGGTCTTATTTCTGAAGAGCCATCTTGACAGCACTGAAAAGCATTGCCACCATCACTTAAGGGCAGTCTGTGATCAGCTATATAAACCAAAAGTAATGGAAGAGTCCTTGCCCTCTCAAAACCAATAAACCAAATACAACACTGGCATAAATGGATATAGTAGCCATGTACATTTTAATATATAATAGAAAAATTAATATTTACCCACAGTGAATAAGCTTAGTACATAATATGAAAATAAAGCAGTTAAAATATTTTACTTTTTAAATTAATTTTTATTGGAGTATAATTGCTTGACAGTGCCATGCTAGCTCCCACTGCACAGCAAAGTGAACCAGCCACATGTATATACATCCATTTCTTTCCAGATTTCCCTCCCACCCAGGTCACTACAGAACATTGAGCAGATTTCCCTGTGCTATACAGCAGGATCTCATATTAGCCATCCACTTTATATATCGTAGTGTATATTTGTCAATGTCAATCCCCCAATTCACCCCACACCCCTGCCTTTGGTAGTCATAAATTTGTTCTCTACATCTGTGACTCTATAAAATATCTTACTTTTTCTATTACTACAGCAAAATCTCACGATAACCATGAATATAACTCAATTCATGATTGGCTCCCATACTCCACTCTGGTCTCTTCTCAAGTAGGGGTGGGTTATCTTTCTGAGGTGGGCATAGGGGCACTGAGGGACAAATTAAGATATTGAAATTGAATGGACGACCTTCATTAATAGATGCCAAGCTGCATCCAGGAGCCAGATGGATTTTATTAGTGCAACTGGACTTTTGAAAATGGATGCCAGCTAGCTCTTCCAGATCACCAAGTCACTACATTTAACTTTTTGATAATGCAACTTACAATTTATAAGATTGAATTTTGAACTCTACTTGGCAGTTTATGGCAGAGACTTTTACTATACTATTATCACTGTCTCAATCTAACTACTACTACTGCTACTATTTACTTAGTGAGAGCTACCATATATTGAGTGCTTTCATGTGTTTCACAATCTGTGCTTTAGATGAACATCTGAATCCTTATAACAGCCTTAACGAGATAGGTAATATTACCAGAATATTATAGGCACTTTTCCCATCTTACTGGTACAGTGGCTCTGAGAGGTTAGATAACTTTCCAGAGTCACTCAGCGATAGAGCTGAATTCAGGTCCAGAGTTTTTAAAGTCAAAGCCCCACTGCTTAACAACTACTATACCACATGGTATACTTCCTTTTCTTATTGTATATTAATACTTTCTTTGCTTACGGTCCATAAGAAATCTAATTAAAAACACAAATGTAGCCAGAATGGGCCCCCCTTCTTGACCTGTTTCTTCTCTTTCCTCTCTTAACTAAAGAGAGTTGAAATGCTAGCCAAGAAGACTGCATTGCTGGGAAGCTGGGGAAGGAAGAGGACTGTCTCCACTAAGGACCTGTTTACTTTTTTAATTAACAAAGTATGAGGAGAACTTTTCTGATGCGTTTCAGGACCCAGAATGGAAATTTATACCATTACATGCTTGTAATGGAAATGTGTTCTCTGTTTAACAACTTCAAAATGAAACACATTATTGATGCAATATGGACCAGCAGTGTGGCCAAACACTCAACTAGCAGGAAAAAAATGAAAACAATGACCCAAATGACCAAATTAGACTAAAGTTAGTTAAAGCAGAAATTGGCAAAACCAAAGAAAGCTTCTAACATTTCCCAATCAAATTAAACACACATATGTAGCTGGTTAAAGATTTAATTTTCTAAATTTTAACAAAAACATCACTGCCGTTTGTATATCGGTGAGAGACACTGGAGTTGTGCTCAAGTGGAATGTAACTTGCTCATATACAATCTCGGCAATAACTAGTTTCAGAATTATACAAATACACCTACCGTGTAAGTCATTTCAATTTTGTCTCTGAAACTTATCATCTGTTTTATACAGAAGGAACAATAGAATGCTCCTCATTGGTTCTCTTTCCCAGAGGAGATTCAGAAAGAGGTTGTGTTGTTTTGTTTTGATTTGTTAGACTTCAAAGGCTGAGAGCTGACTTCATCCATGCCTTAGTTACAGAACACCATCCCCACTGGTCCCTGCAAGGCCCTGCTCTTTTTTTGTATCTATCAATCTATCATCATCTATCTGTCATCTGTTTATTCCATTCTTACCTCCATTCTCCACTTCTACTATCCTCCTCTTACCATTGGCAGTCATTCTAATGCATTTGATATGTATAGTTTTATTTATTTGTAAAATGTCTATTTTTATTTTATGCACATGTATTTTAAAATTTATATAAATGGCAGTGTTTTGTAGACTGCATTGTTTTCTTAATTCCTGCTCAACATACACAGAAATATATGTGTGTGTACATATATATGTATGTATATGCCACACATAAGTTATCCAAAGCATAAACTCACAAAATGAGACTTTTCTTCTGCATTACCTTTCCTAATAACTTTTGCCTAGTCTTTTGGGGAATGGGAATGTCAACTGTGAATTGTGGAAAGTAAAGTATGGCCATTCCAAAACACTGATTTTATTTTGAAAAAAATGTGGTATTACCTTTACTGGAGGTATATACTTCTTCCTGGAGCAGATCGTCTTTATTCTTTCCAAAATAGGATGTGTTGACCAACTGACATTCACATCTCAGAGTCTCCTTGCTAGTTCTCTAGTCTTAATAAACCTCAGGAACAAACTATAGGTTGCTTGTAATTATGGGTTTTGTGTTGTGATGACCATGTATGCACAGCTGCCTGATTGCTCAAACCTTTCTCAGCCTGTCTGAATGAACAGCACTAAAATAATTGCTAAAAGGTAATGAAAATGTAGTATCATTTGTGAAAATGAAGTAGACAAAAATCAGTATATATTTTTGACATGTTCAGAAACTTAAATTCCAGTCCTAGCTCAACTACAGATTCACTGTGTGACTCTCAACATGGCTTCTTTAAGTCTTCATTTAGAAAATGAGGTAGGTTGGACTAGATAAACTCTAAGGTCTTTTTACAGTGCTGTTACTCCAGGCTTCTATGATTTGCACTTGTGGCTCCATGAATACTTTATTTCTTCTCCTCCCTACCTATCACCCAATTAAACTGGGGAAAACTAGTAAAGACAGTAGATTAGGCTACTTTTAATTTTTTTCCATGAGAGTTGGAAGATGAAAGGCCCCAAAGCAGGAACAGGTAACAATAGATACCTTTGAGAAGCCATGCCAGAAAGTTAGAGACAGCCATAGACAGAGGTAAGACTTGCTTTAGAGAAGCTATTGTGCCTTGTTCACAGAACTAAGAAACAGAAGTGTGTACTGTTCAACAGATAGTAAAAATAGTCCCTGGATCAGAAACTTGAATCTGTTAGGCAGGACTAATGATTTTTCAAAATATTATCTTTGAACAGCCCTTTCTGTGCAAAAACCTTGAAAATATTCTCTCTGTGTCTCTGCTTAAGGCAAACATTTATTTAGTTGAATGAATATGCTGATGTCTGTTGTACACATATCCAGAAAAATACTCAAATGGCCCCAGTCTAATGTAGTGACATATTTCAAGACTGTTATTCAATGTGTAGCTGAATTTTCTCCAAGGATATTGCAAAATCACCAGCCTGATTCCCAAAGGTCTGTTGGGACTGAAAGGGAGTTGGGAGATCATTGATCCACATCTGAGACTGGCTGGGAGTCAGGAAATGAACTTCAAATGCGTCATCATCCCGGCTGCAGAAGGCCTGCTGCACGGCAGAATTTAGCATTGCCCCAGTAAAACCTGAGCAGGACACTTTCCAAGATCATAAACTTTGCCTTTGCCAGCTCCATCTCCAGATCCCTGCATCCCTCCAGTGCTTCACTAGCTCGCACCCCATCTTCCCGTATTCCAGGTTCCTAAGAACCTCTTATGTTGTATAGTCAGTATAGTCTCCTGCATTGTCTTGTTGGTATCTAGTGCCAAGACCTGGGTTACAGGGAAGGCAGGTCTTAGACCAGGGTCAAATACTGGCTGTGGCAATGACTACACATATATTGTTGGAAAGATATTTCCCAAGATCCTATGTTAATATTAAAATTTTATTTTATATTGAAGTATAGTCAATTAACATGGCTTCCCTGATAGTTCAGCAGTAAAGAATCCGCCTGCACACTGTTTACAATAGCTAGGACATGGAAGCAACCTAGATGTCCATTGGCAGATGAATGGATAAAGAAGTTGTGGTACATATACACAATGGAATATTACTCAGCTATTAAAAAAAACACATTTGAGTCAGTTCTTATGAGGTGGATGAAACTGGAGCCTATTATACAGAGTGAAGTAAGTCAGAAAGAGAAACACCAATATAGTATATTAACACATATATATGAAATTTAGAAAGACGATAATGACGATCCTGTATGCAAGGCAGCAAAAGAGACACAGATGTAAAGAACAGACTTTTGGACTATGTGGGAGAAGGGGAGGGTGGGATGATTTGAGAGAATAGCATTGAAACACGTATATTATCATATAGATGACCAGTAGAAGTTGGGTGCATGAAGCAGGGCACTCAAAGCCAGCAGTGCTCTGGGACAACCAAGAGGGATGGGATGGGGAGGGAGGTGGGAGTGGGGTTCAGGATGGGGGGACACATGTGCACCCATGGCTGATTCATGTCGATGTATTGCAAAAACCACCATAATATTGTAATTATCCTCCAATTAAAATAAATTAATTAAATAATAAAAAAAAAGAATCTGTCTGAAATGCAGGAGATGTGGGTTCAGTCCCTTGGTTGGGAAGATCCCCTGGAGAGGAAACGGCAATGGACTCCAGTGTTCTTGCTGGGAAGTCCCATGGACAGAGGAACCTGGTGGGTTCCAGTCCATGGAGTTATACAAGAGTAGGACATGACTTAGTGACTAAACAATAACAAACAGCCATTAACAATGTTGTGATAGTTTCAGGTGGATAGCAAATGGATTCAGCCGTGCATATACACATATCCATTCTCCTCCAAACTCCCTTTCCATCCAGGCTGCCACAAAACATTGAGCAGAGTTATCTACAGTAAGTCCTTTTTGGTTATTCATTTTAAATATAGCAGTGTGTATGTGTTGATCCCAATCTCCCTAACTATCCCTTCCCCCCATTCTTTCCCCCTGGTAACCATAGGTTCATTCTCCAAGTCTGTGAGTCTGTTTCTGTTTTGTAAATAAGTTCATTTGTATCACTTCATTTCCGATTCTGCATCTAAGACCTAATTTGTTAGAAGCATCACTGTGGCCTAGAGTGGATCAGTAATGCACTCATGTTTTTATGCGTAAACAGAAGCAGAGTCAAGGTTGGAGAGAAAATCTCTCCTATTACCCCTAACTTGGTATTCTTTGGACTCTTGTGTGTATGTGTGTGTGTATATATATGTATGAGGGGGAGGTGTGCGTGTGTGTGTATGTGAGTGTGATTTTCTTCCTGACAGTGTTCAACTATAGATCTCTGACAAAACAGTTAACAAAAGGTACCCTAGTATAATGTGATACTAAGAGCAGAGTCTCTGAAATAAGATCTGGGCTTGGATACTGGATAGAATACTGTAAGGTATGTGACCTTGAACAAATAGATGAAGCTCTCAGACTGCCTGAAGAACTATGGACGGAGGTTCATAACATTGAATAGGAGGCAGTGTTCAAAACCATCCCCAAGAAAAAGAAATGCAAAAAGACAAAATGGTTGTTGGAGGAGGACTTACAAACATCTGAGGAAAGAAGAGAAGTGAAAGGCAAAGGAGAAAAGGAAAGATACATCCATCTGAATGCAAAGTTCCAGAGAATAGCAAGGAAAGATAAGAAAGCCTTCTTAGTGAACAATGCCAAAAAATAGAGGAAAACAATAGAATGGGAAAGACTAGAGATCTCTTTAAGAAAATTAGAGCTTCTGAACAACAGCAAATGTATCTACGTAACTTTTTGAACATACCAAATTCAATTATACACATGTTTCAGTGTCCTTCTCTGCTAATTCTAACATATGTGTCATTTCTGAGTCAGTTTCAGTTGCCTCTTCTCCTCATTATGGATCGTGTTTCCTGCCTCTTGACATGGCTATTAATCTTTGATTTGATGCCAGACATTGTGATTTCACCTTGATGACTGCTGGATATTTTTGTATCTCTAAAAATATTCCTGAGCCTTTTCCTATGATGCAGTTAATTTACCTGGAAATTTTTATCCATTTGAGTCTTACTTTGATGATTTGTTAGGTAGATCTGGAGCAGTGTTCAGTCTAGGGCTACTAATTTCCCACTAGTGAGGAATGAACCTTCTGTATACTCTGCCCGGTGCTCGTGAATTATGAGCTTTTCCAGTCTGGATGGTGAAGATAGGGATTATTTCCAGCCCTGTGTAAACATGAAACAGTTTCTTCTAATTTTTTTCAGATGGCTCTTTTCCAGACTTGGTTAGTTTCCTCATACACGTACTAGTAATTACTGTGCTGAATACTTAACAGTGGCCCTCTGCACATCTCCAGTGCTTTCTCTCCAGCTCTCTCCTCCCTAGTGGTCTATCCTATGAACTCTAGGGCTGTATTACTGTCATAAGACTTACAGCTATACATGTTTAACCAAAGAAGTCCACTGCCTTTGCCTCAATTCCCATTCTCTCTGCCATAGCTCAGAAAATATCTGAAGATAGTAAGTTGGGGGCACTTATAGGGCTCAGTTTATATGTTTCCCATCCTAGTTATCACTGCCCTTCACTGATTGATAACCAGTGTTTCAAAAACTGTTTCATGTATTTTGTCTGGTTTTGTTTTTGTGATTGTTTTAAGTGAGAAGTTAAATCCCATCCTTATTATTCTATCTTGGCTGAAAAGTCCCAAATGAACTTTCTCATCTGGAAAACAGAAATAATAGAGGTACCTATGGCATTGAGTATTTGTAGAGATTAAGTGAGATAATACACATGAGACTTTCTCATAGTACCTGCTCAATAAATATGTATTCTTTCCTTCTCTTTCTTCATATGCTAACATTCTTCTCCACACCATTACCACAGGGGACTGCTCCTTTTAATGGCCCTCAAGGATGACAGGGGCTGTTTGACCCATGTCTGTAGCCAGTCAACTTTGGAGACAGGAAAAAAAAGAATCACGCTTGAGCTATCTTAAGAAAACAGGTTGAAGTAAGTAGGTTCATATTTCTTCCAGTGCTAAGAGTAAGTAAAAACAAGCTAACTCTATCACCACTTCCAAGGGATAGTCATTTTTTTTTAGATACTTCTCTTCCAGAGCTTCAGAATTGAGAGAGATGGAAAGGGAGAGTGAAAGAGAAAGAGAGAGAATATTCATCATTATAACACAGATAGACCTTTAAAGGGCTATGTGTTATTTTAAATTTGATATTCACTGTGCTTTGGGACAGTTAATATTTATTTTCATAGCTTAGTTAAGTCTATGGATCACTTATAGATAGTCTTCTATGCCCTCTCCAGGAAACAACATACTTTAAAGTGAGGAAGTGCCACACCCTCTTAGAAAGCCAGAGAGAAAGATTGAAGAAGGTTCAGAAGAAAAAGGAGGGCAGACATCCAAGGATGATGCAGGCCAAGAAGTTAGTCACAGCTAGTATACAGTATTCAAACATAATACAGAGTATAATTCAACCTTTGAAGAAGGAAAAATCTTTCCGAAGATTGAGTCAACTTATACTCTGCATCTTTCCCATGCACATTTTAGAATGTTGCCATGGCTGGCCCTGCTGAACATTCATTTGTTTCAACAATCCATTCATTCAATTTTTTATTCAATTAGCAACTATCTATTCAACATCTACTATGTGCATAGTATGTGAATAAAATATGGTATCTCTCCTCCAGGGACTTTTATAGTAAAACTGCTACCAAAGGTAAGAAGTGACCCTAACTGGTGCCCTTAACTTTAACAGAATCTCACACTGCCAATCTCACACCACGGAAGTTGGCGGGGAGGGGAATGAATCTTCTAAAATTATGGTTCCTTTTAGCCCTGACCCTGTAGCTTTAATTCAGTCCTACACACTCACACATCACATGCCCCTAAACCAATAAAGTTAAGTCTTATTTTTCAACATTCACATAGGAACTAACATGCATGTCTCTGACTTGCCTGCCATTCCATTCCTGTGCCACTATTACTGATTCTGGACTTTGTTTCACATTTTTTGATGCTGTTCCTGCCCTTTGGACTTGTCAGCCTCAACTGATCATTACATATCAAGCTTCAGTCTCTAAGGACTTAAGCTTAGCTTAGTCACCTCTCTTAATCTTTTTTACTCCTGGAGACCTCAGGTAGGGCAACTTTGTCTAGCTCTTCTGTTCATGACTCCCATTCTGTCTAGGCTTTTCCTGGTTCCTGGGAAATCAAAATAGGGCATTTAAGAATTTAGATATCAGGCAATAGGGAGTCTACTCAGGAAGTACTTCAGAGATTCATTTCTTCCTTTGACATATATATATTAAGCAGCTACTGTGTGCCAGGAACTCTGCTCTGATAAAGCTACAGTCTAGTGGGGGAAGATCTGTATTATTTTTTTTTAAAAAAGCACAAACAAATGTAACATGACGAGGACCAGAAGAACGAGTAATGGAACTAGGCCAGTGCTATGATGGAGGAAGACAGGCTGGTGACTACTGGAAATAGGGTATTAAGGAAAGTCTCTCTAAAGAATTGTCACTTAAACAGAGTTGTGGGATAGATACCAGCCAGTCATACAAAGATGCATTTGGGGGAAGAGCTTTCTAGGCAGAAGAAACAGCAAGTGGAAAAAAAAAAGTCCTATAGTGTGTGAGAGGAGCAGAACGGTGGTCATAGGATTGGAGAATGGTGAGCAAGAGAAGAATGACACGAGATATGTTTGGAGATGTGGGCAGGGACCAGATCTTTGGTTCGATTTCATGACCATCGCATGCTGGAAGCTTCCCTTTGTGGCTGGGATCCAACTCCCTAGTGGGAACCTCAGATTGGAAGTAAGGAAGCCTGTGTTTTACTATTATTCTATCAGGAATTCATGTGTCTATTTTAATGAGTAGCTACTCTTTTTTATAATTTTATTTATTTATTGGCTGTGTTGGGTCTTCTTTGCTGTGCAAGCTTTTCTCTAGTTGGGGCAAGTGGGGGCTACGCTCTATTTGTGGTGTGCTGGCTTCTCATTGTGGTGGCTTCTGTTGTTGTGGAGCAGGGGCTCTAGGGCACACAGGCTTTAGTGATTGTGGCACATGGGCTCAGTAGTTGCAGTTCCTGGGCTCTGGAGCACAGGCTCAATAATTGCAGTGCATGGACTTAATTGCCCTGCTGCATGTGGTATCTTCCTGGACCAGGGATCGAACCTGTGTCTCCTATATTGGCAGGCAGATTCTTTACACTGAGCTACCAGGGAAGCCCATCGCTACTTTTTTCTCCTTTATGTTTTTTTCATTGGAAAATAAGAGGATTGGATTGGACTTTCTTTAAGGTCCCTTCAAGCTCCAATATTCTATGATCTATAAAAATAACTTTCAAAAGTCTGACAGAAAGCTCTGATCTGTGGGTTAGTTTCAGCTGAGCTGTGTCAAACCTTGTCACTTATTTACGGGAATGTAAATCTTAAAGGGTCTTCTATAGATTTTACATTTTAATGAGTTTTCTCAAAGTTAATTTAACATATTTTAATAATCTCTGAAATAAGGGATAAGACATAATATTTTTATCCTCAATGTCCTTCAAAATGTGGCTTAAAAAAGACTTCTTTACGAATTTTGAAATTGTGGCAGTTTGTATATGGATGAATTATTGAAGATGTTTGAATAACAATTTTAAAAATAAATAACAGCTTTATTGAGACATAATTCACATATTTAAAGTATACCATTCAATGGATTTTAGTATATTCAAGAGTCGTGCAACCAGCACCACAAAAATTTTTACAACATTCCTCTAATGTAGCTGTAGTATATAAGTTTAGGATATGACCACAATAGAATCACAATAAAGAATGAACTTAATCTTGGAGATAGTAAAACCTGTAACTTTCTGCATATACTGGCTACTTAGATGTATATTTGTGTTGCTCTGATAAATGGCAAAAAATCTGACTATCACATGAATTGATGTCATTTGCTGAAGGCTGTTTAGTTTGTATGGAGACATTTAGGGAAATTCACAGCCTTTCGTTTTCTAACCTCAATACCTGAACCAAATAATTAGGCTTCTCTTGCTGCCTACTGGGCTCGTTTTGCTACTGACTTATGATCTACCCAGTGTGACACTGCGGCTAGCTGGGTGAGGAGAACATTTAATTCTAAATTTTGAATGGTTAGGTCTCAAATTGCTCCTGCTGTCAGCACTTTATCCATATAGCATATTATATGTTTTTCCTTGCTATCCAGTGTTCTTAAATATTTTTGGAACTATTTCAAGCATTTCTATGATAAAGGAAATGAAAAGAGCAGTTAGAATATAGTAAAAATCATGACGATGTTAAGGGTTTGAGCTCCAGCCAGTGGTCCATCAGCTAATTACACTTGAGCTCCTGTTGGTAAAACTATGAGTAAACTTAATGGACACAGAATTGTATACCACTTGGGGTATTTTAGAGATGCTCAAAATTACACCTATATGTGGACTAGGTGTAAAAGAAAGCTGCCTGCCATATCAGTAAACAAAGGATGTTGCAGTCATCAAGCCATCTACAGCCACTATAGCTGCCCACCATGGTTAGCCTTGAGGGAACTCAGGATGGAAACAAACAGGCCACCTGCCACCAAGCCATCAGCCACTGCAACCACCCCCAACTGTCACCCTGAGGCGTTCATGACTAAGAAAAGCTGGATACAGGCCCCAGATAGCTAAGGAGCATATCAAAGAAATGATTTCAGTAAGCCCAGACTCTTGCATTTTCCCATTCATAGAAAAGTGCTAAATATATAAACTTGAAATGTCTGGTTTTTTTGAATTAACAGTAATCTTTGGAAGTTCCAACCACCAGGTTTTTCTATATATCTTGGCTCCTCCGTTACTTCTTCCGAACAGTTCCTCAGATAGCTCTGAGCCCCTAGATAGCTCTGAGGAACTGCTTGAAAGAGATACTGGAGGAGTCAGGATACATAGAAAAACCAGGTGGTTGGAACTTCCAAAGATTACTGTTAATTCAAGAAAACCAGACATTTCAAGTTCATGTATTTAGCACTTTTCTATGAATGGGAAGATGCAAGAGTCTGAGCTTACTGAAATCATTCCTTTGATATGCACCTTAGCTATCTGGGGCCAGTATTCAGCTTTTCACAGTCCTGAATTTATATGCGGAGTACATCATGTGAAATGCTTGGCTGGATGAAGCATAAGCTGGAATCAAGGTTACCAGGAGAAATATCAATAACCTCAGATATGCAGATGACACCACCCTTATGGCAGAAAGTGAAGAGGAACTAAAGAGCCTCTTGATGAAGGTGAAAGAGGAGAGTGAAAAACTGGCTTAAAACTCAGCATTCAGAAAACGAAGATCATGGCATCCGGTCCCTTCACTTCATGGCAAATAGATGGGGAAACAATGGAAACGGTGACAGACTTTTATTTTCTTGGGCTCCAAAATCACTGCAGATGTTGACTGCAGCCATGAAATTAAAAGGTGATTGCTCCTTGGAATAAAAGCTATGACAAACCTACACAGCGTATTAAAAAGTAGAGACATTACTTTGCCAACAAATGTCTGTATAGTCAAAGCTGTGATTTTTCCAGTAGTCATGAATGGATGTGAGAGCTGGGCTATAAGGAAAGCTGAGCACCAAAGAATTGATGCTTTTGAACTGTGGTGTTGGAGAAGACTCTTGAGAGTTCCTTGGACTGCAAGGAGATCAAATCAGTCCATCCTAAAGGAAATCAGTCCTGAATATTCATTGGAAGGAGTGAATGAATGCTGATGCTGAAGCTGAAACTCCAATACTTTGGCCACCTGATATAAAGAGCCAGTTCATTAGAAAAGACCCTGATGCTGGGAAAGAGTGAAGGCAGGAGGAGAAGGAGATGACAAAGGACAAGATGGTTGGATGATATTACCAACTCAATGGACGTGAGTTTGAGCAAGCTCCAGGAGATGGTGAAGGACAAGGAAGCCTGGTGCGCTGCAGTCCATGGGGTCGCAAAGAGTCGGACATGACTAAGCAACTGAAAAACAACATCTTCCAGGCTTAAGTCCTCAGTTTTGTCCACCAAATAAAAAATATTTCTCAACTTTTTGGTCACGCATTTGTTTTTTCAGTATTCTGTCCTGGAGAATTTCATGGACTGTATAGTCCCTGGGGTCGCAGAGTTGAACACAAATGAGTGACTTGCACTGTTTTGGTTTTTTTTTTTTTAAAGTCAATATATCTGTCTACTGCTGCTGCTGCTAAGTCGCTTCAGTTTTGTCCAACTCTGTGCAACCCCATAGACGGCAGCCCACCAGGCTCCGCCGTCTCTGGGATTCTCCAGGCAAGAACACTGGAGTGGGTTGCCATTTCCTTCTCCAATGCATGAGAGTGAAAAGTGAGAGTGAAGTCGCTCAGTCGTGTCCGACTCTTAGCAACCTCATGGACTGCAGCCTACCAGGCTCCTCTGTCCATGGGATTTTCCAGGCAAGAGTACTGGAGTGGTATCTGTCCACCTGTCAGTCCAAATTCGCTCATCAAGGATGATCACGGGGAGGTTTCTTGGGTGTTTCTCTCAAGCACATCCCAACAGGGAAGCCCCAAAAGTGAAAGTGTTAGTTGCTCAGGCGTGTCCTCTGTCCTTGGAATTCTCAAGGCAAGAAAAATAGAGTGGGTTGCCATTCCATTCTCCAGGGGATCTTCCTGACCCAGGGATTGAACCCGGGTCTCCTACATTGCAGGCAGATTCTTTACCATCTGAGCCATCAAGGAAGTCCAACAGCAAGCTTATTCCAGGGCTAAAGAAAAGGTACTTCTCTGAGAGGTATCAACATGAAGGTCCTTTTATTCTACAGTGTGAGCTAACATAAAAGACTTTCTCGAATATTTAATAATGGCTCCTACAGGAGATGCCACTTTCTATGCCAGTCCTATGGAAGAATCAGTAATCGAATTTTTACAAATTCTCATGTAGTTCATATCCATTAAAGTTTGAGAAGAACTAGATGCTTCTAAAGATGGTCTCTATATCCACTAGGTTAGGCAGGACACATGGAACTTTTATGTAGTAGGTGTGGAGTGGGGTCTGTAATTCTGCATTTAAAACAAGATACAGGGTGGTGCCAATGCTGCTGGTCTACAGACCACCTTTGTGAAGTAATGAGCTGGTCTTTGACTTTCTGTGATTCTGTAACTGGAATAGAACACAAAACCCAAGTACACATATTTTACCTAAATTCTTTCCTGGTTTGACTTATAATATATCTAATACTAATACCTGCCAGCCTATCTTGAGTATTACCTAGAAGAATCTATGTGCACATTACAAATGCAAATTACTTTGTTATTACTTTATACTTTTTGAAACAAATTTCAATGTTATCTCAATTTGATTCCAGGATGCCTGCCTTTTCTGGGCCCCTGAGGATGTGCGATTGAGGGCTGCTTTATTTGATCTTAGATCCAAACTCAAAACACTAAAGCTGGATTGTTGAGCTGGTGAACAATAGATTGACTCTTTGCCCCTGGCAATAGGAATTTCCAAGGGTACTCTAGGAGGAAAGAATGTTCAAAATGATGAGTGGTCTCTTAAGAAGTAAATGGGGCTATCAGGAAAATCATGTGTTGTGGGGTTCAGTGTTATGCTAGCAGAGTTTCACGTTTCTGTCCTTCTGCTCTATTTCAGTAGAGAAAGAGGAACTACTGAAGCCTGAAACACACTAAAGGAGCTTTCCTAGTTGCTTTGGGATGATGTGACCAGTTATTATTTACCACTCCTCTCTGCTTTTTAACTTCTTAACTATAGTTCCTTAATCAAAACACAAATAGTAATTAAGTTTAAAACCTCCTCGGAGGTGTTTTGTTGATGATTAAATCTTAGAAGCCAGATGGCAAAGTTGCAGAGTAGGCTGAGCAGAGAGAAAACATGAGCTTATTGAATTGTTGACTTGAATGCCTCTGAAATGTATTTATTTTGTTACTTAGCTATGTGCTGGACCTATGGAGAGTTTAGAATATAAACTCTCTTTGTCTTTATATTCTATATATTCTTTAATATTCCCAGTTGGTAATGGTAGTCAAAGCACTTTTGGAAACCATTGGCTCAGAACAAGCACTGAAATATGTCAAATAGCTCAAACAAAGGTTTATTTCATAAGAATTCAGAAGACTATAGGACGGTGAATTTAGTAGACACTTTGAAGAGCAAGACTGTTAATGCAAAAACCTGACAGATCTCATCATGATTAGAAGCAAACATTTAATACCTTATTGACTGAGCCATTGTTAAGAAGCTAGTCAAAGGAAGGACTGGTGGTGGCTCCCATTAAGTTGCAAAGGTTAATCAGAAAACCTAAATATTGACTCAGTCATTTAACAAGTATTTATTGAACACTAAAGGCAATGCAGATAAAACAAAAAACAAGGTTGGCATGATTTCTTTGCCTTTGGGAAGCTGGTGTTTTGATGGGGGAGAGAAACAAAAAGGACAAGAAAAAATAGGAATAGGCTAATTTCAGAAGGTGATTGCTGCTAAAAAGTATACTGTAAAAGGGTGTTTTGATAGAAAGTGATTAGGGGCACCTGGTTTAGAGTTATATGAGATGAGGCCTCTGTTGAGGCTGTGACTCCTAATCTGAGACCTGAAAAACGAGAATGTGAGACAGACAAAGAGCTTACAGAAAAGCTTTTTAGTTAGAGTGATATGTTGAAATGGCTTTAAGTGGTGAGGAACTTGGAAGGTTCTAGGAATGGACAAAATGTCAGTGTGACACCACATTGCTCAGCATCACTTCATACTTTATTAGGCAGTGAATTGCATGGGATTGGGGGAGGAGGTCAGTGGCAGCTGTAATTTCAATGACTTTCATAAATGTGTGTTGAATTTTGTCAAAAGCTTTTTCTGCATCTATTGAGATGACCATATGATTTTTATTCAATTTGTTAATATGGTGTTTCGCTTCAGTGGCTTTCTAGTGTTGATATTCTCTTAGGGATCATGAGGACATGATTGTTATAGGCCCCCTCCCTGTCCCCTCCCCTAACAGTACCCACAGCTCCTCAAGGGGATGCCTTTTACACCTAATGTGGGGCACAGTATTTTCAGTGTGCCCTAAGAGATGTCATGCCTCAGTAGTCTGGAGAGTTTCTGCATCTTAACATGTTTTAGCAAAGCAATATGAGCACTGTTGGGGTTGATCCTGATGTTGGCTATACACATTCCAGGACCCTGCATTGAAACAGGAACTAAGGAGACTAAAGGATGTGAGTCAGGGGGTTGAGAAAAGCCACTATCACCAAGCCTCAAAGAAGATGACATCTAGGGAGGGCACATCCCTGCCCTGAACTTATCCCCTCTCTCCATTACTACCACTGTCCTGGCCACCAGCTCCTCATTATATTTTACCTGGATTATTGTATAATAGCATTCCTTGAGGTGATCTCCCTGCCTTGAGTCTCTCCTTCTGGTACATTCTCCATATTAGCGGCTTTGTTTTCTGATGATTTGTGTATAGTTCTTGTTTTCAAGAATTGATGCTTTTGAACTGTGGTGTTGGAGAAGACTCTTGAGAGTGCCTCGGACTGCAAGGAGATCCAATCAATCCATCCTAAAGGAGATAAGTCCTGGGTGTTCATTGGAAGGACTGATGTTGAAGCTGAAACTCCAATACTTTGGCCACCTCATGCGAAGAGTTGACTCATTGGAAAAGACCCTGATGCTGGGAAGGATTGGGGGCAGGAGAAGAAGGGGACGACAGAGGATGAGATGGTTGGATGGCATCACTAACTTGATGGACATAGGTTTGGATAAACTCCGAGAGTTGGTGATGGACAGGGAGGCCTGGCGTGCTGCGATTCATGGGGTCACAAAGAGTCGGACACGACTGAGCGACTGAACTTGTTTTCATTACTATAGTATAAGCTGCCAGAGGAGTTAGGATAATGTCTTAATTATCATTCTCCAACAATGAGAACTGACTCTTCATTGATTCCATAAATGTATATCAGTAGAAATCCCCATCTAAATATTTTGTCCACCTGCTACTAAAGAACTACACAACTCACTAAAATAATTTACACCAATACTTGCAAGATCAAAACCTCTCTGCTAAAGACCAGAGACTTGAGATGAGTTGGGATGAAATTCTGAATCTGTTACTGAACTCAGGTTTTGCCTGCTCACCACTTGAAAGACAAGTGTTGGATGGAAGAAGAAAGGTTGCTTTATTCAGGAGGCTGACAACCTCAGGAGAAGGCAGACTTGTATTCCAGAACCAACTCCAAAGATTCTGCTCAATCAAGAAAGTTTTTAAAGGGAAAAGGGGAAAGCTAGTCTCAATCATTTGGGGAGGGGGTCAGAGTCTTTGTCATATTTCACTGTGTGCAGGCTTGCTGACCCCTTGTGATCTCTCTTTAGATGCTATCTTGTTCATGGAGTTTGCTTGTGGGGCTACTGAAGGGGAATCTAAGAAAAGAATCAATGCTAGGCAAGGCATTGTGTGATGAAAAGATTTAAGAAGTATGCTTGGGTTGGAGGTTAGTGCAGCGTGGGGGCACCAGGTGTAAAGGTTGAGTTAAAATATGTGTTGGTGAAGTTGGACTATCTGTTAGCTTTCAGGGGCTGCTTACAAATTCATTGATAAGTTCTTGGGCCTGCAGAGTGAAAAATAACCCACTAGCACTTGAAGTCTATTGGCTTCAATCTAGATGGAAGAAAAGTGTCCAAAAGGCATTAAAAGTCTATAATAACACAAATAACCAAATGTATTAGTGAAGAGATAGATTCTCTAACAAATTTTCTTTAGATATTGTTGTTTTAAAAACTTTGTAATGGATGATATCAAACACATACAAAAGCAGAGATAATAGTATTAAGATCTCCCAGGTACCCATTACTCAGCTTCAACAATGATCAATTCATCGCTAATCTTGTTTCATGGCTAATCTTGGGTATTAATGCCTACCCACTGGCTCACTCCCCTATTATTTTGAATCAAAACTCAGACATCATGTCATTTCATCTGCAAATATTTCTGTATGATTTTCTAAAATGTAGGAATTTTTAAAATAAATAGAACCATGGAATATGTTTGTGTGTGTGTACATCTCGTTTAATACAACATAATGTTTGTGAGATTCATACATGTTATTTTGTGTAATACGAGTTTATGACTTTTCATTGCTGACTAATTTTCCATTGTATGAATACACCACACATTTATCCATTCTATTGTTGCTAGATATTTGGGCTGTTTCTGACTATGGACTATTTAAATGAGCAATTATAAATATATTTCTATTATGAAAAAATATATGTTTGGTTGCACATATATATGCATTTCTGTTGGGTAAATTCCAGAGAGTGAAACTGATGGATCATAAGATGTACATTATCCTCAAGTTTAGTAAATATTGCCAATAAGTTTTCCAAGAGTTCTCCCAACTTATACTCATTGCTTCAGAATATATAGAACAAAAACCTGGAGGAACTAAAAAAAATACAGATATTTACTTTCATAATAGGAGATAACTTACTCAATAAACAATAAAACAAGTAGACAAAAAGTGCAAAAATATAGAAGACCAGAACATCAGTTTTAATTTTTAATATGGTAAGTGTCAACAAATATAACTCATAAAACAAAAGCTCACTGGGATTTTTAATAGATTTTGGGAGTGTAAAGGAACCCTGAGACCAAAAATTTGAGAACCACTACCTTAGACATTGGACTTCCCAGGTGGTTCAGTGGTAAAGAACCCACCTGCCAATGCAGGAGATTTGGGTTCAATTCCTGGGTTGGGAAGATCCCCTGGAGGAGGAAATGGCAACCCACTCCAGTATTCTTGCCTGGGAAATCCCATGGACAGAGAAGCCTGGCAGGGTCGCAAAACTGTTGGAGATGACTTGGCAACTAAACAACAACAACAACAGCCTCTCCACATGAATTGTTGACTTCATACAGTTTAATATAAATTAGTACTTTTACCCCTTCCTTGATAATGTCATGCCCTGATAGTAACTTAAGCTCATCTGCTTTCAGTCTTTCATATTGTTGTGATGCTTCTTAACTGTACACATATTTTGACCACACAAAACTTTATTATTAACTTTTTATATAGTCAATATTAACTTATATTTAAGAAATGACATGAATCTTCCCATTCATTCCAAGATATGAATCTTTCCATTGTTCTTCATCCTTTCCTGAATTTATGTCTTTTGATAAGAGATGATTTCTCTGCTACCAGATTGAATGTTGCTCTTTATGCTTGAGAAATTGCTGAACATTATGAATGAAAAATAGCTTGGATATTGTATATGAGAAACTGTAGAGATTCTGGATGACATCTTCCTCTAGAGCAGGTTTACCCTAATCTCTAGTGCTCATACTATTTCAGGGCAGATCACTTTCATCCAATCAGGGACTTGAGCTTGGTTGCAGGGTAATTTTTTATTTTTTGAGTCTCAGTCTATCTCTATTTCACCCCTAGAGGCCGGGCGTGCAGCTCCCTATGGGTCTCAACCAAGAGCAGCTCTGATTACTAAGGCCTCTTCTCGTTTGTGGGAATGCAAAACTAAGAAATTACTTGAAAACCTGGCCCCACTTTTCAGCAGCTTTCTACTTCTTACCTAGCTTGCTATCCTGCACAGGTGATGAATTCAGCAAATTCTCAAGATGGAAAAGAACAGAATGTCAGGCTCACTTTTCTTTGTTTCTCTTTTATCTGGAATGTTGATCTTTAAAGTCCTGGTTCTCTTGACAGCCCCAAATCCATTTTTCTTCTTCTAGTTTTGTAAGTTTGCCAAAAGATCTGTTGACTTTTCTGACTCTTAATCACAGCCCTCTGCCCTGTCAGTCTCTCGCCTACACCCCGAATCAGCAAATATCCTGAAGGGAAAAGCTGCTTGTTGTTTCACCTCTCTGTGCTTCTGTTTTCTGAGGTCTTGCTCCCTCAAGTTCCAGTTCTCTTTGGCACCCCTCAAATGCCCCCAAGAAATGGTCTTTTCTAGTTGACTTCAGTGGGAGCATAAATCTGTAGCAAGATAATCCACCATAGCAGGCCAGTGGAAGTCCGGAAATCATCTATTCTAGTCCATCAGGGTAAGAGCTCATCACCTTTTGCTCTTGTACCTCAGATGTCAGTATTACCCATAAGCTTTAAGAGGAAGCTGTTACAAACATAGGCTTTGTGGTCTGACTGTCTGGGTTTGATTCCTGGTTTCTTTGTTCACCAGCTTTGTGTCCTTGTGAAGCTTGCTAGCTTGTTCTAAGCCTTAGTTTCCTCATATGTAACGTGGGAGTGATCATAGAATCTGTCTCAAAGGTTTATGAGAATGGAGCAAAATAATCTATACATAAAGCTTAAAAAGTTGTATGTATTGGCTAGGTAAATATTAGCTATCATTATTACTATTAGTACATGTAGATTTTATGTAAGCACAGATATAACAAGGGTTATTCAATATAACACATTAAATGTACATTACTTAATTCTTTATAATAAATAAGTATTATTAAATAGATAAAAGCTGAGGAGGATTAAAGGAGAGTTTTAGTGGATTTATATAAATGCACTTTTATTTGTTTTGTTGCCTTGATTTTATCACCTGTACATGATCTACCAATTATTCCCTTGGCCCCAGAGCTTAATAGCATTTAGGTATGCTGTATATACTAACACCCTTATCCTCAAACTGAATTTTTATGTTGAAAGGATATATAGCTCATAAAATTTCACTAATCAGATGCTTTCCCTTCTCCTGTCATGTATTTGAAATAATATTTTGATGCCCCTATGTGATTGTAGATATTTATTAATAGCAGAAACATTTTTTTCCCTAAGAATTCATGTATAATACATCTGAGCAGATCATCAGATAAAATGTGCCCACCCCACTATGGAGAACAGTGTGGAGATTCCTTAAAAAACTGGAAATAGAACTGCCACACAACCCAGCAATCCCACTGCTGAGCATACACACGGAGGAAACCATAATTGAAAGAGACATGTGTACCCCAATGTTCATCGCAGTGCTGTTTACAATAGCCAGGACATGGAAGCAACACAGATGTCCATCAGCAGACAAATGGATAAGAAAGCTATGGTGCATATACTCAATGGAATATTACTCAACTGTTAAAAAGAATGCATTTGAATCAGTTCTAATGAGGTGGATGAAACTGGAGCCTATTTACAGACTGAAGTAAGTCAGAAAGAAAAACACCAATACAGTATATTAACACGTATATATGGAATTAGAAAGATGGTAACGATGACCCTATATGCGAGACAGCAAAAGAGACACCGATGTAAAGAACAGACTGTTGGACTCTGTGGGAGAAGGCGAGGGTGGGATGACTTGAGAGATTAGCATTGAAACATGTGTATTATCATATGTGAAACAGATCGCCAGTCCAGGTTTGATGCATGAGACAGGGTGCTCAGGGCTGGGGCACTGGGATAACCCTGAGGGATGGGATGGGGAGGGAGGTGGGAAGGGGGTTCAGGATGGGGAACACATGTACACCCATGGCTGATTCATGTCAATGTATGGCAAAAACCACTACAATATTGTAAAGTAATTAGCCTCCAATTAAAATAAATTAATTAATTTAAAAAATGTCCCTACCAGGGGGCTTATTTGAAAGGAACTCTAGGATAGAATGGATATTATACATTTTAATCTATTTTATTTTTTAAACCACTTTATTGATATATGATTGATATACAAAAACTATACATATGTAATGTATGCAACTTGATGAGTTTGGGGATAAGTATATACTGATGAAATTGTCACCACAATCTCTCCTGTAAACATACCCATCATCTCCGAAAGTTGGAATTCACTTTAACTGAAAAGAAGTGAGATGCACTCTTGCTTGGTTAAAAGCACAGTGGGCTGTGGTTTGAGAAGAGATGGTTTTCTGAACTTAGTCCATGCATTGTTTTCTGAACTCAGTCCATGCACGGTTGTCCTCTGGCCCAGCCATTTGGACTTCTGCCTGAGACTTAGTCTGAAAGGCTGAAATGACATTGAATAAAAGCTAAAAGGGCTGTTTTCATTCTAATCTCTTAGATAGATGAGAATGCTCTGTGTCAGCAGTCGTGGTGCCAGAAGTTCCTATGGAGACAGAGGACCAAGCAAGTGATTTCAGCAGCAGCAGGAGCCAGTGCCTCTGTTGTAGATGTGAGCACCATCCAAAGTGGACAGTGGCAGACTTGATATAGATGTGGATAGACACCAGAACAGAAAGCAGTGTCCCTATCAAGCATCAGCACCAGTGGTCCCTTTGTTGAACATTAGCAGCATAGCTGTGACTTTTTGGCATTAGTGGCAACAGGTCAAGAAGAGTTAGAGCAGACAAGGAGGATAAGGGGAAAGGACATCGTGAATGCCATAGGGTAGCTATAGGTACATAGGAAATACTCCCTATACATTTCCAGAGATATTTGAAAGATGTCTTAATGGGGTAGGGGGTTGTCACTTGTACCAGAATAAGCCAAGGCAGAGCCATGCTTTGTCACTATTATTGTGATTCTATCATTGTTCCTAGGCTAGAATAGTTCAAAGTACACAGGGTCAGGAACAAGGGTAATTGATGATGGTAATATAGGAAAAACTATAGTTTCCCAAATACAGCAACAAAATAAAGAGATCTGCCATACATTCTAATGTTCACCATTAATTTAACTCCCTCCAGGCTCATAAGAATCCCAGATCCCAAATGAAGCAGATAAGTGTATTATAAGTAACGTTAAAGAAATACAACTTTTAAAAGACAGTGCACTAGGAACTTGGACAGCCTCATGAGATTGTTTAATCATGTGTATAACTCCTTTGTTAATTGTCTTCAGAGGCACCTTATAAGTTACACAGGAATGTCAGTCTCATGTTAAGACCATGAATTAGTTTGGGACCCAAATGCTTCTTTAGCCACCTTTCTAATACTCTGGGGTTCTATAAGGCATAATAGGTAACTGATAACTTTCACCATTGCCCAAATTCAATTCTACCCTCAAAGAATAAACAAATTAAAAAAGACTTACATCATAAGCTTTGAAGACATTTCTCAAAAAGGAGTTCTAGATAGATAATTTAAACAGTATAATTCTCTATTGTATAAGAAAGTCTCTTTTATTTATTGCTGAGAACAATTCAGTGAAATGGATTTGTTTTAGCTCATATTGTTTTCAAAGATCACATTAATTTGTTTACTCACTAAATGTTTACTGAATGTTTAGTTTGTGCCAGATAGTAATCAAATAATCAGACAAATAGATTCAAGACTGCAAGTATAATGAATCTTGGAAAAAAATCATACATATCACTATGAAAACATACCCTTGCTTGAGAGGTCAAGGAGGCCTTCCTTGGAGAAGTCATATTAAACCAAGATTTGAAAGACAAATATGAGTTAATAACTAAGTGAGGGAAGGTGGCACTGACTGAGGGGTTAGCATGTGCAAAGGTCCTGTGGTGATAAGGAGTATAGCATATTGAGAACCTGAAAGCAATTTAATGTGATACAAATGAACTTATTTACAAAATAGAAACAGACTCACAGACGTAGAGAAGGAACCTATGGTTACCAAGGGGGAAATGTGGAAGGAAGGGATAGTTAGGGGATCTGGGGTTGACATTTTCACACTGCTATATTTTAAAATGGATCACCAATAAGGACCTACTGTATAGTACAGGGAACTCTTCTCAATATTATATAACTACCTAAATGGGAAAAGAATTTGAAAAAGAATAGATACATGTATATGTACAACTGAATCACTGCTGTACACCTGAAACTATCAAAACATTGCTAATCAGCTATACTCCAATATAAAAAAACTTAAAAACAACAATAAAACAAGAAAGTTAATATGGCTGGATTCCAGAAAAACATCTATTTCTGCTTTATTGACTATGCCAAAGCCTTTGACTGTGTGGATCACAATAAACTGTGGAAAATTCTGAAAGAGATGGGAATACCAGACCATCTGATCTGTCTCTTGAGAAACCTGTATGCAGGTCAGAAAGCAACAGTTAGAACTGGACATGGAACAACAGACTGGTTCCAAATAGGAAAAGGAGTACGTCAAAGCTGTATATTGTCACCCTGCTTATTTAACTTATATGCAGAGTACATCATGAGAAACGCTGGGCTGGAAGAAGCACAAGCTGGAATCAAGATTGCCGGGAGAAACATCAATAACCTCAGATATGCAGATGACACCACCCTTATGGCAGAAAGTGAAGAAGAACTAAAGAGCCTCTTGATGAAGGTGAAAGAGGAGAGTGAAAAAGTTGGCTTAAAGCTCAACGTTCAGAAAACTAAGATCATGGCATCTGGTCCCATCGCTTCATGGGAGATAGATGGGGAAACAGTGGAAACAGTGTCAGACTTTATTTTTTTGGGCTCCAGAATCACTGCTGATGGTGATTGCAGCCATGAAATTAAAAGACGCTTACTCCTTGGAAGGAAGGTTATGGCCAACCTAGATAGCATATTTAAAAGCAGAGACATTACTTTGCCAACAAAGGTCTGTCTAGTCAAGGCTATGGTTTTTCCAGTGGTCTGTATGGATATGAGAGTTGGACTGTGAAGAAAGCTGAGCACCGAAGAATTGATGCTTTTGAACTGTGGTGTTGGAGAAGACTCTTGAGAGTCCCTTGGACTGCAAGGAGATCCAACCAGTCCATCCTAAAGGAGATCAGTCCTGGCTGTTCGTTGGAAGGACTGATGTTGAAGCTGAAACTCCAATACTTTGGCCACCTCATGAGAAGAGTTGAATCATTGGGAAAGACCCTAATGCTGGGAAGGATTGGGGGCAGAAGCAGAAGGGGATGACAGAGGATGAGATGGTTGGATGGCATCACTAACTCGATGGACATGGGTTTGGGTAAACTCTGAGAGTTGGTGATGGACAGGGAGGCCTGGCGTGCTGTGATTCATGGGGTCGCAAAGAGTCAGATATGACTGAGCGACTGAACTGAACTGAGCTGAACTAAAAGTCTTTCTTTCTCATAAAGTACAATAGGGTGTTGGGAAATGTTAGAATTCATATTCCATAGAAAACACAGGAAGAAAAATTTTCTATTTAGGAACCAGAACTCACTATGACCTTTCCCCCATACCCCCTCTTTCCCATCTACTGAATTCATTCAATATGCTTATTTTCTATTGTCCTTATCATGGTCTACAGTCACTTTAATCCTGTTTATCCAGTCCTTCATCCTGATTGAGTTTATTTCACCACTCTCCTCAGTTGGACCCCATGTGCTATGCTGTACTGTGCTTAGTCGCTCAGTCATGTCCAACTCTTTGCAACCTCGTGGACTGTTGCCCGCCAGGCTTCTCCATCCATGGGGATTCTCCATGCAAGAATATTGGAGTGGGTTGCCATGCCCTCCTCCAGGGGATCTTCCTAACCCAGGGATGGAACCCAGGTCTCCTGAATTGCAGGCAGATTATTTACCATCTGAGCCACCAGGGAAGCCTAAGAATACTGGAGTGGGTAGCTTATCCCTTCTCCAGGGGAATTTCCTGACCCAGGAATCGAACCGGGATTTCCTGCATTGCAGGCAGATTCTTTACCAGCTGAGCTACCTGGGAAGCCCGTTGGACCCCATGAGGAGCCATTTCAACAGTGATTTACTGAATCCCTATAATCTTTTACCCTCTTGAGTTTATCCCATACTTCTTTGCTGACCTCCAAACCTGGGCAGCCACCATTTGCTCTAGCCTCAATCAAGAATCCCAAGATTGTTGAAGTAAAGGCCGTACTAACATGTCTTAATGAAAATATATGATGCCCTCAACTGGGTCCTTAATACCACTTGGTTGTTCTTTAATATTTTATTGGCACCAGGGTGAGATAGGGATCTGTGTTCCCAGGAGCTGGAGGGAGTCCTACCGGGTAAGCTGCCTGGAACCATAGGAGCTGCCTGGGGCTGGTGGAGAAGGTAGGTGCTGGGTTGAGCCAGGGGCCTGGATTCCTATGAGCCTGGAGGAGCTTTCTGTGGAAGCTTCCTGGGGCCATTGGAGTAGGTAGGTACCAGAGTGAACCAGGGTCTGGATTCACAGAAGCCCCCCAGAAACCTGTGCCAAGGACATTGTGGTTGCTGGGGCCATTGAAGCCTGTAAGTGTCAGGGCCATGAGGAGCTTAGGTTAGCAGGAGCCCACAGGGAGCCGCTGAGGCTGGGGGAATTGATCTGGTGCTGAGGTGGTCTGTTCTGTGGTCTGCAGTGAAACTGAGCACTCACTTACTCTCCTGTTCTGATGGGAAAGGTGTCTCTCTACACTGGGCTATCTCAGCTTGAGGGAGGGGTAGCGGAGGCCTGTGTTCCCACAGGGAGCTCCACTGTCGAAGGTGAACAGAGCCACTTGAGGTGCTTGGGGCTGCAGGAGCAGGTAGATGCCAGAGTGAGCAGGTTTCTTGATTCGTGTGAGACTGCTTGGGGTCTGGTGTCAGGGAGTTGTCTGGGGTCTCCGAGCTGGCCAGTGCCTGGGTGAAATTAACTGAGCAGGAATCTGTTGGGCCTTGAGTGGGAGCAGGCCCTTCCCCCATGTCCTCTGTTTTTGCCCCTCTCTGAAGTACCTAAATAATAGTGAGTGAGCGAGTGAAAGTCACTCAGTTGCGTCCAACTCTTTGCGACCACATGGACTATACAGTCCATGGAATTCTCCAGGCCAGAATACTGGAGTGGGTACCTTCTCCAGGGGATCTTCCCAACCCCAGGGATCAAACCTAAGTCTCCCACATTGCAGGTGGATTCTTTACCAGCTGAGCCACAAGGGAAGCCCAAGAAACTGGAGTGGGTAGCCTATCCCTTCTCCAGTGGATCTTCCCAACCCAGGAATTGAACCGGGATCTCTGTCTTGCAAATTCAAAGACATGCCTTGGAAGGTTTTAAGGTCAGATGAAAAAGGATCCAGGGCATTCCAGAAACAAGAGGCTGGGCTGTCTGTGAGGGATGGTTTTGAATGCTGCATGCCATCCCATGGACAGAGGAGCCTGGTGGGCTACAGTCCAGGGTGTCGCAAAGAGTCTGACACAACTGAGCAACTGAGCACACACACAATTCCTTCTAATCTTAATTCTATCCCCACCCATTCTACTGATGCGTCTTTGTCAATGAGTTCCTAACTTCAAATTCAACAGGCTTACCTAGATCATCATTGTCACCCAAGCATTTTACATCATTAATCGCCTACCTTGGTTTCCATATCACTGTACTCTCCCACTTATTGCTCTTTATTTGATGTTTTCTATTGCAGTCTTTGAGGTAGGCATCCCTGAGGACTTAGTCTTTGTTCCTTTCCTCTTCCTTCCTTATACTTTCACAATTATTACCACCATCATGGCTTTGAGTAACTCTAACATCCATGTCTCTATCCTGCTGCTGAGTCGCTTCAGTCATGTCCGACTCTGTGCGACCCTATAGACGGCAGCCCACCAGGCTCCGCTGTCCCCAGGATTCTCCAGGCAAGAATACTGGAGTGGGTTGCCATTTCCTTCTCCAGTGCATGAAAGGGAAAAGGGAAAGTGAAGTCACTCAGTCGTGTCCGACTCTTAGCAACCCCATGGACTGTAGCTTACCAGGCTCCTCCGTCCATGGGATTTTCCAGGCAAGAGTACTGAAGTGGGGTGCCACTGCCTTCTCCGATGTCTCTATCCTAGCTAACTCCAAATCTTCTATTATCTAGCAGTGATTCCTATCTAGATATATTACAGACCCCACAAACAAGTAAAAACAAGACAAAATAAACATCTTTTCCTTTCCCTTCTTTATCTGAAGAGAGTCTTTCCTATTGACTTCCTTATTTAGGTCCATAATCTTCCTTAAATTTTCTCTTCCACTCTTGATCTCTCCCTCATATAACCAAAATACCTCTGACATTTAAAATGTTAGTGCCTTTCATTAGAATGTAAGTCTGAGGAGGGCAGGGCATGACTTTTTCTCCATTTTATTTCTAGAGGCTGACAGATTAATGCTCAATAAGTTCATGTTGATTATCTGCATAATTGAATGTATTCATCTACTTAATCCATTCATCCATCTCTTTAGATAAATGAATAATTCACTAGCTGAATGGCTAAAAACAATTCATCTGCTCTTCTTTCATTCCCAAAGCAACCAATTTGTTTCTGTCTCATATTATCTCTTGCCTGGATCACTGGGCCAGTCTTCTAAATCACCTCTCCACCTCTAGGTCTACTCTCTAGAGGACAGAGGTATGAGAGGAATATTCCTAATGGGCAGCTCTAATTATTTGCTCCCTCCTGTCTAAAAAGCTTCAGTATATCTGTATCTCCATCTAAGTAAACTAAAACTAAAACTCCTTAGCATGTATCTCAGGACATTCACAATTTGTCTATTTACAGCATCCATGCTCTCAGCCCCAGCTTCTCAAATCTGACTTCATGTAAGAACTGTCTGGGGAGCTTATAAAAATACTGATGCTTGGGGCTCACCACAAACTGATTAAATTGTGATCTCTGAATTGGCACAGGCATCTGTAGTTGTTAAAACTCTCCAGGTGATTCTAACATGCACCTGGGATTAAGAACTTCTTTACACCCACTGCACTAATTTTTGTTTCCTAAATTTGACCCACATATCTAGCTTCTCAGCTATTGGTCATGCTTTCTCTTTGAAAAATATTTTAAAATATATAATTAATATACAGTAAAATGAGACAGTTTAAGTATTTAGTTTTATCCATTTTGAAAATTCTAGACATCCATATAACTGCCACACAAAATAAGAACATTTTTATCACTCCAGAAAGTTCTTTTGTGCCCCTCTGCAATTAGTTCCCTCCCCCCACTCTGAAACTACTTCTGGATTTCTAACAATATAGGTTAGTTTTGCCTATTGTTAGACTTCATATAATTGCAACCACATGATGTATACCATGTTTTGTCTGGTTTCTTTCCCTCAAAAAAGTGTCTGTTCAGCTTATACATTATTGTAAGTCCAGTAATTGCTTCTTCTTTTATTGCTGGGTTGTATTCCATTGTATGAATATACAACAGTTGTTTATTCATTTCTTGATTAAAGGACATTGGTCTGTTTTGATATATTCATCATTTTAAGCCCTACCAATACTTCAAGGCCCAGTTTAATTTTTTTATAAAGCAGTCTTTATTATGATTTTAGCAGCTGCATAGCCCTGATTTTCTGTAATAGGCCTATTTCAAATGTCTCTACCATATTCCCAGTTTTTAATTCATAAAGTTACTGTCATCATATTGATCCATTTCCACCACTCTGTCCCAGTTCAAATTCTAACTTTATCATGAAGTCTATATTCATTCCCTGGTTGTAAGCGATCTATTTTCACTGAACTCTCATAGCATTTTGTGCTATCTGAAAGAGTGTAAAATATATGAGTCAAATAGAGCTGGGTTAAAATACATCTTTATTACAAACTTGTTGATTTTAAGTAACTTAGTGTATTTGTTTTCTATTCCTGCAGTAACAAATGTCCACTAATTTAATGGCTTAATGGGCTTCCCTTGTGGTTCAGCTGGTAAAGAATCCGCTTGCAATGTAGGAGACCTGGGTTCAATCCCTGGGTTGGGGAGATCCCCTGGAGAAGGGAATGGCTATCCAGTCCAGTATTCTGGCCTGGAGAATTCCAGTCCGTGGGGTTGCAAACAGTTGGACATGACTGAGCAACTTTCACTTACTTTCACTTTCACTTTAGTGGCATAATACAATACAAAGATAATATTATACAGTCTGGGAATTGAAGTATCCATCAGTGTCCCTGAGCTAAGATTAAGATGTGAGTGGGGCTTTGTTCCTTTCTGTAGGCTGCAGTGAAGGATCTGTGCCATTACCCTTCCAGCTGCCCATATTTCTTAGTTTATGCCCCCTTCCTCCATCTACAAAACCAACAATGGCAAGTTGAGTCCTTATCACATATCACTTTGGCCTTTTATTCTGCTTCTCTCTTCCACTTTTAAGGACCCTCTTAATTACATTGGAGCCACCCAGATATCTCCCTATTTTAAGGCAAAATTAGGTTGTTTAACACCTTAATTCCATCTGTAATCCTTAATACCTCCTTGCCATGTAACATAATACATTCACAGATAGCAGAGATTAGGATATGAACATCTTCAGAAGGGAGGCATTATTTTGCCTGCCACACTCAGTTAATCCTTGAGTTTCAGTTTCTTCATCTAAAAAATGAGAATACTACCTATGTCATAGGATTGTAGTGAAGATTAAATGAGTTCATATGTCTAGATTGCCTAGCATAGTTCCTAGAAAAATATGACAGTATCAGCTCAATGGGTAAAGAATCCGGCTGCAATGCAGGAGATACAGGAGATGCAGGTTCGATCCCTGGGTCGGGAATATCCATCCCCTGGAGAAGGAAATGGCAGCCCACTCCAGTATTCTTGCTTGAGAAATTCCATAGACAGAAGAGCCTGGCTGGCTATAGTCCATGGGGTTGCAAAGAGTCAGATATGACTGAGAGACTAAGAACTCCCATGCATGATCATTCATTAAACAAACATTGATCTCCTACTATGTGCTAGGCACAGTTGCTTATGCTGGTGATACAGGAATAAACAAAACAGACCAAGTATCTATTTCATGTTTACACTCTCATCGGAGGAGACACATAATAAACAAACAAGCATCTGAATAAAATTTCATAAAGTGTTAAAAGTGATGGAGAAAAAGCAGAGTACAGAGACAGCGAGTGATGGATATTACTTTCTATGAGTTCATTATAGATAGCCTCATGGGTAAAGTAATATTTGAGCAAAGTTATAAAAAAGGTGAGGGAATGAACCACAGAGATATCTGAGGGATGAAAATTGTAGGCATAAGAAACAACAAAGACCCAGAAGTTGAGCAGGCCATCCCAGTGGGCTGGATTGAAATGATAAAGGAGGAGAAAGGTAGGAGACAAGGTCAGAGAGACAGTGGAAACTACCAGGGTTTTTCTACTGTTTTCTGCCTTATAATTCTTTAGGGCTTGAGGGCAATGGACATGAACTTGGGCAAACTTTGGGAGATGGTGAGGGACAGGGAGGTCTACCATGCTGCAGTACATGGAGTCACAAAGAGTCGGACACGACTGGGTGACTGAACAACAACAGGGCTTGAGGGCGTGGACCTTTGTCTTATTCAGTGTTGTATGCCTCTCAGTTTAGCACAATGGCCAACGCATAGTAACTGCTCAAGGCAACTTTGTTACATCAACTGATCTTTGTACTACTTAATGCCACTTGGTGCCCATGTGCATGTGTTCAGTTGTGTCTGACTCTTTGTGACCCCATGAACTGTAGCCCACCAGGCTCCTCTGTCCTTGGGATTTTCCAGGCAAGAATACTGGAGTGGGTTGCCATTTCTTTCTCCAGGGGATATTCCCAACCCAGAGATCAAACCTGCATCTCCTGCATTGGCAGGTGGATTCTTTTTTTTTTTTAAGTCTCCAATTGATTTAGACTTTATTTCTTAATTTTTTTTCACTATCAACTTAATATTTTATTTTTTTTTAATAAATTTATTTATTTTAGTTGGGGGCTAATTACTTTACAATATTGTAGTGGTTTCTGCCATACACTGACATGAATCAGCCATGGGTTTACATGTGTTCCCCATCCTGAACCCCCCTCCCACCTCCCTCCCCATCCCATCCCTCTGGGTCATCCCATTGCCCCAGCCCTGAGCATTTGTCTCATGCATTGAACCTGGAATGGTGTTCTGTTTCCAATATGATAATATACATGTTTCAATGCTTACTCTCCCAGAACGTCCCACCCTCACCTTCTCCCTCAGAGTCCATAAGACTGTTCTTATGCATCTGTGTCTCTTATTCTGTCTCGCATACAGGGTTATCATTACCATCTTTCAAATTCCATATATATGCATTAGTATATTGTATTGGTGTTTTTCTTTCTGGCTTACTTCACTCTGTATAATGGGCTCCAGTTTCATCCATCTCAATAGAACTGATTCAAATGTATTCTTTTTAATGGCTGAGTAATATTCCATTGTGTATATGTACCAGAGCTTCCTTATCCATTCATCTGCTGATGGACATCTAGGCTGCTTCCGTGTCCTGGCTATTGTAAACAGTGCTGCGATGAACATTTGGGTACACGTGTCTCTTTCAATTCTGGTTTCCTCGGTGTGTATGCCCAGCAGTGGGATTGCTGGGTCATATGGCAGTTCTATTCCCAGTTTTTTAAGGAATCTCCACACTGTTCTCCATAGTGGCTGTACTAGTTTGCATTCCCACCAACAGTGTAAGAGGGTTCCCTTTTCTCCACACCCTCTCCAGCATTTATTGCTTGTAGACTTTTGGATAGCAGCCATTCTGACTGGTGTGAAATGGTACCTCATTGTTGTTTTGATTTGCATTTCTCTGATAATGAGTGATGTTGAGCATCTTTTCATGTGTTTGTTAGCCATCTGTATGTCTTCTTTGGAGAAATGTCTGTTTAGTTCTTTTGCCCATTTCTTGATTGGGTCGTTTATTTTTCTGGAATTGAGCTGCAGGAGTTGCTTGTATATTTTTGAGATTAATTGTTTGTCTGTTGCTTCGTTTGCTATTTTTTTCTCCCATTCTGAAGGCTGTCTTTTCACCTTGCTTATAGTTTCCTTTGTTGTGCAAAAGGTTTTAATCTTAATTAGGTCCCATTTGTTTATTTTTGCTTCTATTTCCAATATTGTGGGAGGTGGGTCATGGAGGATCCTGCTGTGATTTATGTCGGAGAGTGTTTTGCCTATGTTTTCCTCTAGGAGTTTTATAGTTTCTGGTCTTAACTTTAGATCTTTAATCCATTTTGAGTTTATTTTTGTGTTTTGTGTTAGAAAGTGTTCTAGTTTCATTCTTTTACAAGTGGTTGACCAGTTTTCCCAGCACCACTTGTTAAAGAGATTGTCTTTTCTCCATTGTATACTCTTGCTTCCTTTGTCGAAGATAAGGTGTCCATAGGTGTGTGGGTTTATCTCTGGGCTTTCTATTTTGTTCCATTGATCTATATGTCTATCTTTGTGCCAGTATGGCAGGTGGATTATTTACCACTGCATCATCTGGAAAGCCCCCTAAGTACACTACCTTGATATTATAACCAATCCTGCTTCTTTGATTAATGTTTGTAAGATATCTTTTTCTATCCTTTTCATTTAAACCCACATATGATGTTGCCTTTGAAGTGAGTTTCTCGTAAACAGCATAAAATGTGGTTCTTTTTTTAAATCCACTTTACCAATCTTTGTCTTCTAATTGGTGTCATTGGTATTTACATTGTATGCAATTATTGATTTGATAAGATTTAAATATGCCATTTTATTTTCTGTTTTCTGTTTTTTCTCTTTGTTTTCATTTCTCTGTTTTTCCCCCCATCTTCCTATGGGTTGCATCAACACTTTTAGAATTCCATTTTGATGTATCTATTGTTTTATCTTTGTATAAATATAGCTTTTTAATAGTAGTTTCTCAAGGTATCTCTGGTGGCTCAGATGGTAAAGAATCTGCCTGAAATGTGGGAGACCTGGGTTTGAGCCGAGGTTGAGAAGAACCCCTGGAGAAGAAAGCGGCAACCCACTCCAGTATTCCGGCCTAGAGAAGCTCGTGGACAGAGAAGCCTGGCGGGCTCCAGTCCATGGGATTGCAAAGAGTTTGACATGACTGAGCAACTAAGCACAGCAAGGTATTATATGGTGGTGTTGTTATTGTTCAGTCCTAAGTTATGTCTGACTCTTTGTGACCCCATGGACTGCAGAACGCCAGGCTCCTCTGTTCTCTACTATCTCCCGGAGTTTGCTCAAACTCATGTCTGTTGAGTTGGTAATGCCATCCTACCATCTCCTCCTCTGCCACCCCCCTTCACCTTTTGCCTTCAATCTTTCCCAGCATCAGGATCTTTTCCAATGAGTCAGTTCCAGTTTTGGAAAGAGTTGCCAATAGTCACTATTTCCATTTCTTCTGGTCTCATCCTCTTATAAACCAACTCTAATCAGGTTTTTGTTGCCACCATGAACTGAAATTATTCTCATCAGAATGCCAATGACCTCCACAGTTGAAAAACAATAGTCATTTTTTATCCTTCATCTCACTTGGCTATCAGCAGCATTGATCAGTTAGTTGATCACTATCTTTGCTCGGAATACTCTTTACATTGGCTTCCAGAACACCACCCTTTCTGTTATTATTTCCCTGTAAAAGTTGCTTCTACTTCATTTTTCTTATTGGTTCTTTCCCATCTATCTTGTCTTTCAACATTGAAATGATACTCTACTTTTCAATGGCTCTGTCCTCATATCTTTTATCTCCTCTGTTCTCACTTTCTTGGTGATCTAATCCCTTATCATAGCTTTAAATTTCATTTATCTGTTGCTAGCTTCTAAGTTTATCTCGGTCCCAGATCTCTCCACAAAACTCTAACCCCAAATATATCCAATGGCCTACTCAAGGCCTCCACTTGGATATACAACAGGCATCTCAGAGTCAACATATCAAAAACCAAATTCATGATCTTCCATTCCTACCTCTGCTAGTCTTGCTCCTCCCACAATTTTTCCCATCTCAATAATAGCAGCTCCATTTTTCTAGTCACGAAGCTTTGACCTATTTCTTTCACTAAACGTTTCACAGCCAATCTGTTAGAAATCATATCGACTCTTCCCTTAAAATGCATCCAGAATCTGACTACTTCTCACTGCTTCTACTGCTGCCTCCCTGGTCCACTGTCTCTTGGCTGAATTATTATAATAATCTTTTAACTCATATAGTACAGTATAGCTTGTTCTCCACACAGCTTCCTGAGTGACCTTTTTAAAACATTAAATCAGACCACGTCACTTCTCACAACCCTCTAGTAGCTTCTCATCTCATTTAGAGTGAAAGTCAAACTCCTTACAATGGTCTACAATGCCTTATATATGTCTTCCAACTTCACTACTTCTTTAATTGTATCTCCTCTACTCCCTTCCCTTGTTCACTTTGCCCAGCCACACTGGACTCTGTGCTAGGCATCCCCTACCTCCAGGATCTATCTCTGATGATCTGAGGTGGAGCTGATATAACAATAATAGAAATAAAGTGCGCAATAAATGTGCACTTGAATTATCCTGAAACCATCCTCCACTCCCCCAGGTTCATGGAAAAACTATCTTCCACAAAACTGGGCCCCTGGTGCCAAAAAGTTTGGGGACCACTGCTCTATGCTCTTCTTTGGATTCCCCAGGAATAACTTTGCTTTAGAATCTTTGCACCTACTATTCTCTTCACTTAGAACACTGAGATACCTACCTGGTTCATTCTGTCTTTTATAATTTTATCTCCTCTTGGCTTTCCCACTGAGTCTCCCCTGCTCTGTGTATCTTCCTAGCACTCATCACATTCTAATGACTGATATAGCTTATTCGTTTTGTTTTATGCCGGTCTTCCCCCACCTAGAATATAAGTTGCATGAGGGCAAGGATTTTTGTCTGTGTTATTAACTGTGCTGTGTCTTCAATGCCTAGAACATTGCCTTATATATAAAATACTGAATAAATATTTGTTCAATGAATGAAGGTATTAATTCCCTGGAATTTGAATATACTCAGAAATGTATCTGTAGCATTAGTTCAGGTTGACCCTGCATTGAAGTGGTTTTTGTTTTTTTGCTTTTTAAACTCAGGAAGGTGACTTTATGGGTTAAGAAACTTTACAGTGCTTTGGAAGAAAGCCCATGAGGAAGATCTGAAGCAATTACAAGATGTTGAGGGTGTCAGGAGTGATTTGTGGAGGGTATCTATGAATTGATTAGAGGACTCGTATCCACAATATCCAAATCAGAAAGTCCATGATTTTGTGACAAGGGCTTTTGCTGAGACATGTCACTAAAAAAAAAAAGGTTCAAAGTGGAGAAGAAGTGTGTAGAAGATCCTTAATGGAACTTGATGAATGCGTGTGTTTGTATGCGTGTGTGTAATTGTTGCCTTAGCTCTTGTGGCAAAATAGCTATATTAAGTTCCTGATGTCCAGAAGAAGCAAATAATTCCCTCTTTGGTCTTGATTAACTTTGAGTTCATACTTAGGTCTCTCCCTATCTCTCCATGAGACTAAAGCGTGTGGGAGATAGATACTCCAAAGTTCCTAGAGAAGCAGGAGCACTTTGGGGAATATTATGGCTATGTTTCATTAAAAAAAAAAACATTTTGCCAGTTACTGTCTAAAAATGGTTCTTGATGGAAGTAGCTACACAGATGCATTGTACTTTAATGAATTTTGATCAGACATTTAAATTGTTGCATTATAGTCAAACCCTCTTAAAATGGAAGCCTGTTGTTAAAATGTGCAGAACTGGTGCTGTCTGTTGTTTATAGATTTTTTGATTAATATTTATATAAAGTTAATATTTGATGTTTATTTTCTGCCACTAGCAAATAGGGATAGCTAGTGATTTCTACAAAAGGACTCTTGAGAGGCCAACTCTCTGTGTGGGTCACAGTGTGCCTGTTTTTATCTTCCTAAGGGATGCAACCTGAAAGCTCACTACAATTTGAGGTATTTTATGGAAAAGAGATAGAGAGGTTTGTGTATCAGTTGGGATTCCAGCAATAAATGGGACATATACTCAGTCTGGATTCTGAATAAAATGTAATGAAAGGTCTATATCATAGGTGTAGACAGGGTTAAGGGAACCAAGGAGGGATGGTGAGGTACCCAGTGACTAACAACAGTGGGAAGCTCTCACCCCTCAGGCCAGGGAGATCTGGGGTCTGCAGAGGGGGTTGAGGAGCACCAGGCATGAGCTGGAGTCACAAAGGAACACAGCTATGCTGGTACAACCCGGTGGGGCAGAGAAAGAAGTTTAAGGAATTTGGGAGGGTGGTGCTGAAGGAGAATAACCAATACATCTGTAAGTCAGCTCTCTCTGGGAAAGTGGTTTTTTAATACCCCAGGGAGCCTTGCAAAGGGAAGCATGCACAAGTTAACATTGTAGTCAGGCTTGACTAGTGATATGAAAGTTCATATACTCTGTCCTTCCCTACAGTTCTTAACCCAGGAATCTTGAAGTCCAAGCTACTTATAGGATGATTCCCCTTGGTTAAGTTTCCCAGAAAGCGTGTCCACCATATATTTGTCACCAAAAGCCAGACCATACAAGTCAAATCTGGCTATGTGTTTTACTGAAATATAAAACCTTCAGATTCTTAAGGATTTCATAACAGCACTTTTCTCATCAACAGAAAGCCACAAAGAATGGTAGAAATAGCACTAAATTAAGATTGGAAAGTCAGTCCCACCTCTGACTTGTTGAATAACCTTAAATCCATTTTCTTTCCCTGTGGCTAGGCTTCATCAGTAAACTAAGAGAGAGGGCTGAACCAATGACTTTAAAGGTCTCTTTGAGCTCTAAGATCATGGCATCCAGTCCCATTATTTCATGGCAACAATGAAGTGGAAACAATAGAAACAGTGACAGACTTTATTTTGGGGAGCTCCAAAATCACTGCAGATGGTCACTGCAGCCATGGAAATAAAAGATGCTTGCTCCTGGGAAGAAAAGTTATGACCAACCTAGACAGCATATTAAAAAGTGGAGACATTACTTTGCCAACAAAGGTCCCTCTAGTCAAAGCTATGGTTTTTCCAGTGGTCATGTATGGATGTGAGACTTGGACTATAAAGAAAGCTGAGAGCTGAAGAATTGATGCTTTTGAACTGTGGTGTTGGAGAAGACGCTTGAGAGCCCCTTGGACAGCAAGGAGATCCAACCAGTCCATCCTAAAGGAGATCAATCCTGAGTATTCATTGGAAGGACTGATGCTGAAACTCCAATACTTTTGCCACCTGATGCAAAGAACTGATTCATTTGAAAAGACTCTGATGCTGGGAAAGATTGAAGGTGGGAAGAGAAAGGGATGACAGAGGATGAGATGGTTGGATGGCATCACCGACTCAATGGACATGAGTTTGAGTAAACTCTGGGAGTTGGTGATGGACAGGGAAGCCTGGAGTGCTGCAGTCCATGGGGTTGCAAAGGGTCAGACACGACTGAGTGACTGAACTGAACTAAATTTGAGCTCTAACATCTTTGCCTTGTGCACCTGTGCCCTAAGTTTCTTCAGTCGGTCCAACTCTTTGTGACCCTATGGACCAGAGCCCACCCGGCTCCTCTGTCCATGGGATTCTCCAGGCAAGGATACTGGAGTGGGTTGCTGTGCCCTCCTCCAGGGTATCTTCCAGACCCAGGGATCGAACCTGCATCTCTCACGTCTCCTGCATTGTCAGGTGGGTTTTTACCACTAGTGAATGCCACCTAGGAAGCGCCAACATTTTTGGCGTAGAGAAGAACCCAGGGATTGAACCCGGGTCTCCCACATTGCAGGCAGACTCTTTACTGTCTGAGCCACCAGGAAATCATTCTTTACTCTGTAACAAAAATAACTTAGACAGGGAAAAGGACATTTATAACCTCTCCTTTCCTGTCCCTGAATTGTCAGTTCAACATTTTGACAAGTCAGCATTTATTAAGAAGTTTTAAAATTGTACAGATATTCAAATGTTGATACTATACAAAAACATATAAACAAAAGTTCAACTTTATCATGATTTTTTAAAACTGATTACTTAGTTTACAGGAGTATTGATTTAAATTGTTTGGTAAATGTTGGAAATGTCCCATCCTGTAGGACCAGATATCATGAATTATTTCTTGAAAATGGATTCTACTTGTACTTTTATAAATTTATTGTTCTTCTATAAACTGATTTATATAATAATCCTTATTGAAAAGTGCACTGAGAAATGAACATTGACTTTATATTTTTTTAAAATTATTGTTAAAGTAATACTTTATTCAGATTTTCACAGCAAAGTGATTCAGCTCTATATGCATGTGTGCTCAGTCACTTTAGTCGTGTCTGACCCAATTCTTTGTGGCCCTATGGACTGTAGCCTGCCAGGCTCCTCTGTCCATGGGAATCTCCAGGCAAGAATACTGGAGTGGGTTGCCATGCTGTCCTCCAGGGGATCTTTCTGACTCAGGGATTCAATCCTTAGCTCTTACATCTCCTGCATTGGCAGGTAGGTTCTTTACCACTAATACCACCTGGGGAGCCCTCAGCTATATATATGTGTGTGATTCTTTTCCATTATAGGTTATGACAAGATAGTGAATATATTTCCCTATGCTATAAAGTCCTTGTTGCTTATCTATTTTTTGTATAGTAGTTTGTATCTGTTAATCCAATATTGCTAATTTATCTCTCCCCCAAGCACTGACTTTAAATAGTTGAAAGACTGTCACATAAATAAGATTTCCACTAACTCCTGTAGTAGCTCCAGAGGATAAAACTAGAACCAAGAGTGGAAACACAATCTAGTCATTGCCTTACAGACTTAAGGATCAGGTATTTCTGGCATAAGTGTCAGTGAGTTTAAATAATTAACCAATGCATCATACCCCAAGTGCTTTCTGCAAATCGTATGTCACCACCCTCAGATCAAAAGATGTAGACTGAGAGTGTGACTCAATTATTTCATAACTAAGAAGTACCTAATCTGATCCTAATTAGTCATCTCTGAACTAGGACTTCACCCTGGCTTGCATGACAAGTTAAAAAGTCATATAGAGAAGACATTTACATGTGCATTTTGATGATGATACAAAATAAATGATATCATTAATAGTACAGATATTTTTTTTTCACCAAGCAGTTTTCAAGTATAAGAAGTGTTCTATTTATTTACATGTATTAAATTTTAAGGGGAGATCCTGCTGGAAAAGAGATTTTTTCCCCTGAGCCTTTTCAGAGAAAAACTAGAAAATCCTTTCTAGAGTATTTCTTTTCTTTCTTAAAACATACTCTTAACTAAAGAGAAACTGAAAGAAGTGGTATTTACTGAATGCCAACTCTGTAAAATAATGCTGTAGTATGAGCTTCTTATAAATAAGTAAATATCTTAACAATCCTCTACTATTAATATATTTCCCTTTTATTGGTGACGAAACTCCTGTTTCCAGCAAGCACTAATTTGTGTAAGATTACATAGCTGGTAACTGGTATATGGATCCAGTGTCTCTAAGGTCATTAGCCTTGCTCTTGTCGTTACTTGAGTTTTTCTGAGACCATATTCAAATGTGTCATAAAGTATATTCCCATGTTTTAACACTAAGAAATAAAACTGTCATTACTCACAGATGAGATTGTGTATGTAGAGAATCCAAAAGACTCTGTAAGCAAGCTATTGCAATTAATAAGTGAATTATTAATGTCATACCACAAGATCAAATATACAACTATATTTATATGCCAGAAACAATCATAGAAAATGAACATTTAAAATACCATAAAATTGCACACCTCTAGGAAAAATCAAACAAAATCTATGTCAAATCAATGCATAGTAAACTACAAAGAGTCACCAAGAGATATTAAAGAGACCTAAATAGATGGAGATATATACCATGCACATAGTTTGTAAAACACTATTGTAACGATTTTTCCAAACTGACCTATAAATTCTGTAGCAGTCTCAATAAAAACTGCAGCAGGTGTTTTTGTGGGAATTGAAATGCTTATTGTAAAGTTTTTATGAAAATGGAAATGACCAAGAATAATCAAAACAAAGAGAATAAAGATAGAGGACATGGACTGCCTGATAACAAGATATTATAAAGTTACAAGAGTTAAGATAGCATGCTGTTGGCACAAAATTAGATAAATAGAGGAATGGAGCAGAATAGAGAGTTTAGAAACCGATTTGCACATATATATAGTTACTTGATGTATGACAAAAGTGGTACTGCAGTGTAACAGGGAAAGATGACTTCAAAAAATGGTGCTAGGTTCATAGCTTATTTTGTTACACACAGAACAAAAAGGAACTCTCACCTCCATACATCACCATATACAAATCAATTCCAGATGGACTGCTGATCTAAATGAGAAAGATAAAGCAGTAAAGTTTCTAGCAAAAATAGGACAATATCTTTCTGACTTTGGGCAAAGATTTCTGAAACAGGACACAAAAAACTACAAAAGATGCAGTAAACTTGGACACTAAATTAAGAATGGTGTTAATCAAAATCATCATTAAAAGAATGAAAAAAACAAGCTACATATTGGGAGATGTAACCAGAATATCTAAAGAATTCTATACATTAATAATGACAGATAACACAATAGACAAAAGGGTAAAATACTTGATCAGACACCTCCCAGAAAAAGGATAACCAATGAATTTATGAAAAGCTGCTCAGCATCATCAGTTATCAAAGAATTGCAAATTGAAAACAGGGTGAGACACAAATATGCATCTGTTTGCATGGCTAAAATGGAACAGAGAGATAATAGGTTTTGGTGAGGATGTGAAATGACTAGGATGCCATGAACTGCTGGTGGGAGTGTAAACTTACACAGCAACTTTGGAAAATGGCTAATATAGCCCATGACTCAGCAATTGCATTTTTAAGTATGTTAAGAGAAATGTGAACATAAATATAGCAAATATATGTACAAGAATACTCAGAAGCAGAATTATTCACAGGAACCAAGAATTGGAAACATTCCAAATGTTTGTCAAGTATGGAATGAAGAAATAACATTGTATACTCACACAATGGACTTCTGTGCAATAATCAGGGTGATTATTGCCACATGCAACCATTTGGATGAATCTTCTAATAAAGCCCGAAGGAAGCTAGATACGAAAACAAGTTCATAGTCTATAATTCCACTTATAAAAATTTCAGAAACATAAAAGTAGTGAACCATGAAAGAAGACAGGATAGTGTTTTACTTTTGGCATGGATGGTGTGGCACTGGGAAGTCAGTAATATTTTATTTCTTTACCTGGGTGATGATTACATGGGGCATGTTCACTTTGTGAAAAATCAGGCAACTGTATATTTACAGTTTGTATATTTGTCTATAAGTATGTTGTTATTAAGGATCAGAGTTGGACACAACTGAAGCAACTTAGCATACGTGCATGCATGTTGTTCTTCAAAATATATAATATATATGTATATATTAATAATATATAAGGAAAAACACATGTTGAAAGAAAACATCAAATGATCCTTTGCTTTTTAAAAATACATTATCTAAAGTAATTAGCCCCCAACTAAAATAAATAAATTTATTAAAAAAAATACATTATCTCCATTGAAAAAGTTTTAGATTATTTATTACCAAAAGGTTACATTTTGATGGAAGGGATTATTGATGGTTTTGATTTTCTGCTTACTTTTCTTTATTGGGTGTGGGAGTGATGTAGAAAGAAACACAGGGACATTGTGAAGGTATAATCCAAACCTTGAGTTTCTATACTGTCTATACTATGTCTTGAAGTTGAACAGATTTGAATCAGGCTGACAAGAGAGGCAAATGCTAGAGAAATAACTCAGGTTCTCTTTAGTTACAATCATGACATCAATCAGAAGAAACTTCTGTGTTTCAAGGTCTGTGCAAGAGGCAGTTGTCAAAGGCTCAATATAGATCTCCTCTCTGCCAGTAAACACTTCTCTTTCTTGAAGCACTGATGTAGTTGGTTGAGTTAATATTGACGCTAAAACTTAAAGGAGATTTACGGAGGGTGACAAGAACAGAACATTTTTCACATTATTTCCATGGCTCTTAAGAGGTCTTAGACTTGATACCTAAGGGAGGGGCTGAAAATATAGGAGATATTTATAACACAGCTTTTGACTAGTAAATCTCTATGCATATTGAAATCAATTTTCTTCTTTAGTTTCTCTTCAAATGCATAGCTGCCTACTTTGTAGTTGGACTTTAGATATTAAATTTGTTATGATTTAAGGGGGGGTACATGAGCTTGGACTTCGATATTTTCAATTTAGTTGCTGCATTTTTCTTAGTCATCTAGAAGAGGTCAAAGTTTTAGCCTCGTAGTTAAACATTTTGTCACAAGCCAAGTCAATCACAGCTGAACCAAACAGATTTAACATGATTTTACTAGGCAAAATGCGGCCAGCCTCGGCTGCACTGTCTCTTACTTCACAAGTTTTTAATAATCCTTGTAGTGGTTCCAGAGTGGCTGGGGGTCTCTAGTTCTGGATGCATGGGTGCATAAGTACAAGTCCTTTGGGCAGCTTTGGTGGTTCCACCATTGTTCTAGCCTATTCTTTAGTTATCAGGTTTGGATTAAAAATTTAAGAAATCATTTTCCTGTTAAAAATAAGAAAGCTAAAATTCCATTTAAGCAGGAAGGTTATTAGAGAAATTATTCAGGAAATTTTCTATATGTTAGTTTCAAAAATATATAGTACTTTTTTTAAATTTCCAAAATAAAAAACATCAAGGTAGAAAAAGAACTTGTCAAACAACTTTCTTTTGTTGAGGGAAGGGCCTTCATATACGGGATCTTACTTCCCTGACCAGGGATCGAACCCTTGCTGCTTGTAGTGGAAGCACAGAGTCTTAGCCACTGGACCCCCAAGGGATTCCCCTAAACAACTTTCCAAGAACTTTTTATGTTGCTTACATAAAAGGAGTTACCTTTTGGGGTTCTTTCCTTGTTTTTCCCTAATAGTTTATTTGCATCCTATTATTGAATCACAACAGTCTGGTGAAAAAAGTACTATATCCCCATTTTACAAATGAAGAAACTGAGACATAGGATGCTAAGAAACTTGTCCAAAGTCATTCAGCTTGGAAGTGGCAGAGCTAGGATTCTCATAAAGATTCATACTATTATAGCGATCACATTCTTAACCATTCCAGTATAGTTCCCAAATATATGTGCTATCTAATAGTGCAAATATGCCTTTCTTGATTCTTCTTTAAAACAAGAAAGAGGGAAGTACGGGAAGTAGGAAAGGGAAAAGATTAATATTTTATGTCCTTATGGATATACCCTACCCTCTTGACCATCTTTGCCCAACTCAAGCATTTTCCTCTCTGTAGCCATTTCTTTCTTCTTTACCTTAATCTCAAGCTTTGAGTGGAAATCAGAAATAACACCTTGCTACAAAGAAGTTGGGGACACTGTAGTGAGAGCAGTGGTTTTCAACTGGTAAGATTTTGTCTACTATCCTCCACCCTCAGGCACACTAATCAGTGTCTGGAGACATTTTTGATGATCACAACTTGGGGGGAAGGCGTTGCTTCTGGCACCAACTGGATAGAGGCCAGCACAAAGAGTCGGACAGGACTGAAGTGACTTAGCACGCACGTATGCCACTGAACATCCTATGAACACAGGAATCCCTCCAAACAAAAGAGAACCATCTGGCCCAAAATGTCAGTAGTGTTGAGTCTGAGAAACACTGACTGGGAGGGATAATCATAAATTGCCTTACAAGGCTTGTTGGATGAGTTTATGTAGGACAATACCAGTGCTGTAACTAGGTGTTATCTTGTAAATTCCAACAGTTTTAATGAACTCAGGATGGCTCCTGTGGACAAAAAGAATTGTCTCAGGGATTGTTTCCCAAATGTTTATAGGATTCTCATACAAGTGGTTAATAACTTATTGAAAAGAACAAGAAACAGACACCTGAAAAGCAAGTCACTCCTTTTAAGGGAAGAGGAGGGAGCAAGATGCTCTGAAAGAAGTTGATTCATACATTAGATTAGTCCTGACCTCATATTTAGTAACTTATACCTTGATGTTCAGATAGTCAAATTCTGTCCCCAGATATCTGTGTGGCATTTTGTAGATATCAGCAAGAGTTACAGTGAAGGTCAGTTCAGTTCAGTTGCTCAGTCATGCCCAACTCTTTGTGACCCCATGGACTGCAGCATGGCAGGCCCCCAGTCCATCACCAACTCCCTGAGCTTGCTCATACTCATGTCCATTGAGTCGATGATGCCATCCAACCACCTCATCCTCTGTCGTCCCCTTCTCCTCCTGCCTTCAATTTTCCCCAGCATTGGGGTCTTTTCCAATGAGTCAGTTCTTCACATCAGGTGGCCAAAGTATTGGAGTTTCAGCTTCAGCATCTGTCCTTCCAATGAATATTCAGGACTGATTTCCTTTAGGATTGACTAGTTTGATCTCCTTGTAGTCCAAGGGACTTTCAAGAGTCTTCTACAACACCACACTTCAAAAGCATCAATTCTTTGGTGCTCAGCTTTCTTTATGGTCCACCTCTCATACCCATACATGACTACTGGAAAAACCATAGCTTCGACTAGATGGACATTTGTCGACAAAGTAATGCTTCTGCTTTTTAATATGCTGTCTAGATTGGTCATAACTTTTCTTCCGAGGAAAAAGCATTTTTTAATTTCATGGCTGCAGTCACCATCTGCAGTGATTTTGGAGCCCAAGAAAATAAAGTCTGTCGCTGTTTCCATTGTTTCCCCATCTAATTCCCTAATGAAGTGATGGGACCAGATGCCATGATCTTAGTTTTCTGAATGTTGAGCTTTAAGCCAACTTTTTCACTCTCCTCTTTCACTTTCATCAAGAGGCTCTTTAGTTCTTCTCCACTTTCTGCCATAAGGGTGGTATCATCTGCATATCTAAGGTTATTGATATTTCTCCCAGCAATCTTGATTCCAGCTTATGCTCCCTCCAGCCCAGCGTTTCTCATGATGTACTCTGCATAGAAGTTAAATAAGCAGGGTAACAATATACAGCCTTGACATACTCTTTTCCCAATTTGGAACCAGTCTGTTGTTGCATGTCTGGTTCTAACTGTTGCTTCCTGACCTGCATGCAGGTTTCTCAGGAGGCAGGTCAGGTGGTCTGGTATTCCCATCTCTTTAAGAATTTTCCACAGTTTGTTATGATCCACACAGTCAAAGGCTTTGGCATAGTCAATAAAGCAGAAATAGATGTTTTTCTGGAACTTTCTTGCTTTTTCTATGATCCAACAGATGTTGGCAATTTGATTTCTGGTTCCTCTGCCTTTTCTAAATCCAGCTTGAACATCTGGAGGTTCACAGTTCACGTACTGTTGAAGCCTCACTTTGAGAATTTTGAGCATTCCTTTGCTAGCAGGTGAAATGAATGCCATTGTGTGGTAGTTTGAACATTCTTTGGCATTGCCTTTCTTTGGGATGGAAATTAAAACTGACCTTTTCCAGTCCTGTGGCCACTGCTGAGTTCCAAATTTGCTGGCATATTGAGTGCAGCCCTTTAACAGCATCAGCTTTAGGACTTGAAATAGCTCAGCTCGAATTCCATCACCTCCACTAGCTTTGTTTGTAGTGATGCTTCCTAAGGCCCATTCGAATTCCAGGATGTCTGGCTCTAGGTGAGTGATCACACCATCGTGGTTATCTGGGTCATGAATTTATTTTTTGTATAGTTCTGTGTATTCTTGCCACCTTTTATTAATATCTTCTGCTTCTGTTAGGTCTATACCATTTCTGTCCTTTATTGTGCCCATCTTTGCATGAAATGTTCCCTTGGTATCTCTAATTTTCTTGAAAGGATCTCTAGTCTTTTCCATTCTATTGTTTTCCTCTATTTCTTTGCACTGATCACTGAGGAAGGCTTTCTTATCTCTCCTTGCTATTCTTTGGAACTCTGCATTCAGATGGGTATATCTTTCCTTTTCTCCTTTGCCTTTTGATTCTCTTCTTTTCTCAACTCTTTGTAAGGCCTTCTCAGACAACCGTTTTGCCTTTTTGCATTTCTTTTTCTTGGGGATGGTCTTGATCACTGCCTCCTGTACAATGTCATGAATCTCCATCCATAGTTCTTCAGGTACACTGTCTATCAGATCTAATCCTTTGAATCTGTCACTTCCACTGTATAATCATAAGGGATTTGATTTAGGTCATACCTGAATGGTTGAGTGATTTTCTCTACTTTCTTCAATTTCAGTCTGAATTTGGCAATTAGGAGTTCATGATCTGAGCCACAGTCAGCTCCCAGTCTTGTTTTTGCTGACTGTATAGAGGTGCTCCATCTTCAGCTGCAGAGAATATAATCAATCTGATTTCAGTATTGACCATCTGGTGATGTCCATATGTAAAGTCTCTGGTGTTGTTGGAAAAGGGTGTTTGCTATGACCAGTGCGTTCCCTTGGCAAGACTGTTAGCTTTTGCCCTGCTTCATTTTGTACTCCAAGGCCAAACTTACCTGTTACTCCAGATATCTGACTTCCTACTTTTGCATTCCAATCCCCTATGATGAAAAGGACATCTTTTTTGTGTTTTGTGTGTTAGTTCCAGAAGGTCTTGTAGGTCTTTATAGAACCATTCAACTTCAGCTTCTTCAGCATTACTGGTCAGGGCATAGACTTGGATTACTGTGATATTGAGTGGTTTGCCTTGGAAATGGACAGAGATCATTCTGTCGTTTTTGAGACTGCACCTAAGTACTGCATTTTGGGTTCTTTTTTTGACTATGAGGGCTCCATTTCTTCTAAGGGATTCTTACCCACAGTAGTAGATATAATGGTCATCTGAATTAAATTCACCCATTCCAGCCCATTTTACTTCACTGATTCCTAAAATGTCAATGTTCACTCTTGCCATCTACTGTTTGACCACTTCCAGTTTACCTTGATTCATGGAACTAACATTCCAGGTTCCTATGCAGTATTGCTCTTGACAGCATCGGACTTTACTTCCATCACCAGTCACATCCACAACTGGATGTTGTTTTCACTTTGGCTCCATCTCTTCATTCTTCCTGGAGTTATTTCTCCACTCTTCTCCAGAAGCATATTGGGCACCTACTGACCTGAGGAGTTCATCTGTCAGTGTCCTATCTTTTTGCCTTTTCATACTGTTCATGGGGGTCTCAAGGCAAGAATACTGAAGTGGTTTGCCATGCCCTTCTCCAGTGGACCACGTTTTGTCAGAACTCTCCAGCATGATCCGTCCATCTTGAGCGGCACTACACAGCATGGCTTATAGTTTCATTGAGTTAGACAAGGCTGTGGTCCATGTGATCAGGTTGGTTAGTTTTCTGTGATTGTTGTTTTCATTCTGTCTGCCCTCTGATGAATACAATGAAGGTATCTAAGGATAAATATTCTCTCCCAATATTGTTAAATAAGAAAGTGTACATCTACACATAAACTAATAGACAACATTAAAATTGGAGCCACTGGGTGTAAGTCATTTTTACAGCAGCTTCAATGTCACATACTTTATATAGATGTGTTGTTAAATTGAGTGGCTATATTTAGACTTCTAATGGGCTTTGCAATCACTTATTGATTCATTTTCAGAATATTCCTTGGGTGGTACTAGTTTATGGTGGAAGGTTTTTAGATGGAAATAGAATCAAACATAGTAAAAGACATGTAAAATAGCAAAAAGATGAAAATTATTGATCTTCAGTGATGATATTTCTGTTTCAGTTTACCTTTCAGAATGTCAAGTGTGGAAGTGGAAAGCGCTCTAGCCATACTATCAGATAGACCAGGGCCTCATATGTGGTTCTGCCATTTTCTAGTGGTTGGAGTAGAATTACTTACACTCTCTAAGCCTCTGTTTCCTCCTCAGAACTTCACCTAAGAGCTTTGTGAAGATTAAATGAGATTATTCATGTAAGGTGAGAAGTACACACTTCTGGCACATGTTACTGTTCACAAAATATTAGGCTTCTCTCATATAATTTTCACAGAAATTGACTGAAATTAATTAAAATTACCCAAAAAATTAGAGAATTACATTTTACATTTATTTGGTGGCTAGTTCAGTCATCTGAAATCAGTCAGTGAAATTTTCACATGGACATTTGTCCTATACTTTTTATTACATTCTGGTGAGATTTAGGATGTAAGTGAAATTCACAGAGAAATGTGACTAAGAGGTATAAGATAGCATACCCACTAATTTGACTTCATGGTCATATTAAAAATTGATTTTTCATGAAGGTCAATGGAGATTCTTTCTGTTTATAGGTAGGAAATTGCAGTAAATTTGAGATGCAAATAATTAGATAAGACCTTTGCATATCTGGGACTGGGTCAGGATTCTCAAACCATACTGAAAATATTTCCAAGAATTGCCAAGGTTCTCTGATATACTTCTGGAGGTAATGTGAATTGGTACAATTTTGGTTGGTAATTTAAAAATATGTCTTAAACCTTTAAACAGTCATTCCTTCTGATTTCAAATCACACTTCTATCCTGAGGAAATAATCCTTAATAGGTTATAGACAAAGATTATTATCTAAACATTATTTATAGCAAAGAAAACTTGAAAAATTATAAATTACCAGTAGGTCAAATGAATTGTCATACCCCTTGTAAAGAGATGCTATGAAGTCATTTTTTTGAATGTTGACCTAAGAAGATGCTCAAAATATAATACTAGGGGCAAAAAAAGGTGTGTAAAACTTTTTTTGGCAACATGAAACTGATTTTATTTTGTTTCTATATACATACATATAAACACATTTACATAGATACAAAATATATGTCTGAACAGCAGTGATTGTATCTGGTGGAGGTATCATGAATGATTTTTGTTACTTTTCTTATTTTGTGATTTTTTTAAAAAAAGATTTATTTATTTATTTAACTATAAACTTTTTGTTTTGTATTGAGGGTATACCTGATTAACAATGTTGTGGTAGTTTCAGGTGAACAGCAAAGCGACTCAGCCATCAATATACATGTATCCATTCTCCCCCAAACCCCACTCCCATCCAGGCTGCCATGTAACATTGGCCAGAGTTCCATGTGCTATACAATAGGCCTTTGTTATCCTTTGTTATTTTTTTTCAGTCTCAACTCAGTTTACTTTTTAACTCAATAATATTAAAATAAATTAATAAGAAAAGTGACTTTCTTTTTGAGTCACTTAACGTTATGCATTGTAAGGGCAAAAATGGCTATCCTAATCTTCAGTTCATTCACTCAGTCATGTCCGACTATTTGTGACCTCATGGACTGAAGCATGTTAGGCCTCCCTGTCCACCACCAAGTCCCAGAGCTTGCTCAAACTCATGTCCATCGAGTCGGTGATGCCATCCAACCATCTCATCCTCTGTCTTCCTCTTTACTTCCAGCCTTCAATCTTTCCTAACATCAGGGTCTTTCCCAGTGAATCAGTTCTTAGCGTCAGGTGGCCAAAGTATTGGAGCTTCAGCTTCAGCATCAGTCCTTCCAATGAATATTCAGGACTGATTTCCTTTAGGACTGACTGGTCTGATCTCCTTGCAGTCCAAGGAACTCTCAAGAGTCTTCTCCAACATCATAGTTCAAAAGCATCAATTTTTTGGCACTCAGCTTTCTTTATAGTCCAACACTCACATCCACACATGACTACTGGATAAACCAGAGCTTTGATTAGATGGACATTTGTTGGCAAAGTAATGTCTTTGCTTTTTAATATGCTGTCTATATTGGTCATAGCTTTACTTCCAAGGAGCAAGTATCTTTTAATTTCAAGGCTGCAGTCACCATCTGCAGTAACTGTGGAGCCCAAGAAAATAAAGTCTGTCACTGTTACCCTTGTTTTTCCATCTGTTTTCCATGGTGTGGTGGGACTGGATCCCATTATCTTTGTTTTTTGAATGCTGAGTCTTTTTTTCTTTTCTTTTAATTAGTTTATCTATTTTTAACTTTACAATATTGTATTTTTTTGCCATGCATTGACATGAGTCCACCATGGGTGTACATGTGTTCCCCTTCCAGAACCCCCCTCCCACCTCCCTCCCCATCCCATCCCTCTGGGTCATCCCGGTGCACCAGCCCCGAGCACCCTGTATCATGCATCAAACTGTTATCCATTTTAAATACAGTAATGTGTACATGACTTTCCCCAAAATATTGCTTTTATGCTCAGTGTATATTTTCTGAAATGTGCACTTATATTTTATCCCGGTGATTTTTCATTTATTATAATATATGCTATGCCATTTTGAAGTACTTAAAGAAGGCACTGTTTTACCCCAGCCTTGGGGGTGGGACTGCTGGTCTGTGAGGAAAGAAGGCCAAGTAAGCGAGCTGTTCCTCTTTGGAGAGAAATCTAGAGCAACAGTGTCTTTAAGTGCTTAATTAGCAAGTAAGCTGTGTTGAGCTAACTTAAATAATAAACCTGTGTACCTGCAATTTACCTAGTCTGTGAATAGTTTATAGCTTGAAACTGCCATAGTATGTCAGTAGTGTTTTCACTCCAACTGGCTGACTGAGCAGGTGTGAGTAGTGGACATGGGGCAGAGGAAGGAGACAAGAGAGAAGAAAAGAGGAAAGCTGATGGGCCATAAGGCACAGAGTTAAAAAAAAAAAAAAGAACCATCCTCCCCTCATATCTGCTACCCAGGCATTACATTGGATGATGTCATCAGAAAGTCAGCTAGCAGGGAACTGCCTGTTTGAGGTTAGTAGTCATATTTCTTAATACTCCCAATTACTGCAAAGTTGGGAGGAAGTAGAGTAAACACTGTCAAAGCTGCTAGAGTCCATTTCCTTCATTTTCTGTTTAAATTTTATACCAACTTTAAGGGCAAGAAGCAGAAGAATACTAGTACAGAATTTATACTAGAATTCAAAGAGAGTCCCAGGCTTAGAACTGCATATATCACTCTTTCCTCCTTGGGACACCAGAAAGCAGAGAACCAACAAAATTAAACCCCCTTTTTGTTGCTGTTGTTCTGTTGTTATTTTCATGGACAGTCATACTGGGGCAAGAATGTTAAGAAAAGAAGTAATTTGCAGGATTACTCCAAGAATGGGCTTAGGGTACCTAGGCATAGTTCATAAATACCTGTGATATGTTCCTCAATTACATTAAATTTATTGTCACTTCCATTTCTCTGTCCCCTTTCTTTTTTTTGCCTCTGCAGAAAGGATGAGAAGATAGATTTCAAAAAACAAATTCAGAAAGTATAGTTTTTCTTTGATTATAAAAAATACACGTGGTAATTGGAAATATAAACTATTATCTCATCACCTGGAGAGCCCGCATCCCTAATATTTTAGTATAATTTCTTCCAGACTTTCCAGTCTATTTGGGTACATGCTTATTTTTGTATGTAATTATTCTACAACAGAAATTTTCTTGGTTGAATAATATAAAATTAACTGAAACATTTACAAAATGTTTATTCAGTGTGTTACCAGTTTTTCTCAATTATGCTAAATTTTTGTTCATATCTTTGTTTTCTTAGACTACATTCCTAGCAGTAAGAAGTACCAGATCAAAGGGTATGGACATTTTTCAAATTTTTGATACATGTTGCCAAACTTCCCTCTGGAAATTTATACCAATTTACAGTCTTATCAAATGTGCAAATAAATGTAAATCTAGATTTTCAAACCACAAGAAATTATACAAATATTATCATAAATTTGATTCTAACGTCAGCCAAATAAAGAAAAGTGAATGCTACTTTGACCATTCCTCAGCCTCATTTCACAGACTGGGACTGCTATTTTTGCCCTTATCTACTTTGAGATTTCTTAGATAGGATAAGGATGTAGGATGAAGCCTGGATACAAAATAAAATTTGAAATATTTCTAGAGGCACTTTGTGAAATGTTCAAGTGATTCTATTTTTGATGATAACTCCAAAGGCTCACTCTTACCTACTAGGTGGAATCCAGATGCAAGAGTCTCTATTCTTAGGCTCAGCAAGCAACAAATATTTATTGAGCCTGCTATTCTCCAAGCCTTCTTCAAGGTACCAGGGATCCAGTGGTGAACAAGACAAGGTCCCTTCTTCTTGAACCTTGCAGTATGGTATTCCCACTTCTTTGAACCAAACATTTAGTCTACTCCCCCTCCCCCACGCAAAATTGTTTGCTTTAGTCAGACCTGTATTATGCTGCTTTATGCTCATTGCTGCCTGATTAGTTATTTTGTCCCATAAACCCTAAGCCTTTCAGTCAAGGCTTATCCTACATCTCCTGTGACACTCTCCCTGGCTAATCCAATTATCCAAGCACTTAGATCCGTACTCACAATTTAGCACATGATTGTCCATTGTCTTCTTGAACTCTAACATCCTCCTGAGAAAGACTGCAAGCTCCTTATCACAGCTTCCCCAAAGCACCTAGTGAAGTGTATATACAAAATGGCCATTTCTTTACCAGAACATTGTTTCAATGTATTAGGATGAGACTGTGAATAAGGCTTCTCTGTCTTGTAACAACCTGCCCAAGGAGATGTCATTACTTAAATCCCAAAGATCTTCATGTCAGTTTAGTTGTAAGGATACAGCAGAGTGCCTGCAGTGAGGCTTAGACGGGGGCTCCAGCAAAGAGCACAGGCCTGGGAAGTGGGGAGCCAGAGTTCATTCCTGGCTCTGCCACTCACACAGGGGGCCTTTGAAAACACAACATTTTGGGACAATCATATACTCCTTTGTGTTTTCGATTCTTTTGTAAAATGGGTCAATGATACAATTGCTACCTATTTCATAGTGTTATTGGGAAGATGATACGTGAAGTTATATGTAAAAAGTTATACACATGGAGGGGCTTCCCTTCTGGCTCAGCTGGCAAAGAATTTGCCTGCAATGTGGGAGACCTGGGTTTGATATCTGGGTTGGGAAGATCCCCTTGAGAAGGGAATGGCTACCCACGCCATTATTCTGGCTTGGAGAATTCCATGGACTGTATAGTCCATGGAGTTGCAAAAAGTTGGACATGACTGAGCGACTTTCACTTCACTTCATACATGTGGAGTGTTTATTTTCCTCCTTTTAAATTTTATTTTTGAGATATAATTGACGTATAACATTATGTTAGTTTCAGGTGTGCAACACAAACACTTAATATTTGTATATATTGCAAAATGGTTATCACAATAAGTGCTCTTTCTTCTTAAAGGGGAAGAGGATGGGTACTCCAATACCAAGTGAAGGTGGAAAGGACTACAAGATAACTGCTTGCCAGAAATTGCAAGACTTGGTAAAAAGAGGATGCTGGCATGTCATTTTTTGTTTTCACCTCTGCTTACCTAGTAGACCATCTGGTCTGTCCCTTATGACTCTGAGCAACAGGAGAAAATAATAGAAGAGAGATGGCAGGGCAAAGATGTCAGTGGAACAGCCTGAACTTCCAGTGTGGCATAGAAATTATGTTTGGGTTTCCCATGGTCAAATGGATGCCACCAAAGATAGCCAGTGTTGAGTCATCTTGCTAGGATGCTACCCAAGAAGACAGCCTGTTGATGAAGGTATTCCCAACGTCCAGAGGCTCTGGGGTGTACTACCGAGGCCAGCTTGGCAGGGGTTGCAACTGCATGTCACAGACTAGGGCAAAGAGCAGTCACACGTTCACATGGTTCTAGATGACTTCACATGAACCCATAATTTGAATATTGGCTCGCACAGGTCACTGATGACTGGTCATTCATAGTCAGGGAAGCAGTGACAACTGAACATGTATTTTACCAGGAGTATTTCCTGTCTGAGAAAGGGAATCTAAAAAGAGAAGAAAAAAATAAAAGAGCCAGTAGTCTTTCCTCACCGCTCCAAGTCTCTTGAGCTGAAGTCTGGCTATTACTTGAGGAAGAAAGAAAATGAAAAGTAAATGAATTGAATTCATTTCATCATGGATAATGAATTGAAATTTTAAAATGGGTTGGACTAGGTTGGACTTTTAAATACCTAAAAGTGACCCTAGAACTATGGGATATACCTGAGGGATTGGTTTTTCTTTTTTCCTCATGTGTCCTTTACTTTTTTAAAATTGAAGTATAATTAACAAACATTATATTAGTTTCAGGTGTACAACATAATGATCCATATTTGTATTTTTTGCAAAATGATCACCACAATAAGTGTAGCTAACATCTGTCACCTGGCATAGTTAAAATTTTTTTTTCTTGTGATGAGTACTTCTAAGATCTACTCTCTTGGCAACTTTCAAATGTACAATACAATATCATTAACTATAGTCACCATGTTGTACATCACATCCCCAGAACTTAATCATGTTATAGCTGGACGTTTATAACTTTTGACCACCTATTTTGCCCACCTTTACCAACCCATGCCTCTGGCAACCATCAGTTTCTTCTCTGTATTCATGAGCTTGTTTAGTTTGTTTGTTTTTGCTTTAAATTCCACATATAAGTGATATTATGTGGTATCTGTCTTTCTTTGTTTGATTTATTTCAGCTAGACACAAAAGATCTAGACAAATGAGTCAGTCTATAACCCACACTGAGGCATTAGCTGGTGTTGTGCAATTACAACATTTACAGGTGTATCACCACTCCTAAGCCTGAAAACAACAGTGTCTCAATAACACAGGATAATGGGCAGCCTAAAATCCTGACCACTAGTGACTGGTTCCTGCACCCCACTGATGTTAATAACTGTAAGAGTACCGATTATGGGGCTTGACTGTATAAAAACACAAACAAACCAGTTGTCATGAGATTCAGCAAGAAACGAAAGTGCATAGGTGAAGGAGGCCTCAGATAGCCCTCCAAATGTCAGTTTTAGCAAAAGAAGCTAGAGTACTGCTGTGCCTGGTGAAGGAAGAATGAATTGCATTATTTTGTTTACATATTAGACACTCTACTGCACATCACTTTTACGTTAAAGGACTTTGGCTAAGCAAGAAAAAATAAATCCTATACTTTATACAAATGATCGGTTTTGTTCATAGCCCTTCCTTTTCCAGTTCTCTGGAATATGTAGTAACGGCAACTCCCAATTTGATCTTTCTTAATTAGAATAAGAGATTGAGAATCCCTGCACATCAACATGGATAGTATTAACATAACTGTTCTTTAGTTGATTTCATCTTCTTAAAGGCTGCTAGTAGCTGAATTTCAGTTAGGTTTCATACTGAAACGATTTTTTAAATGCTTGCTTTTATTTAAGAAGTTCACAAGATCAATTACTTTGGTTCATGTGAAGTGAATGATTTCCTTAGGTGGGAAAGCAAAAGATTAGACACCTGGATTTCTAAACGACTCAATATTTAAGTGCTGTAGCACATAGTTTTGATACAGTTTATTACTGTAAATGGAAACTAGCAGTAAGCTTGCTTTACAGCAATGCTTTTGAAAGGAGAGGTACCAGTGTATCAAGCTGCTGCTGCTGCTGCTAAGTCGCTTCAGTCGTGTCCGACTCTGTGCGACCCCATAGACGGCAGCCCACCAGGCTCCACCGCCCCTGGGATTCTCCAGGCAAGAGTACTGGAGTGGGTTGCCATTTCCTTCTCCAGTGCATGAAAGGGAAAAGTGAAAGTGATGTCGCTCAGTCGTGTCCGACTCTTCGAGACCCCATGGACTGTAGCCTACCAAGCTCCTCCATCCATGGGATTTTCCAGGCAAGAGTACTGGAGTGGGGTGCCTGCCATTGCCTTCTCCGAGTGTATCAAGAGTGAAGACTAAATATTTCTCTCCTTTAAAACATCATTATAATAGTATCAGATAACTAGGTCAAATTAACTTGTTTATTATTACTAACAATTTAAAGAGTACCTCTGGTAGGTACATAACCAAAGTTTCAGGGTGATGGAAAAAATGAATATTGGCATACTGAAGAAAGATACTCTCTGTCCTGGGAGAAAACATTCTCATTTTTTTTTAAATCCATGTTAGATCCATTGTCTAGTATGGTTCAAGTGTTTTGGTAAATTATATTTTAAAGAAAAATTGCATTGTATAGGATGGTTAGTGAGCACCTAAGTGTTTCATAGGCTTTAAATCCTATGTGTTTGTTGCACCATAGAGAAAAATGTGTGTTTCTCTTTGTTTCAAAGTTCTCACTACTGAAATCCAGCCCTCACCCTGAACCCAGTCAGTATTAATCATCCTCACTGTGAGTCAGTTGAATCTGAATCTCTCAATGATGACCGTTGCAAATTGACAGTGTGAGACTCCACTAGGGAGGAAGCACAGATGTTGTCTCAGTTGTGACTTCTCCTTCAAGGAGGGAACACAGATAAGCTTATTCTATCTCACTGAAGATGAAGTTTCACCTATGTGTACTATTCTACTGGCTATGGAGGGTCAAATAATGCCTAATTATTCCATATCACCATTAATGCTAGTGGAGTACCAAGCCCTATGCAGCAGGAATTCCACAAACAAAACATTTTCTAACATCTTGTCTTCATGTTCTCATAGTAAGGTGGTTGGAGAACATAGTATTGAGTTGGCCAAAAAGTTTGCTCTGTTTTTTGGCAACATTTTATGGCAAATCCCAAATGAAAACTTTGGCCAACCTAATATTTAGCATCACATAGTTTGGGTTCAAATATCTTGTCATTCACTGGTTGTGTAATTCTGAGCCAGTCACATAACTTCTTAAGCCTCTCTTTCTTCATTTGTAAAATGGGGCTTATACTAGTTTCTATCTCAAAGGAGTTCTATAAGAATTAAATGGGACATAAGTGTAGATCACTTAACACAGTGCCTCACTCAGTAAATAATTATTTCTCTTCCACCAGGCATCCTCTTCCTTCCATCTTCCTTCCGTTCCTTCCACAGCCCATTTTATTCAATGTGGCATTTAAAAATCTATGAGTAGTGCTAGTGGGAATATAAATCAACAAATCACTTTGGAAAACTGGCAACAGCTACTGTAGCTGAATAGGGTATACCTTGTGATCCAGAAGGTATCTGGATCTATACCTAATAGAAACACATATAGAAGACATGTTGCAGGAAAGTTCATAGCTGCACTCTTCAAAACAGCCCCAATCTGGAAACAGCCCAAAATGTCCATCAATAAAACAGATAAATTATAGTATATTCATACATTGGAATGCTATACAGAATGACAATAGAGGAACTACAGATCTGTGTTATGGTACAACTGAGTCTCCAAAACATTTAAATGTTGAGCTAAAAGAAGTCAAACATAGAGTGTACATGCCATAATATTCCACTTATGAAAAGTTAAAACCGGCAAAACCAGTTTATGGTGTTAAAATTCAAGATAGTGGTTAAACTGAAGGAAGGTAAGGAGGGATCTTCTGGGGTTCTGGCACGGTTGTTTCTTGAACTTGGTGCATGTGATTGTTATACTTGTGAAAACTCTTCAAGTTGTACACCTATGATTTGTACACATAGTATTTAAGAAAAGCTGTATAGTATGCTACAGCGAATGTTTAAAAAATCATGAAAATTAGCAGATTCACTTTTCCTGATTAGAAAGCACCAGTATGAAATTATGCATCAGGTGCTTTCATTTTCTTTCAAGGGTCTCTGGCATGCTATCCTTCAGTATTCTGTAGGAAACTAGTATGTGTTTTCTTTGTCCATTCACTAGTTGACATAGCTAGGGAATCATTATCTCTTTGGCTGGCAGCAAGGAAATCTATGTGATTGTCTTTCCTAAGTATATTTTACTTCCTAGGATTGAAGGAAACTTTCAGAAGTAATTTATTAATATTTTGACTACAGATGGAGTCAGATTCTTTTCATAAAGTGGTTGTCTGAAACTATAAAATTTAAAGAGATAATTCATATACACACATGTACTATGAGAGACTTTTTCCCAAAATATATTCATTTCTTTTTCCTGTAGGTAGACTAGTAGTGTTCCTTCTCCTACACTTTCAGCTGGTGAAGTTTAAGAGGCTTCTTTCAGAAGAGGTCTAGAAAACAGTGGGCTTACTCAGTAAGAACTGAGTTTGTGAGATTGTTCAACTGCCTTCTAATTTGTGCAAAATTTTCACATCCAAATAGCTGGAAGAAAGCCTTAGATAATGATTCTCTTTTATATTTAGTAACTCAAAATAAGATCGAAGGGACTTCCATGAATAGTGACATAAATTTAATCTCAGTAAGAAGGGGAAAGTATGTGGGCTCTAACTATTGGATCAGTTTTTATTTTAATGTTTCTTTTCCTTGACAAAATCACAATTAGGAGCTGGTTTTTTAGTTGCCGATGACTTATTTCTAAATAAATCTCTAAAATGATGTGTTTTTTTTTAAGCTAAGCAGATTCATGGCTGAGGTATGCATACCCTGGAGGAGAAGGCCCATAAAGTCCAGCATTATACAATTTGATGCTTGAAGGTCCTTCGTCATAATTTCAAGGTGTTTTTGCACAACAAAAATAGAATGTGCTATGTGTGATTCCCAACTTTACAGTCACTTTACTATTGCTTACCAGACCATGGTTTAGGCCTGGATTTCAAGGCACATGCATGGCCATGCTTTCTCTCTCCAACTTTATTTCTTGTCCCCACAAACAGAGTTGTCTCATGTTTTCCCATACCCTGCTCATCCCTGCCGTATGACTCAGTTTATATAGTTCCCTCTCTCTTGTGCCTGTAACCAAGCAAGACCCTGTGGGCTCTCCCCAGGACAGCCCTTCTCCCATGTCCTCAGTTTTAACTCCTCTCTGAAGTACCTAGATGATAGTATTTGATGCACATTTCCTGAATTGTGTTACAGCTGTGAACTGTATCCATCCACACAAATGGAAGATGTTAACTACTTGACAAACATCAGCACATGGGGCTTCCCAGGTGGCACAGTGGTAAAGAATCTGCCTGCAGTGCAGGAACTGCAGGAGACACAGGTTCGATCCCTGGGTCAGTAAGATGCCCTGGAGGAGGAAATGGCAACCCACTCCAGTATTCTTGCCTGGAGAATCCCATGGACAGAGGAGCCTGGTGGGCTACAGTCCATGGGGTCACAAAGAGTTGGACATGACTAAAGCGACTTAGCAGCAACATGAGCACATAGCCTAAGGACTGATAATGTTAACCCCTATGACGCCATCCTGTTCCCTTGTCATCAATCAGAGAATTGTGTATGAGTGGATCTCCCTGTGACGCCCCCCTACCCCAACCTGGCTTTTAAAAATGTTTTTTGCCCAAAAACCTTTGGGGAGCTCAGGACTTTTTTAGGGCATGAGCCACCTGCCTCCTTGCTTGGCCTTGAAATAAATCTTTCTCTGCTCCAAACTCTGACATTTCAGTTTGTTTGAACTCACTGTGCATTGGGCACATGAACTTGCACTAACAGTTAGGAATCTGTTCCCAGGGGAGGTCAACCCTGGCCTGGGTCAGCCCCTTCTCCGAACACCCAGCAGCTGCCAGAGCCCATTTTGCTTCAGAGATCTCAGAGGGACTGTCCCTGACAAGCACTGGCCACCCATGGCACAAGACTGTTTGGAGCCAAGAAACCTCCAGAGCTACGGTCCACATTCAGCGTTGTTGAGTGAGTCACTCCAGCTTGCTCCAGCTCGGAATTGTCTCCACTCCATCTGGGCTGCTTCCCTTGTGGGAAGAGAACCACGGTGTCTGCTCTCTTTCAAGAGCTGGACCCATCTGTTTGGAGACCTCCATCTGAGGGTGGAAGTGGAATTTTAGACTGCACCTCCTCTGATCTTCTGTGTGAACATAGCTTAGTTGTTGTTTGTGTTTTGGTGGGTATCATTTTGGAGTGAGCCACTCATGATCCATTCTCTTTTGGGAGCCAGGCAGTTCTGCAGCCTCCGCTTAGGAATGGAAGTGGAATTTTTGGAATATGGCATGTCTGATCTCTTATTTGTGGGACCATATGTTTGTTGTTTGTTAGAGTTTACACTGACCAGTTGAGACATCTTGGTGATTAACGGGGCTTTGGTGATTAATGGGTTACCAGGGTATCCTTCTCTATGGCATTGGTTTCACCTGTGGTGGAGTGTTGGTTGGGATTTTCCCTTTTGAACTAGTCTTGGTCAGGCTTCCCAGGTGGTGAAGTGGTAAAGAATCTGCCTGCCAATGCAGGAGACGTGAGAGACGCAGGTTCGATCCCTGGGTCAGGAAGATCCCCTGGAGTAGGAAATGGCAATCTGTTCCAGTATCTTTGCCTGGAAAATCCCATGGACAGAGGAGCCTGGAGGGCTATAGTCCATGGGGTCATAAAGAGTTGGACATGACTTAGTGACTAAGCACGCATGCACACAGTCATTCATTCAACTTCATCTCTGATGATGCATTGGTTGGAGTTCTCCTCTTTTGGACTGACGGGGCATTGGATAGGAATCTTCTTTGGGGGGCTAGGGAACTGTGACCCTAAGAAACTGGTTTGAATTGTTTGTTTGATATTTGATAACACTGGCCGTGGGTAATTAAGTGTGGATGATCAGAGCTCTGGTCCATCTTATAGTTCCCTGGGATACTTTTGTAAAATGAGGAGATCTTTAATTATGCTCCCTAAATGAAAGAAAATGCCTCAGTACTCTCTAAGATCTGGAGAACAAAGGCCCCCTATGGCTCAGTTATTATATCAAAGTGGGTCTTTTGGTATTGCTGTTGGTGCTATTGGGTGTGTGTGTTTATACGGGAACAAGTTTCTCAGTACTGAGTCCAAATCCGCCTTTTTCATCCTCATTTTGCTGAAAATGAGGATGAGAATGTGAGCAGGTGATATGTGTTACTGTCTATTACTGTTATTTGTTTGTTTAAACTAAAGTGGATATTTGGGAACTGGAAAAAAAGAAAGTTCCCTGAAAATAGCCCCAAATGGCTGGGTTTTGTATAAGTAGTTAGAGGAGGAATTTACATTTTTCTTCCTGTCCTGTGAGATATAAATGACTTACCTGGGGTCTCTGGAACTTATCTAATCATCTGTGTTGCTTGGAACTGACGGAAAAGGGGATGTGGTAATAACATTTAAAAAACCCTCAAAACTTTTTAAGACTTTTATCATTTATAAGCAGCTAAGCTGATGCTTTGCAAAACTGCCACATCTTCAAGAAGAGTCATAAAAAGGATGTTTTAACAAAAATGAGTTTCTGATAACTTTTAAATCATAGTGCTAAGCTAGATAAGATATTTTAAAAATCTAATGGAAACCGATTTCATAAAACTGTTAGTAAAAAAAGATTAATTATAAACAACTGAGTAAACTGATGAATATGGTTATAATTTTTTGGTTTTGTCTGAAATATTACTGGCTTTTAATGTGTGTTTTTCCAGATGTAAGGAAATCCTCCCCCCTAAGTATAGTTATGACACAGAAAGTTAAAATTAATAAATAGGTATGGGAACTGGATTCCCAGGTGACACAGTGGTAAAGAATTCGCCTGCCAATGCAGGAGACTCAAGAGACACACGTTCGATCTCTAAGGTGAGAAAATTCCCTGGAGGAGGCGGTGGCAACTCACTCCAGTATTCTTGCCTGGGAAATCCCATAGACAGAGCAACCTGGTGGGCTACAGTCCATAGGGTCGCAAAGAGTTGGACATGACTGAGCACGCACTTGCAAGCACATCATGGGAACTGGAGGCAAAAACGTATAAGTCAAATTACAAATTAGGTAGTAGTTAAGTCTAGGAGGTTTCATCCAGTTCAAATAATTGCAGATAAAGAAGGAAAGAGAATTGTGCTATTTACTAAAGATTCTAAGGCATATTCGCTGCCCAAGGCTGATCAATTCCTTTCTACAATCGCCTTTTATCACCCTGTTCAGCAGAAAGTAAACAGAGCTATCCCTTTCCCATAAGACTGTAGAATGGACATTGACAGTGGGGAATTGTAATAGGCAATAACAAATCTAACTCCATATTGGATCTGTTTCTTTTACTTTATCCTTTGTATTCTATTGCTTTTGCTACCAGTTGATCACTAAAGGGACATTGCCTATCGTTTAAAGTATACATGATGGGCCATCTCAGAGAACTCTCCTCCATGCTTGAATGTGAAACAAAAATATCTCTGTTCAGTTCACAAGGAACATTCTGACCTAACCCACCTGTGAATGGCTGTTTTACAAAACTGTTTCTTGCATTAACAAATGTGTGACTGAGCCTCTGATAAAATGATGACATATAGTCCCATATGAGATAAATGATTGCAATAGTGTAACTCTAGATATGGGAATAAGCAACAGGAGGGAATACTTGCTTTCCTGGACCATAAGAAACTAGTAAGACAAGGGGTCCAGAGACTTTTGGCACTGTTAATAAGTCCTAGTCCAGTGATAGCACATTGATAGCACATGCAATATTCAGCAGACCTGGGAATGAGCATTCCTAGCACATGGGATGAAATGCCCTCAAAGCCATGGTCAAATTTATGAAGAAAGGGCTCTGCCAACTAAACATTGGCACTTGCCATCTACCTCTACAAAGGTCAAAACATGAGCTACTGCTCCTGCTGACTTTCAACACCCCCTGAAAGGAGTTCAGGGTGGAGATCAGGAATCAGGTACTCTATACTCTGGGAACAACTGGCAGAACAGGCTTTCAGATAGTAAGATATGTTCAGAAGATTTTACGAGCTCAAATTCTTGCATTGTCTCATATCTAGGAAAGCATTAAAATCACTAATGGTGACCTTTTCTTTGGCCATTGAGGAGAGAAATGTGTTTGGAAGTAAAAATGGAATAACTGTCAGACTCTGATGCCACCAGCCATTTTCAAAGCTGTATCTGCTGGAATTGTATCTGACCAGGACCCTATGGGCACCTCTGATTGACCTCCTTATCTGAACCTTTATTCTTTTTCTTGTTCAGACCTTGTTTCCTCAAGATTGAGGAGTATAAAGAAAAGGGGGGACTTGTAACCAAGCAGGACCCAAGGGGGCTTCCTGGACAGAGTTCTCCCCCATATCCTCTGCTTTAGCTCCTCTCTGAAGTACCTGGATAACAGTATTTGATGCACATTTCCTAAGTTGTTTTGCAGATGTTAAAAAATTCCCCCTCCCCAATAAATGGAAGATGTTAACTACTTGCTGACCATGAGCACATAGCCCCAGGCCTCCTGGAGCCTAAGGACTGATAATGTTAACCCCTGTAACACTACCTGTTCCCTAACCATCAGACAATCAGAGAATTGGGCACAAGCTGATCACGTTTGTACCCTGTCCTTTAAAAATGCTTTGCCGAAACTCTTCAGGGAGCTCAGGGCTTTTTAGGGCATGAGCCACCTGTCTCCTTGCTTGGCCCTGCAATGAACCTTTCTCTGGTCCAAACTTTGATGTTTCAGTTTGGCTTCACTCTACATTGGGCACACAAACTTGCTCTAACATGCCCACTCAATTTCTATACTTCTTTCAAGTCCCAAATAAATTAAAAAATTCACAAACACAATTTGTTCGTCAGTTAATAAATCAGACTCCCAAAAAGAGAGAAAACGAGCTCCTGATATTTTCTGATCTTTTGGAGATGGATTCTAGACCAGTTTTCCTTTCCCTTCTTTGACCACAAAGTTCTAAACGGCCCTTTCTGAGTAAAATTTCCTAATAAACATTTCCTGAGTGCCTGTTCTGTGTCTGTCAGGATTTGTGCCAGGTATCAGAAATACAGGAATGATTAAGACAGTTTCCCTACCCTCAGAGAGTTTGCAGTCTAAAGGATTTTAAGCAAGTAATTTCACACAATGTAAAGTGAGTACTGAATAGCATAGGAATCCAGAGGAGAGGCGTCTAAACCTAGTTTTTAGTAATAGAGGCGCAACTATTGTGGAAAGATCTGGAGGAGGTAATACCTAAGCAGAGTCTTAAAAGATGAGTAGTAGTTAGCCAAATGAGGAAGGCAGGAATTTCCAGAAGAAGAAACAGCATGAGCAAAGGCACAGAGGTGAGTAACAGCATGTTATGTGCATATGCTGGAAAGGACACACAAGCTCACGAGTTTGAGGCAGAGACTGGCAAGAGATGATACTGAAAAGTTAGGAAGAAAGCCATATCATGGAAAGCCATGCCTGGCAATGGGAATAATACACCCAAAGCAAGAAAATAAGCAAACAATACATTCTTTAAAATACCTTCTATCTTAAATTTTATGTCTCTAATCTCTGGTGGCTCAGATGGTAAAGAATCTGCCTTTAATCCAGGAGACCCAGATTTGATCCCTGGGTTGGGAAGATCCCCTAGGGAAGGATATGGCAACCCACTCCAGTATTCTTGCCTGGAGAATTCCATGGACAGGGGAGTCTGGCGGGCTACAGTCCATGGGGTCACAAAGCCAGACACGACTGAGTAACTAACACTTTTACTTTCAAACTTTCCAAGTTGTTAGAAGCTTCTCTACTGTATAACAGGCAGGGAAAATTGCTGATTTTTCCTCTGCTTACCACTTATCCCTGGAACAGATAGATTCCTAGTCTCTTCAAAAATTTTTTTTTTAAATTTTATTATTGGAGTATAGTTGCTTTACAACAGTGTGTTAGTTTCTGCTGTACAACAAAGTGAATCAGCTATATGTATACATACATCCCCTCCCTCTTGAGCCTCCTTCCAACCCTCCCATCCCACCCCTCTGTTGCTCCTGTTTAGTCACTAAGTCATGTCTGACTCGTTGCGACCCCATGGACTGTAGCTCACCAGTCTCATCTCTCCATGGGATTCTCCAGGCAAGAATACTGGAGTGGGTTGCTATTTCCTTCTCCAGAGGATCTTCCCAACCCAGGGATCGAACCTGCATCTCCTGTGAATCCTGCATTGCAAGCAGATTCTTTACCCACTGAGCCATCAGGGAGACTCTCCCATCCCTCTAGGTCATCACTATTCCAATCAGTTCAATTCAGTTCACTCAGTTGTGTCTGACTTTTTGCGACCCCATGGACTGCAGCATGCCAGGCTTCCCTGTCCATCACCAACTCCCAGAGCTTTCTCAAACTCATGTCCATCAAGTCGGTGGTGTCATCCAACCATCTCATCCTCTGTCGTCCCCTTCTCCTCATGCCTTTACTCTTTCCCAGCATCAAGGTCTTTTCCAATGAGTCAGTTCTTTGCATCAGGTGACCAAAGTATTGGAGTTTCAGCTTCAGCATCAGTCCTTCCAATGAATATTCAGGACTGATTTCCTTTAGGATGGACTGGTTGGATCTCCTTGCAGTCCAAGGGACTCTCAAGAGTCTTCTCCAGCACCACAGTTCAAAAGCATCAATTCTTCTGTGCTCAGCTTTCTTTATAGTCCAACTCTCACATCCACACATGACTACTGGAAAAACCATAGCTGTGACTGGATGGACCTTTGTCGGCAAAGTAATGTCTCTGCTTTTTAATATGCTGCCTAGGTTGGTCACAGCTTTTCTTCTCTTAATTTCAATGGCTGCAGTCACCATCTGCAGTGATTTTGGTTACCATCTATTTTCAGTGCTCCATGTAGACAGAACTTTGATATGCAACTTTGATAGTTTGGTAAATGCTATTAGGTTTGCTTTTTAGCTCATTCTTTCATAAAGAGGTTTGTAAGTCTTCCTTCCCCTCCTCTCTTCTATGTCTGTGGCGGGCTAATATAACTCATTCATTTTAGCCTTTAGGTCACACCAGTAGCATATAACACTAATAGGTCCACATACACACAGACACAAACACACACAGACATACATACCAACCTGTGCTATATTCAAGACAAAATTAGATGAAACTTAGCTGATATTTTCTCCTGACTACCTTCCCACTTCCCTCATGGACTTTCATCTGCCTTACCTGCTCAGATTGCCCAGGGCATATTTCTATCGCAAATGGAAGATTCTTGTCAGTCAGTGGAGAGCAGAGGAGCTGGACGTAGGATACCCAGGACTTGGCTCATGGCTGGTTCATCCGCGTGCAGCGATTTGTACTGTGCCTCATATAACTGACACCATCTTTTGCCTGGTCTAATCGAGTTTAAATCCTTTGAGTTTTCTGAAGAAAAGATGCTACCTTGGTAAACAGCATTATAATAGTACTTTCCTCCCTGGCCCAACCAGGATGCTTCCTCATAGTTTACTTTCCAGGCCTCGCCTTTCTTGCAGAGTGGAGTCCTTTGTTAGGGTTAGAATTTCCCATAAACCTGTTCAATAATTTGTTTTTGTTTGGCCTCTTTGAAATCTACACAAAGCATTCCCTGTAAAGGGCAACATTGTCCTGAAGGCTGAGAAAGGTGCTTGAGACACAGGCTCAAAGTTGCTCTTTTCATGCAGAGCCAGCTGAGTAACCTTATCTCAACTGGCTGCTTTTCAAGGTGCCCAATTCAGGAGCTTTCCCCTCTGGGAGCAGTGTTTGCCCCAGGGGATCAAGTGCTTTCTAGTGAAGGGCAAACCTTTGGGAAATCCCAGAGCCCAAGACAGTACAGTCTGTTCAGGAAAATCTTGAGGAACGGAATGAACCGCACAGACCATGTACTTTTCTGCCTCAGGCACTGGTAGAGATCATCACTTGGCCCCAGGACAGAGACCAGACTGAGAGGTTACAAGGAAGTAGGGAACCCGAGAAAGGAGGAGAGACTGCAAAGGCAGCTGCCAGGCTCTGAGTCAAAGGCTGTCAGTCATCTAGGCTCCGAATGCTCCTCCGCTCCCTCACAGCCCAGCCCTTTCCTGGGGCCGGGGCAGGGGGTTGCTACATGCCGGCTTACCTGGGGAAAAACCGGAGCCTCACTTTAGTCCCTTCCGGTAATTGACACGACACGGCAACCAGGCGGGGGAGGAGGGAGCTTCCCTCCATAAATGGTCCCACCCCTGGGCAAGGTGGCTCACTCTGGCAGCTAGTGACGGGGGAGTGTGCATCCGTCACCAGTCAAGCTCGGCCAGACTGAGAGACAGGCGGAGCAGCCCAGGGAGCCAGTGAACCATGGACAAGTTGAAGTGTCTGAGCTTCTTCAAGTGCAGAAGGAAGGAGGTAGGAGTCTGTGAGCTGCGGACCTGTGGAGGGTTTGGGAAGGGAAAACTTAAGGAGAGGCAAATCTCAGCTTTTGCTCTCTTCGGCTATTCCGTTTACCACATTTCTGTTCAACTGCCTTCAAGTGTGGCCGAGATGTCCCCATAGAGGAGAGGAAACAAGACAGCTCTTACTCTGGTAGCTAGAAGACTTATGGTTGCACATCTTCTGCCTTGGGTGTGCCCACCACCTTCTGTGTTCTGTCCCTCTCTGGACTGTATCCATAGGTTGGAGGGAAATAAGAAAATGACTTGACCTGAGGGAACCCTTCCCTCTTCTCTGAAGTGGAGAGAGTGCTGTACCACCTGATGGGACATGAAATTTGTCTGAATATTATTTTGTGGCTTTCAGAAAAGCACTGATTTTACTCTCCAAGATATGGAGAGGAACTCAAACTTCCCTGACAGCTCCAAACATCAAAACTATCAGCCAGTATGAAAAAGAGTCTATGATTTTTTTAAAGCAGAAACTGTATTTGAAACTATTTTCAAAGAGCTCCTCCAATTTCAAGAGTGTTGATTTTATCTAATTCATCTTTAAGACTTTTGTACTTGAAGTTTTATTTGCCCATCTTCATTTGCCTTTTATACTGGGTGCCACATGTAACCTTTTCACTAAAATTTGGATGATATAACCCAAAGAACTAGTAAAAATATCCACCTACAGAGTTTTTTTCATTTTAAAAGCAGCCATGCACAGAGGTGTCACTAGCTTTGGAAAACGTTCTCTTTGGCTATGGTTTTCAGGGTTCGTTTCTCTCTGTCTCTGTCTGCCTGTCTCTGTATGTCTTTCTCTCTCTCACTGTCACTCTATGAATTTTTGAAATTATGCTTCTGTGTAATTTTTAATAGAAAAATAAGCTGTTGATATTTTTCTTTTTCTAGAATGCTGAGGTTGCACCCAAGAATCTTCATGTTAATGAAAATGATGAGAATCAGGAGCGTGGTAACTGGTCCAAAAAATCAGATTATCTTTTATCTATGATTGGATATGCAGTGGGACTGGGGAATGTGTGGCGATTCCCCTATTTGACCTACAACAATGGCGGAGGTACTACCCCCCCCCCCAATTTATTTCCCTTTCAGTTTTAAGAGAGGTGCTCTATGGCCTCTAATGATATTTTAAGACCTAAGGAAAGGTTAGTGGGAGGATGGGAAATGAGCATACTGCATTTTATTATTAGACCATGGTTTTCTAGCTCAAGTTGGAAAGCTGGCTTCATAAGATCTTCAGATATAAACTTGATAAAAGTTGTGTATTTAGCACTTCTGATTTCTCATTTGAAATCCCATGCAATCTTCATATGACTTACTCTTCTTAATTTATTCATGTTCCTATGATAATGTGTTCAGACTCAAGTTGTATTTTGCCTAATTTATTGCTGAATCTAAGCAAAAGGCAGGGAATTCTCATTCTAATAAGAAACTCAAATAAATTATTTGCTTAAATAAAATAAGGCATTACATTTTGGAAACTTAAGTGTGGAAAGAACTGATTAAAAAGTAATTAAAGGTTTTGTACTTTAAGCTGCAATATCAGTTACATATACTCCAAATTGGATTGACCAGGTAGAAGATCCTTCTAAAATGCAATAGAATTTAATTCAAGGCTAGGTGTTTAATTTCTGTAAAACAATATGGTTTATACCTCATAGATCACTAAGGAAGACTTAATTAGAACAAGGAGAAAAAAATAACTCTGCAATATGACACCCAAAAGGAAACAGAATGAATTGCACAATCCTCTAGTAATGTTGAAACAACTTTTCACTTACACCATATTTATTTACTTATAATCACAAGTCCTATTAGAAACATAGAGGTGACATTCCCTTATATTTCAAAATTGGATACCAGTGAAACTATGCCACTGTAATTATTTTTCTTGGTACAATAGGATTTTGTGTGGTGATATTTCAATCTTACATTCCTTATTAATTGGTTATATTAAAATATTCATATTGCCCTTCAGAGATTTAAGAAAGGAGCTCTGTTTATCAAACACTTTAAGTGTTGGTGCCATAAATTACCCTATCTAGAGCCAACATTGTTTAATCATGAGTTTAGTATACATTTGAGCTTGAAGATGAATCGGGAATCATATGTCCTAAGGTCAGTGTAGTAGAGAAAAGCATTCAGGTTCCTTTTCAGCCCCTTATGTTCAGGTTTAAATTAAGAAATATCCTGGGAGTTGATGTCATAAAGGGCCAGTACTTACTACAGATTTCTAGGAACTATATCAAACTAGGTTTAAGATAGAATTTTTAAACTTAGCTGAAACAAAATGGCATTATTTTATCGTATGCTATTACCTCTCTCACAATTTTCTCGAAAAATTAGCATATCATATTGGCTCTCATTTTTAAAGATCACATCATTTGAGTAGTGGATGATCTAGTCTCTCTCAATTGCTTCTTTCTCTTTTTTGCCCAAGGGTAGAAGAGGAACATGAAATTCAAATTTGTCAAATGTTAATAGATTAGATTTAAACTTATGGTCAGGCTTAAAAGACTGTTGCTAAAATCTGGAATCATTTTTATCTTTAGATGCTTTTTAACACTATAAGAAAGAGAAGTATCAGACTACCTTAGGGTCTAGGTCAGCAGTATTAACAATTTGACCACTACTTTGTATTGATAATCTACCAGTTATGGTTGTTGTTAATAATGAAATAATATAATGGGTGAAAAGCCATAGATAACACTGAGGAAAATTGTTTTTTGTATGTGTCTAAAAACCTGTTTACACTGGGCTAGCAAAACATTGCATATTGTTTTTCAAACAGATATTTTGTATTACTTTTTCTTCATATTTACCATTGGTAGGAATTAAACTTCTATTAGTCATAGTAATGATGGTATGTACATTGCAACATCTGTAAAAACATATTTGTCCCTATGTTCTGGTGACTAGTGACTTGTATGTGACAAGTACTTTATTGTCTTATTTTTAGTAAAATATATTTTTAAGGTTAGAAAAAAATGTAATCCCCAGGTATGATGTTACAGTATCATAATGGGAAAACTATATGAAGAAAAAATGTACATAATCCAACCCAAAGTCTATTTTACTCACGTATCTCTACATTTTCTTATTAAACATTGTTAATTTAAGACCTCTAGAATACTTAAACAATAAATTTACTATTCTGTCCCTGCTTCTACCAAAAATCTGGTCAAAGTTTTAATGAATTGTATGCTCTAAAAGTAGACAGGATAAATGTAAAATAATAAAAGGTTTAAAAGAAAAACAAAAATGGGACTGAATAATCTAAATGTAGGAGAATTAGTCCTTATGAAACTCAACGTTAATTCTGAATGCATCTCAAGGGTTCAAGATTCTTCTACCAAAAATAATGTTTCTTATTAACATTGAGTGAAGACACATGAATATTTGGAGAATAATGAACTTAACTGCACTAGCTTCCACTTTGAACCACATTTAACATTTAAACCCTAAGTCTTAAAAGCAGATTGTGTGTTTTTTTTTTAAGGAGAGGAGGGAAACTAGCTTTGAACACATACTATGTGCCTGCACATTTTGTGAAGTGTTTTCACATAGGCTCTGTGATTAAACTCTTACCACAAACTGATGAGTTGGCATTGATCTTCCCATTTATGAGGAACCCAAGATTGAGAGATTAGATAAACTGCCCTGGGTCACATAACTAGTACATGATGAAGCCAGGATATAAACCCAGGTCTATCTGTCTCCAAAGCCTATGATCATTCAATTTCTTTGAACTGCTTTTATGAGTTATTGTTTTTAATAATCACAACAACCTTATTAGGTAATACCAGCATCCCCATTTCATGGATGAGGAATCCAAGGTTTAGAGAATCAACTACTTTCTCACAGATTTGAAGCCCAGACTCAGATCTCTCTGACTCCACTATATCAGAGTGCTTTCAAAATTTTGTGTTGGTTGTCAAAGTGCCATCAAGATTTGGGCATATAATAGTACTTTGGTTCTTTTTTGCCTTTGCTAGGTGCCTTCTTGATACCATATGCGATTATGCTAGCCCTGGCTGGTTTACCTTTGTTCTTCTTAGAGTGCTCCGTGGGACAATTTTCTAGCTTAGGTCCAGTTTCAGTTTGGAGGATTCTTCCATTATTTCAAGGTTGGTATTAAAATGTTTTCTTTATTGTGCTTATTGGTTTGTTCCTGCATATAGATGTCCTCACTGCGTGGATGAAAGCATTTAACATTTGGACATGATGGCCCAGGTGGTAAGGAATCTTCCTGCAATGCAGGAAACGCGGGTTTGATCCCTGAGCCAGGAAGATCCCCTGGAGGAGGAAAGGGCACCCACTCCAGTATTCTTGCCTGGGAAATCCATGGACAGAGGAGCCCGGTGGGCTGCAGTCCATGGGGTCGCAAAGAGTCGGGCATGACTGAGCGACTAACTTTCAAAGGCAGAGACATACATTGTTTTTCTATTTGCCACCATCACATGTAGAAATCAAATGTTAATGCGTATTTCTCTTTATCCTGGGCTGCAGATATGGTAGGGGTTAAGAAGGATATGAGGAAGTTGTCATTATTTTCGTAGTTTCACCTTTTGAATTCTCTTGGCAAACAGTCTTGTGCGTTAACTTTATGGCTCTGGCTTTTCTTCTACTTCGTATGCGGTCTCTCTCTTCTTGCTTTTGCATATCTTTTACAATGCCTCATTCAGAAAAATTGAAGGGCAGGTCACTCTTTTTTTCTTGGATGATCCTAATGGAATAGGACACTGGGAACGTTTTTTTGAAAATGCTTTGATTGTTATTAAACATCAAACAGCCTTTCTGTTTGAAGATTATATATCATTTTTGCTGTGTGCTAGCTGCTGAAAGCTACTTGTAAAAGTTTCAATGTAACATCAAAAATACATTTATAGTGAGGTGAAGAGACTATCATGCTGGAATATTAAGGAAGCTACCTCAAAAGTTAGTTTTAATATAGGAGTTATATTCAGTATGCTAAGCTGCATTTTGAAACTACAGAGTTAAAGAAATTTCAGAAGTTTAAATTCAGATAATTACCAATTTATTGAATTTTCTTTACACACACTTGTAGAAATGCTGTACATTTTCTTCTTAGGACATTCATTCAGAGGCTTTATCTTCTATTTGTCAAAATGTTGGTTTATAGATGAAGATGGGAGTATTGGTCAGTGAATCGATAGGATATGAGCTTTGAATAGTTTTTTTTTTTAATAGTACCCACTCTGACAAAAATTTACAGACTTAATGAGTAATGAACATGGTTTTTCCTTATGTGAATTCAGTGGCTTAATATAGATCTTTAATCTTAGCACATTTCCCTGATCAACTCAAAATCTGTCTCAAAAAGTCAATCATCAAAATAATTTTGAGAAGCTATTCAGAGAGCAGTACTGTCTTCCACCCCTCCAATAAAGAGAAAACATTGAAACAGTTTTCTCAGTTTAAAATATATTTTGTGGAAATTGAGAATGCAGCTGTATGAATTAGCAAAAGAAATTTCACTTGTTTTTTAATTGTTCTCTTTTCCAGGTGTGGGGATTACGATGGTCCTGATAAACCTTTTTGTGACAATCTATTATAATGTCATAATTGCCTATAGTCTTTACTACCTGTTTGCTTCTTTTCAACGTGAACTACCATGGTCAAAATGTTTCATCAGTTGGGCTGATGGAAACTGTAGCAGATCACCTTTTGGTAAAATTCATTTATTTATTGTTAACTCTGAATCATTTATTCTTTTATATTTTCTAAAAAGATTAAAGGCCTAAATCATTTCCTAACAAATTTAGGTTCAACTTTAAGTGAGCCACAGGTTACTGATGAAATCAGAATAAATCATTCATAACCTGAAAGTTGATTAATGCAATATGTTAATTTCTGAGGGCAGCCAGTAAAGCTAAATCATTACTTGGAATACTTCTTGCAGACCTAGGTTGTGGGTGGCAGACAAGGAAGAAAATGGGAAAGTGATAGGAGAGAAAAATCACTGTTTATGATACATAGTAGTGTTCAGGAGATGGTGAGTATTGCTAGTCTTTGAAATAATGTAGCATCGATATTGTAGACTATTACCACTGGGATTGGCTGTGTATATTGGAGAATAAATTGATACAGATTTAACACTTCTTAGGAATTTAAAGGTGTCATTTATCTATATAGGTTAAATAAGTCCACATATGAAAATTTCCCTAGAGTACTAAATCCCAATTGAAATGACTATTACTCTACAGCTGTTGTTACTGTAAATATATTGTAAATATAATATACTGTAAATATAAAAATATACTGTAAATATAAAAATACATACTGTTTAAAAGGGCAGATATTTTCATACTCACCCTCAGTTTAGTAGTAGAGAAAATTTAAGTTGCTGAGTGTGCATGGCTTATTCCATTTGTAAGATTTCTACTCCACATTCACTAAACAACAATTTAGACAGTACCTTAAGTATTTCACCATTAAAACTTTATTTCCAGGAAAGTACTCTTCTAAAACTAAGTACATGTCTGTGTGTATTCTTTTTTTTCTAATTTTTAGTGACACATTGTAATGTGAGTGTAAGCATAAATGAAATCTTCCAAGCGAATAAAAGCTGGGTAGACGCCAACAATCTTACCTGCATCAATGGAAGTGAAGTTTATCAGACAGGGCAGCTTCCCAGTGAACAGTATTGGAAGTGAGTACAGTACATTATCTACATCTTAAGCAGATGCTATTAAAATTTTTTATAAATAACAATAAAATATTGATCAGCTCTTTTCTTAACTCATGTAAGAGTAAATTATACTTCATTTGACCCAAATGTTTATCCTGTGTAAATAGTAGTAGCCTGCAAAATTATCCCATAGCTAATAGATTGTCATTCATAAGTTAGTTATTAAATGGGCACAAGGTCGTCAGTGATGATTTATATAGTGCTTATTAGCTATAAGTTAGGGCATTGCTTTGAAGAAAAATATGCAATTTTTAGACTATCATGAGCAAGTTCTAATGATAAACAGTTGGGTGATGAATAATACTAGGGGCAGAATTGCTATTTAAGGCTGAAATTCTTCATTATTCATTTTGTTTATAGTTGTCATTATATGATAAAATAGATGTTTGGGGTTATATTTGATTTTATTAATTTTAAATTATCTCTCTTTAATCTCTTTACTGTGTACCTGCCCTTTACCCTTATATAACTTCTTTGACTATTGCTGTAATGAAGTCTTCCTCATCTCCATGTTACTGCTCTGTGTGACCCTTTTAAAATTTGGCCCCTGAAATGTTCTAAACATCAAGTTAAGAAGTAAAATCATATATCTATATATGTCCCTAGTGGAAATCATGGAATTTTACAGAAAGCCTTTGAAAAAGGTATAAATAATGGGACCATTTAGCTTTGATAATAACAACAAGTATGATGTATTAGAGCTTCCCTGGCTCAGGTGGTAAAGAATCTGCCTGCAATGTGGGAGACCTGGGTTCGATCCCTGGTTCGGAAAGATACCCTGGAGAAAGGAATGGCAACCCACTCCAGTATTCTTGCCTGGAATATCGCATGAACAGAGGAACCTGATGGGCTACAGTCCATGGGGTCGCAAAGAGTTGGACACGACCGATTGACTAACACTATGATGAATACGAACATATTGAACACAATTTAAAATGTCTTTTCTGTCATTTTAACTTGAGAAAAAAAATACCATAATGAGTAAAATAATCTGATGTAAGGTTAATTTTTTTCCATAGAGGAGCTTTGAAATATTAGGGGGAAATTGGAGCCAAAGGAATGAGTGGATCTTTTATTCTAGGATTTGAAACTTTGGATTGGCTGCAGTTAACCAGAAAGTTCTGAGCCTGACTTTTCACTAAATTATTTTTGCCCCTCCATACAACTGTATCAGTAAAAGGCTCATCTGACATTGACGTCATATTAACATTAATGGACAAGAATTAATATTAGTATTAATATGTTGTATTAATATTAATAAATACGAATTAGTGTGAATATTAGTAAAATACTCATGAAGCTTCCCCTGTATGAAAGATATTACAAAATTCAATGTATTAAGATGAATGATTGTGTGTTAATCAGAGGACATCTGTGTTTTCAGTAAAGTGGCACTCCAACGGTCAAGTGGACTGGATGAGACTGGAGTCATTGTTTGGTATTTAGCACTTTGTCTTCTTCTGGCTTGGCTCATAGTTGGAGCAGCACTATTTAAAGGAATAAAATCTTCTGGAAAGGTAACTTAGAAAACACCTTAGACAGTGATGTTACTGTTTTCCAATTTCATTGTAGTTCAATGCCAAGTAGGATGAAATGCATGTTTTTTTCTATCATGAGATCCTTCAAATGTGTGAAAAGCTTTCTAAGTAGGCAGCCTCACTCTAAGAAAATACATAAGACACTGCTATTATTAAAAATAAAACTAGGGAAAATTAGTACTAGATGTGTGTAATTTCTCTAAACTTGGACCCTTCTAGCTGATACAGCACTCTGAGGCTTGGGAGTATATTTTTAAAATTTCCATCCTATTATAAAAAAGAAGCACCTTGAGTGAAATTATATGTTACAACTTTTGGTTTGGAAAGTCTGAGTTCATTTCAACTGGCTAGTAACTTTGTTTGTATACAATTATATACCATGAGTTTTTAAAAAAAAATAACTTTTGGTTGTTCTTGGTAGGTGGTGTATTTTACAGCTCTTTTCCCCTATGTTGTCCTACTCATCCTGGTGATTCGAGGGGCAACTCTGGAAGGTGCAGCAAAAGGCATTTCATATTATATTGGAGCACAGTCAAATTTTGCAAAACTTAAGGACGCTGAGGTAAGACAATTTGGATTTCACATTATCTAAGGAGGTAAACCTTAAAAGTCAATACTGAAAATCTTTGATTACCTAGTGTTGTAATGCAATAGCTTGTAAAAGAATATGGAGTTAAAGTTATTAATGTTTCTGTCCACTAGGATGCCTGATTTTAAGTGTTTAACAAGATACTAATGCTGTCTTATTGGAAGTGAGACAGTCATTTTTAGCAACACGATTTTCAAAGTCATTTTATTCAAACTGATCCTATTTGACCAAAAGGATTTGGGGCTTATTAATCTGAAAAAGCACATTTCATGCATGAATACCCACAAATTGATGACCAGGGCTTCCCAGGTGGCGCTAGTGGTAAACAACCTGCCCACCAATACAGGAGACACAAGAGACGCAAGTTCGATCCCTGGGTTGGGAAGATCCTCTGGAGAAGGGCATGGCAACCCACTCCAGTATTCTTGTCTGAAGAATCCCATGGACAGAGGAACCTGGTGGGCTACAGTCCATGAGGTTGCAAAGAGTCAGACACGACTGAAGTGACTTAGCATGCATGTGACTTATCAGATAAACGCATAGTAGATTTAAAGATTACAGTTGATGGCTTAATGGTCTAGTATAAACTTTGTCTTCAAAAGTTAATATTTTGAAGTTAAAACATAAATTTAAAATGAAGAATTCCATAAACAAAACCGTTACTTGTATATAAGACACATAAATATGTGCTATGAATATGAATTGGTAACCCCTTTTAATATTAGTCTGTCTTCAGATAATGGCTATGTGTATCATATGTACATAAAATCTTTTACAATTTTAAATGCAGAGGGAATTGCCAATAAGTGTACTCCATTGACTTTCCTTCTATTGATACAGCTTAATAACACTTTCACTTTTTTAGTAGTCATGTCACATTCTTAGAACACATTAAGCTTCTGGTCAGGCAAAATCCCACAATATTTTATTAAAATCAAGAAAAACTATAATATCATATTAGTAATATTAGCCAAAATGGATATTAGTTTTAGTTTGCTATGGTATTCTTTGTGGAACTCATGCTACCTTTCAGCAGTTGCTATGTTTTAAATACTCACAATATGGATATTTTAATTATTTTATGTAGAATGTTTCTGATAACCAAGTCAAATTTATCAATTTTTAGTCATGGAAATCCATCCTTTACCTTTTTGAAAATTGAGAGGTCTCCAGCCTTTGGTTACCTTCTGTGTGTCCAAATCATTTTCACTCAGTAGTAATCACAAAAAAATCACTCTAAATAATTGATCTAAATTGATCACTCTAAATCATTTTAGAACTATGAACTTTTATTGTTATGTGTTGGAGATTAACATACTTTGATGTATCCAAAGGCCACTGATTATTTCTTCATTTTTCTTTGGCCTCATATTTTTTAACCTTGTTTGTTAATCCATTCCCAACTAGAAGACAATTTTTGATGATTGATAAGAAACAGATAAAATGGAAGTTGGGCTTCATCATCTTCTCTCTGTTAGGTTATTAAACAAGATAAAGTATGTTAATATACTTTGAAATGGTAAACTGTTATATAAATGAGCACACAAGTATTTTAATTATTGCTGTTATATAATACTAAATTACTGTAGAATGCAGCATTTTTCCTAAGAAATGGACCCTCCATTTTCTTTAAACCTCATAACTTTGAGCACAGTGGAAAAGCTCCTTTGATATTCCTCTAAGTGGCTTTTAAAGCCTCAGATCACCTAGGGTTTATAGCTCCATGAGACTATCCTGAAATTTTTATGTGACTATTTTATATTGGTCTGTGGTTTGTTGTCTCTATTATCTTTAAAACATCAGAGCTAAACCTAAAGCTCTGTATGAAACATACAATTTAATTCTCCTACCTCCCCACCCCAACAAAAACACTACCCTCACCCCTTCTTTGGGTTTGCTGGCAATGAAAATTTTTTCTTAGATGTTTTTTATTCCTCTCCAATCTATATTCTAAGCATGCAATCACAAGTATGTATTTTTCCTTTTCTTTAAATATTTGAACTCTATTGATATCTCTAGGAGAGTAGAGAACCATACAAATGGATAGCTAAGGGGTCTCCAGTGATTGTTTTACTAACTCCCTCATTATACAGTGATAAAAGTTGAAACCCAGGAAGATTCACATTTAGTTAAATTTACATAGCCTGTTTGTGCATCTTGAATTAAGATTTCTTAATCCCTAAACTTGGAGAAGGAAATGGCAACCCACTCCAGTATTCTTGCCTGGAGAATCCCAGGGACAGAGAAGCCTGGTGGGCTGCCGTCTATGGGGTCGCATAGAGTTGGACATGACTGATGTGACTTAGCAGCAGCAGCAATCCCTAAACTAATAGTCTTCTATATAGCCATGAGATGGGTAGGTATAGAGATAAGTATGTTTGGAACTAGGCAGCCTAGTTACATCATTCATGGTATGCATAGCATTCTTACACAACCGAGACCTGCCACACCACCTCCAGACCCCTTCACCCCACTCACATATGTATGCATCATGTATCAAGTCAAAGCAGCTGAGAGACTAACATAAGCATGTTGTTCATCTCTTAATATTGGGTTGGCCAAAAAGTTCATTTGGGTTGGCCAACCTGATATGTACAACTGCCTAAGAAATGAGTGCATCTTATTTCTCATATGATTTTCTTATTTTATTGCTGTTGTTGTTTAGTCACTAAGTCATGTCTGACTCTGTGTGACCTCATAGACTGTAGCCATCCAGGTTCTTCTGTCCATGGGATTTCCCAGGCAAGAATATTGAAGTGGGTTGCCATTTCCTTCTCCAGGTGATCTTCCCAACCCAGGGATCGAACCTGAGTCTCTTGCATATCCTGCACTGGCAGGCAGATTCTTTACTGCTGAGTCACCACTTAAATATAACCAATTGTTAAATGTATAAGTGAAATAACCATGATCTAGCTGTCTATCTATGCATCTATCTACCCATCTATTTATCCATCCATTTTACTTTCTACTGGCTTCCTGCCATTATAAAAGCAATTATAGTATCAGTTCAGTCGCTCAGTCGTGTCCGACTCTTTGCAACCCTATGAATTGCAGCACGCCAGGCCTCCCTGTCCATCACCAACTCCAGGAGTTTACCCAAACCCATGTCCATTGAGTCAGTGATGCCATCCAACCATCTCATCCTCTGTCGTCCCCTTCTCCTCCTGACCCCAATCCTTCCCAGCATTAGGGTATTTTCCATTGAGTCAACTCTTTGCATGAGGTGGCCAAAGTACTGGAGTTTCAGCTTCAACATCATTCCTTCCAATGAACACCCAGGACTGATCTCCCTTAGGATGGACTGGTTGGATCTCCTTGCAGTCCAAGGGACTCTCAAGAGACTTCTCCAACACCACAGTTCAAAAGCATCAATTCTTTGTATAGTATAAATAATCATCTAATATCAAGCTGTATTCTGAAGACCTAGTAAATATTTATTTACTCCTAACAACTTTATTTCTATTGAAATTAGAAATAGATTACATACCTTTCAAGGAGAAAATTATTTTTTAACTTCCACAAATGAAACTGAGTATCAGTTTATATTTCTTTTCCATAAAAACATAATAGCTGTCATTGAATAGCCTATTAATTGCTTTTCATATGTTATCTCATTTAATTCTCACATCATTCTTAGGACACATAGTTATTACTACTATTATTATCATCATCATCTCCATTTTACAGACGATGAAACAGGCTTGAAGATGTTAAGTAAATCAAATTCAATGAAAGTGAGAGGCATTGGGTTTAGACTTCATTCTTTTTGATTCCAGAGCTAGAACTGTTAAGTTACCATGTTACACGACCTGCCTTCCACTGACCAATCATATTTTCAGATTGACTAAAAATACATTTTTGCCTACATATATGCCAGCCCTATTATTTGAAGTCTCCATAATTAGATTTTTCTTCAGAGTGATGTTATATCTATAGAATTTCACTATTAAGATGGATTTACCTAGGTTGGTTTCTAAGACTAATTATTGCCCTTTAGCAAAGGAACGGAACAGTAATCTCAAAAACAGATTCGTGAACATATATGGAACTTGAATTAAACTTAAAGGATGGACTAAGCAAAACTAAGTCTTTTAGAAGAAAATATAGGATAGTAGCTTTATGACCTTGGGCTAAGGATTCTTTTTTTTCAGTCAGAAATCAAGGACAATACGTAAAAGCAAAGATAGATACCTTCAGCTACGTTAAAACAAAAATCTTTGGTTCATCAAAGGACACAATGTTAAGAGAGGGGGAAAAAGCCACAAATTGGGAGAAAAAATTAACACATATAACAGATAAAGGATTAGAATTTGACTACATAAAGAATTCCTAGAGATCAAATAAGACAAATAACCCAAACAAAACATTGGCAAAATATATGAACAGGAATTTCACAGAAAAAAAAAAAACTATAGAATATAAACAAATAAAAACATGCTAAGCCTTATAAATTATTTAAGGTTATCAACACTCTCATTTCACAGCCATTAGCTTGGACAGCATTCAAAATTCTGACTGATGTTGGCAAGGATGTGGGGGAGTGAGAACTCTCATACCATCTGGTGGGAATGCAAACTGATACAACCACTTCAGAAATAATTTGGCAATATTTAGTTGAATTGAAATTTCCTATGGTTCAAAATTGGGGAGGATTTAATAGCCTAGCAACATTTTATTTCTTAAGCTCAGTAGTGGGTATTTAGGTGTTTGTCTTGTTTTTATGTTATTCACTTGTATATATGAAATATTTTATACAAATGAAAAATTAAGAGTGTGTGTTTTTAAATATTATTTTATAGGTTTTCTATATATTCTCTGCTCATTTAAGAAACGCTGGTATACTTTATAGCAATTAAAGCACTCAAGATTGAGGGTATTGAGTTTTCTTTCTCATTTCATCTTAAATAACTTGGTTGTTTTAATCATATAACAATTGTTTCAAGTTTTTTCCAAATTTTGTTTAGTGCTTAATATGAACTACTTACTGTTAATATGAACTACTTACTGCACAATTGCAAGTATTAGGCATCATGCTATGCACTTTACATTCGTTATCTTCATTTGCGTGTATGTATATAAATACACATACATATATATACATGTGTGTATTAATATATATATGAATGTGTGAGAAACTATATATGAAAATTAATCCACGTACAATTACACTATTAGATCTGAATTTTTAAAATGTACAAATGTCATATAGATTGAAACCCAACTGACTTTGAGTATACAGCTGTGTCCAGGTTTAAAGGAATCTGATTAATGAACGTCTTAACTTTAAAGACATTAACTAGAGATGCTTAATTATCTGGCTTGGTGGCTCAGACAGTAAAGAATCCGCCTGCAATGCAAGAGACCCAGGTTCGATCCCTGGGTGGGGAAGATCCTCTGAAAGGGACTGGCTACCCACTCCAGTATTCTTGCCTGGAGAATTCCATGGATGGAGGAGCCTGGCAGGCTACAGTCCATGGGGTCGCAAAGACACAACTGAGCGACTAACACTTTCACTTTTGAAGACTCTTAGGAACAGAAGTCTAGGGTTCTTTTAAGTCAGTTTTTCTTGCTAAATTTCTATTTATTGTTAGTATCATTCAGTGGAGAGATTGATGAATGAGAATAGAATATTGGGACTAGAAAGGACTTTGGAGATCATGTAGTGTCCAGCTCCTCATTTACAGAGGATGGGACTGAGCATAGAAATGTTATGTCTTGCAGAAGATCAAATAATTAGGAAGTGATAGAGCCTAGGCTAGAAGCGAATTCTTCTGAAGCCTAGGTCAGTCCCCTGGGAGGCTGGAGAAACTTAAAATACTTAAACTAAGTATCATATAATATGATTTTTAAAATGTTAACAAATGTCTCTAAAGGCAACATACATCAAATAGAAAATAAGATTCAATTTATAGTTTTATTACATACAATCTTACAGGTGTCCATATAATAATTTAAATGGCACTAAAATTATACCTATTATCTTGTAATAACCTATAATGGAGTATAATGTGCAAAAATACAGAATCACTATGTTGTATACCAAAACTAACAGAATATTGCTGTAATCAATTATACTTCAATAAAAAAAATAAGTTAGCACTACACAGCTGTGAAATGTACAGTGAAAAAAATAAATGACACTACATATTGTGATATTGGGTGAACACTGGAAAGAGAGTTGACTGGAGTTTAAGACAGTTGCTCTTCATTAATTAAAAAAAATAAAATCAGCTAAACATCAGTGATGTAGTTAAGATTTCTTATGTGAGAAATGCACCATTTATAAAATTTATCTCACTAGCTTAATTTACAACACATGCTTATATGATCATATTATAGAACAACCTACATAAACACTTTTAAAGAGTGATAGTGAAACAGTTCCTAAAGAATGTATATTATCCATTGGGTTGCCAAATTGAGATTTTTCTAGTATCTTACTTTGAAAAATGTTCAAATATGTGAATTTATTTAATTTTCTTTAACTTAATTTAAATTAAAATTCCATGAATTTTTCCTAGGTTTTGATTTGGCATTCATTGCCTATCCAGAAGCTTTAGCTCAACTCCCAGGTGGGCCATTTTGGTCCGTATTATTTTTTTTCATGCTTTTGACTTTGGGTCTTGACTCTCAGTTCGCTTCCATTGGTAAGTAATACTCCCAATGTTAACATATCCCTCTCATATTTTGCTCTACTTCAAAACATCATTTTCTTACCCTTGTTGCCTAGCTTTTACTGTCAGAATGATCTTTCTGAAAATTCTTTTTAACTTAAATTTTAAATAAGGAAAAATACAACGTACTCATGTATCAGACACTCAAAAGGAATAGACATTAATATTTTGTTTGCTTCAGACATTTTTTAGAAAAATAAACTGTTACAGATAAATTTGAAGTCCCTTATGTTTCTCTGCCTAATACAGTTCACATTTCTTTCTTCCTAGAAAGCAACTGTCACCATGGATTATGTATGTTATTTGTGTACATTTTATATGTATCCATAAATAAGATAAAAATTTTAAATTTCACATAAATGTGAAGTTTCATAGCATACATACCATTCTGACAGTTGCTTTTTATATATATTATGAATCCATGTTGATACACAGACATGTGTTAGTTGCTCAGTCATGTCTGACTTTTTGCTACTCTTTGTGCATGGACTTAGCCTGCCAGGCTCCTCTGTCCATAGAATTCTCCAGGCAAGAATATTGGAGTGGGTAGCCATTCACTTCTCCAGGGGCTCTTCCCGACCCAGGGATCGAACCTGAGTCTCCTGCATTGCAGCCAGATTCTTTACCATCTGAGTCACCAAGTTAATTCACAATCTGTTACCATAATTATGGGCATTTGGATTATTTCCAATTTTTTTAAATTATTTCATTTTAATTGGAGGCTAATTACAATATTGTAGTGGTTACACGCAGTGCTGCAGTAATTATTCTTCTATATGGTTCTCTTTACACATAGGAATTTTCCCTAGGGTACACAACTAAAAATTCTGAAGCAGTTTTTGTCATATCACACTGTTACATAAAACATTTTAATAATTTATAGGATAAAGTCCAGCCTCCTCCAGTTGACTTTCAAAGCCCTCCAAAAATTTCAAACATGTTTCTTAATCCTTTACTCATATATCCTTACACTTTTAGCCAGTACCCTGTTTCACGAACATATTTACTTCTTAAACCTAGAAGGCCTTTCTGTCTCCATGTGAATTCACCTTATTTAAAAGTTCTACTAAAATCCTTCCTTCCATATAACCCTCTTTCAAACTTCTTCAGCCCTCAGGAAACTATTACCTTATAATTACTACCAATGAAAAACTTTATAAAACAGACTAAAAACAACAAATAGAGCTGTATTTGACTTTTTTATCAGAACTGATAAGTGGTGACTACCAAGAGAAAGGATCCTATGGATTTTTAAAAGCAAGAAGTTGGGCCCAGAGTATATTCTCAACAGATATTTGTAAATTTAATTAGTAGAAGTTGATTTCTATGATTAAAATTATTGGCAAATGAGTTGATATGTCATTTTTTTTCCTTCTGAAGAAACGATTACCACGACAATTCAAGATTTATTTCCCAAAGTGATGAAGAAAATGAGGGCTCCCATAACTTTGGGTTGCTGCTTGGTTTTGTTTTTCCTTGGCCTCATCTGTGTGACTCAGGTATACTACAGGATTTTTTCATAGACAAAATATTAGTTGGAACATGCTTTACAATCTAAATGAGGGAGCCACGGCTTAACAGCATGTTTAGTACAGACCTCAAGATTTTCTGAGTTTTAACCCAGATTCTTTTCCCATCATAACACAATTTCAATAGCATGTATAACTGGGTGGGGGGGTGGGGAGCCCAATAGTGGACAATTTCCCCAATTACAATAAAGTTACAGACTTTGAACATAGACTGTATTTCTTGGCAGCTACAAAAGAGCACACTACCTTTCATTTTCATAATCAACTATTCTAAATGCTTATTTTTTATAGGAACTCAGTATAGAATAAAAGGTACAGCCTGTTTGAGATATTTAAAGCCCCATTTGTGTTTATATTCGAAATTCCCTTTTGCATTTTGGCAGAGGTGAAACCAAGGAGCATATGTTAAAATCAAATTAGTAGATTCAATCTGAGTACCTCATCAATCATAAAAGTGATTAAAACTATATTTAAAAGTAACTGACTTTTTTTGGCAGGCTGGAATATACTGGGTTAATCTGATTGACCACTTCTGTGCTGGATGGGGCATTTTGATTGCAGCTATACTGGAAATAATAGGAGTCATCTGGATTTATGGTAAATAGTGACTACAGAATTATCTACACATTTTATTAAAATGATTTAGTTTTATTCCTTTTCATTATGTTTACTAAAATAACTAAGTATAATATACTGGGCAAAAATTTATTATGAATAAAATGTAGTTAAAGGTATTATATGCTTCATTGCTATAGTATAGGAAAATGTTTAGACATGGAAAGATAACTTAGAGCCAGAGTGATTAATGAATGAAAGTATCAGTAAAGGCTGAATGCACTCTTTATTGCTGTTTTTAGGAGGGAACAGGTTTATTGACGATATAGAAATGATGATTGGAGCAAAAAGGTGGATATTCTGGCTATGGTGGAGAGCTTGCTGGTTTGTCATTACGCCTATCCTTTTAACGGTAAGTATTAACATGCCATGAATCTGGTATTAATAATATATATATTTAAAAACTTGTAAGATAAACTTGTGAAAAGAAGAGACGCAAAAAGCAAAGGAGAAAAGGAAAGATATTCCCATCTGAATGCAGAGTTCCCAAGAATAGCAAGGAGAGATAAGAAAGCCTTCCTCAGCAATCAATGCAAAGAAATAGAGGAAAACAACAGAATGGGAAAGACTAGAGATCTCTTCAAGAAAATTAGAGATACCAAAGGAACATTTCATGCAAAGATGGGCTCGATAAAGGACAGAAATGGTATGGACCTAACAGAAGAAGAAGATATTAAGAACAGGTGGCAAGAATACACAGAAGAACTGTACAAAAAAGATCTTCATGACCCAGATAATCACAATGGTGTGATCACTTACCTAGAGCCAGACATCCTGGAATGTGAAGTCAAGTGGGCCTTAGAAAGCATCACTATGAACAAAGCTAGTGGAGGTGATGGAATTCCAGTTGAGCTATTTCAAATCCTGAAAGATGATGCTGTGAAAGTGCTGCACTCGATATACCAGCAAATCTGGAAAACTCAGCAGTGGCCACAGTATTGGAAAAGGTCAGTTTTCATTCCAATCCCAAAGAAAGGCAATGCCAAACAATGCTCAAACTACTGAAAGGCACTCATCTCACACGCTAGTAAAGTAATGCTCAATGCTCTGGTCACTTCATGGCAAATAGATGCAGAAACAGTGGCTGACTTTATTTTTGGGGGCTCCAAAATCACTGCTGATGGTGATTGCAGCCATGAAATTAAAAGATGCTTACTCCTTGGAAGGAAAGTTATGACCAATCTAGATAGCATATTAAAAAGCAGACATTACTTTGCCAACAAAAGTCCGTCTAGTCAAGGCTATGGTTTTTCCAGTGGTCATGTATGGATGTGAGAGTTGGACGGTGAAGAAAGCTGAGTGCCAAAGAATTGATGCTTTTGAACTGTGGTGTTGGAGAAGACTCTTGAGAGTCCGTTAGAAGACTGCAAGAAGATCCAACCAGTCCATCCTAAAGGAGATCAGTCCTGGGTGTTCATTGGAAGGACTGATGTTGAAGCTGAAACTCCAATACTTTGGCCACCTCATGTGAAGAGTTGACTCACTGGAAAAGACCCTAATGCTGGGAAGGATTGGGGTCAGGAGGAGAAGGGGACGACAGAGGATGAGATGGTTGGATGGCATCACTGACTCGATGGACATGGGTTTGGGTAAACTCCAGGAGTTGGTGATGGACAGGGAGGCCTGGCGTGCTGCGATTCATGTCACAAAGAGTCAGACAGAACTGAGCGACTGAACTGAAGATAAACTTGAATTATTTACATTAAGTACAATAATGCAAATTAATATCATTTTAAAATCAATGATTTTCAACTTTTTATGACTGGTGTCTCCAAGTTGCCGACATTACAGTGCCTTTTTTTGTTGCATTATTTCTGAGGCTATAGGCTTAAACATTTACCATTTGAGACTTAAAGGTAGAAACAACACTCAGTTATTAATGCATATTTTTTGTGGGAAGTAGTATCTGACATTACGAAAACTCATGTGTGTCAATAGAGGCAATTGTTTATATTAAAAATTAGTGCAATTTAGGAGCTGAAGGGAGAAGGACATGGCAATCCACTCCAGTATTCTTGCCTAGAGAATCCTGTGGACAGAGAAGCCTGGTGGGCTGCTGTCCATGGGGTTGCACAGAGTCGGACATGACTGAAGCTACTTAGCATACGTGCATGCATTGGAGAAGGAAATGGCAACCCACTCCCGTAGTCTTGCCTGGAGAATCCCAGGGACAGAGGAGCCTGGTGGGCTGCCGCCTAGAGTTGGAAATGACTGAAACGACTTAGCAGCAGCAGCAGCAGCAGGAGCTGAAGGAAAGCAAAAAATAACTCTAAATAACAGTTCAGGACAGTAAAAGGCTGAATGCCAAGTAAACACTTTAGGGGACAGAAAATTACTATGGGCTAGAGATAATGGTGGGGGTGGGCAGGGGGAAACTTTACTGAGGTTGAATTTTGGTTCTCCCTGCCTCCATGCTTCAACAATCCCTAGAAAAGGGCATTATGTAATTTGATCTACACTTTATTTTGGAGGGTGTTTTTTAATATTTGGCTTTGACAGTGCTACTAAATATTTTTTTCCTCATTTGACAAGTTTCCATAATAAAATAAGCCCTTTATCAACTTAGAATATCTAACTAGACATTTTAGCCAGCTAATTTCATTTATTTCTAGGTTTGACAGCTAGATTTACTTTAAAATGCAAAGGTATTCAATATTAAATGATATACATTATCATCTATTTTGTATGAAGTCATACATATTAGACTCCACTATCCCTCATCCATTCTCTTGTAATTATATGAAACTATGGTAATTGTGAAATAAACTTAAATTAGTGTAGTGAAATTAAAGGAATTTTTGGGTTTTGTTCATTTTGTTTGCTTTACAGATTTCTATATAATTAGTTTTAATGCTGCAACAGTCTGGTAGTGGTTTTTTTTTTAACACTTTTAAAAAAACTTGGCCTTAAAATATTTTCATCTTTAAGATTCATTGTGTTACCCAAACATGTTTTTTTTTTTCAATAAGAAAGTGCTTTGGTAACTACGTACCCGTGTGTGAATGCGTGTATGTTTTGGGTGTGGAGTAAGGGGTACTCTGTGTAGTGGGAAATAAATAGAAACTACTGCTAAGCAAGGCACAAGGCATGTTCACTAAAATGTATTTTACATTCTCATTGAACTAACTGATATGCTGGCTAGCTTACAGCACAGAATGCATGCGTGCTAAGTCACTTCAGTTGTATCTGACTCTTTGCGACCCCATGGACTGTAGCCCACCAGGCTCCTCTGTCCATGGAATTCTCCAGGCAAGAATACTGGAGTGGGTTGCCATATTTCCTCCTCCAGATAGCACAGAATAAAATCATGCTATTATAAGTGAAAGTTTAAAGTTCAATAATATAAATTTCAGATATTATTTTACTTTCAACAGATATATTTTATGGTAAAGTATTTTACTGAAATATGTGTTGTACAAGTATCTGTATCAATGTTAATTTTTGTAAGACAAATACAAGTTATTTATTTATTTATTTTTCTATTAAAGTGTTCTTAAAGTTTTATTAATGTAGAAAACATCTGAATCCCAGAATAAAGTATTTCAAAATAAAAGTATACAATAAAAATGCCAAAAATAGAGCTTAATATTTTGGGATGAAAATGAGTAATTTTTCCTTTACTGTGAGATTTGAAATACAAGGTATTTAGATTGGTTCATTTAGAATTTGATTTTCTGGCTAGTTACCTGATTATCTTAGTCACCTTGAATATATTTTCATCTTAATTGTTTTTGATAAGTTATTTCTAAGGAATGGAATAAAACTGCTAATAATTAGTACAACTGAAACCATTAATGCAATAAAGTCTAATCTTTACCATTTTCTTTTCATATTTTACTTTCACAGTCAATCTTGATCTGGTCAGTGATACAGTTTCGTAGACCTAAGTATGCCCAAATTCCATACCCTAACTGGGGAGTTGCTCTAGGCTGGTGTATGATTACTTTCTGCATTATCTGGATTCCAATCATGGCTATCATAAACATAATTCGAGCTAAAGGAAACATCTTTCAAGTAAGCATGTTAATATTATTTATACTTTATAATATAAAGTACTTATCAAAATGAAGGTTAATATGAGATTTTGAACATGAGATCAAATTAATGACTCTTCCCTTCAAGTAACTTTTATACTTGATAAATTTGTTACTATGTGCATAACATTGTATTATACTGGATGTATATTTTTGTGTCTCCATGTACTAGACTATAAGCTTCTTTAAGAAGGGGTCTTGTCTTGATTGCTATCATATCCTCAGGCCCTATTAAAATGCTTAACACATAAGCATTTTGGTATCTTGGTGCTAGGGGTAAAGAACCCGCCTGCCAACGCAGGAGATATGAAACGTGGGTTTGATCCTTGGGTTGGGAAGATCCCCTGGAGAAGGAAGTGGCAACCCACTCCAGTATTATTGCCTGGAGAATCCTATGGACAGAAGAGCCTGGTGGGCTACAGTCCATAGGGTTGTGAAAGAGTTGGATACGACTGAGTGACTGAACTGAACTGAGATGACACAAAGCAACTGACCTTTTTCCTTTATAATTTTCACCTTTAAAATTTCATCTGGTTATAATACATACTATAATAGCATGTTAAAACTGGAAAAAGTCCGGCAAATTACCTTGAACCCAACCTAGACCCTGAGTTATCCCTCTTTCATGGAGGCCTAAGGGAATGGAGTTGACTATGATATCTCAGTAGGACAATGTCTAGGTAGGCTCAGAAGTCAGACTGGGTTCAAGATTTAGGTCAGTGTTTAGTGGATCTAGATGAATGGCTTTACCCTTTGATTCTTGAAACTTCCCAGTCATACACTGGTTTAGATCCTAACCTAATCCTTACTCTAAAGCCAGGATAGAAATTCAATGAAAGTATGTGAAGTGATACTGTTGCTTGAATGGGTTCACACACTTCCTTTTGAGCTCATTTACATACTCAGTTATTTTGGCTTTGTAGTGAATACAGTTCTATTAACATTTGGTTAAATTTGAGTATCATTTTTTTTCTGTAGACAATTAAGAATTTAGATGATCACTTTTTTACTTTTCTATGTTCTTATTTCATTTTGGTTAGCAAGAAGACATAACACTCTATAATGAAATTTTTTTTTTTTTTTTTTTTTTTTTTTGCTTCTCAGCGCATTGCAACCTGCTGCAGACCAGCTGCTAACTGGGGGCCATACCTGGAAAAACATCGTGGGAAAAGATATGAAAACATGTTAGATCCTAAAAAAGAGACTAACCATGAAATATCTAATATTAGTGACAGTAGAAAACCAGAATGAGATCTATGAGCTTTCCAATTTCAACAGGAATGTAATACAAAAATGTGAATCTACTAATACTTAGCAATGTGATTTATCTATCTGTTAACACATACATAGCTGCCTTTATTTCACAATAAAAATTTTGTATCACTACAAATATTTTTCTAATATACTGAAGGGTTTATTTTGAGCTGGTTATTTAGAAAATAGTTATATTTTCTATTATAAAAGTTTTTAAATACTATTTGCTTATATTTCTTAGTACACAATGTTTCTTTTTCATAAAGCTGAGGAAAATAAATATATTTAAAAGAAAGTGCTAAAATTGAAAATTAGAAATGCCATACATATATGTATACATGGAAAAAATGAACTATGTATATGAAGACTATTGCTTAATATCTTTGATTCATGTCTAAAATCTTCATGCCTTCATAGTTCACTTTTTTAAGGTGAACTTAGTAGTTATATTCTTTATTTACAAATAGTTAAATAAGACAGAAATAGAAAATAAACTAATTTAAAAAAAAAAGACAGAAAATGATGGCCAGTAAGTGATAAATCTAGAAAATGGAATCCAGAAGCTTTGATTATTTCTTTCCCCATAAAATGTCTTCTGTAGGTTATGGTTGGAAGAAAAACATGACCCATCTAATTTCTACTGTGTTTCATAAAATTTAAAGTAGTTCATTATACACCCTGAAGTCCAATTTCAAATAGAACATGGAACAAAATACTAATGAGGAAATGGCTTCAAATCTAAGATCTTATGATTGTAATATATATAGTTAATAGATAAGTAGAATGATTTTGATTTACTTGAATAAGTTACTATTTACAGGTGATAACTTATTTACATACTTATGGGAGATAAACTCATGAAACTTGTCAAGAATGAGGGCAGTCAAGTTAGAAAGTCCTATGTGCCAATTTCTTTACAAAAGATAATGAAAACATCATATCACTAATAGATTTATATGCTGATTACATATCATTTACAACTGGTTTAACATCACAATCTAGTATTACCTAACTATGCAAGAAACTTTTCCGTTATTCTTAAGGTTCTTAACATGAGACTGTATGAGGCTGAAATTACATGTAATATTTTTCTACATGTATGTGTATATGCATGTTTTTCTACTGCAAGAGTCCATATTTTTCATCAGAATATCAAAAGAAATCTTGACTCTAAAATATGTTTAAGAACCACATATACTACTGCTGGGCTTTTTGTTTTTGTCAAATGATGAATAAAAGAATAAATTTAAGCATTAATTTCTTATACATTTTAAATTCCTTTTCCTTTTGATTGAAGATTAAATGAGTAAAGGATTAAGTTGTTCCTTTATACTGGTAACTTATTTGGGGGGCAGGGGGCATGAAGTTAGGTAGATAGGTAGGCCTGTAATTGAACAATCTCAGTGAATTATGTACATATATATGATGAACTTGTGTTAGATATTTTGAGGATTTTCTTTAAGGCTTCCCTGGTAGTTCAGATGGTAAAGCATCTGCCTGCAATGCAGGAGACCTGGGTTCAATCCCTGGGTCAAGAAGATCCCCTGGAGAAGGGAATGGCTATGCACTCCAGTATTCTTGCCTGGAGAATTCCATGGAGAGAGGAGCCTGGCGGGCTACAGTCCATGGGGTTGCAAAGAGTTGGACACGATTGAGCAACTAACATACACATAAGATGAACTTGTGTTAGATATTCTGAGGGTTTTCTCTGAGGGTAGGTCAAATGCTGTTAGTGAATGTCAACAGATTACTAGATTTTATAAAATATTTAAAATAGATTGCTAAATACAGCATATAAATACTTTAATTTTAAGCCATATTATATCACATACATTCTACCATTATATTTTGGTGCTATTTGAGCTGTGAGTTTTTCACCAAATAAAAAAATGCATATGATTTTCTACAGGTGACTTGCAATTCAGGGAAGATTTAGGCACACTTCTAATGAAATATCTAATTAGTAGCAGAGGTGGAGCTGGAAAAGTAGTCTACTTCAATAGGTGACTATGAAGAGTTTCTGTGACTATCTTTACAAGTGTGTAAAGCACAGATCTTTACAGAGTCCCTGGCACATTTTAGGGTGCTCAATGATAGCTCTTAATATTATTACACAGATTCAACAGTGTTAGACTATTCTGCATAATGGAAAAAAGTTCCATCAAATCTCATTTACTTTAGTGCAAACTTGGAGACATGTACAGTATTGTATTGTAAACCATTAGAAAAAAAAAACTTTTTCACAATTAAAGTTAAAATCACTATATCTCAACTATATTCTTTCTACTGTAGCTAATTAAAAAGAAAACAAAACGGTTTCTTTATTGTGCTTTCATTCCTTCTCCAGTAAAACATGTTAGCGACATAATCAACTCTAAATGTAAGCAAACTGACAAATGTCTGGATTTTGCATCTGACTTGGCACCCCTCCCCTTTTAAATAATAATTCATTTGGTATAAACACATATAATCAAGTGAATCCACTTAAGTGCTTTTAATGATTGCCTCAATTGTTGTTACATTCTGTAGGCTTGTCAGTGGATTTCTGGTTAACTAATGCACCATTTAAACCCTTAGTAACTAGGAATTGTTCCAGTTCAGCCAGGTTGTATTCCACGATCCTGAGGTTTACCAATATTCGCTTCTGCATGGCTATTGAGTGTGGGAAATTAATTAAGATATCCCGAGAGAGACTGTTGACCGAAAGACTCTTATCAGTATTGCTCTTGGCTGACTGAGTAGAAGAGGATGATCTTACTAGTGCAAGAGAAGTTGAATTTGATGACATTTCACCATCGTTTGTCTGTAAGGGAAGAAAATTAAACATATGTAGTTTATTGACTTTAGCAATGTCCAAATACCACCAAATAATGACATTCTTAGTCTTGGCTTACCAAAATGAACTGATTGACCTCCCCCAAGATCAAAAATCTGTTGAATGAATACATTAATTTGGAAACAAGTCCTTCCCAAACAAAGAGTGAGAAAAAAAAAATATGAAAGTAGCCTTCTGATGCCAAAATGCCATAGCCTTGGCTTACATTTCTTGGGCATTCCAGTAGGTCTATACTTGGACCCTGTTTGTTCTTATCTAAAAGCACTTCACTTGGAACTTTAAACATCACCAGGAAACCCACATTTTTACCTTAATTATTTGTGATGCCCCTCCCCCACCCAAAGCTGTCATAAAGATGACTGAAAACGAAAATACAAGGGAGGAAGAGGCAAACAGAATCACATGGGGTAGTAAAAGCCAGAGAGGAAGAGAGTTACAGATACAGTTTCTTAAAATGGGAGGGGGCAGATGGACACTTTCCGCTGTACTTTCCAAGTGGATGAAAAACTGACCCCATCACCTAGTGACTTGGGGCTTTTCACAACATAGTACAGCTGTGAAACTACTGGTCAACATGGGAGGAGTGTGAGGTAAAGAATCAACATCTAAGCGCTTTCAAAGGAAAAAGGAATGGGGTGACCCCTGCCTTACTCTGACTTTACTACCTTTCTACTCTCTTAAACACACCTCCCTCCCCAAGCCATGTATTTGTTGAGTTTCATCTTACACACTTTACCTGAACCCAGATTTTCCAGAAGACAAACATGAAGCCGAACAGAATGCTGCTCACTAATAGGAACAGGAGGCTCATGGCGCCTTTTCAAACCTCTTCCCTCTTCTCGGGCACTAAGGCGCTCAGCTGGCAGTTGGGAAGCAGGGGGCCGCTAGCTGCCCGGGAAGCCGCGGGCCAGGATGCTCAGCGTCCCTCACCGCCGGGTGCAAGTGGGGCGCTAGGCAGCGTCCAGCTTTATATACTGGAGAGAGCGTGTGACCTCACAATTGAGCACGCACAGGGGACGGTACGTCACAATCTGATGACGTAACACCGGCTTGAGGGGAAACCAGGCGGCACATACCGCACACCTGATTACAGTTAGAGAGGATAGTTAGAGATGGTGGGAGAGTTTGGGGTTTTCGGGAAGCTGAAACGCAGTAGAAGTAAAGACGCCAAGTTGCTTAAATGCTAGATTTTAAAAGTGCTCCCCCGTCACTTTTTTCTGTTAAGATTTTTTCTTTGCTGCAACCACTTCATTATTCATTTCAAAAACAAGTTCAAAAGCAAGGTAGAAATACACTGTAAAAGTAGTAACCTACATATTGTGAGTCGTAGCCAAATACCTCCTTACCACCCCCGCTGCTATTTTAGGATTCACTCCAACCATGTTCACATCGGGATAATGTACATTTGCGCCACTGTACAGTTTAAAAAGTAATTCCAGGGCCATTTCTCCATATAGTCCTCACAATAATTTTGTGCTATAGGTATCTTTAATGGTGTGACTACTTCAGGAAATGCAGAAACAGATTCAGGTGTTAAGTAAACTCATTTGAAACTAGTAGCAAAAGCACAGCTTGAATCCAGAGAGTTTGAGTTCTGAGATAACCCCCACTCCCTCATCCTCATCCCCATCCTCAGGACCTCTACCTACACTTGTTAGCCTCAAATATTTACTATTCTCCACCCAAGGAATGGAACAGTATATTTGGATTAGTTAATGAGAAGGGACAGATACAGGAATCATTGTACAAGTTAGAAGTGTTCAAGAAATTCAGGTAAATGTACAAGACAACACTGAACTAAAAGTCAGTACTAAAGCAATAGCCAGGATAATCTCAAGATAAGTGTCAAACTGTAACCCACTAACTCTGCTTGGGGAATAACTCACATCTTCATAAAGACAGGAAGGAGAGGAATTACCTTTATGCATTTTTATATCAAACTTTTTTCCCAATTATGAATTCAAACCTTAAAGATTTATTTAACATGTATTTATTAAACACCCATGTAAAGGGCAGGCACTGTGCTGTATTCTGGGAATACGATTATGAGCAAAACTAAAGTCTCTGCTCACCCAGAATGTGCACTCTAGTGTGAGAGATAGATAGCAACCAAATACAGAAATCATGTAAAAGTATTAATGAAATAACTGATAACAGGAGGTACATGATGGCACAGAAGCATATGATAGGATGTGAGATGTAAAGGAGAGTGAAGGTCCTGGCTTTATGGCTTACTTAATCAGATGGATGGCAAATAACAAAATATGGGGATGCTGATCATGAATTTGGTGTTGGGCATGTTGAGTTTAACATGACTTTTGTCAGGTTGGTTTATTTCTCTCCCCTGGTTCTTGTTTTGTCGCAACAAAAAATTGGAGTGATGGACCAAAAGATGTAGAACATTCAACTCAAGCAGACAGAGCTTTTCTTAGTCCAACACTCCCAAGAGAGTTGCCCTCATCCTTCCTGTCAAATCTGCTTGGCTTCCCCATTTTATACTTTCAGTCTTCTCCTTCTTGGTTATGCTTGATGCAAAGTAGGGCTTGCACCTACCACCAATCAATGAAAGAGAATGCAAATGGGCGTATGCTCAAGGCCAACTGACAATTATAAGTTATATAACAGCAAGTTATATTATTTATGTCTTCCCATAATTCTGTCATAATTAGATGTAGACTATTCATGAACTCTTCATGAGATCCTAACTGCCTAAAGTTACTTGGAGCAGCCCCTGTGGTCATTTTGTATCCACTTGTGCCTGGGGTGCATGTGCAGGAGTTGAAAAGTGTGGTTATTTTGTAGCATGTCTGTGAGCTCTCCTGGGTGTTTCTTGGATGGAGTTCAGAGATAGGCTTGCATCCCTTATAGCCAGGCCTCCTCTGGTTGCTCATGTCTAACTTCCAACCTGACACTTTGAAACATGAAATAATTGATCTCAGGGAAATAATTGAAGACATACATTTATGAGGCATCTGCATGTAAATGGCAATTGAAGCTCTAGATGTGTAAGAAATTCCCTCATGTCAGTGTAGGCACATAATTGCAGTTAACACTTAATTTCTTGTTTCATCAAATAAAATTGAGCGAAGCCCGGTAACATTGCCTCCAACAATAGAATTTTGAATTTTGATCATACTGGTATCCAAGGGAGCACTTTAGAGATTTTGGAAAATATTCTCATCACGTACATTGTTGCTAATCATTGACTTTTTTGCATTTTTTTATTGTGGTAAAGTATATAAAACAGAATTTATCATTTTAACCAATTTTAAGTGTACACTTCTGTGGCAGTAAGTAAATTTGCGTTGTTGTGCATGTAAATGGCACAAAACTTTTTCATCTCTTCCAACTGAAAATCTGTCCTCATTAAACACTAAGTTCCTATTCAACCCTCCACTCATCCTCTGGAAACTACCATTCTACTATCTGTCTCTATGAATTTGAATATACTAAGTATGTCATATAAGTGAAATTACACAATATTTGTTGTGTTGTGACTGGTTTACAGAATGTAAGTATAATGTCTTCAAGGTTCATCCATGTTGTAGCCCTTGTCAGAATTTTCTTTTTAAAGCTGAAGAATATTTAATTGTAACAATAACTTAAACAAATAAACAGAGTTGATTAAAAGACAAGCAATTCAGCGTGGGCCGGGGAGATTCATAAATGTATTGGGAACCCTAGTTTGTTATACTCTTTTGCTTTGTCATCTTCAGTATTCATCTTCCACCTCATGGTCCAAGATAGTTGCTGAATTGTTCTGTTACCAGGCTGGTGGAAAATGTGAAGAAGGATGGGCCTCTTGTCTTTTAAGGAATTTCCCCAAAGTTGCACATGATACTACCACTTTCATTACTGGCCAGAATGTAGATAAGTGGTCAAATCTAGCTACAAGGAAGGCCAAGAAATATAGTTTTTGTTCTGTGTACTGAGCCAAATCAAAATTTATGGTTATGCTACTGAGAAGGAGAAGATGAGGAGTTATTGAAGGATGTCTGTCAATCTCTCTGACACTTTCTAGAGATTCAGATTTTGTCTCAGGATATCAACCCATCCTTGCACCCATAAGACACACATGAACTTCATCATTTATAAAGAATTGGCTGATATTTGAAGATTAGGGAAAAGGAGAGGGAGGACAGCAATTGGGCTTGTTCAGAATTACATCCTTCTGCCTTTTCCACCTTGCCTTTATTGAAATTGTCTAAAAATGGCTCTTCCTTTCCAATTGTTGTTCTTCGAGAACGAGTTCCAAATAGATCACACCTATTCAAGGCCGTCTGACTGGGCCTACTGCATTACCATTTATACATGGATACTTTGTCCTTTTAACTGACATAATTTTGTGCTGAATGGTGTAAAAACAGAAGAATATAAAATGCTTATTTTATGAAATTCAATTAGAACATAATTTAGAGAAACTTAAAAAAAAAGAACTAAGAAACATGTTGAATTTTTTCTTTCCAATCATACATTCTCTAGTAGCACATTTCATCAGCAGAGGGCATGGTAGGTTTGTTTCATTTCATTTTTTTCCTGGTTGCTCTGTACTTTTCAATTATAGCTTCCTTTCATTTGGAATCACATCATACAATCCACAGTCAAATAAATGAGTGGTATGTTGTACTTGTTAAATATACCACAGATCATTGATCACTGACAGCATAATCCAGACTTCACTACATATAAATTGCCATAGAATTTTGCTGAGAACATGCCCTTTAAAATTAATCAGATTGAGACAAAGTTTCTACACCATATTTCTTTTCTTTAAAAAGAGAAAGGATAAAGATAATATAGTTATGATCAACCCTAACCTGAGATTTTTTTTGTTCCTCTACCCCCATATCACCCCTGATGTTGTAATAGAGGCAAAATAAAAAGATTATATAATCTGAATGATGATGCTTAAATCTGGTATTTTATTTTCAGTGACATTGTTTTCCTTTAAGTGATATTTAGAGCTTATTTTAAGTGACCTTTAGATCTGTAATCTGTTCTGAAAAGTATTAAGTGACTTGGAAGAAGAATTGCTTTTAACTTTTTTACTAAGAGAATGAGCTACAATGTCCATCTCAAATTGAGACTTTAACAATTCATTATGTTTGTCACTGAAACTTTGAAATGCCAACCTGAAAATTATATTAAAATATAATTTGCAGCCTTTTCATAACTTGTAATAATGGAAAATGTTGATAATTGTTATTAATGTCAGTGGGAAATTTAAGTACAATACAGATTTTTCTAGTGATATGTATATTTGAATTGTTTAAAATAAACCAGTTTTTTTTTTTGAGGAGCAGTGTGTGTGTGTGCATGCCCGTGCACATAAGTGATGCCCTGAAAGAGATTTATAGAGCAAAACACAGGATAAATCAAGAAGAAAAAAAAAACCTTCCAAACAACTCTATTAAATGTCCAGGAAGACTATTCATTACTTTCCATTTATTCAACAAGCATTTATTGAATACCAGGCACTGTTCTAGAGCAGTAGGGAATACAGTAGTGAACAAAACAGACAGAAATCTTCCTTGCAGCTTATATTCTATTGGGAAGCTGTATTCAAATTCCCACACTGATTATTTGTTGGTTTTTCTTTTCAGATTTTCATGGAGTATTTAAATAGCCAGTGATTTAAAAAGTCAGATCATGGCAAATGCATTTTTTGAAGCTAATGTAACCCTGACGTAAAATCTTGCCAAGTGTAACACAGAGGATTTAAAGAATGATACTCTTAAAATGAAAAAAAACCTAACATAAAGCACTAAGCAAATAAAATATGGACGATATTTTAAAACTAATATCACCTAATATAGTTTATTGCAGATATTAGGAGGACAACATCAGGAAATCTCTAGTATATCATTTCCATAGGTCAAAAGAAAATGATATAAGACTATCTCAACAGGTATCAAAAAGATGCATTTGCTAAATTTCAACATTCATTTTTGGATTAATTAAACCAAGTGTTAATTTTTTAAAAGCCTAGGAATGAAAGAATAGGCCCTTAATATTATGATATTGAGAAGAAAACAATAACTAACATCTTTACCAACAACACACTGGGGACATAATCAACATCAAGAACAAGACAAGTGTGTTGCATCACTATAATTATTTAATAGTGGTATAGAAATTCTAGTGAATGCAGTAAGAAATCTCTGCATAAAAATCAAAAAGATTCTAAGTAAAAAATCTTAGAACTAATGACTTTAGTAAAGTGCCAGGAAGCAAAGTCAGTGAACAGATTAAAGAGCTTTCTTATATACCTATAATAAGTGGGGGGAAAAGTGAAAGTGTTAGTCACTCACTTGTGTCTCTTTGTGACCCCATGGACTGTAGCCCTCCAGGTTCCTCTGTCCATAGAATTTTCTAGGCAAGAATATTGGAGTGGGTAGCCATTCTCTTCCTCCAGGGGCTCTTCCAGACCCAGGGATCAAACCTGGGTCTCTCACATTGCAGGCAGATTCTTTACGGTCTGAGCCACCAGGGAAGCCCTGTACTGATAATAGCTAGTTAGAAAACATAGTTGGAAAATGAGACCACTTACAATGACAACATAATATACAAAATACCCAGAAACAAAAAACTAAAAATTGGCTGAAGAAGGTTACAAAACTTCACTAGGAGAGATACAAGGTTTACGTAAATGTAGAAGAACATGTTCCTGGAGACTAAACAATATAAACAAGCCAAGTTTTCAAAAATTCCGATGTAATTTACCTGTAATTCAGATCAAAATCCCAAGAGGATTTTTGAAACTTAAGAAAGTGATTTTAACATTCATCTGGAAATTTTAAAATATGAGACAGCCAATAAATTTTTGAAGAACAAAAATAAAGAGAAGATACTTGCTTATATAAAAATGTATTAAAGAAACACTTTTTAAAACAATGTGGTGTTAGAACAGGAATATGTGGATGTGGAAAGAGATTGGAAAACAGAACAAAGATGAATGCTCTAGTAGAAAATTGGTAAGAACATTAAAAATTAAGCAAAACAATTGAAAAAATTATGATAATAATAATGCTGTAGTCTGTGCTCAGTCGCTCAGTCATGTCCGATTCTTTTTGACCCCATGGACTGTAGCCCACTGGGCTCCTCTGTCCATGGAATATTTTCCAGGCAAGAATACTGGAATGGATTGCCATTTCTTTTTCCTAAAGATTATACTGAAATGAGAAAGAGGCTGCACCTTGAAGTCATGGAAAGGCAAAAGATGATGGTGAGCAAAGAAGTGGACATATGTGTGACCAACACTTATTAGGCATTGCTATTAAAACTCATACTATGATGAATACTTTGGAGGAGTTTAAAAACAAGGTGGGACTTTCACTTCCAGGAAGTAGCAATTTAAATCTTTCCATACGACAAAAGACAAGGTAAAATTAGAAGATACGACTGGAAGAAGACAATGCCAAAATGTATAACCAAAACCAGTTAAGAGGTCAAGAATCCATAAAGAACTCCTTTATATTTTTTTCTAATTGTTATTAATAAAAGATGGTCAAAGAATATGGACAAGCAATTCATAGAGGAGGAACATAAACAGTCAATAAATACCCAAAAGGATCATATAGTACATCTATTGTTAATTTTTTTGAGGACCCATCACAGTTTTCCATACTGTCCGCATAATTTACATTCTTATTAACAGGACTTGAGGGTTCCCTTTTCTCTACATTCTCACCAGGCCAGTTATTTGTTGTCTTTTTTTTATAATAGCCATTTTGACAGCTGTGAGGAGATAGCTCATTGTGGTTTTGATTTGCAATATGGTGGCGCCACTGGTAAAGAGCCCGCCCACCAATGCAGGAGACATAAGGGACATAGGTTCGATCCCTGGGTCAGGAAGACTCCCTGGAGGAGGGCGTGGCAACCCACTACTATTGTTGCCTGGAGAATCCCCATGGACGGAGGAGTCTATCAGGCTATGGTCCATGGAGTTGCAAAGAGTCGAGCACGACCGAAGCGACTTATCCCAGCACACCCCTATGTTTATTGCAGCATTGTATACAAGAGCCAAGATAGGAAAATAACCTAAGAGCCCACTGATACATGAATGCATAAAGAAGAATGAGTATCCACATTATCATCTTTGAGGATTTATATCTTTAAAATGTTAACTAAATATATACACCTCATTTTACCTTTTATTTCTTTGATTGCTAATTAGACAACAACTAATCTTGTTTCACACATCAATTTATCTTGATTGGCGCTTTACTCTTTCAATCTGAGTATTCATGTCTTCCTTATATTCTGGAAAATTCTTCCTTATTTTCATATAGTTTCTTTGTATTTTCTATTCTCTTCTTTTGGAATGCTTGTCAGGTGTGTCATTCACACTTCTATGTTTCTTAATCACTCGTAATATTTTCTATCTCAATTCTGAATCAAATTAGTTTTTAAATTTAGTGACTCGATTTTTATTTCTTGAAGTTTTATGATTACTGTAGTCATTTTCTTTATTTTTCTTATTGTGGCTTCTATTCCCTTTAGCGCCTTTAATCACACTATATATATCTTTAGGGTTTGGTTTGGGGGAGGGAGTTGATATTGTTCTTTTCTTTCTGGATTACCATTTCTTATATCTGCAGAACTTCTTAAGGATAGATCACAAGTTTGTGTGATTTGCACTGTGTGTTTATTGTTTGAATGTGTGCATGCATATTCCTCTGTGGGAATCCTAGGCATCCTGGTTTTTTGAAGATACATCTAAAAAATAAGTTTTCCATTTGTTTCAGGTAGGGGCATCAGGGATTTCACACACTGGGAAGCAGTTTTTAAAGTTAACAACCTCAGAAATCATAACTTTTTAGTCAAAAACCTAATTTTAACTAAATTATGTCTACACAAGGAAAATAAATTACCTAAATTTGGGAAATGATACAAAAGCAAATCACAGGTTATTTAAACCAAAGATACACATGCTATGTGACATGTATTCATTATACAAAAATAATATGAAGACCGTAGTCACATATGCCCTACGGTAGCATGCGTATGATCCCCCAAAGCCAAAGTTTTATAATTGAACATGCCTCTGTATGTTTGTATGTTTGAGACTGAGTCAGAATAGGCTCTTTTTCCTGTGAGAAATGTAAAACTAACATATCTTTAAATATAATGATCATTAAAGCAAGTAGACATTTGCAGAGATGTGGATGGACCTAGAGTCTTTCATACAGAGAGAAGTAAGTCAGCAAGAGGAAAACAAATATCATATATTAACACATACATGTATATATGGAATTTAGAAAAATGGTACAAATGAACCTATTTACAAAGCAGAAACAGACACAGACATAAAGAATGAATGTATGGACACCAAGGGGGAAGGAGATTGGGTTGACATGTTCACCTCCACTGAGTAGCCTGGAGATCTTTTTTTTTTTTTAATAAATTTATTTATTTTAGTTGGGGGCTAATTACCTTACAATATTGTAGTGGTTTTTGCCATACATTGACATGAATCAGCCATGGGTTTACATGTGTTCCCCATCCTGAACCCCCCTCCCACCTCCCTCCCCATCCCATCCCTCTGGGTCATCCCATTGCCCCAGCCCTGAGCATTTGTCTCATGCATCGAACCTGGACTGGTGTTCTGTTTCACATATGATAATATACATGTTTCAATGCTATTCTCTCAGAATGTCCCACCCTCACCTTCTCCCTCAGAGTCCATAAGACTGTTCTATGCATCTGTGTCTCTTATTCTGTCTCGCATATAGGGTTATCGTTACCATCTTTCAAATTCCATATATATGCATTAGTATACTGTATTGGTGTTTTTCTTTCTGGCTTACTTCACTCTGTATAATGGGTTCCAGTTTCATCCATCTCAATAGAACTGATTCAAATGTATTCTTTTTAATGGCTGAGTAATATTCCATTGTGTATATGTACCACAGCTTCCTTATCCATTCGTCTGTTGATGGACATCTAGATTGCTTCCATGTCCTGGCTATTGTAAACAGTGCTGCGATGAACATTGGGGTACACGCGTCTCTTTCGATTCTGGTTTCCTCGGTGTGTATGCCCAGCAGTGGGATTGCTGGGTCGTATGGCAGTTCTATTCCCAGTTTTTTAAGGAATCTCCACACTGTTCTCCATAGTGGCTGTACTAGTTTGCATTCCCACCAACAATGACTGGTGTGTCATACCAAGCACACTTGCAAGTTAGAGAAATCAAAGTGAGCAAACGCAAGGAAAAACTGGGAAGAAAGACCAGAGCAGGTCACAAGCAGAAGAGAAAAAAGATTGATTATAAGTCATTAGCTCATCAAAAGTTTGGGAATTATGTCTGAGATGGAACTGAAACTGCCCCAAGCAATCTTCAGTTAGTTTCTAAGATGAGGAGCAGAACCTACTGTTTCTATTGTCTGGAAAGTGCAGTCTCTACAAAATGTCAGATGATGCTTTAGACACATACATTCTACAGGATTGGTACAGTTCACTATTTTTTCCGTGAAAGCCTGCTCTGGAAGAAAGAGGTTAAGGTGGTTCCAGTGGTGAAGGTCCTGACCTGAGCTACATAAATTTGAAAGGAACTGCTGTCCCCTAGTCTCCACACTAACCTAGGCTGGTAACTATTGGAAGATAGACTAAATGTGAAAAGTGGTTTAAAATATGGGTATTTCTGACTTAGAAGAAAAAACTATTTCAACTAAATTAAGTCATTTCAATTGAAAAAATATTCCTTCTTATGATTATTACTAAATTTTATATGTGTTTTTAGATGCTAGTTGTTATGTTTTGCTTTATTTATTCAGCTTCAAGAAATGACTGTGGCTGACTGTATACAAAGAAATAGGAACTGCACCTTGAAATGAACTAGATTTTTTTCCTTCCCATTACATCTTATTTATTTCTTGGTCTCTTTCAGTCCTAAAGCTGATAATGGGGACTATTATTCTGGACTCTATTTTAAGATCAGTCTACAGTACATTGGACTTGGAATCCTACTGTTATTATTGTTCCCTGACTTTAAATTATATTGCAATAATTCAGTAGAAAGTGTACTAAAATTGTACTAAAAATGAGTAGTCAAGCTTTAAAGAAATAGTGAATGAAATTCTACAAACTGATAAGAAAATACGGTGAGATTGAATGCTGGACAAAAATCAATAAACCTCCAAAGATAGTAACAAAACTACCCTTTTAAGAAGGTTATTGCTTAAATTTACCTATGAGTTTTGAATGTTGTTACCTTTTTTGAATCAACTTTACCAAGGTTTGGAGATATATTTGAATACGTAATCTAAAGTTTTTGCTTTTAGTAATATTATGTGCACATGTGTGTACATTATTACAAAACAAAATAACAAATGCCCTTTTCCCTTCCCCCAGAATCTAGTTGCATTGACCTGATAGTTAAATTTTAAAAATCTTATGCCCCTTGAAGGATTTTTCAGCCTGTTTGTGACTCCATACATTTCTCTAGTTACCATGTGGAAACAGTTACATTGTATAAACAGCACTGATTTTTTTTCTAGTCAGAAAATTAGTTTTAAATCCTCTTTGTCTCCAATCCAATTTTTATGACCTCAGGCCAGTTACTTGATTTCGCTAGAACTCAATTTCCACATCCATAAAGTGGGGGAATTTTAACTTTTGCCTACAGAGTCCTCTAATTAGTAGGCCTGGCCATTTTCATAAGCAAATCATCTTTATACTTTGTCACATGATTTAAGGGATTCAATGATAAATATCCCTAAATATTTCTTCCATTGATATGGCTGTAGTATTTAAGATTCCCATATTATATTTGCTTAAGAGTTATTGAAGGTTTACTTTAAAACACACATTTTTCTGAACAAGGTAAAATTTTGAAGCCATTTTTTGGTAGTAATAAGTTGATGAAAAGCTTTTTCTGTCCCCTAAAATCTTAATATTCAGAGTGCTGTCTCCAAAGTAGCAGATGTGGTCATCACCAAGGAGCTTATTAGAAATACAGGCCCCAACCCAGCCCTACTGTATGAAAATATGCATTTTAACAAGAGACCAGTGAGTCACATGCACATTAAAGTTTGAGAAGAACTTGTCTGAATAATATGGGAAAGTCGTTCAAGTCTGGGCAGGAGAGAAGAGAATCACCACAGTAGAGGGCGTGTACTTTCAGATAATAGCAGGAAGGCAAAGACCAATGAGAGGGGACAGAAAGAGGGTTCCAGAAAGGACATGCAGCCTATTTCCCAACTCCTAGGGCAATATATCTTTGATGACAAAGGAATTGATAATCTGGAGGAAAAGAAAGAAAACTAAACAGAGTGAGAACAATAGAGAGAGTGCTTCAGTGCTACAAGGACAAGTTTCAGTTTTATTTAAAACTTTATCAATTAAAAAGAACAATTTCTTCTAGGCTAGGTTCCTAGAGGCCTTGGAACCATGAGCAAATTTACATGTTAGTTCACATTCATCCAACAAAGCATAAAATGCCTGATCACTTTGGTTAACAAATCTAGGACATGCTGCTGCTGCTGCTGCTAAGTCGCTTCAGTCGTGTCCGACTCTGTGAGACCCCATAGACTGCAGCCCACCAGGCTCCGCCGCCCCTGGGATTCTCCAGGCAAGAATACTGGAGTGGGTTGCCATTTCCTTCTCCAGCGTGCGTGAAAGGGAAAAGTGAAAAGTGAAGTCGCTCAGTCGTGTCCAACTCTTAGCGACCCCATGGACTGTAGCCTACCAGGCTCCTCTGTCCATGGGATTTTCCAGGCAAGAGTACTGGAGTGGGTTGCCATTTCCTTCTCCAGTGCGTGAAAGGGAAAAGTGAAAGTGAAGTCGCTCAGTCGTGTCCGACTCTTAGTGACCCCATGGACTGTAGCCTACCAGGCTTCTCCGTCCATGGGATTTTCCAGGTAAGAGTACTGGAGTGGGGAGCCATTGCCTTCTCTGAATCTAGGACATATTCTACTCCAAAAGCCTTATTCCTGAAAAGCTATTGACTTTGAGCCCACTTATGTAAAGGTACTTGACTTCATCCAGTCAATGAGACATATATCTTTGTGTAAATCTTTTTGAAGTTTTAATAATCATTTCATTCATTGTATAGCAGGGCCTTCTTTTTTTCTTTTTTGAATTTTGGTCCACAATGTGAACTGATTCATTGGATGAGAACCAGTTTAAAATAATCAAACTTTGTGTGGTTTTTTTTTTAATTTAATTTTATTTTTTTTAATTTAAATTTATTTATTTATCTATTTTTTACTTTACAATATTGTATTGGTTTTGCCATACATTGACATGACCAAACTTTGGAAGTGACCTCTGGAAGGTCTACTTGAAGAAATGCCAAGAATTTGCTGCTCCAGTGGTGTTTTCTCAGTGATTCACAGCATGGCATCATCAGCATCGCTTCTGGAGAAGGCATATCATCTAGTTTGCTATGTGAAAATGGATGAATTAGAAGTCAGAATGTGAGGTAAAATTGAGTGAATGACAAAAGGGACTTGGGATTTTTTATTAATGAACATCCTCTATATTGAAACCAAATGAGTTTATATATCCACATGTCTAACACCTATTTGTTGTTATTCCATCACTAAGTTGTGTCCAACTCTTTGCGACACTATGGACTGCGGCACGCCAGGCTTCCCTGTCCTTCACTATCTCCCGGAGTCTGCTCAAACTCATGTCCACTGAGTTGATGATGCCATCCAACCATCTCATCCTCTGTCACCCCCTTCTTCTCCTCTAATCCCTATAAGCTGTATTTATATTTATGAAAAACAGCAGTTGTCTATGTATACTTTAATAGCTTTTATAGTTAAGGAAGAGAGATTCTGATAGCAGTATATTCACAGGCAATCTTGCTCTTTGTAGAACAGTAAAACTTGTTTCATTTTTTCAGCAAATATATCCTCTGTCACTTACTTTACCCAAAGAACTAAGCTAAGCATTATGGTAGATACAGATTGTCTTAGAAAAAGAATAGATGGTTATGATCTGGTAGGGGAGACAAGGCATCCTAATACAATGTATAACAGCTATAAACTAAAGGCTTCAAGAGCTCACAAGAGTGAGAAATCAATTCCAGCTGAGGAGAAATCCCAAAGCTCAGTGGAAGAAGTGGCCTTGGAATGAAACCTTCAAAAACAAGGATTGTAATTGGCAGACTTGTGAGGTGAGGGCATTCTAAGCAGAGAGAACAGTACAAATAAACAGGAAAAGCAGATGGTATTGAAGGAATTGCTATAGTCCTGCTTTATGTGTAGGGCAGCAGAGAAAGACAGGGCTGGAAAGGTGTGTTGAGAAGATGATTTTCAAACCACTCTACACATCAAAATCTTCTGGAGAGCTTTTGGTCATATCAAATTCCTGGACCCTATCCTAAGGTTTGATTCAAGAGGCCTGGGATGGGGATCTCAGAAAGTTTTCTGTTGGAAAAAGTCTTCCAGGTGATCCGAGACGCACTGTTTGGAAATCACTGCATTAGAGACATATTGCAAATGTAGATACTGAGGTAATTTAAGAAAGATTACTCTGGCCTCAATGATTAGGAAGGATTGGAGAGTGGAAAGGGCATAGGTAGGATCAAAAATTGAACACAGAGGTAATAGTCCAGCTGTGAGGCAATAGCCCAGAACTGTGGGCAGCAACAATATGTGTGAGATGTTGCCCTGAAGAAGGATAGTATATAGTAACTGAATGAGGGTAAAAGAAGTCCAGAAAGAAGGTTAGATCAATGATGATTGTGAAATTCAAGTTTAGGTGACTGAATGAACAGGCGTGCCATTTATCCAACTTAGAATATTAAAAATTAAGTGAAGCTGTCCTATGGGTCACTATAAAGAGATAAGCTAACAATAAGCATTTCCTGATACCCATGACTTTATGCTAATGTTCTATTACACACTTTCATAGCATCTTGTACCTTTACTTTTAGTATATCTTAAAGTGCAATTTTATGTTAATCTGCATGGCATTTGATTAATATCTGTGTGTCCTATTAGGTGACTAAGTCTGTGAGGGCAAGGAACCACAATACCTGGAAAATCATAAGAACTCAGCACATTTTTTTGTTGATCCAGTTTTTCTACACGAGTGGTTGAGTAGACAGGAAAAATGAACTTTTCAGCAACTCATTAACGTTAGTACTATATATTACTGGTACAAAAATATTTACATAAAAAAGATTTAATTGTAACTGAACATATTTTTTTTCCAAATACTTCATAAAATATAATGGTAAAAGTATGCATTTTTTCTCAGTTAGTGGTACAAAACTTGAGTAAACCAGTTTTGATGAAAGGCTCTCTAAATGAGGTTAAGTATGCTTACTTGAACAAGAAAAATTCCAAGCATTTTAGAAGTTCCATCGATCTGAGTGTTTGCTTATTGTAAGAAAAGTATGTGTACAATAGATTTGTTTTTATAATTCAAGATTATAGCATATGATTCTGTGTGAATTTTGTAAATTCCAGATTGTCTTTTTATAAAATAAAACAAAATTACATAATGAATCCACTGCTCATTAAACCATAAGACTTAGGGTCTCTATACACTACTGTGTCCTGCATGATCTAAAATAAAAACCCAGAGGAAATTTACAGAGATAAAGCTCTTTTTTTGTTCAAGAATCACTCAATCCTCTGTCTTTTGAATAATGCACCATTGTTCATCTTCCTCATTTTACTCTGAGGAAATGGAAGCTAAGAGAGTTAAAAGACTTGACGAAGATTCTACATTTACTTAGTACCAGAACTATACAATTAGAGAGATGGGATGATTACGGCTAATACTTATCAAATGTGTCTAATATGTGACACTTTAAACTTATTTCTATATTAATGTCACAGCTCCTATATGTGATAGGCGTTGTCCCATTTTTAAAGACAAAATATTGAGGCTCATGATAATATGCATTTCCTGTGCTGTATATAGTAGGTTGTAGAGTATTAATCTACTTGATTCCAAACCCCATGTATATTTTCCCCATAATGCTTTATTTTCAATTAAATAGAAAAACTAAGAATTAAATAAGCCAGGTGCTGCGTTGTAGTGCCAATAATATTTTATAATTATGCTTATTTGTCAAATTAAGGCAACAGATCAGGTAGAAAGGCAAAAATAAGCTATCTCTATTTAAAATTACAGTATTCTCCCTTATCCAGAAATCTCTTATCTAGAAATAATTAGCTATATGTAAAAGGTCAGAAAACTAACAAAATTAAAATTTGTACAATTTTAAAACTTGCAGTATAGTTGATGTATTTATGCAATATAACATTAGTTTTAGGTGTACTATATAGTGACTTGATATTTACATATATTATGAAATGATGACCACAGTAAATTTAGTAACAATTTGGTCCTATACAAAATTATTACAATATTATTGACCATATTCCTTTTGTTGTATATTACACCTCTGTAGCTTATTTATTTTATAACTGGAGGTTTGTACCTCTCAAATCCTTTACCTCTTTTACCCCCCTACCCTGTCTTTTCTGGTGACTACCTTTTTGTTCTCTGTATCTATGAGTCTGTTTTCATTTTGTTTTGTTTTTTAGAATCCACATATAAGTGAATCATGTGGTACAGGTCTTAGAAAGACCTATTTTCTACAAATATAAAGGCACATATATATATATATATGTGTGTGTGTGTATATATATATATGTGTGTGTGTGTATATATATATGTATCTTTATCCATTCATCTAAACTCCATGCTTCTTTATAACGTACTGTGCCTTAATTCTGCTTATTTCCACTGCAGTGTTCCAAACAGTTTTCTTTCTGGGAAACACAGAACAATTTCTGCAGAAACATTTTCATCCAAAGGATAGGTATCTTCCTACACTGTAAACAGAATGAGAACTTACGTGATTACTGGCAAGATTAAGGAGATAGTGTAGGTATCATTTGAGTGATGTGCAGCACTGACTCAGAAAAGCCAGACTTAAAAGAGGCAGAAAAATGTAGCTCTGGGTAGACAGAGCATAGCAAGAATCCCTACACAATTAGAGAGAGGTGGACTGGAAGTTGGTAGATGAGTTGGAAATAACAATTGTGGGTCAACCAAAGATGACTTGGTCTTCTCTGTAATTTTTGTCCTGTTCTTTTTTTCTAGATACCTTTCTTTTCCTTAATGTTGTGAAATATACAACATGAAATTCACCATTTCAAGGTGTACAATTCCATGGTATTTAGTATATTCACAGTGTTGTGTAACCATCACTACTATCTGTTGTTATTTCTAGAACTTCATCATCCTAAAGAAAAAGTTCATACTCATTAAGCATAGATTCCTTTCTTCTTAAAGTCAAGTCAGAGAGCAGCAGTTCAGGCTGGGATAAAAACATTTAGCTGTGAAATAGCAAGCTTTTTGCTGAAAAAATATCAGGACCATCTTCAAGTTTCCCAGTCATTCAATTTTTTCCCTCTGCTGTAATGTTCAGGGTAGAACCGTCTCTTGAAATCCAGCCCCTAGAGAAAAGGCAGCCATCGGAGAAGCCATTTTCTCTGGTCAGTCCACAGACACAGACTGACAGCTGGAATTTAATAAACCAAATTGGTTAAGCACTCATTCTTGGGGCTTCTCTGGTGTCCAGTGGTTAGGAATCTGCCTGCCAAATCAGGGGACACAGGTTCAGTCCCTGGTCTGGGAAGATCCCATATGCTGCAGAGCAACTAAGCCCATGCACTGCAACTACTGAGCCCACACTCTAGAGCTGGTGCTCTGCAACAATAGAAACCACCATAGTGAAAAGCCTGTGCACCGCAACGAAGAGTAGCCCTCACTCACTGCAACTAGAGAAAAGCCCGTGTGCAGCCACAAAGACCCAGTGCAGCCAAAAAGAACAAAAAAGCCAAAACAAAACAAAGCACGCATTCTCATCATAAACAAAGAGGATACATTCAGAACACGATATAAGATTCTGTCAGACAGCAGGTAGAAATTTGCTCTGTGATGCAGGAAGCTCAAGTCCAGCGCTCTGTGACAACCTAGAAGGGTGAGATGGGGTAGGAGGTGGGAGGATGGTTCAAGAGAGAGTGGATATATGTATACCTATGGTTGATTCATGTTGACGTGTGGTAGAAACCAATGCAATATTGTAAAGCAATTATCCTCCAATTAAAGATAAATTAATTTAAATTTTTAAAAAAGAGTGTTGGGTTAGTGCACTTTGTCATTAAGACCTTCTCTACCCACCCATGTACTTAAAAACTCTGACAAAGCTTGGTATGTGTGGGCAGGGGTGACGAGAAATCTCTTGTAGTTATTGCTTCAAAGGAGAGAGAGAAATTTGTGATAAAATGTTGACTCATAGTTTAGTGTTTCTAGACAAGAAGAAATAAAGCACCTACAATGCTGAAGAAATACTGCACAGCAGTGTATAAGGGGAAGGAATGGAATGAGGACAGAATTGAATGAGGAAAGCTGAGATGTTTGAGCTTACATCTTACCGAAGTTGAATGTAATGGGAGCTACAACATAGTCCATTGGAAGGTTTCTTCAGTGGAACAGAGCAATCCCATCTTCAATAGAAAGAGAAAAAGAAACTGATAATTGATGTCTTCCCCAGCAGTAACTGGGCAGGTTATTATCTGCAGAAACCCACCAGATGGTCTGAGTGAGAGGGAGAATAAGCAAGATAATGTGAGAGAACACGGATCAGTCACTTTTACTGCAGCATTGCTTGGAGTTTGATGGGAGTGGCAGGCAGACGGCAAGAGTTTTTTAGTATGCATTTGATATTTTTCTTTTGGGAACCAATTTATTTTGATATTATACCTCAAACATCTAAACGATACACAGAATTTAGGTTGAGGACTACCTCAACCTCAGCAGGCCTTCTTAGCTTGTCCCCAGAACAAGGTCAGATTCAATCTCTCAGCCTCTGAGATTACAACTCATTAGAAGGGAGGACAAGATGACTAACAATTTGACACAAATGGACCAAACATTTAAAAATATTCCACCATTTTGCATACACTTCTTGGAAAATGTCAGTAGGCAGAGGAGAGTATAATTTTCACTTTAATATGGCTTTAATACAGTTTTCTTAATGGACAGAATAGTCTTTAAATATTTGGATTCGCAGTACATACCAGTGTCCTCACAGCCACACAAAACTCAACGCCCTCAGGCTGCCCTGCATAGACCCCTGCCCACGACTGTGGGATTCCAAACAGACTTATCCTGTTACTTAAAATGCTGCAGGATCCAACATTATCTATTGTATTTGTCTCTAATAAAACTGCCATACGTTCCTTTCAGAGAACTCATTTTATACCCCAATGTCAAGAAGAAAACAATCTGCTTTTAAGTCCCTTTTAATGCCTGGATGATCAATAATCCCTTTTTTGTTGGCATCAATGCTTAAATTACTCAAAGAGAATTCATGTTAATCCAAAGATATCACTAATTAACAGGCTTCCTTTGTGTTAATAACATGAGGTGAAACTATTCGAGCAGTGTAGGCAGAAATTTTTTCAGAGCTGGAGGCCACCAAACCGGTTAGTTATTCCTGAATGGTTCTCTCTCTCAGGAGACATTTTCTCTAAGATGTTTCAGATTTTTAGTTTCTTCCTCTTGTTACTTTTGTATTAAAAAAAAACAAAATAACCTTTTTTATAGTAACATCGTGACTCAGGCAGCATTGATGATAACATTAGAATCAGGAACTTTACCAGAGATGAAGCCAGGACAGGAATAGTGATCCTGATTCATGAGGGAGGTGTTTTAAAAAGGAAAAATTGACTGTATCCCTTCTTAAGATCAAATTCACTAGTTTTCAAAATGAATTCAACAACACATAAGAGCAAGACATTCACTCTTATCTAAACCCCAGTGAATCATCAGCAGTACAAAAATAGTACACACAGCATTTGACAATAATAAACTGTGAGACGGTAGAATAATTCAATGTAGATCTTGAGTGAAGCAGACTTGTTTTTCCTCCATGGGGTGATTTTTGCCAGGATGTGCTGGAGAAAGTCGTGAATAGGCAACATAAACATTAACATCTGAAAACTTACGAGAGTAACACAGATTTCATTGGTGGTATGTGTTACTGAGCAACACAATTGAAAGTTTATTAAAAAAAAAGAGCTATCAATTGCAATTTCTAGAAAAACACGATTGAAATTCATTTATTTAGTGTCCTCTTGCCAAATCCTTTGAACTTTGGTATCGAATAGAAAGTATAGATGAAGATTAACATTAAGCAAGTACAATAAGTATAAATTTACCACTCTGAGATGCATCACCCAGGCAATAGACAGGCCAGAGAAGTAGATAATATCTCAGAAAGTAAGCAGGAATGAAAGTTTCCTCTCTAAGGACCAATGGATCTACTCACAGTGAACTCTGGTTCCTTAAGCATGGCCAGTTTGGGGGAATGTCTCAACCCAAATGGTCATCCTCTGAGGACAGTTCTAGCTACTGTGTAGTAGATATTTCCCTTCCATTCTCAATGAATCATTCTGAACCTACAAATGTAATCTTTCTAATAATAGACAAAATATATCATATATTAAGTATGTGCTGGGTTTGGCGGCAATTGTTTTACACACATTATCTCATTTAATTCTTATAACCCCGTGAGATAAACACTTTAACATCTTCATGTTACAGAGGAGAAAAACCAGATTTTGTGAGATTGTGTCTTCCTGAGGTCACACAGCTGGTAAGTGGTGGAACTGAAATTGGAACCCAGATCTGCCAGAGTAAATCCATGCTCTAGATCCATGGCCTTAAAAGTGGATACAAGCACTCTAGCAAGTGTGCAAGAAGATTCACTTGGATGCTGGAAGTTAGTAATAAATTGTCTATTGACATAAAAATAAAAAATGAAAGTTTACCAAAATTTAGTATTATAGGTTGACATAGGCACACTCACTAGATCCATGTGACAGATAGTAAAATACTACATGTGGTATATGACATTTCAGGGAAGTGCAGGCATTTCACTATGTGGAAGGGAAGGCAGTAGTGCCCTGTTGCTTTTGGCATACTGCCACATGTAACAATGTGTGTGCTCATTTTAGTGTATTTATGGATTATATTCAGCTTCCCTGGTGGCTTATTGGTAAAGAATCCACCTGCCAAGGCAGGAGACGAGGGTTTCATCCCTGGGTCAGGAAGATCCCCTGGAGAAGGAAATGGCAACAGACTCCAATGTTCTTGTCTGGAGAATTTCATGGACAGAGAAGCCTGGCAGGCTACAGTCCACAGGGTCACAAAAGAGTCGGACATGACTCAGCACCTAAACAACAACAATGGATTACATTATGCACTTTTGAATAGAAAATTATTTAAGAAAAGATTGGTTATAGGTTATATTAATATGTAAGCACGAACAAACAAAATGGGGCTGACAGTTCTAGTATCCGTTTTTTTTTTAATCAGTCATAAACAGAGTAAAACTAATGGTACAAACAAATCCATTTTGGAAGATGGCCAAGATATATTTAAAATTTCTTTTTTCTGAAGTCTACGTGAACTTCAAATGTCTACCTACTATTATTAACAATGAATTCCCCTATAAATACATATCAACAGTATGAACTGTTAGCAATTGATAGTATGAAGCCATATTGATTAGCAAAACGTTAAAAACTAAGCACTTTGAACATTAACATATATCCCTACAAATACTTCAGCAATGTTCAAAATCATTGTTTTCATGCAATATTTAATAACATTTCCCTAAACTTAAAAGCCTCTTTGAAGTTTCTCAATATGTCTATGCCTATGACTTACAGACATCAACACATATGTGAAGTGAACTATTTTTTATATATTTGTACATTTTTATTGAAGGATAATTGCTTTACAGAATTTTGTTGCTTTCTGTCAAACCTCAACATGAATCTGCCGTAGGTATACATATATCCCCTCACTTTTGAACCTCCCTCTCATTTCCTGCCCCATTCCACCCCTCTAGATTGATACAGAGCCCCTGTTTGAGTTTCTTGAGCATGCAGCTAATTCCCGTTGGCTATCTATTTTACATATGGTAATGTAAGTTTCCATGTTACTCTTTCCACACATCTCACCCTCTCCTCCCCTCTCCCCATGTCCATAAGTCTATTCTCTATGTCTGTTTCTCCATTGCTGCCCTGTAAATACCATTTTTCTAGTACCAATCAGTACCATTTTTCTAGATTCCGTATATATGCGTTAGAATATGATATTTATATTCTCTTTCTGACTCACTTCACTCTGTATAATAGGTTCTAGGTTTATCTACCTTATCAGAACTCACTCAAAGGCATTCCTTTTTATGGCTGAGCAATATTCCATTGTGTATATATGTCTACCACAACTTTTTTATCCATTCATCTGTTGATAGGCATCTAGGTTACTTCCATGTTCTCAGTTCAGTTCAGTAGCTCAGCCATGTCCGACTCTTTGTGGCACCATAGACTGAAGCACACTAGGCCTCCCTGTCCATCACCAATTCTCAGAGTTTACTCAAACTCATGTCCATTGAGTTGGTGATGCCATCTAACCATCTGATCCTCTGTCGAGCCCTTCTCCTCCTGCCTTCAATCTTTCCCAGCATCAGGGTCTTTTCCAATGAGTTAGTTCTTCGCATCAGGTGGCCAAAGTATTGGAGTTTCAGCTTCAACATCAGTCCTTCCAATGAATATTCAGGACTTATTTCCCTCAGGATAGACTGGTTGGATCTCCTTGCTGTCCAAGGGACTCTCAAGAGACTTCTCCAACACCACAGTTCAAAAGCATCAGTTCTTTGGTGCTCAGCTTTCTTTATAGTCCAACTCTCACATCCATACATGACCACTGGAAAAACCACAGCTTTGACTAGATGGACTTTTGTTGGCAAAGTAATGTCTCTGCTTTTTAATATGCTGTCTAGGTTGGTCATAACTTTTCCTCCAAGGAGCAAACATCTTAATTTCATGGCTGCAGTCACCATCTGTAGTGATTTTGGAACCCCCCCCAAAATAAAGTCTCTCACTGTTTTCACTGTTTCCCTATCTATTTGCCATGAAGTCATAGGACCAGATGCCATGATCTTAGTTTTCTGAATGTTGAGCTTTAAGCCAACTTTTTCACTCTCCTTTTTCACTTTCATCAAAAAGCTCTTTAGTTCTTCTTCACTTTCTGCCATAAGAGTGGTGTCATCTGCATATCTGAGGTTATTGATATTTCTCCTGGTGATCTTGATTCCAGCTTGTGGTTCCTCCAGTTCAACATTTCTCATGAAGTATTCTGCATATAAGTTAAATAAGCAGGGTAACAATATACAATCTTGACGTACTCCTTTCCCAGTTTGGAACCAGTCTGTTGTTCCGTGTCCAGTTCTAACTGTTGCTTCTTGACCTGCATACAGATTTCTCAGGAGGCAGGTCAGGTGGTCTGGTACTGCAATCTCTTTAAGAATTTTCCATAGTTTGTTGTGATCCACACAGTCAAAGGCTTTGGCATAGTCAATAAAGCAGAAGTCGATGTTCTTTTGGAACTCTTTCACTTTTTCTATGATCCAACGAATGTTGGCAATTTGTTCTCTGGTTCCTCTGCCTTTTATGAATCCAGCTTGAATATCTGGAAGTCCATGTTTCATGTACTGTTGAAGCCTGGCTTGGAGAATTTCAAGCATTACTTTGCTAGTGTGTGTGATGAGTGTAATTTTGTGGTTGTTTGAACATTCTTTGGCATTGCCTTTCTTTGGGATTGGAATGAAAACTGACCTTTTCCAGTCCTGTGACCACTGCTGAATTTTCAAATTTGCTGGTGTATTGAATGCAGCACTTTCACAACATCATCTTTTATGATTTGAAATAGCTCAACTGGAATTCCATCACCTCCACTAGCTTTGTTTGTAGTGATGTTTCCTAAGGCCCACTTGACTTCACATTCCAGGATGTCTGGCTCTAGGTGAGTGATCACCCCATCGTGATTATCTGGGTCATGAAGATCTTTTTTGTATAGTTCTTCTGTGTATTCTTGCCACCTCTTCTTAATATCTTCTGCTTCTGTTAGGTCCATATAATTTCTGTCATTTATTGTGCCCATCTTTGCATGAATAGTTCCCTTGGTATCTCTGATTTTCTTGAAGAAGTCTCTGGTCTTTCCCATTCTTTTGTTTTCCTCTCTTTCTTTGCATTGATCACTAAGGAAGGCTTTCTCTGCTTGCTATTCTTTGGAACTCTGCATCCAGATGAGTATATCTATCCTTTTCTCCTTTGCCTTTCACTTCTCTTCTTTTCTCAACTATTTGTAAGGCCTCCTCAGAGAACCATTTTGCTTTTTTGCATTTCTTTTCCTTGTGGGTGGTCTTGATCACTGCCTCCTGTACAATGTCATGAACCTCCGTCCATAGTTCTTCAGGCACACTGTCTATCAGATCTAAACCCTTGAATCTATTTGTCACTTCCACTGTATAATCATAGCTAGTCTTACCAAGAAAAAAAGAGAGAAGACCCCAATAAAATTATAAATAAAAAAGCAGAGACATTACAACTGGTACTACACAAATACAGGGGATCATAAGAGACTATTATGAACCATTGTATGCTAAAAACTTGAGCAATCTAGAAGAAATGAAATCAGGAGCAAATCAGGATGCTCACTCTTGCCAAAGGAAGAAGTAAAATTATCACTATTTGCAAATGACATGACATTATTTGTAAGTGAGTGCTCAGTCACTCAGCCGTGTCTGACTCTTTGGAACCCCATGGACTGTAGCTCAAGAGGCTCCTCTACCCTTGGGATTTTCCAGGTAAGAATACTGTAGTGGGTTGCCATTTCCTCCTCTAAGGAATCTTCCTGACCCAGAGACTGAACTTGCATCTCTTGTGTCACCTGTATTACAGGCAGATTCTTTACTGTGAGCCCTCAACCAAAGCCAAACTTGCACCAAGAAAAAGTCATGGTCACTGTTTGATGGTCTGCTTCCTATCTGATCCACTACAGCTTTCTGAATCCCAGTGAAATCATTAAATCTGAATCAATGAGATGCAAAGAGTAACTGCAACGCCTGCAGCTGATATTGATCAACAGAATGGGACCAATTCTTCTCCACAACCATGCCTGACTGAACATCGCAAAAACGAATGCTTCAGAAGTTGAGTGAATTGGGCTACAAGCTTTGCCTCATCTGCATATTCACCTGACCTCTAGCCAACCAACTACCATTTCTTCAAGCATCTAAACAATGTTTTGCAGGGAAAACTCTTCCACAACCAACAGGAGGCAGAAAATACTTTCCAAGAGCTCATGGAATCCTGAAGCAAGGATTTTTATGCTACAGAAATAAGCCAACTTATTTCTCTTTGGCAAAAAATGTGTTGATTGTAAGGGTTCCTATTGTGATTAATAAAGTTGTGTTTGAGCCTAGTTATAATGATTTAAAATTCACAGTCTGAAACTGCAATTACTTTTCACCAACCTAAAATTAATATATAGAAAACCCTAAAGACTCCACCAAAAAACTGTTGGAATTTATCAGTGGATTCATCTTTCATTTCCTGCACTTTGTCATGAATAGCTAGGGGAAGCCAATTGTCATGTTTAACATTCTCCTGAGACTTGTCCTTGGCCATAGCTCTAAGTTCATTTATGTATACTTCTTTTTTCCAAGTTTACTTGAGTGGCATTTTGCTAATTGTTCTACTACTCCAAGACATAAATTCTCTTTTTACCAGATTCAAATGGCAGTTCTTCACTGCCCTTATAGTTTTCACTAGCTGTTTAACATTCCTCAAGCCTTTGCCAACAGGTTCTTCACTGTTTTCCTAGCCTTTGCATCCTTCTGATCCCGTAGAAAATGTCACACCTTTTAGAGTTTTATTACAACATAACCATGTTTCTACATCCGATTGCTGTATAAGTTATCTACTACTAAGTAATAAGCCACCCTAAAACTTAGTGGTTTAAAACAACAACATTTTATGTGACTTCCATATAAGACAGAGACCATCCAAAAATACACCATTGTTCCCCTTTCCGATTTATTCCCTTTCTTGGCCCCAGATAACCACTGATCTTTAACCATAGGATAGATGTGTAGTTTCTAATTTCATGTAATAGAATCATACACTCTTGTGTCTGCAATCTTTTTCCCAGCATGGTTTTGAGATTTAGCCCATTTTTTTTAATGTTCAAAAAGCCCTATGAACACAAAGCAAGATAAATACTAATGAAACTACATCTAGGTGTTATAAAACTGATGGCAAAAGAGCACACCTTAAGTGCATCCAGAGGAAAATGAAGATAGATTACCTCCGGAGGAGTAACATTAGATGATGGCTGAATTCTCAATGGAAACGATGGAATTTTGAAATTGTGAAGATCATATTATCTGATCATAGTGCTATTGGATTAGGCATGTTAAAATTCAAATAAATAGCTAGGAAATACTCATGTATTTAGAATTAAGAAATATAATTATAAATATGTCTTATATAGTTTTGATTCTCAATCCCTTCAATAATGCCTTCTTTCAAGTTTGATTTTCTCTAGTGTGCCGTTTTAATTCCTTCTTCATTTCCTTTTCTGCATATTTAGTTATCTTCTTAGTGTTTCCAAGTGAATTACACTTAACATCTTAAACTTATATCAATCTATATAACTGATATGAATGTAGTTTCAATATCACTTATTATCTGCATCTAAACACCTTTGCTTCCCCCTTTATCTTGTTATCATCATAAATTACAGCCTGTTACTTATTTGACCATTGACATGAATTTATAATTATTGTTTATGTGTTTGTGTTTTAAATCATATAACAGACCAAAAAGAGGTGTTATGAACCAAAAATATGATAATACTGGCTTTCTTATTATACCAGTAACTAATCTTCTGCAATCAGTTAACAAAACATCTAAAAATAAATATTAAATTTGTTAGAAACAAAAGGATAATAGGCAAAGCTATATTAGTGTGGTATATTTTTCATAAATTCTAGTCATTGCTAGATTAAGTATATTGAATATTCATAAGGTTATAAAATTTGAATTATATACTAAATATAACAGATAAATATATAATTTTATACTAACTTTATAATCAGATAGGAAATAATGAAAATGAAAAATTCCTTTTATAATAACAACAAAACTATATAAACCTTAGAAATAGGCACAAGAAGAAATGTACAGAACTTACATGAAGGACACTATAAAAACTTTACTGAGGGACAGAAAGGAAAAATCAACTAAATGGATGGATGTAAATTTGTTTCTGGTTAGAAATACTAGCTATCAAATTTTCCCACATTAATTCATGATTTAATGGAAGTTCGCTTAAAATATCAATTTTCTTGGAAATGAGGGAAATGTTCATTTAGAAGAAAATATGCAGGAGATTAGACATGGATATATTTTTAAAATGAAAAAGTAAAGAAAGATGTCCTTGTAGATTTAAAAATACATTATATAAAAAACATATTATAAAGATACATATTTTGGACTTCGTGTTTAAAAAGATGGATAAATCAGAGGAACACATTAGACATTTCAGAAATATACAAGCCAGTATGAATATTTGGTATTAATTTCTTTATTTAGCAAGTACTTATTGATATCTTCATGTTTGTCCATCACTCTTTATGTACTGGGGATATAGAGGCTGAATAACAAGACAAAATCTCTGCCCACATGAAACATATGATGATAAACAAGACAATAAACCAGTATGTAAATACAAGTAAATTTCAGGTAAAATTAAGTGCTTTAATGGCATCCCACTCCAGTACTCTTGCCTGGAAAATCCCAAGAACAGAGGAGCCTGGTAGGCTGCAGTCCATGGGGTCGCAAAGAGTTGGACACGACTGAGCAACTTCACTTTCCCTTTTCACTTTCATGAGAAGGAAATGGCAACCCACTCCAGTGTTCTTGCCTGGAGAATCCCAGGGACGGGGGAGCCTGGTGGGCTGCCGTCTATGGGGTCGCACAGAGTCAGACACGACTGAAGCGACTTAGCAGCAGTAGCAGCAGCAGAAGAAAAAACAGACTAAGGAGAGTGTGGTATTTTATTTTAGATGGAGTGTTCAGGGAAAGGCTTTACGAGCAGGTAACGTTCAAGTGGTGATCTGACCTAAGTAAAGCAGTGAGCCATGCTCACTGTCCAGGTAATAGCAAATATTAAGGTCTTTACATGAGAATGAGTTTGGCATGTTCAAAGACTAGGGAAAATGCCGATGCAGCCAAAGATAAATCTGAGAGACAGAGTGGCATTTTAAGCTAGTGAGACAGATTGTATGTTTCAGTAAACTCAGTGGAGACACCTAGAAGATCATACCTCTCTAATTTCACAGGAATTGAAAGTTTCTTTCAAATTCTAGAAAAGAATATAGGTAGAACATTGAAGTTATCATAGGATGAGTTGAACTTTCTAAGCCTTACATCACAGTTGCAATTCATAAGTGGTAAGACTGATAGATCTGTTTTAAGTAAAATCTCACAACTTCTGTAAGTCCAACATGGACTTTCTAATCATACCAGTAACTAATCTGCAACCAATTAATGAAACAAAACATCTAAAAACAAACATTAAATTTGTTAGAAACAGGATAACCTGACAAAACTACATTAGTATGGTGTGTTTTTCATAAATTCTAGTCATTGCTAGATTAAATATATTGAATATTCATAAGGTTATAAAATTTGAAATATATAATCAATTGAAAAGCAAATAAACAAGAGAAAATATTCACAAATGACACAGAATTCACATCCTGAGCATGCAGTAAGTTCCTACAATTTCATAAGTAATAGACAAGTACAACAATCCAAAACAAAAAGACAAAGACACAATTTATGACAGTACAAGTGGACAACAAAAGGTGAAGAAAAAAGTGTAATTTCCTTTTCTGACCAAGGACCAGTTTCCAGAGACACCACACATACAGCTAAGCGATAGTTCAAATCAGCACAATCTTTTTGGAACAAAGGGTGACAGTAGTGTTTACTCAAGACCTTGAGACTAAGAGGCATATTTCTTTTTATAAAAGATAGTGAGAGAGGAAAAGCTGTGAATAACCAAGTAGAGTTTATAACTCGCCATATGATGAATTTGTTGTGACTTTGAGACCTTTCCGCTTTCATTTCCTCATCTGTAGCTATTCATAAGTATTTATGTAAATGCAAAATGAAAAAAATGCCTTTAAAAATGTGATACAAATGCAATTTGATTTTATCATACAGAATGATCCAGAGTCAAAACCAGAAACACTTTAAAAACATTTTCATATAAAATGGTTTCGATCTTTAATGACCAAAAATATTAGTCATGGTGAATGTTTTTCTATAATGGCTAATCTGGAACTGTGTTTCCTGAACATATTAAAAGTTAAAATTAAAATTGTGAATCCCTTATTACTTGTGAAATGTTTAGTTCTTCTTTGACCTTTAAAAGTCTGAAGGCTTTAAGCAGTCTTCTGTGATTAATTTTAAAACACTATTTAAATTCCCTACTGAGCATTAACTTAAAACCAATTTGTCTTTGTCTTTCATAGAATCTGTAATAATGTGGAACTCTTTTTCAACTTGTTTAGATTTTTTTCTGGGATTTGGTGCCATCATGAGAGTTAGGCATTTTATCATTCAAGATTCTGAAAATGACTTTCAAAGAACCAGTCATCTGAAGTGGTACATTAAACTTCAGAGAATATTGATTACATTTGGGACTGACTAAATAAAACTAAACCAAATATGAGCCCCTAAAAAAAACCCAGAGTAGCCAGAAATGTGAGACAATTGTAAATCAGCAAAATCCTTACCTTTCTCCTTTTTACTCTGCAAGAGTCAGCAGCACCAGCCTCATTAGAAGAGCCAACAGACAAAACCTTTGATAGAGTGGGATTTCCATCTGCTTGGAAAGCAGAGGGATCTCTGGAGTTTTCAATAAAGTGATATATAGGTACTATGTTCTACATTTTCTCTACAACTCTTTTTAGAAACTGTACTTCTGAATTATTTAACGGAGTTGTTTGGTTGAAGATTAACTCCCGAATTGCTGTTGAGAAGGAGGTCCCCATCAGCTTTCCAAGGTCTGTGCCTCTGAAAAGAGTTGTGTGGCTGAAGGGTGAATCATCTAGCTGGATCTCCTTGTGTTGATTTTCCCAGACAACCGAATGTAAGGGAGGAGGAGAGGTGGGGGAGGAAGTGATGAATAGATATTGGTTAAGCAAGGGGAGGGATCTTGAGAGTTTTATCAAGCCCAAATTTAAAAATTTAAAATAGGAGAAACCAGAAATATGACTTTAGACCCCTGAAATGGAAGAAAATTTTGCCATGGAAGAGAGACAGTTTTTCTGGTACGTGCAGAGGGGTGTGAAATAGAAAGTGAGTTCTCAGAAGTGGCAACTAGACTTTCCTGCTAAGAGCCAGAAGAAACTGGCAAGAAAGCTACTGGCTTCTCTTCTTATTCACATCTGTGAGCTCTGTATTAATTTGCAAATTTGCCTTGAGATAACATTGTTGTTTCTTTAGGATTATAGGTAAAGGTACAATCTGCTTTTGTCTTTCCTATTCTAAGATTAAGGCATTTCTAACTTAAGTACTATTCATATCTATAGTTAAAATACTTGATAGTTCTAGTTCTGGCCAAACCAGCAGAGGCAATGTCAGCCATTTTATAATTTATGAGAATGCTGAAAGATTTAATTCCATTAAGCAGATCATAAAAATCTGCTGTCTGAAGATGTGATGTAGTAAAGTTTCAATGTAATTTGAAGGGAATTAAATATGCATTCTTGTTGTAGCTAATAGAACATGGGTAGCAACACTTCTTTGCAGGCTATTAGGAATGATCTTGAATACATCTTGCCTTTAGAATTTTGAAACTCAATGGCATCATTCTACTGACAAGTTGACTAAGTTACTATGATGACATTTGAATTTTTTAAAGTCAAACTATTTTGCTTATGTCCTTTAGGTGGAAAGGAATAATAGTATTTTTATAAAAATGGCAGAATGAATATTGGGAAGGGGGAATATTAACTCAAGATATATGGGGAAATTTTTCTAAAGATCCCTTCTTTCTTCTAAATAAATGTACAGCTCCTGATCAAGGGGCATCACACACCAGGGCTCTAAGAGATTCTATACATGAAATTGTTCAACATGTCTGTTGATTACTGAGAATGGGGAAATATACCAAGAGATTAGAACAGAGAAATGTCAGTCAGATAGTCAATAAGAAAAAGAAAATGGGTCCTTTACAGACCAATGGATACGTGTTCAAATTTGCACATGAATTGAGAAGGAGTTATGAAAGTTTGTTAGCTCTTATTAGAGAAAGCAATGATCAGTCAAATCCACCAGGAGGTCACCAAGAAAAGTCATAGCAGACCATTTCTTTTGTTGATGAGACAGATCAAGGAAATTGTACAGGCATAGACTACCCAGACCACAGAATTTCACTTCTTTTCCCAACTATCCCCTAGTTGTATTTAAAACAATGGATTTATTTTTTGATTACTTCTCTTTTTAACTTGATAGTCTTTATTTGATTAAAGATGATTATATGACTTTTAGGTGAATTGACTTATTAACTTTTTATTGAAAATTTTTAGAAAATTGAAATAGAGACTTTCTTGGTTGTTGTTGCTCAGCTGCTAAGTCATGTCTAACTCTTTGCAGCCTCATGAACTGTGGCACGCCAGGCTTCTTTGTCCTTCATTATCTCCTGGAGTTTGCTCAAACTCTTGTCCATTGAGTCGGTGATGCCATACAATCATCTCATCCTCTGTCGCCCCCTTCTCCTCTTGCCCTCAATATTTCCCAGCATCAAGGTCTATTCCAATGAGTCTTCGCATCAGGTGGCCAAAGTATTGGAACTTCAGCTTCAGCATCAGTCCTTCCAATGAAAAGAACCCCATGAACAGTATGAAAAGGCAAAAAGATATGACACTGAAAGATGAGCCCCCCAGATTGGTAGGTGTCCAATATACTACAGGGGAAGAGTGGAGAAATAGCTACAGAAAGAAGGACCAGTGAAGGTTTACTTCCATGGTGGTCCAGTGGTTAAGAATCCACCTTGCAATATAGGGGATGAGGGTTTGATCCTTGGTCGGGGAACTAGGATTCCACATGCTGCAGAGCACCTAAACCCGCATGCTGCAGCTAGAGTCCCTGCACAGCAAGGAAAGATCCCACTTGCCGCAACTAAGACCCAATGCAGCCAAATAAAAAATAATTTTTAAATGTAAATAAGTTGATACAATATTATGTTAGTTTTTTGTATACTACATAATGATTTGCTATTTGCTCACATTATGAAACGATCTAGTCTAGTAACCACCTGTCCCCATACAAAATTATTACAATATTACTGACTATATTCCTTATGCTGTATACTACATCCCCATAACTTATTTATTATAAAACTGGAGGTTTGTACCTTTTAATCCCATTATCCTATTTCACTCACCCACCCGCCCCCTCACTTCTGTCAATCACCAGTTTGTTTCTGAATCTGTTTTCAGTTTTCTTTGCTTGATTTTTTACATTACATGTATAAGTGAGATCATGCAGTATTTGTCTGACATTTCATTTAGCATAATACTCTCTTAATCCATCCATGTTGTCACAAATGGCAAGATTTCATTTTTTATGGCTGAGTAATATTCCATTATATATATATAGCACATCTTCTTTATCCATCCATCCATCAGCAGACACTTAGGTTGCATCCACATCTTGGCTATTATAAATAATGTAGCCATGAACATTGGAGTGCATATATCTTTTTGAAATACTGTCTTTGCTTTTTTCAGGTAAATACCCAGAAGTGAAATCGCTGGGTCATCATATGGCAGTTTTATTTTTAAATTTTTGAGAAACCTCCATACTGTTTTCATAGTGGCTACACCAATTTACAATCCCACCCTTTTCTCAGCACCCTCACCAATGCTATTTTGTTGTTGTCTTGTTTATGATAGCCATTCTGACAGATGTAAGGTGATATCTCATTGTAGTTTTTGACTTGCATTTCTCTGGTGATTGGTGATGTTGAGCATCTTTTTGTGTTTCTGTTGTCCATACGTTATGTCTTCTTTAGAAAAATGTCTATTTAGGTCCTCTGCCCATTTAAAAATCAGGCTGTTTTTAGATATTGAGTTGTATGAGTTCTTTGTATATTTTGGATATTGACTCCTTATCAGATATATTATTTGTAAATATCTTCAGTAGTATCATTTTCTTGATAGTTACCTTTGCTGTTTAAAAGCCTTTTAGTTTGATGTAGTCCTATTTTTAAACTTTTGCTTTTGTTTCCCTTGCCTAAGGAGACATCCAAAAAATATTGCTAAGACCAATGTGGAAGAGTGTACTGCCTGTGTTTCCTTCTAGGAGTTCTATGGTTTCAGGCCTTACATTTAACTCTATAATCCATTTCGAGTTTATTTTTATATATGGTGAAAGTAGTCCAGTTTGATTCTTTTGCATGTAGCTGTCCAGTTTTCCCAACACCATTTATTGAAAAGGCTGTCTTTTCCCCATTGTACATTCTTGCATCCTTTGCTATACATTAACTGACACTGTAAGTGTGATTTCTTCTTGAAATCCTGTTGCTCCATAATAATTCTACAGGCTTCCCTGATGGCTCAGCAGGTAAAGAATCTACCCACAATGCAGGAGACAGAGGAGACGTGGGTTAGATCCCTGGGTTGGGAAGATCCCCTGGAGGAGGAAATGGCAACCTACTCCAGTATTCTTGCCTGGAAAATTCCATGGACGGAGAAGCCTGGTGGGCTACAGTCCATGGGGTCGCAAAGAGTCAGACACTGCTGATCACATGGGACATGCACCATAATTCTACAAAACTTTTTTTCTCTCTCTGCTTCTTATAACCTTTACAACCTGCTTTTTATAAACCTATATAAACTATACCATAAATACTAATATTCATAAGCATTTGATCCTCTGGATAATTTCACTATTTAAATTCCTACCAATCAGCTAACGATTCCCAGAGCTATACCTGAGTCCCAGACCTCTCCTCTTGGGTTTGCATGGGGAGTTCAAGCTCAACACCTCCAAAAAAAAAAACTTGATTCTTTCCCCTACATCTGTTCTCCTTCCTGAGTTTCTTATGTCTAACTGCACTGCCCAGTAACCAAAGTCAGAAAACTGGCCATCAGCCTTGACAATCTCTTGACAGTCTGAATCCAATAACATACATTTATAGTAGAGCTAGCCATAAGATACTGCACTAGGATTCCCAAAGCTCATCTGAAAAAGCAACTCAACTGTGCAAGTACACATTACAGGAAGTGTGACTTTACAGCAATACATGAAAAACACTTTAAGCTCTTTTAGCTGACTTTTTTTTTTAATTTTTTTTTTTTTTTTAGCTGACTTTTAAATTCAACATGCATCAGTAGTTTGATGTGGCTGCTGGAAAAGGTAATACTTTGTTTAGCTGCAATCAACAGAAGAAAATCTAGAGTGAGGAACCGGTAAGTTCAATCTGCTCTTGATGCCACCCTTGAGTAATATTGCAGAGAAGTAGGAATTGCTGTGAAAGACAGCAGCCATCTCAATCACCATTCAAGAAGTGGAAGGAATGTTTTACAGGGCATTAAAGATCAAATAACCTTCAAGAGCCCTTTTCAATTTTATGTTCTATTAATGTGTTATATTTTAGATTTAAAATAATTACATCTAATGGAAATCCATTTACATTTTAGATTTTAAAAATAATCATCATATTTTTATTTTACTCAGAGGTATATTTGTGTGATTAAAGTTGCTACTGATAAGACTTTTTGAGTTTATTTTTTTCCTGATTTTGGATCCAAGGAAGGACCTTTCAGTGCATCATTGGGGGATTTCCTGGCTGTCCAGTGGTTGGGACTCTGCATTTCGCTGCAGTTAGGTCCCTGATTGGGGAACTAAGATCTCACAGGCCACGTGGTGTGGCCAAAAAAAGAAAATAAAAGCACTACTGAAAGGATGGCCACAACAGCACTGTGAGGGGTAGCAGTAGGAAGCCTGCAACCTGGAGTAAGTGGGGTCAGGTGCCTGGTCTTTGGTCTTTTGCCTCCTTCAATGTTCCTTCTCCTTACACTCTCCCTACACTTAACGTCTATTTTAAAGACAGCAATTTTTAAAATAATGGAAATGCCTCATATATGGTCTTATTGTACACACTTGTACTATTTCTACTACAGGTAGGGCAACTGTTTGACTGTAAAGGAAAGACTAAGTGTGAAATTATAAAATATGAGATGAGAAAAGTTGTGACTGGGTGTAGTTGGGACAGGGACATGAAAATAAAGGGAAGAATTTCAGTTTGAGTCAATGGATGAGAAGAAACTGTTGTAGGCCTCAAATTCTGTGACAGATTTTGGTCAAGTCATTTTCGATAAAAAGAATCGATCTAAAAAACTAATGACGTTGCCACACACAAAACAAATGGTCCACAAAACATTCTTCTTTCCTTCTGAAAGTTTTGTGATGCCGTGTTAATATTAAATGTAACTAGCCAATTGAGACAAACAGTTCTGAGACTGTTCTTCCACCACTGCTTAGGTATTGGGGATAATTTTCATTCAGCCTTCTGAGCTTTCTGGGATAAATCAAAAGACACTGGCATTTGACAAGTTTAAATGTGGGAATAGCAAGCAAGATTGGCTGGGACAGAAGGAGAGACACTAGACAGGGAGCCTCAACTGAAGGCTGCTATAGAAGAGGATGACGCCTGCCTTACCGAGGACATGGCTGTGGAAATGAAGATTGAGGGTCAGGGTAATCTCCCACTAAGGAGGCAATAGAAAGATGAAGTGAATTGTTATTTCAGACACTTGCTTCTAACACCTGACAGACTTGGACGTGAATGAGGCAACCTCCTGTAGACATGGTCTGGTCTCTTCTGTTTTCTCTTGCTACCCTGAATTCTTTCCATTTTATCCTTTGTGCTCACTTGAAGGCTTCTGGGAAAGGAGGAAGAAGTGACACCTTTATCCCCTTTTGCCAGTTTCAGTGGGGCAACCCTGTGTCGCCAGTCAGCCTGACCCCATTATTTCCAGCATATGGAGTGGCAAATAAACCAATCAGCCAATATAGGTCAGATTGTATTATGTCTTGCTTGGGGGTAAAACTGCATTGTCCCTGGTACCCAGGAGCCAAGGTCTGATAAATAGCTTCTATATACAGGGCAGGCCCATGAGGATGAAAAGAATTTGAAGGACAGGAAGTCCAAAGTAAATTTTGGCTTTGGAACATAGTAAACTTCGCTACTTTGTCACTCAATTTCTTATTTTGAGAATTAAAATTTTTTCTTCTTTCTTTAATTTTGTTATTTCACATAGAAAGGTGATTGATATACAGACAGAAAATCAACATCATGACACAATATATAAATAGCCTCATTGAAAGCCCAGTTATCACAAAGCAGCATCTAAAATGAATGAAGAAATTTGGAGGAAACACTTCCACTAGTATTTATACTTGAGAAAATTGTTTTTCTGTTGTTTCCAAAAAGATAAACAGGCTCTGTTTCACAGACAGGCAGACACCTCATTTGGGGCAGCACTTATTACATAGCCAACATAGCCACTGGGTCAGAACTCATTTTTAATGATGAGGTCTTTAAATAAAGTCGATGGCATCATTGACTCAATGGACATGAGTTTGAGCAAACTCCAGGAGATAGTGAAGGACAGGGAAGCCTGGTGTGCTGCAGTCCATGGGTTTGCAAAGAGTAGACACAACTAAGAGATTGAGCAACCACAAGTAAAGTTAAGCACTGATGTAGGAGATCAGTGTGAGTGACGGTTTTTCTTCTTCTTCCTCTTCTTCCTGTCTCCTCCTCCTCCTTCTCCACCTTCTTCTTTTTTTATCTTTGTGATTTCACAGTACCTCTTTGGCCAAGAAGGGAGGAATTTCTGTTCCCTGTCTTCTCTAGGATGTCTGGTATGGCCATAAAATACAATTTCCACTTTTGTGGGAGCAAAAACACTAAACAAGCATGTTTAGACTTTCATGGAATACCTCATCATAGGGTAAGGATTTATATGTAGAAAATAGTCCACAAACTTAATTGTACCCCTCAACAAGTCAAAAAGGGAGACAGTCAAAGACCACTGTTAAGCATAAGACAATGTAAACAGATATATTGTGAAAAGAATTCAGGTTGCTGAGATGGCAAATGTGACATCATCTCCTTTGGTTCTACCTTTGAGATAACTTTGTATGTTATCCCTCTTTTTAATTCATGTTGTTGTTCTAGTGTAGGCCACACATTATCTTAGGCAAGGAGCTTCAGGATAAAAGTGATACAAACCAACTCAAGCTAGTGTAAGAAAACTAAGGGACATCATTACATGGAACCAAAGTCAAGGATGTATCCCAGACTACTTACCTTCTCAGCTTTTTATTCGCTTCCCTATCCCAGTCCATGCATTCTATGCTTTTCTCAAACTCTATTACTTGTTATTTCCCTAACAGAAGACACAATGTCTGGCACATTTTAGGTGTTCAATAAATGCTTCTTGGCTAAATTAAAGAACCAAATAAAGTGTATAGGTATCCTGATACTTAGTCTAAAGCTTTTTTTTCTTTTTTTTGGCAGAGGGTATTATCCTGCTAGTTATACACAGAAAAGGAAAGATTTTATATATTTTTCCTGCCCTGTGTCCAGTTCACTGCTTCCTAATGAGCATGCTTCAAACCCCAAACAGTCCCCTACCTTTGGATCTTCAGTTCAAGGCTCAATCATCCGTGCTTATCACCTCCATTCAAACAACAGTGAAATATTAGCCTAGAAACAAGTAATTAAGAAGCTCATCTCTTTGATCAAATTGTATTATTATTAATATATATCATTTTCTATGCCTTCTGAGTTAGCATCTCTTGAAAGCTGCGCTTTTGGGACATAAATAAAATCATTCTGATTTTAACAAGTCCATGACTCAAATTGCCCCAGTCCATTTGTCAGTCTGCAAGGAAATCAAACCAGTCAATACTAAAGGAAATCAACCCTGAATATACTCACCGGAAGGACTGAGTCTGATGCTGAAGCTCCAGTACTTTGGCCACCTGATGCGAAGAGAAGAGTTGACTCATTGAAGAGACCCTGATGCTGGTAAAGATTAAGGGCAGGAGGAGAAGGAGGCAACAGAGGATGAGATGGTTGGATGGCATCACCCACTCAATGGGCATGAGTTTGAGCAAGCTCCGGGACATAGTGAAGGACAAGGAAGCCTGGCGTGCTTGCAGTCCGTGGGGTCGCAAAGAGTCAGACATGACTGAACAACAACAACAGCAATTTGTTAGCCTGAGAGACTATTGGTGATAGCTGTGTTCCGAATTTGAGTTCAGAAATTTCTGCACCTAGTAACCAACTTCTACATTTTCTTTTTAAACTTGCCACTAAGAAGACCTGTGAGAATGACTTCTTTCCTTCTAGTGTAGGAGTTTAATGATCTTGCAAATCATTAACTGATTACATATTATTAAACTTCTTCTACAGATTGAAAATGTAAAGTGGAAATTAGTTTTAAAAGTCATTTCTTTTTCTTTGCCTTCATAGCCCGTGACCATGACTAGCAATCATGAATGTGCATGGCACTGCAGGCTGCCCACTGCACTGCACTTGGCTCTGCCTCCTTTGCCTCCCTTCCCAACCATCTTCTCCTCCCTCCTTCCATTTTTAAACAACACCCTCACCTCCCCAATATCATTTCCTGTTGCCTTGCCTTTTCTCCTTGCAGCTCCTTCTCAATATGATGAATGGTGTTTGTGTCTGTGTGTGTTTGGATAAGTTGGGGAAGGACAGAAGTTCAGTTCAGTCACTCAGTCGTGTCCAACTCTTTGCGACCCCATGGACTGCAGCATGCCAGGACTCCCTGTCCATTACCAACTCCCAGAGTTTACTCAAACTCATGTCCATTGCATTGGTGATGCCATCCGACCAACTCATCCTCTGTTGTCCCCTTCTCTGAGGGAAAGCATTGATAAAAACAATGTCTTCAACCTACAGGAATTTTGTTTATTTTTATTTTTTTATTAAAGTACAGTTGATTTATAATGTATTTTTACTGAATAGCAAAGTGATTTAGTTATATATATATATATATATATATATTGTTTTTTTTAATATTCTTTTCCATTATGGTTTATCATAGGATATTGAATATAGTTTCCCGTGCTATGCAGTAGGACCTTGTTGTTGATCCATCCTATATTTAAAAGCTTACATTTGCTAACCCCAACCTCCCACTCCATCACTCTGCCAAACACCACTCCCCTTGGCAACCACCAGTCTGCTCTCTATGTCTGTGATTATGTTTGTGTTTTGTAGATAGGCTCATTTGTGTCATATTTGAGATTCCATGTATAAGTGATATCATTATGGCACTTGTCTTTCTCTTTCTGACTTACTTCACTTAGTATTAATGTGATAATCTCTAGCTGCATCCATGTTGCTGCAAATGGCATTATTTCATTCTTTTTATGGCAGATTAATACTCCAGTGTGTATATATATATACCACATCTTCTTTATCTATTCATCTGCATGAACATTTAAGTTTCTTCCATGTCTTGGCTATTGTGAGTAGTGCTGCTGTGAACATAGGGGTGCATATATCTTTTTGAATTATAATTTTGTCTGAATATATGCCCACGAGTGGGATTGCTGTATCACATCAACCTCTAGGAATTTGCAAGTTAAGACAGAACATATTTTTTCCTCATTCTTGCACACAAAGAAGATATAAAATTCAGCGTTATCAGAGCCATAAATAAGCTTAAAGAACATTTGAATTCTCACATGAGGCAACTGAGGCTCAGAGATGTCAAGTGACTTGTATTAGCCAGAGCTCAAGTAGGCCACATTTTTACATACAGAGGGCACAGTAAATACCTTATGCTAATGTGGTAAGTGCATCTTTAAGTCAAAGAACATTTTTGAGAATGAAGGTGAGATGAGTACATGATTAGAGACTGTGTAAATAGTTATGAGAGCTCCATTTTAAAGTTTGGGCTGGAACTTCCCTTGCAGTCCAATGGTTAAGACTCCAGACTGCCAATGTGGGGTAACCAGGTTTGATCCCTGGTCAGGGAACTAGATCCCACATGCCACAGCTAAGACCTGGCACAGCCAAATAAATAAATAAATAAATAAATAAAATGAAAAGTTCAGGTTGACTGTGTGGAGTACAGTGAAATTCTATTGTCTGTGCTCTGGTTAAAATGCCCATAGTTGCCCCACACTTGCTTTGATACTGTCATGAGTTCTGCACAAATGGCAGCCATCACACTTGGAATTTCCCAGAGAGGACCTTCAGCTTTGTGGAAGATGCTATGTGTATACAAACAATGAAGGGATAAATGTAGAATCAGGGTGATTCTACATCCTGTTTGGCCTAGGAGTGCCCGCATGTTTATGCTTGTTGTCTGAGCATCACATCTGGTTAGTGTGCTCTTTCACAGTCAACAATATCCTGACTTGGCCCCCCCAAATTATATGATCACTCTATTTATAAGCTGCAATGGAATGAGAAACAGAATCCTCAACTTAGTTTCAACTCCTCTAATGCTCTGGAACAGGTTGCACTTCTAATTAGTGTGCAAAGTGCCAAGAAACAATTTATTATTAGTTCTCATAATCATAATGCACTTTATGCATATATAATCCGTTTATTGGAGTCTCTCAGAGTGCTTTATTAAGGCTCACAGTTTGGTAACATTTGTGATATTGCTCCCAAATTACCAATGACATCTGTAGCAGAGAGGTTAAATGATGTGTACAAGGTCACACATCAGTTTAGATGGTAGCAAACCTGGAAACATTATGGGTATTATAATTACTTAACATTGTAATAGGCCTTTTCTTTGCAGAGCTATTTCTTACAATCCAATGAGCTGCGTCAGCTTTATTTTAAATGGGCTATATTTTTAAGACAGAACCAGATAAGAGAAGTCTAGCAAGTACTGGCAAATATACCCTGTAAAAACAACTGTGGACTTCATCTAGAGATTGTCATACTAAGTGAACTAAGACAGACAGAGAAAGACAAATATCATATGATATTGCTTATATGTGGAATCTAAAATGATGATAAAGTGAACTTATTTACAAAACAGAAATAGACTCACAGACTTAGAAAACAAACTTATAACTACCAAAGGGGAAAGGGTGGGGGCATAAATTAGGAGTCTGGGGTTAACATAAACACACTACTATATATAAAATAGATAACCAACAAGGTGCTACTGTATAGCACAGAGAACTATACTCAATATTTTACAATAACCTATAAGGGGAAAGAATATATGTGTATATGCATATAGAGCTGAATCACTTTGCTGTACACCTGAAGCTAATACAGCATTGTAAACCAGTTAAACCTCAATAAATAACTAAATAAAAATTAAAAAGCAAATAGTGTTAAAAGGGTTATAATAAAAAGAAAAATTTTTTTCAATTGTGGTCTTCAGAGTGAAACACAGTTTTGTTTGGTGAGGATGAAGACTTCTTCTGAGGAACTCACCAGACAACATGCTGCCTCCTACTCCACACATATGCTCACCCCGCTTTTCCTAGGTAAGTTAGAACATCAAGTGGAAGTAGGTTCAACTTCTTTCTTGCCCAGATATACTTTTACACATCCTAGTGCATTTTTATCTCTGGGACAAGTGTAACTCATCCTTAAAGACTCAGTCAGGGAAATTGTTCATTTAATGACCCCAGGCAGATCTGGGTGTCCCTACTTCATGCTTTCACAGCATGTTTTATTATACCTCTCTCTGTCATTATCCTCATCTCTACAGACTCCTTGAGGACAGGAGGGTATCTGCATCTCCAATGCTTTGTATAGTTTCAAGCACATAGTTCAGATCAGCTCAGTCACTCAGTCACGCCTGACTCTTTGCAACCCCATGGACTTCAGCACGCCAGGTCTCCCTGTCCATCACCAACTCCCAGAGCTTACTCAAACTCATGCCCATTGAGTTGGTGATGCCATCCAGCCATCTCATCTTCTGTCATTCCCTTCTCCTCATGCCTTCAATCTTTCCCAGCATCAGGGTGTTTTCCAATGAGTCAGCTCTTCCCATCAGGTGGCCAAAGTATTGGAGTTTCAGCTTCAACATCAGTCCTTCCAATGAATATTCAGGACTGATTTCCTTTAGGATGGACTGGTTGGATCTCCTTGCAGTCCAAGGGACTCTCAAGAGTCTTCTCCAACACCACAGTTCAAAAGCATCAGTTCTTCAGCCCTCAGCTTTCTTTATAGTCCAACTCTCACATCCATACATGACCACTGGAAAAACCAGAGCCTTGACCAGATGGATCTTTGCTGGCAAAGTAATGTCTCTGCTTTTTAATATGCTATCTAGATTGGTCATAACTTTCCTTCCAAGGAGTAAGCATTTTTTAATTTCATGGCTGCAGTCACCATCTGCAGTGATTTTGGAGCCCAGAAAAATAAATTCTGCCACTGTTTCCCCATCTATTTGCCATGAAGTGATGGGACTGGATGCCATGATCTTAGTTTTCTGAATGTTGAGCTTTAAGCCAACTTTTTCACTCTCCTCTTTCACTTTCATCAAGAGGCTCTTTGTTCTTCTTCACTTTCTGCCATAAAGGTGGTGTCATCTGCATATCCGAGGTTATTGATATTTCTCCCAGCAAACTTGATTCCAGCTTGTACTTCATCCAGCCCAGCATTTCTCATGATGTACTCTGCTATAAGTTAAATAAGCAGGGTGACAATATACAGCCTTGAAGTACTCCTTTCCCGATTTGGAGCCAGTCTGTGTTCCATGTCCAGTTCTAACTGTTGCTTCCTGACCTGCATACAGATTTCTCAAGAGGCGGTCAGGTCATCTGGTATTCCCATCTCTAAGAATTTTCCACAGTTTGTGGTGATCCACACAGTCAAAGGCTTTGGCATAGTCAATAAAGCAGAAATAGATGTTTTTCTGGAACTCTCTTGCCTTTTTGATAATCCAACTGATGTTTGCAATTTGATCTCTGGTTCCTTTGCCTTTTCTAAAACCAGCTTGAACATCTGGAATTTCATGGTTCATGTACTGTTGAAGCCTGGCTTGGAGAATTTTGAGCATTACTTTACTAGCGTGTGAGATGAGTGCAATTGTGCGGTAGTTTGAGCATTATTTGGCATTGCCTTTCTTTAAGATTGGAATGAAAACTGACCTTTTCCAGTCCTGTGGCCACTGCTGAGTTTTCCAAATTTGCTGTCATATTGAGTGCAGCACTTTCACAGCATCATCTTTTAGGATTTGAAAAAGCTCATCTGACACACAGCATATGCCCAATAAAGTTTTGTTGAATGAATTGAAAATACATTTTATATTGCAAATAAAATGTATTTCTTCATTAACTTCAGCCACTTGCATTGTATTTTTTATTTTTAATTGATACTATTGCAATATACTTATTTGTAAAAGCTTAGCATGTGCTTATTTGCCTTGAAGTTGTATATTTTGTATGCCATGTGAACATTGGATCATTTGCTTAGAAAAGAAATCTGATGAGTTTACCTGACCTCAAAGTTTGTCACACCCTTGGGCAAATTTTAAATCAGGCTACTTGTCTCAAAATGTTAGTAATTATTTTCCAAGGGATCACAAAAATTTTGTTTTTTCAAACCAAGATGAGATGAGAAATTTTGTCTCAATTCAAAATATCATTGTTTAGTTCTCAATTGAAGTTATTAAAAATAATTTCAACTTTAATCTGTAAAGACTTTTTCAAAGTAACTAAAACAAAGCTATTTACTATATGAGACTGGAAGTTAGGCATATTTAGAGTAAAATATTAGAAGTTAAACATTTCTGTGGTCTTCTTATCAGACCGGGACCAGGTGGACCAGAGTTGACAAAAAGAAAAAGACAGAGAAAGAAGGACGCGGGGGACCCAGGTCTCTAGTGGAGCAAGAGTGTTTTATTAGCAGAAATGCAGGCTTATATATCTTTGGTGAAATGATTACACGGGATGAAGTGCCGTTGATTGCAACAAAACATGGATGGTCTAATACATTCAAGGTCGCTGATGCTGAAAGAAATCACGGAAGGGAGTAATTGAAAGGAATCCAAGTAGATACCCTTTCTCATGATCTCAGTCCTGAGAGCTGCGTGCAGTTCTACTCGTTCCGGAATAGGAACTGATAAGGAACAGAGAATCCTTGAGAAATGGCACACAAAGGAAGAAAAGTGCAACATACTGGATTCCTTAAAGTTAAACGTACCCTGACAACTTCCCCTTTTTCATTATTTTTTGGAGGTGACTGTCGATATTTTAGTGAAAAAGGCCCTGACCAAATGAGTTTGTTTAGTTCGATTAATCTTAGTTGAAAGGCATCGGTATAGTACATATATAATCATTAGGACTATTATTAGTGTTACAGTTCCAGATCTAATACTATGCATAATACTTCACAACCATCTTCAAGGGTCCAGCTCAGATAGTTGATCAGCTACTTGTTCAGCTAAAGTTTCTAGATTATAGGAAGAAGGTAGATTTTGAGAGAAGGCTTCAAAGATTTCTTTTTGTAATAATTGTACATTTAAGGAAGCATCATCATGTAAGTCTTGTAAGTGAAATTTGATTTTTCCAATTGTAAGCAGTAGAGTTGAACCGAACAAGGGTAATATAAAACTGAGTAGAATTCCAATCACATTTTAGCAAAGTCTGTTTTTGTAAATCTATTAATTGATCTCTGACCTATTGGAGGGCCATTTTCATTTTCTGTATTTCATCTTGAATTTCTTCATTTATCTGAGCCTGAGTGGTCCACATAGTATGAGCATCTTTAGTTCAATTTTGGATAAAATTGTGTGTTTGAATTGAGGTTTGTAAGGCAATGATGGCAATAGCAGCAGTAGTATAAATGGCTATTAATCTCAAAATGCTAAAAATTAGCCATCCAATGAATCGTTTGGATCGTCGAAGTAATTTAGTAAGTAACCGGGAAGCAAGTCCGGCAATGGGACCTTCTTCCCAGGGTCATTGGAGATCTATTGGCAACCATAGGTTACGTCGAGATTGAAGAATCAGAAGGGATTCACTTTTTATAGACATGGAGGAGTTAAGACGGGTATACAATTTGCAGTTTATATAAGTTACAGAACGTAAAGTCTTATTAAATTGCAAGTTTCCTATAGTTACAACAAAAGGAAGGGGAACACAAGCTTGTATAAAATATGAATGATTATAATGAAAGAAATAATGACTAGAACCATGACTAGTCCCTGTGAAATATCCAGTCCAAGTTACAAGTTCTTTTGTGCTCGTGGCAAGCTTCCAAATGTCCCATTGTTCAGGCCCAATCAGTTTGTTGAGGACGATTCGAGGGCAAGGGGGTGTCATTCCATTATCATGCCAGCCAAGAAGTCCTTTGTCATGGTAATGTTCCATCATAATATTGGTAATCTTCCATGTTACTTGAGTAGTATAATCACATTTAGTGCCATTAAGATCATCTGAACAGTCCGATAACCACATACCATGGAGTACCCAATTGACAATGGTGTAATTGGCCACCAATATTAACTTTCCTGATTTGGCTTGACATCTGTCCCAATGAACAGGAATATATTTAAAGATTTTATAAATAAACCGTTTGCATAATGCTTTTTGTCCTTTCCCTAGAGTTTCAGTAGTGTTGACATGTTTCTTTTTTTTTTGTATGACATGTTTCTTATAAAAATAAAGGGCAGTAAATAATCCAAGTAATGTCCGAAAGTTCTTTTTTGAAGGCAGGACAAAAGCCCAGGTTTGTTGGCTAACATTCATTAATAATTCTGTTGGGCCCCTGTATAAAAGAAGGATTTCATAACCTAGAGAAATGTTAATTAGTTTCCCTTATTCCTCAGGGTGTGAGGGTCCCCCCAGGCTCCAAGGAGGAGGCATATGTATTGAGTCATTGGTAGATACGATTAGTCTTATGTCTGTCCATATTATAACCTGCAATAAAAGGGGGGTTAAGTATATAAGCCCAATAAGTGTCATTCATTAATTCAGCTTGAGCAGGGGAAGCAGAAGCAAGCAAAGCAAGCATAGTGACAAAAATATTTTCTGGATTCCGAGGCATTTCTTGTTGAGAAACCAGATTTTCAGCTTTGATTAGTGAGGGTTTTTATCTATCCCCAAGTAGGGAGATCATGAGGTAGATGACTTCGAGTGCAGCGTTTTTTGGAAATCTCTAAAGCCCCCATGGCTTGTATTGGAATTTCCTATTTCCAGGGATTTTGCCTTTTCCTCTCTATCTTGAATGGCCAGTGGTTTCCCGGGGGTAGGTCTTTCGAAGAGGGAGCCAACTGACTCCATAGGATCCATCTGGAGAAATATAAGCATACCTTTTTTTCCTGTAATATTAATTGTCTAGATTTCCATTGTTTAGTCAGCCCATCTTGATATCAAATGGGCAGAGGAGGAGAAGTGTCTTTCAGTTTTTTGAAATGTTTTTCTGTTTTTGTCAAAATATCTCTTTGCAATAAATTTAAAAAATGTAAAACAAAAAAGCTGTATTAACACTAGTTATAGGATTAAAGAACATACTACATTGGAATTTAGTAAAGTCTGCTCTGGATAAGGAAGATAGAAGTGTTCCTATGTATTCCCCCTTTTTAAATTTTTTTTATTTTTAGTTTTAGTGTGTGATGTGTTTGGTTGATTATATCTTGTGTTTGTGGATTATAAGGAATACCTGTAATATGTGTAAGAGAAAATGATTGTAAAAATTGTTTGAAATGCTTAGAAATATAGGTAGGGCTATTGTTTGTTTTTATAGAATCGGGAGTTTCCATTATAGCAAAATGAATTAATAGATGAGTTATAATGTGTTGTGCAGTTTCACCTCGAAGAGGTGTGGCCCAGATAAAAGAAGAGCTTGTGTCGATGTAGACATGTAAGAATGAAGATGGAGAGAGTTCAATGTAATGAGTTTTATCTATTTGTTATATTCATTATAATTGTTATATTTGTTAGGTTGTAATCCTTGAGGATTGGTATTTTGTGTAAAGGGTCGAAGGTGTAAGGGTTTACAAGTAGAGCATATAATTTATGTTGTTGAGTAGAATGTAATTTAGTATAAAAGATTTTATATTTTTTAAGTTACCAGAATAAGACTTTGGTGTTTTTAGTCCCATCGATATAGAAAACATCAGTTTGAGGTATAGGCTGTGAACTGATGATGTGGGAGATAATAAATTCAGTATTTTTGAAGAAATTCTAAAGTTTGTTAGAAGGATAATGAAATGAAATCTCTCCAAAATATTCCAAAAAGGCTATTTGGAAATCAGTAGAAGTTTGTAATGTGTTCTTGAATTAAGATTTACTAATAGGTATAAAAATTTTATGAGGATCAGAGCCAATTAATGTTGTAGTTCTATTTCTTTCATTGATAATGATTAGAGCGATTAAATCAAGACAGGGTGTAAGTGATCTTGTCCCTCTGAAATGGGTATAGATCCATTCTATTAGGTGTTTTAGTTGAGCAAGAAGGCCTGTGGGGGAATGGAGAGAAGGGAGTACAAATAATTCTAGAGGTAAATCAAGTAAGAAATTGTTGTTGTAATTTATTTTGTATTAAATAAAGTTTTTCTTGTGCTTCTTGGGATGATGAGTGAGGGTTATTTAAATTGGGATCTCCTTTCAAAGTAGTAAATAAATTAATCAGTTGATAATTAGTGATGCCTAAGGAAGACCCTAGAAGTCAGGTTAGATGAGTCAAATAAAAGTTTGAAAAGTTTGTGGAGGTAGGGGTTCAAAAAGTCCAGTAGGTATTTTAGAAGGGATTATTTGAGGGAAAAGATGGGGTTTGTCCCTGGTGTTTGTTGAAGGGGATCTGTGGAGTCCTTAGCTTGGAGTTTCTTGAAATAGGCCTTCCTTCAATATCATATTTAGATTGATATTTTTTGGCCTAATTGTATGCTTTTTAGGGTAATTTCCTTTTAAATAGGTTTAGTCTTCTTATGTAAAATATTTTTTATTTTCTTGTTAAAAGTAGTCGCCATTGTTTCAGTTAATATTTCTATTTTTTATGGTGATAAGCCTTCAAATAATCAATAATAGTCCTAGTCTCATGAATTGAAGCAATAGCTCTTTGACATTTCTAATTTTCTCAAGACATATATCTTGAGATAACTTTGGCACAAGATTAGCCGGGGAGAACAGGTTCCAGATAATGTCTCTGGGCGAGACATATTGTTGCTGCGTAATCAGGGTACAAGTCTGGAGATACAGGTTCCCAGGCGAGATTTGTTACCATTATAACCGTTAACATAGAGCCTAAGAAAAGCATCTCCATGAGTAAGACATCGTGTTGTGCAATCATTAGTTCTGGACTTAAAGAAAGGTCAGTTTTCTGGCAAGATGTATTACTTCATAAGGCTTAAGGAAAGCATGAGTGAGAATGTTTGTTTCTGCTTTATAGGGTCTTGTATTGTCTGTTTAAGTTTTAACTCTTTTATTTTTTCCTGCTTTTAGGAGAATGTGGTTGTTAGGGAAAGGGATGGAGAAATCATTTTGTAGCTTTTTCCTGTTGGAAAGGGGTATAGACCCTAACTTGATGAGGCAATATATTTTCCTTATCCTCATATTGAAGATCTCGGATCTAGGGGCCCCAAGCAACAGCCGGAAGAGCCTGTGGCAATCATAGGAGCTTGAATAATCATTTGTAACTTAAACGCCTCAAACCTCTTAGATAGAAAATTCATTATATAGTTATAGATATAAAAAAGCAAACAGCAAGAATAAGACGACTACAATTATTACAATCAAGATAGTTTTCCACCATTTGGAGATAAGCCTCTATTTGCTGACGTGAAATGATGAAGTAAAGTAGAAAAATGATGAGGCTTTTTTGCTTTTTGTCCTATAACCCCGCACTTACCTGACCTCGGTGGGTCTCAGTCATTCCATCCTTGAGCACCTTTTGTCCCTGTTCGGGCTCCACTTGTGGTCTTCTTATCAGACCGGGACCAGGTGGACCAGAGTTGACGAAAAGAAAAAGACAGAGAAAGAAGGACGCGGGGGACCCAGGTCTCTAGTGGAGCAAGAGTGTTTTATTAGCAGAAATGCAGGCTTATATATCTTTGGTGAAATTGATTACACAGGATGAAGTGCCGTTGATTGCAACAAAACATGGATGGTCTAATACATTCAAGGTCGCTGATGCTGAAAGAAATCACGGAAGGGAGTAATTGAAAGGAATCCAAGTAGATACCCTTTCTCATGATCTCAGTCCTGAGAGCTGCGTGCAGTTTTCTACTCGTTCCGGAATAGGAACTGATAAGGAACAGAGAATCCTTGAGAAATGGCACACAAAGGAAGAAAAGTGCAATATATTGGACTCCTTAAAGTTAAACGTGCCCTGACAGTTTCTAGTTTTCTCATAAAGTGACTGGATTGAAATTCTTTACATCAGCACCTTTTTAGACGTGAAATAATAAATACTCATTGGCTTTAGGTATTTTTAATATTTATATGTGCTTAGTCCACTTTGTGTTTATTTTCAAAACTAGATTGAAACTCAAATCTTTTGAAAGAAGGTCAGAATCAAAGTTATGGGGGTATTTACTATCTTCAGGGCCAGTAGCCTTTAAAACATTTATTTTACATCCTTTGTTAAGACTTTATTTTACCATAGGATATTGGTTGCTCTTGTATGGCTGTTCATCAGTCTTAATATAATGATGCTTACAATGTGGCAGTGTAAGTGTGCAACCACTCTGTGACACAAGCTAGAGTCTGATTCCATTATAGGGACTCACTCTAGCACACGTAATATGGTTCAGAATGCAACAGAATATTTCAGATCATAAAACAAAGACTTTAGGATGTGTGGGTGTGTGCTTCGTCGCTCATTTGTGTCCGACTCTTTGCAACTCCATTGGACTGTAAGAACCTCCAGGCTCCTCTGTCTGCATCGCCATAGTATTTGATTTGTGTTTTCACTGTCATTTGTTTCTAGAAATTTTTTTGAATTTCCCTTTTGATTTCCTTCGTAATCAGGTGGTTATTTAGAAATGTGTTATATTTAATCTCCATGTAATTTTGATTCTTCAGTTTTTTTTCTTGTAATGAGATATCTAAATCTCATAGTGTTATGGTCATTGTAAAATGCTTTGATATGGATTTGAATTTTCTTACTTTACTGAGGTTTAATTTGTGACCCACGATGTGGTCTATCCTGGAGAATGTTCCATGTGCACTTGAGAAGAATGTATTCTTCTGCATTTGGATGGAATGTCCTGAAGATATCAATGAGATCCATCTCATCTAATGTATCATTTAAGACTTGTGTTTTCCTTATTTAATTAGTCAGTTTTTATGAATCTATCCATTGGGTTAAATAGTGGGTGGTGTAAAGTCTCCTACTATTATTGTGTTACTGTCAATTTCTCCTTTTATGTCTGTTAGTGTTTGTCTTATGTATTGAGGTGCTCCTATGTTGGGTGCATAGATATTTACAATTGTTATGTCTTCCTCTTGGATTGATCCCATTGAATCATTATGTAGTGGGGGTGGGTTCCTTCTTTATCTGTTGCAATATATCGTTAATTTTAAGGTCTGATACTTCTTGATATGAGGATTGCTACTCCAGCTTTCTTTTGCTTCCCATTTGCATGGAATATATTTTTCCATCCTCTCACTTTCAGTCTATATGTGTCTTTAGGTCTGAAGTGGGTTTCTTGTAGACAGCATATACATGGGTCCAACTTTTTGTATCCATACAGCCAGTCTGTGTCTTTTGGTTGGAGCATTTAATCCATTTACATTTAAAGTAATTATTGATATATAGTTCTCTATTGCCATTTTCTTAATTGTTTGGGGTTGATTTTGTAGATCTCTTTTTCTTCTTTTGTATTTCTTGACTAATATACGTCTGTTTCACATTTGTTTTAAAGCTGGTTTGGTGGTACATGAAATTCTCTTAACTTATTGCCTTGTCTGGAGAGCACTTTATTATCTCCACAATTTTGAATAATTCCTTGCCGAGGTACAATATACATGGTTGTAATTTTTCCCTTTTGCAAACTTTATAACCTGCCATTTTCTTTCCTGCCTGCAGGGTTTCTGCATGAAAGATCAGCTGTTAAGCATATGGGTTTCCCAATGCATGTTACATTTTAGCTTCTCCTTGCTGCTTTCAATATACTTTCTTTGTGTTTAATTTTTGTTAAGTTTCGATTAGTAATGTGTCTTGCATGTATTCTCCTTGGGATTATATCCTAGGATTCATTTGCTTCTTGGATTTGATGTCTATTTTCCTTTCCCATGCTTGGGAATATTTTCAACTATAATCACTTCAAAAATTTTCATCATACCCTATATATTTCTATCTTCTTTTATCTGGGATCCTATAATTCAAATGTTGTACATTAGATATTGTCCCCAGAGGTCTGTGATGACTATCACTCAGTTTCTTTTCGTTACTTTAATTTTACTTTATTCTGCTCTTCTAAGAATTTACTTCCACCATATTAATCTTCCAGCTACACTGATTTGTTCTTCCCACTTCGGATATTCTGCCAATTTATTCCTTCCAGAGTATTATTAAATTTCAGTAAAAGTGGGTCATTTGTACTCCTCCTCGCATGTTTATTCTTTTAATTCTTCTAGGTCTGTTGTTATTTGATTCTTGGACATTTTCTCCATTTTGGTCCGTCAAGGTTTTTGATCATCTTTACTACCATTATTCTGAAATATTTTCGCAGTAGTTTGCCTATTCCTCTTCATTTATTTTGGACTTCTTGTGTTTCTAGTTATTTCTTCACTTGTTGAGTATTTCTCTGCCTTTTCATTATTTGTTTAAAACTTACTGGGTGCTTGAGGTCTCCTTTTCCCCAGGCTTTTAAGGTTGAATTCTTTACCTTCCTATTGTTTCTGCTTCCTAAGGATTGGTCCATAGTTTGAGTTAAACGCTTCTTATAGGGTGAATTTGTGGCTGAGTTTTTGTTTGTTGTTTTTTTTCCCCTCTGATGTGGCAAGGAGCTGAATGAGGGGTAATCCTATCTGCTGATGATTGGGTTTAATATTTTCATTATTTGTTTGTTGTTTTAGATTAGGGGTCCTGCACAGGGTGCAACAGATGGTTGGTGATGCTGGGTACTTGTATTCAAGTGGTTTCCTTTTGTGTGAGTTCTCACTAATTGATACTCCCTAGGTTAGTTCCTGGAAGCTAGGGTCTTGGACGCATACTCCCACTCCAAGAGGCTCAGACTTGATCTCTGGATCTGATTCCGGAGTTTCTTGTGATCTTCTAGCTTCAGTTTTTTCCCAGTCACATCATTCCTTGAATCCTCATAGGAGAAACTACCAAATGAAAGCCCAAAATAAATCTGTTCAAGGCCTCAGCACCCAATTCTCCTGCAACGTCACCTCTTCTATTTCTCCTCGGCTCCTTAGAAGTCCAAACCCCACTGCCTCCTCACAGACTCACTGAGGTGGAAGTTCACTGGTAGAGGACCTACACTACTCCTACCCCATACCATTCTTACTTACAGACCAGGACTCTCTGATAGGCGTGGAGGAGGAAAATAGATTCAAAGAGGGAGGGGAAAGTTTACTACCTTTCAAAAACAAAACCATACTACTTTTACGTAGAAAAAATTATAAAGATGCCAAGTCCTTTAGTCCCCTAAAATAATATGAAAATACCACCAGCCTTTATTGTCCACACTGTGTTGTTTACAGTATTCATCCTTTCTTTTCTTCCAAATTATTGTCCTGATTTTCATAAAGTGACTTCCCTGGTGGTTCTCAGATGGTAAAGCGACTGCCTGACAATGCAGGAGACCCAGGTTCGATCCCTGGGTTGGGAAGATCCCCTGGAGAAGGAAATGGCAACCCACTCCAGTATTCTTGCCTGGAAAATCCCAAGACAGGAGGAGCCTTGGTAGGCTACAGTCCACAGGGATCGCAAAGAGTCGGACATGACTGAGCGACTTCACTATCACTTTCAACTTCATTTAAGTATCAGCCCCCGCATATCCATTCATCACTTTATGGAGGAAGCTCAATATCTCTCCTTGACTTGAGTTTGGGACTAATGGCTGTGCCCTCAGTCCAACCCTGTGATTCTTTTTCCCCCAGATCAAGTAGCTGGCTCAGGGGATGGGGCAAGAGATCCCATCAAGCTAAGAGCTGTGAGAAGTGGTTTGCTCGGTGAACTAAAAAAGACTCTTCCTTGCTTATCTGATGAGACATCTTGAAACAATCCTTTTGTTTTCCAACAATAACGTGGATGAATAAGATCATAACTCAGACAGCTTTTGGCAGCTATGATTCATCCCATGTGGAAAGCCTACTTTAGAAATACAACCTGCACAGCAGATAGAAAGTATGAAACTGAGCTACATCCTTGATGAAAACTTAGGTGGAGTTACTGAGTCAAACCACCAGGAGGTGAGCCCCACCTGTGAACAATCCCCTGTAGAAAACTTACATCCTCTGTATTATTTACCCAGTTTTGCAATTGTTTTCTGATTTCTTTTACCCCCCTATTAATTGTAACCAAGCTCATTTAAACCTTTTTCAGTGTTATCCTAATTCTGGAAGGTTTAACTATTAGGTAATTTCAAATTTTTCTGCTAGAGCTTACTATAAATTATTTGACATCATCGCATTTATTTCCTTAATCTAGCTACATCTATTAGAGCTGTCTGTTTCAGTACAGTTTCCACTAACCTTATGAAAAGCTATTTAAGTTTAACTAATTAAAGTGAAATAAAATAAAAACAATCATTATCCTCGTTTGCACTATTACTTCCAGATAGCCACATGTGGATAGTGGCTACCATCTAGATTGGCACAGTACAGAAACACTTCCAGTCCTCAGAGAAAGTTTAAACTGGATAGTGCTATGAAAGAGAGAGAGAGAAAGAAGAGAATAGAAGAGAGCGTAGAAGATGAGGAAACTTTATTTCTAATATGACCCACACCAGTGAACTCACTGTATTCCCTCAGGAAAAGAAGCCCTTCTCTTTCTCAGGTCTTTTTATTTCCTGTACAACAGAGAGGTGAACAATGAGGGTTATGGGGGGAGATTCTTCTAGGTTCAGAGTAATGAAATTCTAAAGAGCATATTTTTTTGATTTTTAACTATTTGTAGTTTTTGTAATTCTTCAGGGTTCAGCTTGAATTCTACAATCAATCATATTAGATACTAGTACCCAAGGGCTGAAAATTCAGGACAGTTTCATTTTTTTCCTTAGCGCTAGCAAAAAAAAAAAAAGAAGTATCCAAAATAGATTCTATGTGTCAGGTAGGTAAAAGGGATTTAAAACAACATATGGTCCCACTTATCATTTTACTTAGGTATTAAAACAATAGACTCAAACAGAACAAGCAGTCATCCTTAATATTAACTTGCTATCTATCATACATGTGTACTACACCAAAATAACAAATAAAGGCCTTGGAATGAGGGCACACAATAAACTTGTTTCAGAAAAAACTTCATCGTATATCCCAGCTTGATAGTAGCCTCATATTTTATTTTTGATTCCATTGAATATTTGTTTTTATTTACACGTACCAACACTTGATCTCTACTATAGATGGTAGTATAGTGTATACATAATAATATATATATATATAAAATTAAAATATATATATATATAAACACAACACACGACACACACACAACATATATACTTGATTTCTGACAATAGAGTAGCTAAACAAGGTGCTAGTATCTCCTCTCATAGTGTTTACGGTAAAGAGATAAAGCAGATCTCATAACTAATTCCAGACACAGTTTTTATTTACAATGGTAATTAATGCTATAGAGAGAATAACTGTGAGGAGCAAAAATCAGAGGTGACAATTTGGTTGGGGCATCCAGAAGTACCACAGAGAGACTCTATCCCAACAAGGACTCAAGAGTGTAGAAGGAGCAGAGAGAGAATGTGATGTAAACGAACGAGCCTAGAGAAGTAGAACAGGTGCCACCTTAACCATAGCCCTGTCAACCATGGCCATGCATTAAGGGCTTATATTTTAAGCCCATGGGAAACTCACTGAAAGGTTTTCACAAGTTTAACTTGAGTGTCAATGATCAACATCATCTCAAACTCATTAACTCTGGATGCAGAGTGGGAACGAGATTCTTGGAGAAGGTTCACATTTGAAGCGCAAGTGGACTATTTAAAGGAAGGTATTATTATAATTACCAATGAAAATGGTGGTAATTTGGGGTGTATTAAAAGTTTTTGAACGGACAGGGAAAACAGGGAAAGTTTAAGACACAGAGTCCTGTGAAGATGCCATATTCTAGATCACAGTGGTTATTGGAGATAGCGACTATGAAATGCTGGCTAAAGATCTGAGCATTTTATAAACCCAAAAAAATCATGTTCATTTTGTTTTTATTATTATCATCAAAGCATCATTTTTCACACCACTATGTGCTTATAATATATATTCATATTCTCATAATAAAGAGACCACTTGCTCTTTAAAATTAGTATATTTTATCACTTTCATTAGTGCCATGACAGTAACTGTTTGTGGTATTCCAACTTTCTTCTTGTTCTAAAAAATGAGAATGAGAGATGAGATGTGGGAAGAACAAAAGAAACGACCTTATTTTTCTTTTTCCTGGCTGCCTGGAAGACAGACCAAGATAAGCAGTGAGGAATTATAATTGATAAGATAATTGAAGAGAAGGCTTCCTGGAGGTGAGAAATGAGACACGTACATGAAAGTTATCTATTCTTCTAGCCTAAGAGAAATCCTTACCTTCCATTTCTTTCCCTTTTCCTTACAAGTTTACGAAAATTCTGGCTTGTGTGTCCACATCCAAATTACCAAACTGAGAGTCACCATTTTAGTAATGAGCAATGAATCAGCCCTCAAGCACCTTAAGTCTTATTATGAGACATTTTTTTGGCTTTTTTGGTGGGTGTGTTTTGCTTGTTTTTTTACCTTATGTATGCAGAACATTTTATTTATGAAATAATATTCTCATCTTTCTTCACTTCTAACAGCTCTAGAAGCTTTGATCAAATTAGTACTTCCATCTGTCACTATGATGGTTTGGCGTTCACTTTCAAAGTACTCATAAGGCTATCTTACTTAGCTTTACGTGGGCTTGATCTTTATTCTGTCAATTTATTTTTATCGTTTCTGCAATCTTGCATGCCTAGAATTATGGTTTACTTAGAGCTTCAGTTTCTGAAAATCAAATACCAGTTTTGCATCAAAGTATGTTCAACCCTTATGAGAGGTGTGACATTAGTTCAAATCACTTAACTTCTTTGAAAATTTGTGTTTTTCACTGGATAAAATAGAGAGACTGTACTACAGACCTTATTAGCAAAATTTTGTGAGTATTAAATGAGACACAGCAAAGTGAATGCTTGACCAGGGGCTTGGACACATGAGAAAATATTCCTCTCTCTAGACAACATTTATTAATACAATAGTCATCATCCCATCATCATTATTAAAACATGTACATCAATCATCATAGATTATTGTAATATTATATAACTCATATTCTCTTGTACTTCTTTTGCTTTCTCTACATTTTTGGTCCTCAACTTAGCTTAAATAACATTTTAAAACAACACAAGGTCCAGACCACAGAAATATGACAAGTATATACATTTTATTTTAGGTCCCAAGTAAGACTAACAAAAGCTACGGATGTTGTATGTGTAATCTGATAGGCACATATAAGACACCAGGGGAGGCAGAAAAAATTTTAAGTGAGTATCCCAAGACAAAGTGTGATGATAACAAGAAATAATATCCAATTGGTGATACAGGCCAGGACAAAGATAGGGTAGCATTATTACTTAGCCAAGGGAAAGAGAGAATAATGTCTTCTCATAATCAGAGGACTGAAAACTGACATTGTCAGCCAATGATGTAATACCCCAGTGTCTACAGAAAAGACGAAACTGAGTTTCATGGTAAAGAAAGCATCTATATTAGAGATAATTAACAATGACTCCCTCTCATCCCAATACCTTCATTTCCCATTAGCCAATAGAAATGGAACAAAAGAAAAAATATATAGAGAAATCACAACCCAAAATTGTGTATTTCGGTAAAATACTTAGGAACTCCTTAAATGGCATACCCTCAACCACTTTACATATTGCAATATGGACAGAAAACTTGGCATCTTTCTCTAGTCCCATGTAATATATTTAAAATTCCTTTAAGTTTTTTTTTAATTTTAGAATATGCAAACAAAAATCTTGCATGTCTCAAATGTGTATTTTCCTGCACATTTGTGAAATCAAATTACCAAATTATTAAGTTGGATGTTCCTAAACTAAAGTGAAGATGCTTTTATGTTCTAATGCCAGAAATGCAAAAGTGAGTTTAAAATCAGGGAAATGAGGTGATTTTCGAGTGAGGTACTATCAGGCCTGGATCCAGGATTTTGCCCCTATCAAAGCCTTTTCCCCAATTAACTTAATAACACAAAGTGAATATGAATTTTTTTGATATTTTTAAAACTGGTTTTAAATCATTAGAAGAGACAAAAGGTGAAGTCACACTCCATAGATGCAGTTTCTCCCACCATTAAATTCCCTTTGGACATTCTCTGTTGCGCCCAGATCTTCTCTCCTGAGCCTCTAGAAAACCTCTGTACCTCTCTCACTCTCTGGTTATTTTCTGCCCACCCGGACTCCCCCACCATTTTTCCCCTCTAAGATTTCTGCCCTCTGGATACCTCTATCCTCCATTTCCTCCATTCCCCAGGCCTTTTCATTATGCAGGGCAATATCTGAACATTCTTGCTATGAAACAGTCTGATTTATCTTTCATCCCCAATTCTTTTCATGTGTCTTCTAGAGTAAATGTTGGGTTTTCCCATGGGGAAGAAGATCTAGTGAATATGATATCTCTCTTTTATTACATAAAGAGTGTTATACCAACACATGGATACTGTCTTTGAAAATTAAATATCTTTAGGATTTGGCCCCACTGAGTAGGTATCATGAAGTCCCTAGTAACAGTAAGGGCTGTAAACAGTGGTGCGTTTCGCCCTTTGCCTTTGAGTGCAATAACTTGCTTGTATAAACCCCCTGGGGGTGGGGGTTGAACCAGCCAGTGCCATGGGCCGTTAATGTTCAGTTTACTAACTCCTGGCTTATGAGAAACCTGAAGAGGGATACAGTCAGCAATAATCAATGCATATGGAATTACATCTGCTTACATGATCAAAAATCTCCACTGGAGTTTATCTATACCCTGGAGCTCTATGAAAACATGAACTGGGCCTAGAATGTAAATACTGCAATAGCATAGGGAAGTAAATGAAACAAAATTCAAGTAATACATGATTGCTATAGTGTTACAGTCTTTCATCAGTCAGGACAGACTAGGTTTTATATTGCAAGTAACAAATAACCCCCAATCTTAATTCTTAAAGAACAAAATATTTAATTACTATCAACATCTGTTGTGCGATGGGCAAGGAGAAGGTGAGGGCCTCTATGTATCTTAGCAGTCTCTCAAGGATCCAGAAAGATAGTCCCAGTTTCCAGGGGCAAAGATGATCTGAAAAGGTTGCTTCACATCCTTCAGCCTCAAAGAATACCATCAGTTTTTGGTTGACAACCAAGGGCTCATTGTCCAAAACATTATGGCCCACCCAACAAGAAAGTGATTCAGGAGATGAAGTCTCTATGATAGCCCAAGTTGAAAGGCTCAACTTCTTTGAAAGGCGAAAATAACTAATGCTTTGTGATAGGTGAGACAGGCCTTCCATGTGATCAACCCGTAGTCAATCATCTGTTAAAAAGCTATCAAATTTTCATCGGCAACAAGCTCCAAGGCCTCACTCCACCATGGTACAGTGGACATAAGAAACACGTACCAATGGTAGCTAGTCTAGGACAAACATGATTCCATCATAAGTAAATAACGAAGCCCCCTTAAGACTGGAAAAGGAAAGACCATTATTTCAATTCATATTATAACAAAAATCTTAACAACGCCTAAACTGGATTGCCATTGAACAACATCCATTAGTAATGGTCTTTCAAAGTTTATTAAATTGAATCATAGATAAGAAATGATTAGAACCTTAGTTTAAACCCTAAAATAAAAATATAACTGTACAGTTTTTAAAATGGTAGTCTTTGTTATCAAATGTGAAAAGAAAAAGGTAGCAGAGTCACATCCAACACTTTGTGACTCCCGTTGGAATTTCTCCAGCCAAAATACTGGAGTGGGTATCTCTTTCCCTTCATCAGGTATCTTCCCAACCTAGGAATCAAACCCAGGTCTTCCGCATGGCAGGCAGATTCTTTACCAGCTGAGCCACCAGGGAAGCCCTTATCCTTCTAAGTTTAATGCATTATCATAGCAAGGGATTCCAGGTGTGCGCTAGTGTGGAAGAAAACAACACACCTGCCAATGCAGGAAACATAAGAGATGTGGGTTGATCCCTGGGTTGGAAGAGTCCCTGGAGGAGGGCAAGGCAACCCATTCTAAAGCATTCTTGCCTAGATGAATTCCACCAAGAACAGAGGAGCCTTGATGGCTGCAGTCCATAAGCTTCCAAAGAGTCAACAATGCCACATTAGCATAGCAAAAACAAAACCAAAAACCAAGAGGTCAAGACTGCCATTCATATTTCTAATTCAAATGCTGGAATATACTCAGCATTTAAGTCTTGAAAGAATATACAATAATTTTTTTTGAAGACTTATTAATTGTAAAGAAAATAAGAAACTATCTGCTAATATGAAAGGTAGGTTTTTGTTTGTTTTTGTTTTTTTACTATGAAGTATTTAATCCTAGTGTTTAGAAGATGGCTGTTTGACCCAGATCACAGGGGTCTTGCCTATAATCACATAGCAGCTATAATACCTTGAGTAAGTTCTAATCTCCAATATTCAACCCTGTTTCCCCATTACATGAAATGAAGACAATAATAAAGATACTTTATCAATAGGGATTTGGAAAAAATGATAAAAATTACACCTTATAGAAACATTACTTTGGCATCAGCACATAGTAGGGTTTTAGATACCACTTCCACTGCTACTAGTGGGCTATCCCCCACCTGAGATTCAGCAATAAAGAATCTGCCTGCCAAGGCAGGAGATGCGGGTTTGATCCCGCATCAGGAAGATACCTCCAGAGAAGGAAAATGTCAAATCCATTCTTATATTCATACCTGGAAAACATCATGGACAGAAGGAAAATTAGGGTGTGAGCGCAATCCATAGTCGCAAAAGAGCAGAACATGACTTAGCAAAACCAAACAACAACAGCTATTGTAGTTTTATAATCACTTTTTGTCTTGAGATTGAATGGTGTGAGCTTACTATATACATTCACCAACTCAACAATAATGAAACCATAGCAAATGAAAATCCACAATCACAAACCTAGAAACATTGGCACTCGACTTATTTTCACTCTAAGATTTGTATTTAACTGTATACCTTACCTTGAAATTTGTTTAATGATGAGCTTATATAAACAGTTGTATAGGGTCCCAAGAGCTATTCTGTGCAGAGATCAGGGATAATACTGATGTTTTTTTGAAGGGTCCCCTCTCAGTGTCTCTCACTCATGTGAAAAAATGGAGAGAGAAGAGGATGGCTGCTGAAGACGCACTGTCAAACCTCAAAACTTTTCTTATAATGACTGATGAAAGCCCAGAGAGTACTCTGAGGCACATGAAGAGGTTGTTGAAGACAGAATATTATAACTAACCTTAATTTTGAAAATAAAACAAAAGAAAAGAAAGACTAGACAGTATGATGGTATGACAGTGGCACTCACATCAATGTTATTTTCCCCGTTTGTCCCAGAGCATCTACACACAGTAGGTACTTTATAAGTGGATAATTGATTGACTTATTCAAGTGAATCATAGTCAATGCAATCTGTATAAAGTGAAAACTAGGTCACTTTATTATACATCATTTATGAGTAAGGTACCGGATCCGTAATTTGTATTCTTCCAAAGAAAGAAAGTGTCAAAACCCTGGCAATGGTGAAACAAAATGTTGAACTTCTGAGTGGTTTTCCCTCTTCCCCACACCAGCATATTATTTTGAAGGAAATTATTTATAAAATGTTCTTTAGCATATTCTTTGTCAAAACCCACTCTTATGGTGCTGAGAATGTGAATATTGTCAAAGTATTTAAATCATGTTAAAAAAAAACCATAAGGTTTGTTTTAAGGCTTATTCCAATAAACATCTATACTGAAGTCTAGCAAGATCATGTTTCCCCACATTAATAGGTGCATGAAATAATGACAACTAATTGGTATAACACTCAACAACATCATTTGGGTTAAACTAACATGTAAAGAACAATAAGATGTGAGAAATGGCTTACATTTTTCACTTCCCATTTCTGTTAGAAATCTAACACCCATTAACACAAACAGTATTTTGCAAATGCATTTTTCTTTTGTTTCTCACTTCCTTCTTTCTTCTTTTGGAAATGAACAGTATCATTAAAATCTCTAACAGAAAGTAACTGGGCAATACAGTGATAAAGTGGCTGCTTGAGTTGTCAATAGATAGTGGGCCCAGGTATACACTTCACTGTAGCTGTAATAAGAGGGTAATGTCACTTTAATACATTGAAACTATACAGAGGAGGGTATAGAAAGAGACTATTGCTACTATTACAAGCGCCGATAGGCAGGCCCTGCTCCTACATTGCTGCCTTACTTCTGCCCTGAATGCTCTGGAGTGGGATGGTCCGTCATTCACTATAACTGATTCTCCACAGGAAACTGCACATTATCTCACCATCATTTCAAAAAGGTCACGTCTGGCAGAGTGTGACGCCAGGTAGATTTAAAGGTGAAAATGACAAGATTCCAGTCCTCAAACCATGGATCCCTTTTTCTGACAATACAGTCTGAATGAACCCAATGTACTTCTTTACTGAGGAAGTAGCTCGGAAGAGAATACATTTTTTTTTTAATCCTGATAAAAGAAGATTATTGGGAAGCTCCTTTTTTTTTTAAAAAAATCTAATCTCCAATTTGTGGCACAGAATGGATTTTTAAGAAAGTGTTTAGAGCATTCCAATGTCACACTAATAGAGTACTCTGGCTCTTGGCTGGATTTTTACAGGTAAGAAGACTCTTAAGTATTTAAGAATCAGCAAGCAGATTTTGAAATCTATTAGTCAGGTCTAGAGAACTGTGAAGGCTGAATGCATAATTTGGGGGGGAAACACCTATTAACATAGAGACACCCTTCTAAGAGAGATGAGCAAAGAGAGCTATTTGCAGGAGCCCTTGTAGAATAATGTGAGAATTAAAGAAGTTAAATGAAAAAATAAATCATAAAAAGAAAGGAAAATATTGCAAACATCAAAACCACAGCAAATCTTGAGTGCTAAGATCTATATGGGTGAAGTAAGAGAAAGCAGCATTGAAAAAACTGTTAAGTTTTTTTCCTGTTAAAGTTTTTCAAGTTTAATGATTCCTAGTACATTTTTAACTGTGAAATTCACAAACAGATCCCTTGCATGCCACCATCTGCTCTATTTTGTCCTTTCTATAATTTGCAGACACCCAGATACATTCAATTCAGAATCCAGAGGAGGGTGTTTGCTCTTATCGAGAGAATGCAATCTATGTGGTACATTGATGAGAGTTTTCGAAAGAAAATGAGGCCTAAAATCGTTGTACACAAAAGTAAACATTGGGCTGTGAAACTAATTATAAAGTGAATGTTCCTGTGAATCACAGACCAGGACATGAAAGGAATCAGCTGTTGAACATAATGTTTTTCTACTTTGCAACTTAATTACGGTTCGTCACCATTCTGTCTATTATCAATTTAACAACCCTTCTTAAAGACTAATCTCTCCTCCTAAACCTAAAACCCACAAATAATCTTGTATTATGTCCTGTATCCTTACGCGCACACACACAGGTATAAGTATATATTTTGCGTGCAGAACACACGCTTTTGATAAGAGTGCCAATTTCCAACAAAATAAACAGAAGGCCACACTGGAGAGATCACTAGAAGGTTTTAAATGTAGATTTAAATACTGAAGTATATATTTGGACTGTGGAAAGATGAAAAAAATAGAAAGAAACACTCCTGGGTCCAAAGCTCTAAGAGAAAAGCATACACTTAACAGATTCTTATCCAGCAAATGCATCCGTAACACTGCTGAGATAGGACGATCTTCAATTTGAATTAATTTGCAAATATGAAATGCAGCAAAAGGTTTTGTTTGAGAAAATGGACCAATCTGTAGCTCAGCTGGAGCTTTTGGTAACCTCCTAAAAGATTCTCATAGTTGCTGAGAAGGCACTTCACAGTTATCAGCGCTGAGAAAGGTGGATGTTCGTCCATAGATATATACACCACCTGGTATATGCAAATACATCAACACACAACAAATGCCACAATAACTTAGGAGCAAAGCAATATTGTACATTATGGTTTGGCTTTAGGAGAGTGATGCATAGATCTTAGATTTTGTATCTGAAACTCATTTTGGCTGAAGTACAATTCTCCTTCTGATTTTAAGATCCACCCCCAAAACACCATTCGTTCAGGAGATTACAACATGCCTCAGAGAAATGATTACTTAAGTTAAGAAGACAGCACTGGGAATAAAATTCATGACTGTAAAATTAGAAAACAAAAAAAAAAAAAGATCCACATTTTCCCTTCCCGGCTTATGTCAGACTTGCAATGAATTAGAATGAACAGGAGCATCCAGCTTTCAATGCCTGGAATAACAATAGCTTAAAGAAATCCTTGTGTAAAACAGGATGTTTAGTCAGTGGTAAAAGTGTTTCAAAAAAACTGCCTAACAGATTAGTCAAAAACTTTATTTCTGTATTTCATTATCCTACAGAGTTTGGGTTTTGCAGAATATCAAAAATGTAAATTAATGATCTCGTGGAGAGGAATCTCTCAACCCTTTCACAGCATAGCCATGACCTCTGCACGAGTCAATTAATTTTAGCTAGCAAAGTACAAAGGGACATGACGTCTGATTACCCCCCTTTTATCCTCAGTTGGGACTGGACAGATCTAGGGAGGCTACAAAGCCAGGGATAATTCATACCTTTCTAAAGTCTCTAAAAGAGAACATAAGAAAGGAAATAATTATCCCTGGCTTTGAGAGCCCTCTAGCTCTGACAGTCCCCACTGATGAACAAGGGGGTCTCAGACGCGATGTCCCATTGCTACTTTGCTAGCTAAAATTAAGACTCGCAGAGGCCATGGCATGAAATGGGCATGAGAGAAATCACTCTCCACTAGATCATAAATACATTTTTGAAATTCTGCAAAACCAAACCTTTAGGAAAACTGAAATACAGGAAATAAAGTATTGACTATCAGTTAGCATTTTGAAACACTATACCCTACTAAAACAACCTGTTTTACACAATATCTTTAAGCTATAGTTATTCCAGGCATTGAAAGGCTGATGCTCCTAGTACATTTCTAACATCATTGCCAAGTCTGACATAAGCCTGGAAGGAAAATAGTGGAATCTTTTTTTTTTTTTTTTTTCTAATTCTACAGTCATAATTTTTTTAATTCCATGCTGGCTTCTATACTAAGTAATCATTTCTCAGAGGCAGTTTGTAATCTCCCTGAAAGAACTGGTGTTTTGGGGTGGACTTAACAATCAGAAGGAATTGTCTTCACCAAAATGAGTTTTTCAGATACAAAATCAAAGATCTATGCATCCACTCCCTAAAGCGAACCGATAATGTACAATATTGGCTTTGAGCCTCCTAAGATAATGTAGGGCATTTGTTGAGTGTTGATGAAAATGAGTCATATACAGGTGGTGTATATATTTAAGGACGAACATCCACCTTTTCTCTAGGCGCTGAAACTTTGACAGTCCTTCTCAGCACCTATTAGAATCTTAGGAGGTCCAAAAGCTCACTTGCGCCTACATATGCCAATTTCTCAAACAACACCTTATGCAGCATTTCATAATTTGCCAAATTAATTCAAACTTGAAGCAATCGTCCTTACTCCAGCCATGAATACGGAAGCATTTTTCTGTTAATTAGAAAAAAAACAAAATAATCCAGTTAAGTGTATGCTTTTCTCTTAGACTTTTGACCCCAAGATTGTTTCTTTCTTTTTTTCATCTTTCCCACAGTCAAATCATATACTTCAAGTATTTAAAACTCAACATTTAAAACCTCCTAGTGACCTACCCCGTGTTGCTATCTTTATTTTGTGGAAATTGCACTCTTTCAAAAGCTGTGATGTTCACAAGCAAAATATATACATTATACCTTGGTGTGTGCGCGTATGTATACAGACATAAATACAATGCAAATTTGTGGGTTTTAGAAGAGACAAGGTCTTTAAGAAGGGTTTTAAAATTATATAGACAAATGGTGACAACCTAATAAAGTGCAAAGTAGAAAAACCTTAAGTTCAACAGCATGATGCCCTTTCCATGTCCCTGGTCTGTGATTCACATGGACCATTCACTTTATAATTAGTTTCACAGCCCCACTGTTTTACTTTTGTGTACAACAATTTAGCCTCATTGTCCTCAGAACTATCATTTACCAAAGATGCATTCTCTTCAGGAAAAGAGCAACACCCCTCCTAAGGATTCATGAAATGAATGTAGCTGGGTTTCTGCAAATTATAGAAAGACAAAAAAGGCAGAAGGTGGCATCAATGACTGTTTGGAATTCATATATAAAATGTACTAGGAATTTCATGCTAAAAACTTGAAAAAACTCTACCAATGAAAAAAACTTAACATTTTTCAATGACTGCTTTCTCTTCATCACCCATAAATAGGAAAAAAATTTTTTTTCTTAGCACTCAAGGGATTGCTGTGGTTTGATGTTTGCAATAATTTTCTCTTTTTATTGATTTATTTTTTCATTTAACTTTACTTTAATTCTCAACATTACTTCCAGGCTCCTGCAAATACTCTCTTTGCTCACTCTCTTAGCAATAGGGTGATCGCTATGTTATAATAGGTGTTTCCCCCCAAATTATGCATTCAGCCTTCACAGTTCCTCTGACCTACTAATAGATTTCAAATCTGCTTGCTGAATCTTAAATCCTTAAAGGAGACTTCTTACCTGATAAATCCAGCCAAGAGCCGATTACTCTATTAGTGTTCATTGGAAAGCTCTAACACTTTCTAAAATCCATCTGTGCCACAATTGGAGATTTTTTTAAAAAAGACCTTCCAATAATCCTTCTTTTATCAGCTTAAAAAAAAAATGTATTTCTCTTCCGATGCTACTTCCCCAGTAAAGAAGACATTGGTTTCATTCAGACTGTATTGTCAGTAAAAAGGAACCAAGGTTTGAGGACTGGAAACCTTGTCATATTCACCTTTAAATCATCTCCTGGTCGTCACCTCTGCCAGACTAGAACCTTTGAAATGATGGTTAATCATGTGCAGTATCCTGATGAGAAACAGTTTATAGTTAATGACGGACCATCCCCCACTCCAGAGCATACAGGCAGAGTAATGCGAGCAAAATGTTGGAGCAGGGCAGCTATACGGCGCTGTAAGTAGCAAAGTCCTCCTTTCAATAACATCCCTCCTCAGTAAAAGTATCACAGGTCTTAAAGTGACATTACACTCTATTACAGCTACAGTGAAATTGTAATACCTGCACACTAACTATGAACAACTCAAAGCAGCACTTTACAATGTATTGCCCATTACTTTACTGGTTAGAGATTTTAACTGATACTAGGTTTCATTTTACCAAAAGAAGTAAGAATGTAGGAGAAACAAAAGAAAAAGCATTCAGGCAAAATACAATAGTGAGTAATGGGTGTTGATTTCTAACAGCAAATGGGAAAGAGAAAAATGTAAAGCCAAATCATACCACTAATAATGTTCTATTAACCAGTAAGTTTAACCCAAAATATTGTTGAGTTTAATCAAATTTAAGTTCTGTCAATATTTCAGCAGCTAATGTGTTTTTGGGAACATGATCCTAGCAAGACTACAGTATAGATGTTTATAGGAATAAGCCTAAAACAACAACCCTTATGAGTTGTTTTTTTAACATGATTAAAACCTAGACAGATATCATTCACACACCAAATAGTGGGTATTTAGGACAAAGAAATATGCTCAAGACATTTCTATAAAAAATTTTCCTTCAAATAATATGCTGGGGTTGGGAAGAGGAACCCTCAAAGTTCAACATTTTGTTTTCCATTGCCAGGGGTTTAGACACTTTCTTCCATTGGAAATACAAATAACGAAGGTACCTACACATAAATGATGTATATAAAGTGACCTAGTTTTCACTTACAGATTGCATTGACAATGATTCCCGTTGAAAAAGTCAATCAAATATTCCACTTATACAAGTACCTACATGTGTGTTCGAAGCTCTGGGACAAAAGGGAAAATAACATTTATTGTGATTGCCACTGTCATACATCATACTGCCTAGTCTTTTCTTTCTATTGTTTTTTATTTCACAAATAAGGTAGTTATAATATTCTGGCTTCAACAACCTCTTCAAGTGCCTCAGAGTACTCCTGGGCTTTCACAACATAAAAAGAAAGTTTAGGAGGAGAAAATGTGGCAGTGCTCTTCAGAAGCATACTCTTACTCACTCCATTTACACAAAGTGAGACACTGATAGACCCATCAAACAAATCAGGCTCTATCATCCTACTGCACGAATAGCTACTATTGGGACCCAAACAACTGTTTTAATTAAAGCTCATCATTAAAACAAATTTCAAGGTAAACAGTAAATACAAATCTTAGAGTGAAAATAAGTCGAGATGCCAAAGTTCTATGGTGTGATTGTGTATTTCAATTCTATGGTTCCAATTATTGTTTTTGAGTGGTGAATGTATATAGTAAGCCTCCACACCAATCAATCTCAAACAAAAGTGATAAAACTACAACTACATTGTTTGTTTGATGCTAAGTCATGTCTGATCTTTTGCGAACCCATGGAATTGGCAGCTCACCAAATTCCACTGTCCATGATGTTTTCCAGGTAATGAATATAAAGAATGAGGATTGACATATTCATTCTCTGGAGGATCTACCAGATCATGAATCAACCCGCATCTCCTGCCTAGGCAGGCCCATTCTTTATTGCTGAATCACCAGGAAGCCCACAGTAGCAGTAGTGTAAGTTGTGATCTATAACCCTTACATATGTGCTGATGCCAAAGTAGTTTCATATAATGGTGTAATTAATCATTTTACCAATTCCCCATATAAAGTTATCATTATTTTGTCTTCATTTCATGAATGGGGAAACAAGGGTGAATATGGAGATTAAAAAACTTACTCAAGGTATATAGCTGCTAAGGAGATATAGCAAGGACCCAAGTGATTGGGTCAACAGCCCATCTCTAAACACTAGGAATTAAAACTACATAGTAAAAACCAAACAAACAAACAAAAACCTACCTTACACAATTAGCCCATGTATATTATTCTTATTTCTTTACATATAATATAGTACTTCTAAAATTATTGTATATACATTCAAGACTTACATGCTGAGTATCATTCCAGGCATTTGAATATAGAAATATGAAAGGCAGTCTTTACCTCATTGTTTATTTTGTTTTTGTTTTTTGCTATGCTAATGTGTGCATGTCTGACTCTTTTGGAGCTTATGGACTGCAGCCCATCAGGCTCCTCTGTTCTTGGGATTCTCTAGGCAAGAATACTAGAATGGGTCCCATGCCCTCCTCCAGTGACTCATTTTTTTACCTTCCCAACCCAGGGATCAAACCCACACTCTTATGTTTCCTGCATTGGCAGAGTGATCTTTACCACAAGCGCCACCTGTGGAAGCCCTTGCTATGATAATGCATTAAAATAAGAAGGAAAGGGCTTCCCTTGTGGCTCAGCTGGTAAAGAATCTGCCTGCTCAGCGGGAGACCTGGTTTGATTCCTGGTTGGGAAGATCCCCTGGAGAAGGGAAAGGCTACCCACTCCAGTATTTTTTGAGGCCTGGAGAATTCAGGAGTCCTAAGTCTTTGAAAATTTTCCTCTGGCCAAATATTTTCCTTGAGAATGTTAACGTTCTTCCACAGTATAAATCAGTTTGAGAATCACCATGTGCTTGAACAAAGTAAATAGTATGGCAATCAAAATACCAAAGTTTGTCCTTTGGTAGATGAACAGAAGAAATATTGTCCCGAAGTAAAGTAAGAGAGCCATGGTATGAGGATGTTAGACCTCGGAAATCATCTCATCTTGCAGACAAGGAAATTAAGGACAAGAAAGATGACATGACTCACTCAAGTCACAGAGTAAGTTCATTATTGAGCCATGAAGAGAACACATGCCCAGCCAAAGCTGTTTATCCTACTATATCACTTATTTTTAACACTCACTGTGTGTTTGAATTGCTTGTTGTTGTTCTCTTCATGGCTCAATAATGAACTTACTCTGTGACTTGAGTGAGTCATGTCATCTTTCTTGGAGAGCTCTTAAAAATGATGTCTGGGCCTAATTCCCAAAGACACTGATTCAAATTATCTGGAGTTAGAACAAGAAAGCTGTATTAAAATATTTTTTTAATTGACATGTAGTTGAATTACACTGTGTGTCAGTTTCTGCTGTACAGAAAAGTGACTCTGTTATACACACATATAGACATTTTTTATATTCTTTTCCATTAAGGTTTATCCCAGGACATTGAGTGTATTTCTCTGTGCTATACAGTAGGACCTTGTTGTCCATCCATTTATGATGTAATTGTTTGCATCTACCAACCCTAAACTCCCAGTATATCCCTCCCCTGCTCCTCCCACATTCTTGCTGGCAACAAGTCTCTTCTCTGTGTCTATGAGTCTGTTTCTGTACTGTAGATAGGTTTATTTCTGCCATATTTTAGATTCCACATATTTGTGATTCCACTTATAGCGGTATCATATGGTACTTGTCTTTCTCTTTCTGACTTACTTCACTTAGCATAATAATTCTTAGGTCTATCCATGTTGCTGCAAATGGCATTATTTCCTTCTTTTTTAAGGCTGACTAATATTCTACTGTATATACATACCACATTCTCTTTACCCATTCATCTGCTGATGGACTTTAAGGTTGTTTCCCTGCCTTGGTTATTGTGAATAGTGTTGCTGTGAACATTGAATTAGACCTTTCATCTTTTTTTGGATATATACTCAGGAGTGGGATTTCTGGATCATATGGTAATTCTATTTTTAGTTTTCTGAGGAACCTCAGCACTGTTTTCTATAGTGGCTGTACAACTAACATTCCCACCAACAGTGTAGGAGGGTTCCCTTTTCTTCACACCCTCTTCAGCATTTGTTATTCATAGACTTTTTGATGATGGCCATTCTGACTGGTGTGAGGTGATACCTCACTGTAGTTTTAAGAAATCTGTATTTTTTAAGCATGCACTGCCAGGATATTCTACCATTCAGCAAAGAGTAAGAACTACCAAACTATATCACAGTGTCTCTAAAATTATAAACGTAAATCACTGTTTTTGAGGCTGTGATGGAGATACTTGTTCTCCATAATGAGTCTAATGAGAACTTCTCTCTCTCTCTTTAAAATATTTATTTATTTTGGCTGAGCTGGGTCATAGTTGCAGCAAGCAGGATCTTTAGTTGTGGTGTGGGAGATCTTTTTAGTTGTAATGTGTAGGATCTAGTTCCCTGACCAGGAATCAAACCTGGGCCCCTTGCATTGAGAGCAGGGAGTCTAGCCACTGGACCACCAAGAAAGTCACAAGACCTTCTGTTGATTAAGTATGTTGGAAGAGTTATTACGCAAATGGTATTGGTATAAAAGAATGTTGGGGTTCTGTCCCAGACAATTAAGTGACCAACCTTCTGTTTAAGATGAAAGAAATTCTGGATTCATGAATCTCCATATTTTGAAGAAAATTCTTGGCTATTCTTTGTATCATCTGCTTCAAGGAGCCTGAACCTCCTTTTCTCCAGTCATGTTTAGATGCCACCCCTTGTCCTGTCAGAGCACTCTGTGTTTATATGTCTCATGGCAGTTACCATATTGTATGGAATTCAGTTTTTTGCCTGTTTCTCCCACTAGACTGTGAGAAACCTTAGAGAAGAATTGAATTGAGACTCCTAAAAACACAGTTACAATGAGTCTACCAAAATAAGAGATGTTGCTCACTCAGAATAGTTAAAGATGATAGGATAGCATGTCTGATGTCAAAAGCACAAAAGTGTGGATGCCTGTTCTATCCTCACAAGGAAAGGATAAGATAGATGCATATCATGTGTTTGTACTAGTAAGCTTACATATGTTGTCTCATTACTTGCTCACAATAACCTTCCAAAGTAGTTTATTTTCACTTCTAATTGATTCATAAGGAAATTGATGCTTAGAGAAAGCATCCCTGACTCAGAAGGGTTAACTGACTTGCCAACGTTGCCTAGGTAGTGCATGGAGGCACATTTCAAATTCAGGTTTTCCTGATTTTGCAACCCTTGCTTTTCTTATTATCCTTAAAATTTCACCTCTTATAAGGTTCATTTATAATTAATACTTCCCAGCATAAAATTCCAAGGAACTCATTTAAAATCTCCATTTTTGACCAACATTTTTGCCTGTTTCTTACAATGTTGAATTCTTAGGGCTTTATATCAATTGGCATATAGTAGGTGCTGAATAAATGCTTGTTGAAAGAGTAATGATGAGTAACTAATGCTTACTCTTAACCAATAGGTACATCTACTCTTACTAATGCTCAATCCTTTCTATCACATCCTCAAATATGTACAGATTTCTTACACATAGATTGCCACTAATGAGAGTTAGGTATTAAAGTAGTACTATGGAAGTTCCTTTAAAAGCTAAAAATAGGAAAGAATTTGGGGTGCTGTCCTAGCAATTCAACTACTGAGCATAGACTTGAGAAAACCATAAAAAGGAACAAAACTGGGTCATTCATAGCAATGTGAATAAACTTAGAGCCTGTCATACAGAGTGAAGTAAGTCATAAAGAGAAAAATAAATATCGTATGCTGCTGCTAAGTTGCTTCAGTCGTGTCCGACTCTGTGCGACCGCATAGACGGCAGACCACCAGGCTCTACCGTCCCTGGGATTCTCCAGGCAAGAACACTGGAGTGGGTTGCCATTTCCTTCTCCAGTGCATGAAAGTGAAAAGTGAAAGTAAAGTCACTCAGCCGTGTCCGACTCCCCAAGACCCCATGGCCTGCAGACTACCAGGATCCTGTATCCACGGGACTTTCCAGGCAAGAGTACTGGAGTGGGCTGCCATTGCCTATTAGTCTATATAGATGGAATCTAGAAAAATGGTACTGATGAATCTATTTCCAAGTAGGAATAGAGGTGCAGACATGGAGAGTGGATTTGTGGACACAGAATGAGAAGGTGAGGGTGGGACGAATTGGGAGGGTGGAACTGACATATACACTACCATGTGTGAAACAGATAGCTATTGGGAAACTGCTATATAGAACAGGGAGCTCAGCTTGGTGCTCTGTGATGACCTAGAGGGGTGGGATGGGGTGAAAGTGTGGGAGGCTCAAAAGGGAGGAGATATATGTATACATATAGCTGATTCACTTTTTTTTGTACAGCAGAAACTAACATAACATTGTAAAGCAAATGTACTCCAATTTAAAAATAACTAACCAAATAGAAAATCACATTCTATAAATAATATATTTGTTCTTCAGATATATCTAGTCTTAGACTCGGTTAAGAAACAGAGATGAGTTACTGAACTCTCAAATAATGCTTTGTTGAAACTAGAATTCTGATGCTTTACTGTGAGGAACACCAAAGAGATCTTGTCTCCCGAGTGTGAGCCATCCCGTCTAGAGTCCATGTTGCTCTGGTTCACCAATATGCTTAGACATTCCTCCACAGACAGACTAAAAGGTCAGAAGTGTATCAAAACCACCTGGCTGACCTCTCCAGGGCCAACTTCAGTATCTGGGTTAACTGCCATCTACCTCTCCCACCAGGCTTTTGTTCTGAATTAATAGTTTTGTCTTCCATGGGTGCTTGCTCAGTCATGTATTACTCTGTGACCCCATGGAATGGGGCCCATCATGCCTCTCTGTTTATGGAATTTTTCAGGCAAGAATACTGGAGTTTGTTGTCATTTCCTTCTCCAGGGCATCTTCCCGACCCAGGGATCGAACCTGCATCTCTTGCGTCTCCTGCATTGGCAGGCAGATTCTTTACCACTGCACCACCTAGGTCATTATAGTTATGTCTGCTCTGCTGCAAATTTATGACTCCCTTCTTGACTGTGCTGGCCACGTGTTGCAAAAGACCAAGAACATTTTTTACCCCAAAGAAGTGGCCCACCAAAAGCCAGTTAAGATATCAAGCATTGGTCAAGCAGACTGAAGTTCAGGGTTACTACTTATCTTTGAGAAGAAACTGAGTTATGAACTTTGTAGGAGAAGAGACATTGCCTTATTTATCATTCTAAGGAAACTTTGGACTTCCCAGGTGGCGCTAATGGTAAAGAACCTGCCTGCCAATGCAGGAGACATAAGAGACACAGGTTCGATCCCTGGGTCGGGAAGATCCCCTGGAGAAGAAAATGGCAACCCACTCCAGTATTGTTGCCTGGAGAATCTCATGGACAGAGGAGCCTGGCGGGCTATAGTCCATGGGATCAGAAAGAGTCGGACACGACTGAAGCGACTTAGCACACACAGCACACACAAGGAAACTTCTGTAACCCAGGGGATACAAAGAAGTCAGGAATCATCCTTGTATATCAGATTCTGAATTTGGATAGCAGCAGAGAGTTGAGGGTCAGTGCAAGAGCCGGCAGGTGACTGTAACAATTGTGATAGGATCGTGAGAACACAATTTAAAATTCTGACTACATTCCAAGCTCTACAAAATGCAAATGAAGTGAGGGACAAACTGCAATATGGAGCATTATTGGTATATGACCTGCCTCTGTCAATACTGGCTCAGAAGCGAAGATGATAGTGTGTATATGTATAACTGATTCACTTTACTGCACATCCGAAACTAACACAACATTGCAAATCAAGTATAGTCCAATAAAAATTGTTTTTTTTAAAAAAAGAAACTAAGAGGGAATGACCCTGCAGTTATTGTCAACTAGTAGACAAAACCATGAAGATGTGTTGAGGATAGAATCAAAAGAAATGAAGACAGGCACTGACTAAAGACACTATCTAGTGTAAACCTCAGAAAACTCACAGGTATAAGGGCTTTTCTCCTTGCCTATTGTCTTTTTGGGAAGCTAAGTCCAAAACATATTTTTATGTTCTTGATGAGGAGATGGGTGAGGAATGGCAAGATGGCAGTTTGATTTGGTATTTAAATGAAAGTTTCCACATCTTTTATTTCTTCCAAATAAATAGAAAAATAACCAAATATGTGTGGTTTAGGAATCACAACTTATCTAAGCTGCCTTAAATTTTTCTGAAATGAAACAGTAATAAACAAAAATATGATCGATCACAATCAAAATCTCTTGTAGGCAAGAAAAGGGTGAGAAGAAATTTAAAATATTCAACTTGCATATGGTAGATATGCTAAGGAAGACTTATACAAATGTTTTTCATCTGCAGATGGAAACACGTCTTTGGCAAATAAAGTTCTTTTAATTTTAAAAATAAACCATAAACTTGGGGGGGGTTTACTACAAAACTATATTGATAAAGAGAGTTCAGTACTAACATAAAGAGAAATATATAGATCAATGGAGCAAAACTGAAAGTTCAGAAATAAACCTATAGATTTATGGCCATTTGAATTTCAACAAGGGTACCAAAACATCTCAGTGGGAAAAGAAAATTCTGAGTGCTGTGACAACTGGATATCTGCACACAAAAGAATGAAGTTAGACACTTACCACACCATACACAAAAATTAAGCTAAAATGCATTTAAGACCTTAATATAAAGACCGAAACTGTAAAACTCTTAGAAGAAAACATAGATGTAAATCTTCATTAATAGGCATTAAGCAATGGTTTCTTAGATATGTCACCAAAATCAAAATCAACCAAAGGAAAAAAATAGATAATAAATGGAAATTTACAAAAATTTTAAACAATTGTATTTTAAAGAACACTCAATAAAGTGAAAATACAGCTCACAGAACAGGAGAAAACATTTGCAAATCATATATCGTAAGAATTTAGGGTTCAGAATGTGTAAAGACATCTTGGTGGTTTACTCTCTAAGTCGTCTCTGACTCTAGTGACTCCATAGACTGAAGCCTGACAGGCTCTTCTGTCCATGGGATTTCCCAGGTAAGAATACTGGAGTGGGTTGCCATTTCCTTCTTCAAAAGACATCTTACAGCTCAACAATAACAACAAATAATCCAATTAAAACATAAACAAAGGACTTAAATGGCTATTTCTCCAAAGATAATTTTCATTAAAAAAATTTATTTTATTTATTTATTTGCTGCAATGTGACATGTGGGATCTTATTTCCCAGAACAGGGATCAAACCAGGGGCCCCTGCATTGGAAGCATGGAGTCTTAAACGCTGGACTGCTAAGGAATTCCCCAAAGATGATTTTTAAATAATCAATAAACCCATGTAGGCTGCTAAACACCATTAGTGGCAAGGAACATGCAAATCAAAACTAAAATGGAATACCACTTTACATCCACCCACTAAGATGGCTAGAATCAAAAAGAGGGACAGCAACACTCATTCACCAAGATATGGAGAAATTGAAATCCTTATAAATTACTAAAGGGAATTTTACACGTGTAATTCCCTTAGAAAACAGTTTAGCAATTGCTGAAAAAGTTAAATACAGAGTTATCATATGGCCCAACAATTCCATTCTCAAGAGAATTAAAACCATATGTTCATATAAAGACTTTTACACAGGTCTCCGTCATAGTATGCAGATTCTTTACCATCTGAGCCACCAGGGAAGCAGCATTATTCTAAATAGTCAATAAAAATGGAAATGATTCAAATGTCCATCCACTGATGGACAAACAAAATGTGCTATATCCTTTCAATAGATTATTATTTTGCGAAGAATTTTGTATTTATTCATCTAAAACATTTGCAAGGTTTTCTTTTTACCCACCTGGTCCAGAGAAATATATGTATATATAAAACCAAGGGGGAAAAATTCAGCACTTATAGGAACTTAAATGAAAATGAAAAACTTTGTGTAAAAACTGGGAATGTTTTGTAATGAGCCACGGAAAAACCAAATTTGTTGAACCTTTTGGGTCCCAAGATCCCTTTTGTGTTCAAGTAGTTGAGTCTGGTAACATAACTTGCAGAAACAATCATTGGCTACTCAACATTCATTTAGAGGAAACTTTTTGTATATTTTTAGCTTTCTATCTCAAAGTGGAAATTTCAGTGCTACCTCAATCAGTTGGCTTTCCGAGATGTTCAGAAGTCTCAGAGATGAAAGCAGGACACAAGAAAGAGAAAGAAAAAAATAATTCTTAAAAATGCAAAAGTTCTCTAGTACTCTGAAGGCTGAACAGGGATGTGTGTGTGTGTGCACATACAGGCATACAAAAGCAAGGGAGTGGATGCTGAAGACATAAGTCTCAGAAAATGTGATTTAAAAAGATAACTTGGCAGAGCAGCATATAAATAATGTCAGAGGATGTGAAATATGCAGTTCTACCTTTCTGGAGGAAACTGTAATATTCTCAAAGAGGTTGACCGTTCAGTATCACAGAATAAAGGCACAAAACATCAGGAAGCTTCATAAATAACAAAAGCTCATAATTTTCTTTTCTTTTTTGCTTTTAATGGCTTAAATGAAGTATAATTAATACATAATAGACTGCAATATTTGTAAAGTGTTCAAAATGGTAGTTTTGCCGTATGTTCACACCTGTAATACCATTACCATAATCAAGACGTGACAAATCAAATCCAACATCCCCGGAAATTTCTTAGTGTCCCTTTGCAATCCCTCCTTCTCGTTCCTTCCAAGCCACACTATCCTACCTCCAAAACTCCCCCCACCTTCCCTGAGCAGCAGCTGCTCATTGGCATTTTGTCACAGCATGTTACTTTGTATTTTCTGGAGTTTTGCATTAATGAAATCTTACAGAGTCTACTCTTTCTTTTCTGGCTTCTTTTAATCACATTATCTTGAGATTCATATGTATTGTTTTGTGTTTTAATAATTCACTCTTTTTATTGCCTATACCACAATTTTTATTTATTTATTTCATCTGTTGATTGACATCTGAGTTGTTGTTTTCAGTCCTGAGTTGTTGCGAATAAAGCTGCTATAAACACTTATGTATAAGTCTTTGTGTGGGCATGTGCTTTCATTTGTTGATTAACTTCTGAAAACATACAAACTATTAATATGGCAATCAGGATTTATTTTGACTCAGAAACAGTATATTACCGATTTTTTTTTACTCCAAGATGAATTTCTTTCCCTTGAAGTTTTAAGTTATCTAAAATCCTTGCTACAAAATGACAAAACTACTGCTATTTGAATCAGTTCTGTGTAATAATCTGTCAAATCATCAATAGTACAATTATATTGTTGCTTGTAAATTACAATGCAATTTACAATTGCAAATTAATGCTTTTTATTTTAAAATATATTTTATGTTGATGGTAGGTATCACTGAATTGTCAGTGACCTTTCCCTTTACTTTTCATTTCCTTTTTTTTAACCCTGAGATGTATAAATTATAAAATAAGGCAAAGTTATTTGAAATTATTTTTGTATGGAATTACAAAAGACCCCAAATAGACAAAGCAATTTAGAGAAGGAACAAAGCTGGAGGCATCACACTTCCTAATTTCAAATTATATTTCAGACCTTCCATAATTTAGGGTAATATTAGTCTTACTCAATACTCAAGACACTTACAGAATTCTCAGAAAATAAAAGTTTTAATTATATTTAAATATGACATGGAATCAGTCCCTAAACCATATTTGTAAAAAACAAAATTTAGACCTAGAGTAAAAATTGATGATGAAACTGTACAATTTAATTACACTGAGTCTATGTATTAAAATGTCCATTAACAGCCTTTTAACTTCAGAAAGATTTGTGTTATGTTCAGTCAATGATTTAATGTCAAGTCAAAGATCTTATCCTTTATTTTGAGTTATAAAATTCTAGTTCTATTTTTTAAATGTATAATGTATTGGTATAATACGTTTAATATCATTGAGATAATCATATTCATATACTTCAATTTCATCAAACATGAAAGGAATATATAGCTATTGAACAAATTAAAAAATATAAAAATTATGTGAAGAAAATAAAATCAAGCATTATCCCACTACTCAGAGATAACCTGTTGATATTTTTAGTGTATACCCTTTTCAGATTTTCTATGCTTCTTATAGACTATTTTAAAAGAGAGCTCTTTCTCCACACAAAATTTTGCATCTTGTTTTTGTTTTCTTCTTAATATGATATTATTGAATTTTCTTCTTCTTATCGTATTCACACTTTGGCCCACTCTCATCCAGCTTTCCACCTTTCCAATGAAACTGATGTCTAAATGGACACATTTCTGTCTTCATCTTTCCTAACAACTCAAATGCCATTATCCTATATGGCAGCCACTAGCTACATTTGGCTATTAAATTAAAAGAAATTCAGTTCCTCAGTCACAGAAGCAATCTTTCAAGTGTTCAATAGCCAACTGTGGCTAGTGGCAACTGTGTCCTACAGCACAGATCTAGAATATTCTCATTACTATAGAAGCTTCACTTGGACACTGCTGTCTCAACAGCTTTTGACAAAGTTATCCAATCCTTCCTTTTCAAGAAAGTTTCCCCACCAGCTGCTATGAAAACCTACTCTCCTCTTACTTTAATATGGCCTGTTCTTGGTCTCCTTTACTGGATCCTCTTATTTTCTTTTTTTTCAAAAAAAATTATTTTATATTGGAGTATAGCCAATTAACAATGTTGTGGTAGTTTCAGGTGCACAGCAGAGAAACTCACTCATAAATATTGATCCTCTTCTCTTCATCACAAAAATGTTAGCATATCCTAGAGCTTAATTTAGAGACCTCTATTCCTTTCACCCTTACCTTAGGTTAGGTACACCCTTAGGTTAGATTAGGTACACCCTTACCTTAGGTGATCAGATCAAGCCATGGATTTAAATAACATTCCTAAACTGGCTACTCCCAAAATTATACCTCCAGCCATAATCTATAACTTTGAAATCCAGACATTTGTCTATTGTCTACTGAACATTTTTGTTTTCAATTTAATATGTTGAAAATTGTCTTATTTCCAATCCTCCAAAATTTATTCTTCCCTAAGTATTCCCTAGCTCAGGGAAAGGTATCACAATCTACCAAGTTAGTATAAAAATTAAAAGTCACTTTTTAGTAATGTTTTTCCTTCTACTCTCAAAGAACCCATCTCCTTTTCTTTATTTAATAATTTAATAAAGAAGAAATACTTAAGGCATGCTGAGAGAAAAAGTTTAATAATAAAGGGATGAGAAAAGCACAAAATGATAATACAATAAAGGCAAGTGTTGTGATGTTAATTCTAAAAAGAGTTAAATTGTAAACTGTGCCAAAAGCAGTATTTCATGTTCACAAAACATACACTCTTGATAGAAAATATGCTTCCGATTATATAAAGAAAACACAGGTGAATATACAAAGAGAAATAGCAGATGAATCAATCTTCAAGGGATGGATCTTTTCTCATAACTTATTTAACAGATCAAGGTAAACAAAAATGCATAACAGTTTTGTGAATTTGGATAATTCATTAGCTATCTTGTTCTGAACCATACAAAATTGTATCAAAAGTACATATTCTTTTTAAATATTAAATATCAATAGAAAGTAAAATATTATATTTAGAAAACTTTTGTGCTGACAGCAAAAATTATAAAATATCTCAGAATAACATTGGCAAATGAATGAAATCTCTGTAAATTACTTTGGTATTTAAAAGACAAGATCCTTAATAAATAAACAGATGTGCCACATTATTTGATAGGAGGATTTGACAAATAGGTTATAAATTTCATCTCTAAGTGCTAATTTAGTGGCTTAGTGGTATAGCTAAGATAATTTTGAAAATAGCAATGAAAGGAATTTGCACTGCCAGATTTGAAAATATTTATGTATTGTAAGACTAAAATAAATCAATGTACCACTGATAAGAGAATAAACAAAAACTGTTTATCTACATAATCTATGTCTTTATCTATGTGTATGAACTTTATATATCATAAAGGTGGCATTTCAAATCAGAAAATAATGATGGGGCAATTGGCTGCCAAGTTATTCCTAATCACAGAGGTCAAGTTTTAAAAATCTTATAGGATAAGACTAAGAGAATTGATTGCAGTTTAAAACATTTTTATATATCTAAAAAATCTCATGAATAATTAATCAAAACTCAAAGGCTAGTGAAACCTGGATAATATTTGCGACATATGACAGAATAAGGATAGATACCATTATTACGCAGAGTTCTAACAAATAAATGAGACAATTGCAAATATCCCAGTAGAAAAATGTTTGAAGGGCAAGAACATGAAATTTACAAAAGAAGGGATAGGAAAGGTAAACCTAAAAAAATAAATTCCATATAATTAAATAGTAATCAAATAAATTTGAACTAAAAATATTGTAATAATATTGCTTCTATAGCTTCTCTATCAAATTAAAACAAATTTCTTTATGGTTCAGTTCAGTTCAGTCGCTCAGTCGTGTCCAACTCTTTGCGACCCCATGAACTGCAGCACGCCAGGCCTCCCTGTCCATCACCAACTGCCAGAGCCTACCCACATTCATTTCCATTGAGTCGGTGATACCATCCAACCATCTCATCCTCTGTCGTCCCCTTCTCCTCCTGCCCTCAGTCTTTCCCAGCATCAGGGTCTTTTCAAATGAGTCAGCTCTTCGCATCAGGTGGCCAAAGTATTGGAGTTTCAGCTTCAACATCATTCTTTCCAATGAACACTCAGAACTAATTTCCTTTAGGATGGACTGGTTGGATCTCCTTGCAGCCCAAGGGACTCTCAAGAGTCTTCTCCAACACCACAGTTCAAAAGCATCAATTCTTTGGCGCTCAACTTTCTTTATAGTCCAACTCTCACATCCATACATGACTACTGGAAAAACCATAGCCTTGACTAAATGGAGTAATAGATTGTTAGTTAAAGATTTTGTTTTAGTTATTATCTTTTCAGGTGTCTGTATAAATATTTTCATGGGCAATTGAAAGAGGCTGCATCAGGATTTGCTAGCCAAAATCATGACCAACTGTTAACCTTTTCCTCCTGGCTGAAAACAGTGTTTTAATATTATGGAAGTAGATATCATGATGATATACTTGCTAGGCATCATAAATATCTTGGATAAAATGGAGTATAATTTTTAAACAACTTCATTGAGATATAATTCACATCTCATACAATCCACCCGTTTAAATTCTACAATTAAATGGTTTATAGCATATTCACAGAATGCACAACCATCACCATTCCAGAACATTTTCCAGAACATTTTCATCATTACGAGAAAGAAACCCTGTACCCATTAATAGTCACTCCCTGTTTATCCCCAACCCCCCATCCAAGTTCTGGGCAATCATTAATCTTTCTGTCTCTACAGATTTATCTCTTCTGGGCATTTCATATGAATTGAATCATACACTATAAAGTCTTTTATATCTGACTTCTTTCACTTAGCACAATATTTTCAAGGCTTGTCCTTATAGAAGCATGAATCATTATTTCATTCCTTTTTACTGCTGAATAACATTCCATTGTATGGATATAAAATATTTACCAGTTGGTGCACATTTAGGTAGTTTCTAACTTTTTATCTATTATGAATAACACTGCTATGAAAATGTATGTATTTTTAAGACATGTTTGCATTTCTCTTGGGCACATACCTATGAGTGGAATTGATGGGGCATGTGGTAACTTTGTTTTTAGCTTTTTGGGGAAATGCCAAACTGGTTTTCACAGTGACTTCACCAATTTACCTCCCCATTGAGGTGCAGGTTCAATCCCTTAGTCGGGAAGATCCCCTGGAGAAGGGCATGGCAACCCACTCCAGTATTCTTGCCTAGAGAATCTCATGGGCAGAGGATCTTGGGCTACAGTCCATGGGGTCACAAAGAGTCAGACGTGACTTAGTGACAAAGCACACGCAAGCACACGGCAATGTAGGAAGGTTGTTGTCATGTTTTGATTATAGCCATGGTAGTAGATGTAAAGTGGTGTCTCATTGTGGTTTTGATTTGCATTTCATTGATGACTAATGATGTCAAACACCATTTCATTTGTTTCTTGGCCTTTCATATATCTTCTCTGGAGAAATGTATTTTCATGTCAATAGATTTAATTTTTAAATCATACGCTATTTATTGTCTGCATCCATGGATGAGAAGGCATATGGAAAGTATTTGAAAAATAAAGTGCCTAGTGCATTACACCTTCCTGTTTTTACTGCATTCTTCAATTCTTTGTGTACTGACCAAACCTTATCAGAGATACCACGTGAGATCTGTAGAAAATGTCCTATTTTCCATCTTACATTCCTGATTACATGTTTGTCATTAAAATCTCTTCACTTAAATTATCTAACTAAAAGCAGGATCAGATTCCTTAATTTTAGAATTTTGAATAGAAAGTACATTAGATATTACTGTGAATTTAAATTACAAAGAAATCTTTAAAATGTTTGATTTATTAAATCAAATTCATTTTAACCCAGGAGGAAACTGGATCTATATGTAGCAGGATACTTTTTTCTTTGTTTTTAATGATCCACCGTCTTAAAGAAGATAGAGGAATTACTTGAGACAAACTGACAATTCAGTCTTAAATGTACTCTGTGTCTATTAGGAAAATACTTCTGCAGCTTTCTTATGTTGCCTACTTGTTCCTTCTCCCTCATTCTGTTCCTGCTAAGGCTAGAGCTCATCTTGATTGGGCCATGTGCTCTTACTACCCCCAAGTGGCTTCTAATTGACCTACAGCTGGACTCACTAGTAACAAGGAACTTAGTCACCTTAAGAAGCAACTCATTTAGTATTTGGACAGATGGCTCAGCAGTAAAGAATTCTCCTGCAATGCAGGAAATGCTGGTTCCACCCCTGGGTCAGGAAGATCTACTAGGAGTGGCAACCCACTCCAGTAGTCTTGCCTAGAGAATCCCATGGACAGAGGAGCCTGGTGGGCTACAGTCAGGAATAAGCACTCACTCAATCTGAAAGAGGATTATTTCCCTACTCCATTCCTTCTGATTTAGCAAAATAAAGTGAGGAGAGGTTGTTTGAGAGGACACTCCATTTTTATTTCAACTGCCTACAACAAAGCCTCCAGTGGAAGGGAAATTCTTCCTGCCCTTCCTTATGCTCTTGGTTCCACGGCCCATACTTTGTGCTGTGCTGTGCTGCCACTTCAATCACGTCTGACTCTTGGCAACCTTATGGATGCTGGCCCACCAGGCTCCTCTGTCCATGGGATTCTCCAGGCAAGAATACTGGAGCAGGCTGCCATGCCCTCCTCCAGGGGATCTTCCCAACCCAGGGATTGAACCTGCAGCTCCTGAAGCTCCTGCATTGCAGGCAGATTCTTTACCACTGGGCCACAGAGGAAGCCCCAGCTCATACTCTATCCATATTCAATTTCTGGTTCTTCTCAGGCCCATTCATTTGTTTCCTCAGTCCAGTCACTATCTCTGGGTAATAAGCCATCAGCCAGTAATAAAAATGCTTACTTAGAGAAGAGAGGCATTATTCCCATCATTATTTTTCCAAGCACCTTTCTAATATTTTTCTCTGTTATCCATTCTCTGCAATATAAACTTTTTCTCATAAATCAAATTAATTGTACATGCCTTCCTAGAAATCTCTCTGCTGACTACTGGTCTCAAATGTGTGTGTGTGCGTGCTCAGTCGTGTCTGACTCTTTGCAACCCCATGGACTGTAGCCCACCAGGCTCCTCTGTCCATTTTCCAGGCAAGAACACTGGAATGGGTTGCCACTTCCTTCTCCAGGGGTTCTTCCCAATCCAGGGATCAAACCCATGTCTCATGGGTCTCCTGCAATGGCAGGAGGATTCTTTCCCACTAGCACCACCTGGGAAGAAATCTGTTTGCTGGCTACTGGTTTCAAATAAGAAATTTAAAATAGAATTCTTTTTATGGTAAATATTAAAGGAGGTGGAGAGAAGTATCTGAAATCACTTTCTGGATTCTTTGTCTCATTTTATGTGGTTGGTGAGCAGAGAGTAGAAAATTCAGTGGTTCATTATTCAAACTTGTGTGGGTATGGATGTGGGTGTAACTGTCGATGCTCTTCTCAATTTGCATTAAGTGTAGAGCGCATGCACAAACACTTATCAACTTGGAGATTAATCTTTCTTTAGTAATAAAAAAAAAGTTTTAATCACAGCCTGGAGGATGGGGAATCTAGGGTCACAAAAATTATTTAAAACAAAAACTTAATTCATATAGAAGTTTGCGGCAGATAAAAGCTTCCCCTAGTGTGCTGTTATTCTAAGCCCTCCTTTCTGTTCTATACCATTACCTGAAGGTGGCGCCATTTCCACAAACTAATTTCTCAGGACTCAGGTAGGCACTCTCATCTTGCCAACAATACTGAAAAGGTCAAACCAATACAGAAAACCACTTTATATCACCGAAATATATTAAGCAAGAAAATTCAGATAACTTATGCTCATCTCAAAGATGACAACAAAAAGAGAAAATGAGAGAAAAATTTCATCATTTAGCTGCATTAAACAAACCTTTGTGCTGTGCTTAGTTGCTCACTCATGTCCAACTCTTTGCAATCCCATGAACTGCAGCCCGCCAGGCTCCTCTACCCATGGGGATTCTCCAGGCAAGAATAATGGAGTGGGTTGCTGTGCCCTCCTCCAGGGGATCTTCCCAACCCAGTGATCGAACCCAGGTCTCCCGTACTGCAGGTGAATTCTTTACCATCTGAGCCACTGGGGAAGCCCAATCAAACCTTTAAGAAGAATCAAAGAACAGAAAAATGAAAATGATTATGTTTTAAAGGCTAACTTTTCCGCTTTATCAAACAATAAACGAAAATGCTTCAAAACTTCTACATGCTAATAAGACCCCTGAACCAAAAGTAACTGCCAGGGCACAAAGCATGCTGTTTCAAAGAACAGCACCTAAAAGGGAGTTTTAAGAAGAAATTATCCTGTAATTACTCTTGCGGTCCCCTGCTTTAAATGACCCTCTTCAGTGGTTCCACATTTCCTGAAACAGTTCTGGGCAAAGAGTAACTTCTAGTATTTCTTTAGAAATGTCTTCAAAATGCCAAAGTAGCTCAATTTGTTCCTGGCTTTGTTGAAATTATGTATTGTATACACAGTGAAAAAAAATAAAAGTCAATCCAAACCTTACCTACTCTTGGAGCTAGCCCTGGATATAACATGTGTTTTGTCTACTCTGGCCCACACAGGAATAAAATGTCAGAGGCCAATTTTTAGGATGGAGAATAGATATTATAATGTGCAGCATAGACACAAACTTGAAAGGCCACCAAAATTGTTACTCAGAATGTCAAATGTTTGAGACCAACTTGTTTGGTCATAACAACACAAAATGGAATAAGAATCTTCTGTGGCATACTTCATATACCTTAGTCACAAATGATTCCTGTAAGAACATGCAGTTTCCAAATGCAGAATTCCAAACCCTGGTGGAAAATGGACTTCTGACTTCATGGGCCCATTCTGGTTTTGAAATGAAGGCTGAAGTAAATGTAGACTTGTCTTTATAATGGGGAAAAAAACTCTTTTTTTCCATTCCATTCCCTCTACTTATGATTATGTATTTAGAATACATAATTCCAAACCCTGGTGCAGAATTCCAAACCCTGGTGGAAAATGGACTTCTGACTTCATGGGCCCATTCTGGTTTTGAAATGAAGGCTGAAGTAAATGTAGACTTGTCTTTATAATGGGGAAAAAAACTCTTTTTTTCCATTCCATTCCCTCTACTTATGATTATGTATTTAGACCAAATTTGGCAAACTGTAGCCTGGGCAAAATCTGGCCTGCCACTTGTTTGTGCAAAGTTTTATTGGAATACAACTGTGCCATTCATTTCTGTATTCTCTATGGCTCTATATTTGCACCACAACCACATGGTTTAGTAGTTACAACAGAGATTGCTTGGCCTGCAAAACTGAAAATAATTCCCTCTAGATTAAAGTTTCACCAATCCCATACCAGATTGTGATATCCATGCCCCACCCCTCGAGAAGATAAGTTACATGGCAGCATGAACTATACATATATCTTATTCACTACTGTATTCCTTTCCCTTAGCACAGTGTCTGGTACATAACTGATGCTCAATAAATATTGGTTGAATGAATGAGGGAATAAATATTACCCTGAGAATATTCAGGTGTGTAGTCTTTTTCTCTATGCCCAGATACAAGAAAAACCATCATACCGCACTGCCCCTACATCTTCAGGCAGCTGTGTCATGAAGCCTGAATGAGAAGATTGGAAGGAAATCAAGGCTGGAGCAGTAACTGAAGCGATGGCTTAACATCTGAGTCACATTGTTGGCATAGTCCACTCATATACATCTCTCTTAGACTGTGTGGTTATGATAATGATGGTCATCATTTGTAAAGTACTTGGTATGTATCAGAGACTTTGTATGCATTGTATTATATAATATTTATAGCCCTGTAACATACTCACTATTATTATCATTCCCATTTTACAAATGAGCAACAAAGACTCAAAGCTTAAATAACTTGCTAAAGGGAGCAGAGATGTGGAAGCAGAATGGGAATCCAGGTAAGGTGATCCCAGAGCCTGGTATAGAAGAAGCAGAATACCTTGTTCAATAGAAGTGTGTTTTGTTTTGTTATGATGGTCAGAATAGTTGCAGGAATTCTCTGATTTGGTCACAGCTTTATAAAATGCTGTTCTGACCATAAATACCAACTTTCCCCCTTCCATCTTGGTGACAAAAAGCAAAGGAGTATCTCTGTACTAACTTCTCCAAGGGGTAAATACTGATGGAAGAGAAGATTTGGAAGAGGTGAAAATTAATAATGACAAATGCAAAAACAGTGACAAATGCTTTGAAGAACTGGGGCACCAGATTTGGTCATCTCTGCTAGAGCAGTTTCAATGGAAGGGTGAACCTTAATACCTAATAGTGGAAGGTTAAAAGGAAACAAATGTACCAAAACCAGACAAAGACATCACAAGAGGAAATAAAAAACTCTAAACCAATACCCCTTATTAATATAGACAAAAAATCTTTAAAGATTCTAGAAAAGCAAATTCTGCAATAGGCAAAAAAAGGAGTATGCACCACAACCAAGTAGGGACTATCACAGTAATGCAATAGTTGATTCAGCACACATAAATCAATCAGTGCCATTCACCATGTTAACGGATTGAGAACAATATTCTCAATAGATGCAGAAAAAAAATTTACCAAAGTCCAGCATCTTTTACCATAAAAACACTTAACATACTAGAAATAAAGGGGAGGTTCTTCAATCTGACAAAAAGCTTCTATGAAAAGTTTAAAGCTAACATCTCAATTAATGGTGAAAAATCAAAAGCTTAAGATCAAGTACAAAACAGGGATGCCCAGTCTTCCCACTTCTATTTCATATTATACTGCAAGTTCTAGACAGAGCATTAGGAAAGAAAAAGAAATAAAAGGCATCCAAAATGGAAACAAAGAATTAAAATTAAATTCATAGATGACATGACCTTATACTTCAAAAATCATAAGAAATAGCCCCCAAACTGTTAGAACTAACAAATTCAGCAAATTTTTAGACTACAAGGACAATATACACAAAAGATTGTACATCTATATACAATTGCACTGTTTTTTATACAATTATATTGTATTTCATTGCAGTTCCTATACAATGAACAATCTGAAAATCAAATTAAGAAAGTAATTTCATTTAAAATCAAAAAGTGTTAAATACTTAGGGATAAATTTAATCAAAGAGGTGTAAGACTTACACAATAGAAAGCTATGAGAACATTATTTAAATAAATCAAAGATGTATGTAAATATAAAGAGAGTCCACGTTCAAAGATGGAAAGACTAATATTGTTAAGATGATAATACTCTCAAAATTTATCTACAGATTCACAGCAAGTCCTATTGAAATCTCAGCTGCCCCTTTCTGTAGAAATAGATAAGCTGATACTAAAGCCATGTGGAAATAGGAATAGCCAAAACAACTGGGAAAAATAACCAGGTTTGATGGCTCACACTTCTCATTATCAAAATTTAAGCTCTTGTTGTCAAGATTGTTTCGTACGGACATAAGGATACCTCTCTCTCTCTCCTTCTTTCTCTCTCTCTCTTTCTCCATATATATGTACACTATTGAATTCTCAGGATAGATACCCAGTGTGGAATGATTGGGTCATATGGTAGTTTTATTCCAAGTTTTTAAAGAGATCTCCATACTGTTCTCCATAGCGGCTGTATCAATTTGTATTCCCACCAACAGTGCAAAAGGGTTCCCTTTTTTCCACACCCTCTCCAGCATTTATGTTTGTAGATTTTTTGATGATGGCCATTCTCATCAGTGTTGAATACTTATATACGGGATAAAAATGAAAGTATAGAGATGAACCTACATATTTATAGTCAACTGATTTTCAACAAGGATGCCAAGACAGTTCAATGAGGATTCAACAAATGATGCTGTGACAACTGGATATCCACCTGCAAAAGGATGACTTTGAAACCTTACTACACAATATACAAAATTTGATTCAAATTGTATCAAAGATCTAAATATGAGTTTAAACTATAAAACTCTTAAAAGAAAACATAGGCATATATCTTCATGACTTTGGATTTGGCAACTTATTTTTTTAGATATAATACTGAAAGCACAAACAACTAAAGAAAAAACTAGATAAGTTGGAATTCATTAAAATTTTGTGCTTCACTGTTTACAATAGCTAGAACATGGAAGCAACCTAGATGTCCATCAGCAGACTAATGGATAAGAAAGCTGTGGAACATATACACAATGGAATATTACTCAGCTATTAAAAAGAATGCATTTGAATCAGTTCTAATGAGGTGGATGAAACTGGAGCCTATTATTCAGAGTGAAGGAAGTCAGAAAGAAAAACACCAATACAGTATATTAACACATATATATGAAATTTAGAAAGATGGTAATGATGACCCTATATGTGAGACAGCAAAAGAGACACAGATGAAAAGAACAGACTTTTGGACTCTGTGGGAGAAGGTGAGGGTGGGATGACTTGAGAGAATAGCATTGAAACATGTATATTATCCTATGTGAAATAGTCGCCAGTCCAGGTTCGATGCATGAGGCAGGGTGCTCAGGAGTGGTGCACTGGGATGACCCTGAGAGATGGGATGGGGAGAGAGGTGGGAGGGAGAGTCTGGATGGGGAACACATGTACACCCATGGCTGATTCATGTCAATGTATGGCAAAAACCACCACAATATTGTAAAGTAAGAAGCCTCCAATTAAAGTTAAAAATAATTAATTAAGTAATTAATTAAAATTTTGTACTTCAAACGACACTGTTTTAAAAAGAGAAAGACAATCCATAGGATGGGGAAAAATATTTGTAAATCATATATCTGATCAAGATCTCAAACTCAGAGTATATGAGAAACTCTCACAATAATGAAAATGCAAGTAATATAATTTAAAAATGGGCATAGATACACACCTAGGAAACCAGAATTGAAAGAGACGCGTGTACCCCAATGGTCATCGCAGCACTGTTTACAATAGCCAGGACATGGAAGCAACCTAGATGTCCATCAGCAGACGAATGGATAAGGAAGCTGTGGTACATATACACAATGGAATATTACTCAGCCATTAAAAAGAATACATTTGAATCAGTTCTATTGAGATGGATGAAACTGGAGCCCATTATACAGAGTGAAGTGAGCCAGAAAGAAAAGCACCAATACAGTATACTAATGCATGTATATGGAATTTGAAAGATGGTAATGGTAACCCTATATGAGAGACAGAATAAGAGACACAGATGCAGAGAACAGTCCTGTGGACTCTGAGGGAGAAGGTGAGGGTGGGATGTTCTGGGACAATAACATTGAAACACGTATATTGTCATATGTGAAGCGGAACACCATTCCATGTTCTATGCATGGGACGGATGCTCAGGGATGGAGCGTTGGGATGACCCAGAGGGTTGGGATGGGGAGGGAGGTGGGAGGAGGGTTCGGGAAGGGGGAGCACATGTGAACCCATGGCTGATTCATGTCAGTGTATGGCAAAAACTACTACAATATTGTAAAGTAATTAGCCCCCAACTAAAATAAATAAATTTATTTTAAAAAAATGGGCATAGGATTTAAATAGATATTTCTCCAAAGCAGATATACTAATAACTAATAAGCACAAAAAAATGTGCTCAATTCATTAATCATCAAGGAAATGCTAATCAAAACTATAGTGGGATACACTTCACACCTACCAAGTATGTCTTTCAAAATGACAGGTAATAACAAACATTGACAAGGATGTGTAGAAACTGGAACTTTCATACATAACTGGTGCAGATGTAAAAATATGCAGATGCTTTGGAAAACAGTTTGGCTGTTCCTCAAATTTTAAACATAGTTACTATATGACACAGCAATTCCATTGCTAGTTATATACCCAAAAGAACTGGAAACATATGTCCACAAAGAAGCATGTACACAAATATTCATAGCATTATTCAAAATAGTCAAAATGTAGAAACAACCCCAATGTAATCAACTGATAAATGTATAGACAAAATATGGTATATCCATAAAATGGGATATTATTCAACCATAAAGAAGAATCACATACTGATTTGTGCTATAGCATGGATGAACTTTGAAAACATGCTAAATGAGAGAAACCAAATACAGAAGGCCACATATTGTGTGACGATATTTATATAAAATGTCCAGAATAGGGAATTAGTAATTGGCAGGCTTGGGAGGGGAGACTGGGAAGTGACTGTTAACAGGTATAGGGTTTCTTTTTGGGGTAATGGAAATATTCTGGGGTTGGACAGTGGTGATGGTTACGAATATACTGAAAACCATCTAAATGCTGAGTCTTATTCATATGTGGACTATACCCCAATTTTGATCATTCTGAGGCTAAAATATAGTAGAGAACCAGAGAAATTCCCAGATAGGAGATCAAGGTCAACCAAAAAGTTACAAAATGAGGAAGCTTAGGTATGTTTCAAAGTATGTTTGAAGATGTTAAGGAACCAGTGGAGAAACAGACCAAAAATGTTGGATGGAGGCAGAGAACACACTTCTAAATGCTTATCTTAAACTATAGCAGAGAATACTAGGAATGCATAGTGCATTTGGTTTCCTTTCCATACGACATTAGTAGCTTCTAAGCCCAAACAGAAAAGAGCCAAATGATCCAATTAATCTTTCCAAGTGCAATGTTTATGATACATGTGCATGACAGTTTTCTTAAATAACAAATGCACATGAGATTTAATGGTTGCTATTTTGTAATAGATATAAAATTGATAGCATCCAAATAAATGAAAATGAGAAGAATGAGTTGGACTGGGTTTATTAATTTTCCAATGTTGAAAGGGAAGGAAAAAGCCCATGTAAATATTGTATGTTGATGCCACATATGATAGAAGTAATACACTGTTATGTTTTCAGAATAGCAATTTTTCTTATGCCACTTCTCCTCAAAGTATAAATCAAACATAATCTGCTTGCACTGTAGTTTTTTTTCCCCCAAGAATATGATATTTTATTGATTTGTCTTAAATTTCAATGAGGGTGAAGAAAAGATCCTCTACAACAGAAAAGTGAATCCAGAGCTAGAAGCAGACCTTGCAAAACGACAGAGGAAAGCACAAATGTAACCTAAAACAATGCATTCTGGCCCATTTTTGTACAGTTCCAAAACTGTCTTTTCACATTAGTGACTTGCCAAGAACCAGATCTCAGAAATCTGCCCGAGTTATGTAGGAGAGGAAAGGTAATTTCTTCTTTCAGGTTCTTCTTCTAGGAGGCTGAAATATCCTTGTAATAGAAAGACAGATTAACGGGAGAAAAACAAACAGAAGCTTAGTACCATGTATGTCTCCTTTATACATGGGAGAGACCCAGGGAAACTGACTAACTCACAGAAATGGTCCAAACTACCATCTTCAAAACCATCTCCAGCTAAAGACAAAAGAAGATGTTGGTGGAGCAGGGATGCTAGTTCAGTTCAGTTCAGTTGCTCAGTCATGTCCGACTCTTTGCGACCCCATGGACTGCAGCACTCCAGGCCTCCCTGTCCATCACCAACTCCCAGAGCTTGCTCAGACTCTTGTCCATCAAGTCGGTGATGCCATCCAACCATCTCATCCTCTGTCGTCCCCTTTTCCTCCTGCTTTCAATCTTTTCCAGTATCAGGGTATTTTAAAATGAGTCAGCTCTTCACATCAGGTGGCCAAAGTATTGGAACTTGAGCTTCAGCATCAGTCCTTCCAGTGAATATTCAGGACTGATTTCCTTTAGGATTGACTGGTCTGATCTCCTTGCGGTCCAAGGGACTCTCAAGGGTGGTGTCATTTGCATATCTGAGGTTGTTAGTACTTTGAAATAACAGTGGCTAAATTATTAAAGCACATGGATGAAAAGGTAGAAAAAAGGAATAAAATATGAATACACAGAGAAATGGGACCTATGAAAAATTAGATGGACATCTTATAACTGAAAAGAATCTACTTAATAGCATACTATAATACATAGAGAGTAAACCTGAAAACAAACCAATATAAAGTATCTGAATAGAATTGTGGAATAAACAAAGGATGGGAGAAAAAAAGAACACAGGACAAGTAGAACATAATGAAATGTTTAAAATAAGTGTGACTGTACTATAAGTAGAAGACAGAGGAGTGATAAAGAAACAGCATTTGTAGAGATAATAGTAAAAAATTTTCCAAATGTTATAAAAGCCTCATCTCACAGATTAATAATACTCAGCAATATCCAAACAGGATTAATGCAAATAAAAAGTTAGTTTTATCATAATAAGCTGCTGAAAACTAGTGATGAAGGTAAAATCTTCAAAACCTCTGGGGAAAAAAAGGTATGTTACCATTAAAAGAAGAGCAAAAAATGGAGAGTTGACATTTTAACAGCAACAATGAAAGTCGAAAGCCAATACAATGACATCTTTAAAATGCAGACAGAAACACTTCTGACATAAAGTTCTAAACCTAGGAAAAGTATCCTCCAAAAATAAAAGAAAATAAGAGCATTATTGAATAAGCAAAAGATAAAAGAATTCATTGACAACAAGTTTATACTTAAATACTAAATGAAGTTCTCCAGACTGAGGAAAGAATCCCAGAAAGAAGGAAAGAAAAGAAAGAAGAAATAGAAGAGCACCTGAAAAGGTAAATGTGTAGTTAAACTCTTTTGACCCACTTTGGTATTATCAAGCCCAACTTAATCTCCAAGGGGGTCCTTAAGTATAAAGATCTAGAGTATAATAATAGGTTAGAAGTGAACTCTGCTTATTTAACTTATATGCAGACTATATCATGAGAAATGCTGGACTAGATGAAACATAAGCTGGAATCAAGATTGCCGGGAGAAATATCAATAACCTCAGATATGCAGATGACACCACACTCATGGCAGAAAGTGAAGAAGAACTAAAGAGCCTCTTGATGAAAGTGAAAGAGGAGAGTAAAAAAGTTGGCTTAAAACTCAACATTCAGAAAACTAAGATCATGGCATCTGGTCCCATCACTTCATGGCAAATAGATAGGGAAACAATGGAAACAGTGACAGACTTTATTTTGGGGGGCTCCAAAATCACTGCATATTGTGACTGCAGCCATGAAATTAAAAGACGCTTGCTCCTTGGAAGAAAAGCTATGACCAACTTAGACTGCATATTAAAAAGCAGAGACATTACTTTGCCAACAAAGTTCCATCTAGTCAAAGCTACGGTTTTTCCAGTAGTCATGCATGGATGTGAGAGTTGGACTATAGAGAAAACTGAGCACTGAAGAATTGTTTTTGAACTGTGGTGTTGGATAAAACTCTTGAGAGTCCCTTGGACAGCAAGGAGATCCAACCAGTCAAATCTAAAGGAAATCAGCCCTGAATATTCATTGGAAGAACTGATGCTGAAGCTGAAACTCCAAAACTTTGGCCCCCTGATGCGAAGAACTGACTCATTTGAGAAGACTCTGATGCTGGGAAAGATTGAAGGCAGCAGGAGAAGGGGACGACAGAAAATGAGATGGTTGGGTGGCATCACCGACTCAATGGACATGGGTTTGAGTAAGCTCTGGGAGTTGGTGATGGACTGGGAAGCCTGGCATACTGCAGCCTATGGCGTCACAAAGAGTCGGACATGACTGAGTGACTGAACTGAACTGAACTTTGAAACCATTTAGTCCAACTCACCTTATTGGGCAGATATGGTAAATAATTTCACAGATGAATTAGTGACCTAGTTTAATGATTCTGACCTTTAAGTTCTAAATGTTTTGAGCTCCAGGCCATTCACTAGCTTTTAGGCCTTTAAGGTCTCTGGGAAAAAATCTGTTATTATATACAACTTCTGGCTACTCTACAGTTCCTATGCTGCCCATGCCTGCTTAAAAATATAAGGATATTTCTGCACCAAGAAGCTTGAAGACACAGCCTCTAATGCTCTTGAACTGTATGGAATTTCAATCAATTTAATCTTTTGGATCTTGCATGATAGATCTTGTCTAAAGTAGTTTCCACATTTGTAAATGAATAGGTACTAATCCTAAAGTTGTGTTCTCAGACAAGTTGAGGATAAGTAGATATAACGTTTTTCTTTAAAAGTGTTCACATGTGGAGATTAAAGTGATATTCTTATATACTAGTTACAGCAGCTAGGAGGGTATTGAACTACCAAAAACACATCCTAGACAGCCTGCCCCTGTGAGTCCCTTAGGCTGATCAGTTAGTACCCAACATTTAGAATGTTTGATGCCATACATCATTGGACATAGACAAACTGTTTCTTTTTAATCTAGTGGTTTGAATAAAATAATATTTTGTAAAACAAATGCTTCATATTTGTTTTTATTTTGAATGGGGTAAGTTTCTATGAAAGACTGATTTAGACCAAATTTCACTTGTTAATAGAAGCTATTTAGTTTACTGTATGAACCACTTTACTGTTTTGAAACTAAGGAGTAGCCAATCAGCTTTTCTTTTTTTAAATTAATTCATTTATTTTAACTGGAGATATATATATATATATTTTTAAAACAAAAAAAGTGTATATTTTGCCATACATTGACATGACTCAGCCAGGGGTGTGAGTACATGTGCCTCCCCATTCTGAATCCCCCTTCCACCTCCCTCCTCACCCCATCCCTCTGGGCTGCCCCAGAGCACCTGCTTTGAGTGCCCTGCTTCATGCATCGAACTTGCACTGGTCATCTATTTTACATATGGTAATATACATGTTTCAATGCCAATAAGCTTTTCAGATGGGCATATCCTCTGTGACTTTGCTATCTCTAGTGCATGGAACCTCTATCCTTTGATAGGACTGATTATCATCTTGGAAAGGACACACAACCTGATATGTTACCTGCTGATATAACTGCCTACACTTTCCCTGGTATGTGAAGTAAGTGTTTAACAGCCAAGGATCCTCTCATTCTGGGAAAGGTCTTTTTCAATTGTTTCTTTTTGTGATCCAGACCATCATCATAATGGGGGGGATCATTTATTCCGTCATTCAATTACTTATTCTTACACTCTCTATTAAGAAAATGTTAACATAATATTAGACATAAAAAGGTCATTTACCTGAGAAATCCCATGGACAGAGGAGCCTGGCAGCCTATAGTCCCTGAGATCACACAGAATCAGACATGACTGAGCGACTAACACTGCCTAATATGGAAAAACTGGATTCAAATACTGGTTCTGCTTATTAGCTAGTAAGTAAGATTTGGGGCAAACAGCTTAAATACTATGAGATTGGATTTTTTGTTCTTGAAAATGGGAGCAGCTACTGTAAGAACAAAGAAACTATTGCCTAGTATTTACATACCTGGCAAGGTAGAGATTAAAAGAGTATTATAGACAAATTTTCAGTCTACGTTTCTGTGTATATCATAGCAGGACTATCTTCTTATCCTATAATTTGAATGAAATAAGAAAGAGCCATAGGATTGACAGAAACTGAACATCAATATTCATGATGTTTTTGCATGGAGACAGAGCATTTATGATATTTTCATAAGCTGTTATGTCTGGTTTATAATGAGTATCCCAGAATTAGCAAACGACTAGACTTTCAAGTCTCCAAAGAATCATTCAGCTCTATGCATCTGTCTGAATTTAAATAATGAAGCTCTGCATGCACAAAAAGGAATCTCAAGGAAAAGGGAGCTTTGAAAATAGTGTGCTTACATGGAAAGATTTCAAGAACGATTCTCTTGCTTGTTAAAATCCAGTGTTTGTAAATTCACACAGAGAAACATCTATGCCTTAAATGCTCAAAAAGTCCAGTGGAATGAAACCCCTTGTGACCTCTTGGTCCTGAAAAGAGGCAAAGGTAAAGGTAAGGTAATGCTTTTGGTTCTGATTTCTGGGGTGCTTCAATGAGATCTGCAAACATCAGATCTTTTAGAAATACTGGAGCTATATTTGAAGTCCAGTTGCATATTCTCTATATATGGGGGGTCAGAGAGAGGCATAAAAAATACAAGGGAATGCATACTGTATTCAGAATGAAAATAGTTTGGTTACTTTACTCCTGAAAGGATCTTGGTCTAAGGTAGTATCTAATCATAAAAGTAGTATTAAGTTGTAATCGGGGTCCTCTCTATGTGAGACTTTTTTACACCGATCTTTAGGAAATGGACAGTGTTTTCTTAAGAATGTTGAATATATATTGCCTTTTTCAACTTTTGCAGCTGCTGAATTCAAGGACACAGTCAGCCTACGGCAATTTAAAGTTACCCATAAGTACATGGGGAAAGGTTTATCCACAGTCAGAGCCAGAGAGCCCAATCTGAATGTTTAAGGTGAGTTCAGAGAAACTGAGTTTCTGTGGGTCAAGGAGCTTAGATTCAAGCAAGAAATCATAAGATAGACATTTCCCAGAGTTCTGTTCACCCTAGATAAATACTAACTAATAATAGAAGTCTTCATATCTGGCATTCAGAGCCATCTATTTTATCCAAAGAGTGTTACCACACACAAAATGTCATCTCCAAATCTTTATTGCATATGTTACAATATATGCAACATATACAACATATATACAATGTATGTTACAATTGCATATGTTTCAATATAATAAAAATCCAGGACAGTGAAATAATGTATATCTTTCTTCTACCTGTAGCAGAAACTATTTACTGTAGCCATAGATGAGGAATCTTTTCTTAGGTGCACATAACTACTCTCTCTTTTACCCTGAACACTTAGGCAACATGAATAAAATGGTCTAATGGTTGAGCGTATGTGTGTATTTGTGTGTGTGTGTGTGTGCGTGTATGAGAGAGAGAGAGAGAGAGATGTTCATAGCTTCATATTGTTTTATTATTACCATTATCATTGCTTCCTTTGCTAGATTATTCAAAGCCTTAAGATGTTGTATTGGCAGTCTTTGGGGAAGTGGCCTAAGGTCATACATGCCATTTCTAATCACTTTATTGTTTTCATATGCATGCTTAGCGCTGTTGTTTTTCCACTAGGCACTTTATTGTGAAAACTCCCCTTCTTCTCTTCATTGTAAGAGGATTCTTGGTTTTTCAGTCCGCTTATTTAGCTTAACAAACATTATTGAGCCTTTCAATTATCCAGCCACTTAGGCTTCAATGGTTAATAAGATACGCTTCCTATCCTCAAATAACTTCAAGTCAAACTGAAGAAACATGTACAGAGACATCTAACTAGAACACCAACACAAAGAAGCACAATCGCCTCAGCGCACTGAAAGCGCAAGATTAAACAGATAAGCAGATTACTTTATGCAGCAAATTATAACAAATATAAACATTTCTCTCAATACTTAACTGTTACCAATTATGGCTTAAGGCAACGCTGGTATTGTGAATACATTTTTTCTAGTATGCTTTTTTATATATTACTGTTACTTGAAATCAGATTCTTTGGGGAATGGTATAAGCCTTAGGACTCCAGGCTCATTATCTAACAGTTTCACTGGTGCTGACGTCTCTCAAGTTCTCTTCAATACATGCAGTAGTAGCCCATGTTCACTATTAGGGTTCATTCAGGGAGCTTGTAGAGGCCAGTCAATCCAGGCTGTTAGAAGTCAAATCAAATGAAGGTCATCAATTTTCTTGTTAACCTCCGGATTAGTTCAGTGGTCTTCAATATTAGCTATATAATAGAATCACCTCAGGCACTTAATTTTTTTTTTTTTACAGTATGCAAGCACTCTTGCATACTGTCCCTACCCCACAAATACACATACACACACATATGCTTCCCCACTGAGATTTTAATTTCACTGCTCTGGAGTGCTGCCTGCATCAGAATTCCTGAATGCTTCCCAGGTATTTCTAACACATACCCAAGATTAAAAGAGATTGTACTAATTCCTTACTATTTCCTCTGATTTGCATATATTTTTCTTCCTCCAAACAAGGTAGAATGAGAATAAATATTGAAGACCTGAAGGCCTCCAAGCTTATGCTCACAACACAAATATTCTTCACGATAAGTTTCTGGCAAATTATTGGCTTCCTTGCTTTCTAATTTTGTGCAGTTATAGAAAAACAAGTCAGCAATTTTTTACACTTCTGCCACCAAGACTGGAAGTCTATGCCCCTTCCCCTTTGATTTGGGTTGACATTATAAGCAGAATATAGTGGAAATGCTCAGTGTGACTTCTCAGGCTGTGGCAGACAGACCCATGAAGCTTATGCCTGGTTCTCTCTGAGTCGCCATACTAGAAGCCATGAGCCACCATATGAGAAGTCTAAGCATCCTAAAGCATCTGCCATTCTTTGAAACAGCCAGGCCTCCTGGAAAAATGACCTGCAACATTCTGGTGAATAGTTCTAATTTTCAAACCATTCCACTTAAGGTGAAAGATATGTAAATAAAGAAGTTTCTAGATGATTCTTCCTCTGCTTACTGAGTCATCCAAGCCTTTATATCGTCCCAAATAAAGTCCCTGATATAGAATAGAGACAAGCCATTTCTGCTATTCCCTGTTCAAATTTCTGACCTACAAAATTATGAAAAAATGCAGAATTCAGTACCTGGAAAGAAAATACTGTCAAACCAAAAACATGTGGCATTAGTTATGGGACCATGTGGTGTATAGAAACCGGAATGGTCTTGAGATTATTGGTAGAAATCTGATGGGCCTCAAGGAGACTGTCTACGTCGGACTAAAGAACAGTTAAGGAAAATGTAATTGAAAGCTGGATGAAATGAGATCCTTGATGTGTAGTGTCAAAATGTTTAGCCAAACTATCATGTATGGTTCTACAGAAAATAGAAAATACACCTACAAACTATTGGTCTGGCTAAGTATTTCCAGATAGGATGTCAACAGCATCAATTGTATTTTTCTTTTTAGGTGAGTATCATAAAATATGCTTATGTCCAAGTTTGAATTCAATCAGGCAGGAAGAGTTCCCTCTTATTTAGGAAAGGATCAGCCTTTTGTTCCAGCTAGGCCTTCAGTTGATTGGATGAAGCCGACACACATTACAGAGGGCAATTGATTTTATTCTGTCTATGAGTTTAAATGATGAAGTCATCCAAAAGCACCCCCATAGAAACACTTAGAAAAGTGTTTACCCAAATACCTGGATACCTTGTGACTCATTCAAGTTGATACATAAAATAACCATCACAGGGCTTCAGAGCAAAGATCAAGTCCAAGGTGCGATCAAGGAAACATTACCTGGTAAAGACAAACTAAGGGTGATACTGTGAAATATTCTTTTTTCATCTCAGAGATTTAAAGTAGCACCTCCTAGACTCTTTCAAACAGACAAAAGAGCTTAAAGGAGATGTAGTTGTAGATATCGTTGGAAAATACAAGCTGTCACATGTCTATAACTTTTCTCTTCAGCTTTATGATACTTTCCTGATCAATACCTCATTTTCCTACAGTGGCTTTCTATTGTACAGTTCTTAATCACTTGTCAATAAAGCAAATTGTTCTATTTTTTTAGAGAACATAAACTTTAGAAAATCTTGGCTTCATTTCCTAAAATGGTCAATATTTTCCAGAATAAAGCAGTATAAAATAGTAAAACTAATCTATGTTTAGTAAAACTAAACATCATTTTTGTTTTGACCTCTAACATATAAGTTAAAGAAAAAAGTGTTAAAAAAAATTAATGTTACAATACTTTGTTAATTATGACATGAACAGCATAAAAATTAAATGTGTAGACTATTTTTATGCAATTCAAGTTGTCAGTTTGAAATACACTGTTATAATTCTAAGCTGTATTATGAAAGCCTCATGGCAACCACAAAGCAAAAATATATAATAAACACACATATGGTAAAGAGAAAAGAATCAAAGCATACTGCTACAAAAATCATCAATTCACGGGAAATATAGCTAGAGAGAAAGAAAGGAATGAAAGAACTACAAAACCATCAGAAAGCTATTAATAAATGTGATAAGTCCTTACCAATCAAAAATCTCTCTAAATGTAAATGGTCTGAATTCTCCAATTAATAGGCATAGAGTTGCTGAGTGAATTATAAAACAAGACCCAACTATATCCTATCTACAAGAGACTCACTTAAGCTTTAAGGACATTCATAGACTGAAAGGGAGAAGATGGAAAAATACATTCTTTGCAAATTGGAAGCAAAAGAGAGCAGAGGTCATAATACTTAGATTAAACAAAGTATACTTTAGTCAGACACTGTAGCAAAAGACAGAAAAAATGTTATATAATGATAAAAAGTCAATTCATCAAGAAATTATAACAGGTATAAAGGTATACACACCCAATATCAGAACACATACATATATTAAACAACTTTTAACAAATCTTAAGGAAGAGATAGCAATACAGTTAATAGTAAAAGACTACTATGTTCCATTTACAACAATGCACAGATCATTCTTACAGAAAATCTATAGGAAAATAATATTGGACTTGAATGCTGCTTTAGACCAAATAACCCTAAAAGACCAATAAAGAACTTTTCATCCAACAGAAGCAGAATGCATATTTTTCTCAAGCACACACAAAATATTCGCCAATATATGTCATGTGTTATGTCACAAAAAAGTCTTAACAAATTTAAGAAGATTAAAATCATACTAGGTATCTTTTGAGCCACAATTTTATGAAACTAGAAAACAATAGTAGAAGGAAATCTGGAATGTTCACAAATATGTGGAAATTAAACAGCACACTTCTGAACAACCAATAGGGCAAAGAAGAAATCAAAAGGGAAATAAAAAGTACCCTGGGACAAAAAGAAAACGGAAAGAGGGCATACCAAAACCTATGAGATGCAGAAAAAGCAGTTCTAAGAAGTTTATACCAATAAATGTCTAAATTAAGAAAAAATTTTTTTCAAACAAACTAAACTTAAACCTAAAGGAACTAGAAAAAGAAGAGCAAACAAACCCAAAAGTGGCAGAAGAAAGGAAATAGTAAACAGTACAGCAGAAATGAATGAAATAGACTAGATAGACAATAGAAAAGATAAAAAAAAATAGTCTATTGAAAAGATAAACAAAGTTGCCAAACTAGTTGAAAACTAGACTTAAAAAAAGAGAATTCTAATAAAATTATAAATGAAAAAGGAGATATTACAATTGATACCACAGAAATACAAAGGATCATTAAAAAGACTACTATGAACTATTATATGCCAACAAACTAGATAACTCAGAAGAAGCATCTAACGTTCTAGAAATACACAACTTCCTAAGACTGAATCATGAAGTAACAAAAAATCTAAACAGACCAATATTGAGCGAGAAGATTGAATCACTAATCAAAAATCTCCCAGCAAACAAAAGCTCAGGACCAGATGGATTCAGTAGTAAATTCCACCAAATATTTAGAGAAGAATTAATACCAATCTTTCTCAAATTCTTCCAAAAAACTGAAAAAGAAGAATGCTTCCAACTTCATTTTATAAGGCCAGCATTATCCTTATATTGTAAGTAGACAAAGACACTAAAAGAAAAGAAAATTAGTGGCCAATATCCCTAATGAACATAATACAAAAATTCCTGGCAAAACACTAGCAAACTTAATTCAAGAGCATGTTAAAAGTATTATACACCATGATGAAGTAGGATTTATTTGTGGGGTACAAGGATGTTTCAACATACACAAATCAATAAATGAGATACACATGTTAATAGAATGAAGGATAAAAATCATATGATCATTTTAATACATTGCAGAAAAAACATTTGAGAAAATTTAACACCCTTTTATCATAAAAACTCTCAACAAAATAAGTATAGAAGGAATGTATCTCAAACAATAAATGCCATATACAACAAGCCCATAGCTAATATGATACACAACAGCGAAAAGTTAAAAGCCTTTCCTCTAAGATCAGGAACAAGACAAGGATGCCCACTCTTGCTAATCCTTTTTAACAAAGTACTGAAAGTCCTAGCCACAGAAATGTCAAGAAAATGAGAAAAAAGTTTACAAATTGAAAAGGAAGAAGTAAAATTATGTCTATTTTTAGAGGTCATGATCTTATACATAGAAAAACCTAAAGACTCCACCAAAAAAAAAAAACTGTTAGAAGTAATAAATGAATTCAGTAAAGTTGCAGGATACAAAATCAACATACAAAAATCAGCTGCATTTCTATCCACAAACAACAAATGCAATGGAATGCTGTGAGAGATCATGGAAGAATTATTTATATCCTGTGGAGAACAAAAAAAATTTCTTGGGGGAGATGCAATCTCAACTCAATCATAAAAGATGAGTACATTTATCTAAAAGTGGATAAACAATACAATATTTCAAACATATGAGCTCACAGAAGCGAAGACCTAGCCTAAAAGAGACATGCGCTCAGAACAGAGCTCGTTCATATTTAAGGTTGTTACTGTATATATATATATATATGTATATATATATGTATATATATATATATATATATATATGTTTTTTTATTATGAGGTGTTAGCTCAGTAATTATGAAGGCTGAGAAGTCCCACAATCTGCTATCTGTAAGCTGGAGACCCAGCAAAGCTGGTAGAATAATTCTGTCCAAGTCCAAATGTCTGAGAACCGGGAGACCTGATGGTATAAATCCCAGTAGAGGATAAGGAAATATGGGATGAGGTGTCCCACTGCAAGCAGTAAGAAAAAACAGCCGGGGTAGGGGGGGCAGAAATAGATTCTACTTTCTTCCATCTTTTTTTCTGTTCAGGTCTTCAGTGGATTGGATGATGTCTACTCCTGGGAGAGCAATCTACTTATTGAGCCCACTAATTCAAATGCTAATCTCATCAGGAAATACCCTCACAGACACGCCCAGAAATATGTTTAATCTGGACACCCTGTGACCAGTCAAGGTGACACATAAAATTAATCATCACAATGTTTAATTCAGTAAGTAAGCAAAGCAACATTTATTCGGTACCTGCTGTGTTTCAGGCAAAGTGACCTACATTTTTCTAGAAGGTCACATGTAGTAAAAGATGCAGCATTCAAATAACTGTAGTATTCTGACCAAATCTATAGTACCTATTATATTGATAGGTACAAAGTACTATTAGAATCCATTCAATAAAGCATCAATTCAAAAGAAAGCATTAATTCTTAGTTGGAGTTGTTGAGAAATAGACCATATAAGAAAGTTGACAAGTGAATTGAAACTTGATAAGTAGCACTTTAGACTTGCCTGGTGACTCAAACGGTCAAGAATCTGCATACAATGTAGGAAACCCCCGTTCGATCCCTGGGTCAGAAAGATCCCCTGGAGAAGGAAACAGTAACCCACTCCAGTATTCTTGCCTGGAGAATCCCACGGACAGAGGAGCCTGCCAGGGGGCTCCATGTGATCCATGGGGTCCTAGAGTCAGAAACGACTGAGCAACTAACACTGACTGACTGAAGTAGCACTTTGCCAGAAAAAACAAGAAGTGGGTAGGAAAAGCATTACAAGAGGAGTATAAATATGGTCAAGAATAAATACAAATAGGCTTGAGTTTGGGAGCAATGGATGCCATCTAAACTAGCTAGATATATGAGAGGAAATATAGGTGGTCCAGTGGCTGGTGGTCCAGTGGTCCAGTGGACCTGGTGGTCCAGTGGATAAGACTCTGTGTTCCCAATGCAGGGGGCCTTGGTCAGGGAACTAGAGCCTACACGCTTCAACTAAGATGTGGCACAGCCAAATTAATTATTTTTTTAAAAAAGAAAGAAAAGGTGAAGCAATTTTGTGGAGGACTCTGAATTTAGACTTGATTGGCAAAGGAAAAACGATGATGTGTTTTAAGCAAGTGAGTGACATTGTCAGATTTGCATTTCAGAAAGATTATTTGAGCTGCAATTTGGAGAATTAATTGAGCAATGCAAGGTTAGAAGCTGACAGACCTGCTCAGATGCAGTTGCAGTTATCCTGATGAGAGATAATAGTGGCATGTATTACGGAAGAGACGGGGATTGTGAAGAGAAGAGATCAGATGTAGGAGGATTCTAAGGGAGAATCCAGAAGACTTGGCACGAGGGATCTAGTCTTTTACATATTCCTTCCCTTACCTCAGTAAGAGGGTAGAAAGAATGTCTCAATGAGGAATAGATGTGAGGTTTGGCAACATCACAAGTTTGAGAGAAAGAACTGGTAGGGGAAAAAAAAAACTTGGTTTAATTCATGTTGAGTGTTAAGTACTTTTTAAAATATTTATTTATTTGGCTGCACCTGGTCTTAGTTGCAGCACGTGGGATCTTCAATCTTTGCAGCACACTGGATATTTAGTTGAGGTGTTCAAACTCTTAGTTGTGGCATGAGAGATCTAGTTCCCTGACCCGGAATCAAACCCAGGCCCCCAGCATTGGCAGTGTGGAATCTTAGCTACTGGACCACCAGGGAAGTCTCATAAGTGTTAAGTCCCATAACTTACAATGGTTTATACATCTCCTCATAATCTGGATCTACCTATTATATTTTGCCACTTCTCATCTACCAACTCATCATGAGAGCTATATTGAACTGTGAAGTTCTAAAGTGCAGTGCTCTCTCCAACCATTGCATAGTTTTATAGATTGTCTCTTCTGACTGAAACATGCTTTCCCGACTCTAACTAACAAGTGGGAATCAGCTTAGACATAATTTTTTTCCAATTAGACTTGGTACTTGTTTCTAGCTATTTCTATCCTGCGAGTGCAATCAGTTCAAGAACTTGATCTAATTCACTAGCTGTTTATCTTTAGCACCAAGTATATCCTTTAGACATAGAAGATATTGAATAAATAATTGGTGAATAAATGAAATTCCTGACAACCACCTTGATAGAAAGGTCCTATAATCAGTTAGATATGTGGATCTTTATTTCAGAAAATAAATGTTTTTTATCATTTTTTTAAATTATATATGTGGCTCAGACGGTAAAGAATCTGCCTCAATGCAGGAGACCCAGGTTCAATCCCTGGGTCAGGAAGATCCTCTGGAGAATGAAATGGCAATCCAATCCAGTATTCTTGCCTGGAGAATTCCATGGACCGAGGAGCCTGGCGGGCTACAGTTCATGGGATCGTGAACAGTTGGACATGACTGAGCAACTAGGCACATTATATATGTGCTAGTTGAAACCTTTAGCATAGACATCATAAATTAGGCCACTAGACTGAGAAAACTATGGACGAATACAACTCAGGGGAATATTAGTATTTAAAAGGACAATGATTAAGAGACATAGAAAGAGTCAGAAAAGTGTTAGGAGAGAATAGTATTTCAGAAACCAAGGAAGAAAAGAATCTCAGTTGGGTCAACAGTGTTGGAATGCAGGAAAAAGAATTAGTCAGGAAGAACTCAGATACTATTTCCTTGGGTAATCTATAAAGTAACAGGGAAAGAAGCTGGGATACAAAGACTTCAGGAGATATTTTTTAAATTTATATTTCCAATGATCCCTATTTTTACATATTTGTGTTCCTGCAGCTTGTTATAAGGTGCAATTGTAAAATATCTATCTATCTATCTATCTATATATATATATATAGATATATATATAGATATATCCAATAAATACTGGCATTTGAGCTTAGCAAAGGAAGTGATGTATCAACCCTTGTTTGCCATTATGTGTACATTTTTATGCACTCTGAGCCACATTATAAATGTGCTCAAAGCCACCAACTCACTAAATAAAATAAATACTTTCAAATACTTTCGGTTTTGCATTTAAACGAATAGTTAAAAATTTTGTATATACTGGCTTGTATGTTGAAAATACTTATAATGAAATAGTCACTGAAAGTTATGCACCTAAAATTCTAATTGTAGATCATTTTTCCTTTTGCAAATATCACAAAATAAATTTTAAAGAGGAAGATAAAGATAATTCACAGTGCCTTGCTTGACATAGCCTTGGTATTCAATTGCATCCCCAAAATACGTTTTCAACTTTGGATTTGTGTGTGCTAAGTCGCTTTAGTCATGTCCGACTCTTTGTTACCCTATGGACTGCAGCCTGCCAGGTTCCTCTGTCCATGGAATTCTCCAGGCAAGAATACTGGAGTGGGTTGCCATGTCCTTTTCCAGGGAATCTTCCAGACTGATGGATGGAACCCCTGTCTCATGTCTCCTGCATTGGCAGGCGGGTTCTTTACCACTAGCACCACCTGGGAAGCCCAATGCAATGTGGAGACCTGAGTTCAATCCCTGGGTTGGGAAAATCCCTGGAGAAGGGAGTGGCTACCCACTCAGGTATTCTGGCCTGGAGAATTCCATGGACAGAGTAGCCTGACAGGCTGCAGTCCATGGGGTCACAAAGAGTTGGACACAACTAATCGACTTTCACTTTCACTAAACCAATTTCAAACATCTAGAAAGAAGTAAGTTTTGAAAACACCCAAAACCAATAATTTCCAGTTGATTCAGTCATTTCAGTCTTTGACCACATCTAAGTCTAATATTGCAAGTACTACAACAAAAAAATGAGAATGATGATCAGTTAGGTAACAATGGCACTGACTACAGTACCATGTTTAGAAAAGAAGTATTAGTAGAAAATATAATTTTTAATGTTTTTTTTCTTGTATGAATTTGTGTTAATTAATGGCTAAAAGCTGTATGTTTAAACTCATCAACTTACTTAAAGCACAGAGATTTACTGGAGTTTTTCAATATTCACATCCTCAAACACAAATGCATGTTTGGCTGTTTACCTGTTATTTCACCACACATCATCATTGCTTCATCTACAGTAACATGATTCAGTGAATAGATATTTGTTTAGGATTTTCCATATTTGCTGTTGGCATGGTGTCTGTATGTTCTCATAATTTCTCTTTATCTTCTATATGTTCCTTTATTTCATTTTTATCTTCTTTTCCTTGGGGGAGGGGGACATATGTAATTGCTTCACATTTAATGAAATATAGTTTGTCATAGCTTAATCAAAAAACTTGGTTCATTCTGAAGTTACTTTCTCCACAAAACTCACATAAATCACAAATGCAATGCTGAAATATAATTTTATTGATATTCAAGTCTTCCTTTTTCATGGGGACAGTAGAAAAAAAAATCTAGCATTTATGTAATCACAATTCCAGAAAGGGAGCTGAAAAAATACTTGAAGAATTAAAGGTTGAAATTTTGCCAACTTTAGCAAACAGCATAACCTACAGTTTCAAGAAGCTTAGTTAACCCCAAACAAGAGGAACCCAAAGAAATCCATGCCAAGATACATCATAGTTAAATTTCCACAAACTAAAAACAGAATATCTTGAAAACAGTGAGAGAGAGAGAGAGAGATGACGTTTTACCGATAGGGGAAAAAATTCAAATGACAAGCAATTTATCATATGAAACTATTGCTATCAATAACAATATGAAGTGACACCATATCATTCAGTTTCCTAAATTATGTTAGTTGAGATAAAAATTACAACACAGTCTATTATGGTTCTAAATGTATGTAAGGCAATGCTTTAAGACAATTATAATAGAGGGAGGAAAGAAAAGAAACAAAAGATTTTATACACATCATTCAAACTGGAAAAATGATGGCATAAGTGAACTGTGAAAAGTTATGCCCATTGGGTGGTGCTAGTGGTAAATTATCCCCCTGCCAATGCAGGAGACATAAGAGATGAGGGTTGGGAAGATCCCCTGGAGGAGGCCATGACAACCCACTTCAGTATTCTTGCCTGGAAAAATTTCATGGACAGAGGAGCCAAGTGGGCTACAGTCCAGCATGACTAAAGCAACCTAGCACACACGCATAGTATATTAAAGAAGGCTGAGCACTGAAGAGTTGACACTTTTGGTTTGTGGTTCTGAAGAAGACTCTTGAGAATCCCTTGGACTTCAAGGAGATCAAATCAGTCAATCCTAAAGGAAATCAAATCTGAATATTCATTGGAAGGACTGATGCTGAAGCTGAAGTTCCAATATTTTGGCTGCCTGATGTGAAGAACCAACTTATTGGAAAAGACTGATGCTTGAAGGCAAAAGGAGGAGGTGGCAGAGGATGAGATGGCTAGATAGCATGACAGATTCAATGGACATGAATTTGAGCAAACTGTGGGAGATATTAGAGGACAGAGGAGCCTGGCATGCTGCAGTTTTTGGGGTCACAAAGAGTCAGATGCGACTTAGTGACTGAACAACAACAATATAATATCTTGAGAAACTACTAAAAAGCTATACCTATACAAAGATAAAACAGTGAACACATCAAAATGGAATTCTAAAAGTGTTGATGAAATCTTTTTGCATCAACAAAAGTGAGGGAACATGAGGGAAAAAACAGAAATGAAAACAAAGAGAAAAGAGAAAAAACAGAAAATAAAATGGCAGATTTAAATCTTATCAAATCAATAATTGCCTAAAATGTAAATGTTAAAGATATCCATTAAAAGACAAAGATTGGCAAGGTGGATGAAACAAAAGAGCCAAATTTTATGCTGTTTACAAGAAACTTCAAATGCAATGTTACATATGGGTTAAAACTTAAAGGATAGAAAAAGATAGTCCACAAATATTAATCAAAGAAGCAGGATTGGTTATAATATCAAAGTAAAGTGTTCTTGGGAGGCTTCCCAGGTGGTGCAGTGGTAAAGGATACACCTGCCAATGTAGAAGACACAGGAGGCGTGGGTTGGGAAGATCCCCTGGAGAAGGAAATGGCAACCCACTCCAGTATTCTTGCCTGGGAAATCCCATGGGCAGAGGAGCCTGGCAGGCTACAGTCCACAGAGTTGCAAAGAGTCGATTGGACATGACTGAGCAAGCACACATGCTTGCAAAGTGTACTTGGGAGTAAAGAAACCTATCAGAGTGGTTTCCAGGAGCAGAGGATAGCAGGGTGGGGGAAAATGAGTAAAAATGGTCAAAAGGTACAAATATCCAGTTATAAGATGAACAAATTCTGGGAATGTGAACCTGCATGCCTGGGGCACATTGTTAGTGCAGAGGCAATGAGGACCACATTCTCAAAGAATTGTGGTTGGGTGGCTCTATCTCATGGCTCTTTGAGGACCCAGAACAAGGACTTGCCTTGTTCTTTTTTTCTTCTCTCTCTCTCTTTTGTCTTTAAACAAATAAAGAGGATTCCCAGGACTGGGGTGGCTTCCCAGGTGGTGTTTGCTGTCAGGTGATGTCTGCTAAAAGCATTTAAAGCAAAATATTGACCATGACAACTTGGAGCAAGGGAATAAAAGCCAGGCTAAGCAAGAGAGACTAGAGAGTCTGAGAGGAAAGAGGCTGAGTAAGAAGATACATGTGGGAATATGGCTGTTAAAAGCTCTCACATATATCGCGGGGAATAGAGAAGGTCAACAGCATGCCCAGTGCTGGAGGCATGCACAGAAAAGCCTGAGAAGATTCTGAGTTTTCACCTCCAGCTGACCTCTAGCATCCAACAGTATAAAGTGAAGGCCAAGGCAGAGCTGTAAACAGCCTGTGTAACCACTGAAGGAGCACCCTCAAGCAGAGCCAATCAGCAATGCTTGGAAAAATACTTCCGTTTGTTTTGTTTCTCTTTTATCCTTTATGTTTCTTTTCAATTGCTTTGTTTTTTGTTTGCTCCAGGAACTTAAGAAAACTTTATTAAAATGCTTGCTGACCAATAGGTAATATAATGTAGACTCCAATGACATATAGGACAAACAATGAAGGTTTTACAAAAATGATATAAAAAAGACACTAAGCAAATAACAAAAACCTTCAACAAAGATAGGGAATTGCAAATGACCCCAAATAACCAAAACTATCTTGAAAAAGTTGTAGGACTCAGTTTCATATTTTCAAACTTACTACAAGCCTACTATATAGTACTAGCATACAGACAGATATGTAGATCAGTAGAATAGAACTGAGTCCAGAAATAAACTCATACATCTATGGTCAACTGATTTTTTACAAAGGTTCCAAAACCAATTAATGGGGGAAAGCATAGACTCTTCAACAATGATGCTGGATATCCACATGCAAAAGTATGAGGCTAGGCTATACCATATACCATATACAAAAATTAACTCAAAATGAACCAAATATCTAAACTGAAGAGCTAATCTATATAAACCTCTTAGAAAGAAACATACCAAGAAATCTTTATGCTGTTAGACTTCAGTTCAGTTCAGTTCAGTCGCTCAGTTGTGTCCGACTCTTTGCGACCCCGTGAATCGCAGCACGCCAGGCCTCCCTGTCCATCACCAACTCCCGGAGTTTACCCAAACGCATGTCGGTGATGCCATCCAGCCATCTCATCCTCTACCGTCTCCTTCTCCTCCTACCCTCAATCCTTCCCAGCATCAGGGTCTTTTCCAATGAGTCAACTCTTTGCATGAGGTGGCCAAAGTATTGGAGTTTCAGCTTCAACATCAGTCCTTCCAATGAACACCCAGGACTGATCTCCTTTAGGATGGACTGGTTGGATCTCCTTGCAGTGCAAGGGACTCTCAAGAGTATTCTCCAGCACCACAGTTCAAAAGCATCAATTCTTCGGTGCTCAGCTTTCTTCATAGTCCAACTCTCACATCCATACATGACTACTGGAAAAACCATAGGCTTGACTAGACGGACCCTTGTTGGCAAAGTAATGTCTCTGCTTTTTAATATGCTGCTCTAGGTTGGTCATAACTTTCCTTCCAAGGAGTAAGCATCTTTTAATTTCATGGCTGCAATCACCATCTGCAGTGATTTTGGAGCCCAAAAAAATAAAGTCAGCCACTGTTTCCACTGTTTCCCCATCCATTTCCCATGAAGTGATGGGACTGGATGCCATGATCTTAGTTTTCTGAATGTTGAGCTTTAAGCCAACTTTTTCACTCTCCTCTCTCACTTTCATCAAGAGGCTTTTTAGTTCCTCTTCACTTTCTGCCATAAGGGTAGTGTCATCTGCATATCTGAGGTTATTGATATTTCTCCCAGCAATCTTGATAATAATGTTAGACTTAGCAACTGTTAAATATGACCAAAAAAGCCCAAGAAAAATATAGATTAACTGCACTTCATCAAAACTTTTATGTATCAAAAGATGCTATCAAGGAGTGAAAATATTTGCTAATAATATATCTGGTAATGACCAGTATCCAAAATGTTAATATATACTGAACTCTTACAAGTCAATAACACAAAAGCAAACATCCCAACTTTAAAAATGGACAATAAATTTGAATATACAGTTGTCCAAAGGAGATATGCAAGTGATCAATGATATATGAAAAGATACTCAAAACATCATTAGGCATTAGAGACATGCAGATCATTAGAGACACAAGATATTGCTTCTTACCCACTAAGATGGCTATAATAATATTTTTTTAATGGAAAACAACAAAGATTAACAAAGGTGCTGCAGATACTGGACTCATATTAGTGACAGGAATAATAAATGTACACATTTATGTAATTAGTGGTGGAGATGTAAAACAGTACAACAAATGTGAAAAAGAGTTTGGCTGTTCCTCAAAAAGTTAAAGAGAATACATAACCCAGAAATTCCATTCCTAGTATATACCAAAAAAATTGAAAATGAGTATTCAAAATTTGTACACAAATGTTAATAGCAGCACTATGGGAACCAAATGTTCACGAATGAATGGATAGACAGGTTATGTTATATCTGTGCAATGGAATATTTTTCTGTTATAAAAAAGAATAAAATACTGATACATGCTACAACATGGAGGCAATTGGAAAACATTATGCTAAGAGAAGAAGCCAAACACAAAAAGTCAAAGATTGCATAATTACACCTGCATGAAATTTCCATAATAAGCAAAACCATAGAAACAGAAAGATTAGTGGTTTTCAGGGGCTGGGGCAGGGTAAAACGGGGAATGACTGCTTCATGGGTACGGGAATTTCCCTTTGGGGTGATGAAAATGATTTGGAATCATTTAGAGGTGATGGCTGCTCAACACTGTGAATATACTGAATGCCACTAAACTGCATTTTATTATTTTTTTAATTTATTTATTTTTACTTGAAGGATAATTGCCTTACAGAATTTTGTTTTCTGTCAAAACTCTACATGAATCAGCCATAGGTATCCATATTTCCTCTCCCTCTTGAACCTCCCTCACATCTCCCTCCCCATCCCACCCCCTCTAGGTTGATACAGAGCCCCTGTTTGAGTTCCCTGAGACATAAAGCAAATTCCCATGGCTATCTATCTTACATATGGTAATGTAAGTTTCCATGTTACTTTCTCCATACATCTCATCCACTCCTCCCATCTCCCAGTGTCCTCTAGTCTGTCATCTATGTCTGTTTCTTCATTACTGCCCTGCAAATAAATTCTTCACTACCATCTTTCTAGACTCCATATACATGCATTAGTATGTGATATTTATCTTTCTCTTTCTGACTTACTTCACTCTGTATAATAGGCTCTAGGTTCATCCACCTCATTAGAAACTGACCCAAATATGTTCCTTTTTATGGCTGAGTAATATTCCATTGTGTATATGTATCACAACTTCTTTATCCATTCATCTGTCGATGGACATCTAGGTTGCTTCCAAGTTCTAGCTATTGTAAGTAGTGCTGCAATGAACATTGGGGTACATGTCTCTTTTTCAATTTTGGTTTCCTCGGGGTATATGCCTAGGAGTAGGATACTAAAGAGCCTCTTGATGAAGGTGAAAGAGGAGAGTGAAAAAGTTGGCTTAAAGCTCAACATTCAGAAAACTAAGATCATGGCATCTGGTCCCATCACTTCATGGGAAATTGATGGGGAAACAGTGTCAGACTTTATTTTTTTGGGCTCCAGAATCACTGCAGATGGTGATAGCAGCCATGAAATTAAAAGACGCTTACTCCTTGGAAGGAAGGTTATGGCCAACCTAGATAGCATATTTGAAAGCAGAGACATTACTTTGCCAACAAGGGTCCGTCTAGTCAAGGCTATGGTTTTTCCAGTGGTCATGTATGGATGTGAGAGTTGGATGGTGAAGAAAGCTAAGCACCGAAGAATTGATGCTTTTGAACTGTGGTGTTGGAGAAGACTCTTGAGAGTCCCTTGGACTGCAAGGAGATCCAATCAATCCACACTAAAGGAGATCAATCCTGGGTGTTCATTGGAAGGACTGATGTTGAAGCTGAAACTCCAATACTTTGGCCACCTCATGCAAAGAGTTGACTCATTGGAAAAGACCCTAATGCTGGGTAGGATTGGGGGCAGGAGGAGAAGGGGACGACAGAGGATGAGATGGTTGGATGGCATCACCGACTCGATGGACATGGGTTTGGGTAGACTCCGGGAGTTGGTGATGGACAGAGAGGCCTGGCGTGCTGCAATTCATGGGATCGCAAAGAGTCGGACATGACTGAGCGACTGAACTGAACTGAACTGAGAATATCTGAGTCATATGGTGGTTTTATTCCTAGTTTTTAAAGGAATCTCCATACCATCTTCCATAGTGATTGTATCAACTTATTAGTCCTACCAACACTGCAAGAGGGTCCCTTTTCTCCACATCCTCTCCAGAATTTATTGTTTGTAGACTTTTTGATGATGGCCATTCTGACCAGTGTGAGATGATATCTCATTGTAGTTTTGATTTGCATTTCTCTAATAATAAGCAATATTGAGTATCTTTTCATGTGTTTGTTAGCCATCTGTATGTTGTCTTCTTTGGAGAAATGTCTGTTTAGGTCTTTTCCCACTTTGTGATTGGGTTGTTTGTTTCTTTTGGTATTGAGTTGTATGAGCTGCTTGTATATTTTGGAAATTAATCTTTTGTCAGTTGTTTCATTAGCTATTATTTCCTCCCATTCTGAGGGTTGTCTTTTCACCTTGCTTATAGTTTCCTTTACTGTGTAAAGCTTTTAAGTTTAATCAGATCCCATTTGTTTACTTTTGTTTTTATTTCCATTACTCTAGGAGGTGGGTCATAGAGGATCTTGCTTTGATTTATGTCATCGAGTGTTCTGCCTGTGTTTTCCTCTAAGAGTTTTATAGTTTCTGATCTTACATTTAGGTATTTAATCCATTTTGAGTTTATCTTTGTGTATGGTGGTAGGAAATGTTCTAATTTCATTCTTTTACATGTAGTTGTCCAGTTTTACCAGCACTACTTATTGAAGAGGCTGTCTTTGCCCCATTGTATATTCTTGCCTCCTTTGTCAAAAATAAGGTACCCATAGGTGCATCGGTTCATTTCTGGGTTTTCTATTTTGTTCCATTGGTCTATATTTCTGTTTTTGTGCCAGTACAATATTGTCTTGATGGCTGTAGCTTTGTAGTATAATCTGAAATCAGGAAGGTTGATTCCTCCAGCTCCATTCTTCTTTCTCAAGACTCCTTTGGCTATTCGGGTCTTTTGTGTTTCCATATGAATTGTGAAATTTTGTGTTTTAGTTCTGTGAACAATGCCATTGGTAATTTGATAGGGATCACAATGAATCTGTAGATTGCATTTGTTAGTATAGTCATTTTCACAATATTGATTCTTCCTACCCAGGAACATGAAATATCTCTCCATCTGTTTATGTTGTCTTTGATTTCTTTCATCAGTGTCTTGTAATTTTCTGTATATAGTTCTTTCATCTCCTTAGGTAGGTTTATTCCTAGATATTAAAAATGAACTCACTATTTCTCCAAAGTAATGCAACCACTTTATAGGGCCATTTAACTGTTTGCCTGTTTCAAAGCTAAGCATATACTTGTCCTGTGATCTATCAATTTCACCCCTATGTATTTATCCAAAAGAAAGTAAAACATAAGTACTCCAAAACATTTGAACAATATATTTCATTGTGCCTTTAGTCATAAAAGCAAGATATTGAAAATAATGCACATGTCTGTCAATAGGAGAATGGTTTAAAAAAGGTGTTATATTCATATAATAGAATACTACTCTTCAGTCAAAGGACAAAACTACTGATACAAGCAACAATAGCACCCATTTCATAGATATAATAAGCAAAACAAACCAGTCATAAAAGAGTATAGACTGTATTATTCTAAGTATGTTGTTGTTGTCTAATCACTCAGTCATGTCTGACTCTTTGCAAGCCTGTGGACTGTAGCCTGTCAGGCTCCTCTGTGCATGGGATTTCCCAGACAAGAATACTGGAGTGGGTTGTCATTTCCTACTCCAGGGGATCTTCCGGACCCAGGGATTGAACCCATATCTCTTGCATTGTCAGCCAAATTCTTTCCCACTGAGCCACTGGGGAAGTTTAACATAAGTCTCTTAAAATTCAGGTATATAATGCAAAGCTAGATTTATAAAAGGCAGGGGAACCAGAGATCAATTTGCCAACATCCACTGGGTCATTGAAAAAGCAAGAGAGTTCCAGAAAAACATCTACTTCTGCTTAACTGACTATGCCAAAGCCTTTGACTGTGTGGATTACCACAAACTAGAAAATTCTTAAAGAGATGGGAATAACAGACCACCTGACCTGCCTCCTGAGAAATCTGTATGCAAGTCAGGAAGCAACAATTAGAACTGGACATGGAACAACAGACTGGTTCCAAATTGGGAAAGGAGTACATCAAGGCTGTATATTATCACCCTGCTTGTTTAACTTATATACAGAGTACATCATGAGAAATGCTGGGCTGGATGAAGCACAAGCTGGAATCAAGATTGCTGGGAGACATATCAATAACCTCAGATATGCAGATGACACCACCCTTATGGCAGAAAACAAAGAAGAACTAAAGAGCCTCTTGATGAAAGTGAAAGAGGAGAGTGAAAAAGTTGGCTTAAAACTCAACATTCAGAAAACTAAGATCATGGCATCTGGTCCCATCACTTCATGACAAATAGATGGGGAAAAATGGAAACAGTGACAGACTTTATTTTGGGGGGCTCCAAAATCACTGCAGATGTTGACTGCAGCCATGAAATTAAAAGACACTTACTCCTTGGAAGAAAAGCTATGGCCAACCTAGACAGCATATTAAAAAGCAGAGATGTTGCTTTGCCAACAAAGGTCTGACTAGTCAAAGCTATGGTTTTTCCAGTAGGCAGTTATGAAAGTGAGAACCAGACCATAAAGAAAACCGAGCACCAAAGAATTGATGCTTTTGAACTGTGGTATTGGAGAAGACTCTTGCAAGTCCCTTGCACTGCAAAGATATCCAACTAGTCCATCCTAAAGCAGATCAGTCCTGAATATTCATTGGAAGGACTGACGCTGAAGCTGAAACTCCAATACCTTGGCCACATGATGCAAAGAACTGACTCATTTGAAAAGACCCTGATGATGGGAAAGATTGAAGGCGGGAGGAGAAGGGGATGACAGAGGATGAGATGGTTGGATGCCATCGCCGACTCAATGGACATGAGTTTGAGTAAACTCTGGGGATTGTTAATGGACAGGGAAGTCTGGCGTGCTGCAGTCCATGGGGTTGCAGAGAGTCGGACACAACTGAGCGACTGAACTGAACTGAACACAAAGTAAGGAAAATTGCTCTCTTAAATATAGGAACAATGATTCCTTTATCTCCCCATTGTCACAAAAATGTTAAGGATATTTCATGTGTTGAAACCATATTTGCGCCTACATGCACTCTCCACTGAGGACTCCCATTCTATACTGGATACAAACACCAAAACTGATGAAAAAGGATTAAAGAGAACTTAACATTTTATTGTTACTGAATTAGATGAGCGGCCCCCCTCTTTGGGCCCTAGCTGAAATGAAGCCCTGGGCTCTGTTAGTGAGTTCTTTCCCTTTCGCGTTCTTGCTGCCAATAAGGAAAATGAATTGGGTGCAAGAAAGACAAGGTTGGGCTTCCCTGGTGGCTCAGTGATAAAGAATCCACCTGCCAATGCAGGAGACACGAATTCAATCCCTGACCCAGGAAGATCCCACATGCTGCGGAACAACTAAGCCCATAAGCTACAACTACTGAGCCTGTGCCTTGGAACCACAACTACTGAGCTCATGTGCCCCAACTACTGTAGCCTGCACACTCTAGAGCCTGTGATTGGCAACAAGGGAAGCCACCATAAGGAGAAACCAGTGCATCCCAACCAGAGAGTAGGCCCCCGCTTGCCGCAAGTAGAGGAAAGCCCATGCAGCAATGAAGACCCAGCCCAGCCAAAAATAAATAAAATTAAATTTAAAAAATAAGAATTCAGAGAACTTACTTCTCAAAAGAAAGACAGGCTTTTATTCAATGGCCAGAGAATAGAGAAGGGGAGCACATGCTCTGAAAGCATCTTCTCCCTGGCCTAAGGTCAGGAGAAAGGTTTTACAGGGGAGGGGCAAAGGAGAGGGTCTCAGTGAAGTCCAACATCATCTAAATTCTTGGAAAAGGCAGAGAGTTTCAAGAATTGAGTCCACACTGTCTGTCTCTCCTTGTATGGTCAAGACCATCCAGTAGTGGTGCAGGTGGGGAGGAGATCTTAGCATGATAATGTATTCTAATGTGCATATAATGAGAAAAGCCTACTTTGTCAACCATTTTCGATCTAGCCGGTTTGGTCTGGTTTTGCCCCACTTGTGGCTTCCTGTTTTCCTGTTGATAAAGCACATCTAGCCTATACCGTTAAAGATTTCTGCATCTGGGCCAGGGGCTGTATAGCATGGGTGACTTTATAAATTTGTATGCTTTGGGGGAAAAATGGCAAAATCATAAAGGTCAGGATGTATATTTTCAAATGGTTGTTGAAATGAAGGTGCAGTGAAGACTAGTTGATCAATCCATTCTGTCAAGCAATAGACTTAAATAATTCTTATTTAATGCATATTGTTTAGTATGTGTATATGTGAGTGCATGCTTAGGTTATTTTAAATGAATGAACTGATTATCATGGTGTTTATGCTGGACATACATTTATTTTCTATGATTAATAACAAAATAAAACACTACAGTTGTATTCTGCAACAGAAGATATGTTAGTCAATAAAAGTATTCACTTGAATAGGTTTTCACTTGATTAATAATGGATGTTTAAGGATCAATTGTTTTCTTTCTTACATTGTCTTCTTGAAATGATTTGAAACAACAAGCAAACTATGACTTACTCCCTCAGAGAGCCTTTGTCCTCCAGCCAAAGACTGCTAAGGAACACACCTATAGATCAACAAGTTGTATTTACTGCTCACTATACTGATGAGGGGATGCACACCCTGGGGAATCTCAGTAAAAGGGTGTTAGAAAGAACTTACTGTGGGATTTCAGCTTTGATTAGGTGATTTGGAAGATTATGTGTGCTCAGTCACTCTGTCGTGTCTGACTCTTTGCAACCCCATTGAACTGTAGCCAGCCAGGCTCCTCTGTCCATGCAGTTCTCCAGGCAAGAATACTGGAGTGAGTTGCCATGCCCTCCTTCAGGGGATCTTCCTGACCCAGGGATCGAATCCATGTCTCCTGTGTCTCTTGCATTGGCAGGGGGATTCTTTACTGCTGAGCCACCTGGAAAGCCCGATTTGGGAGATTGGGTGTTGTCAAAAATCAGGGGCAATCTTATGACTGTGTGTCCCAATAAATTTTCTTTAAAGGGAGAGCAAGGATAAAACTGCTCTTCCCAGGTGGCATAGTGGTAAAAAATCTGCCTGCGGTGCAGGAGACACGGGTTTGATCCATGGGTTGGGAAGATCCCCTGGAGAAGAAAATGGAAACCCACTCCTACTGTTGCCTGGAGAGTCTCATGGACAGAGCAGCCTGGCAGGCTACAGTCCATGGAGTCACAAAGAGTCGGACATGACTGAGCGACTAAGCACAGCATATATATCTATACACATATATATGTATAAATACATATATAGTTGTGTATAATAAACAGAAACCTAAATTAAATAGACTCAAGAGACCAGAAGGGGGAGCTCTCACGCCCTGTGATGATAGCAGGTCCCAACAAAAAGACTAGTCATCTTGTCTTCTTTCCTGGCAAGCACTCAACCAGTGAAAAGCCATGAACTCTTTGTTTACTATAGCCCTCCCAACTTCCTTTTCCCCTCTAAAAGTGTTCTTCACTTGCTGTGCAGGGACTTGCGCATGGCTCACCATGGTTGCAGACCCTGAATTGCAATCCTCTGCTGATCTGAAATAAGCCCATCTTTGCTGGAGAAATAGCTGGTAGTCTATTTTTTTTTTTAGGTCAAAAATATACAAAGAGATTTATTACATTTATTATAAGGAATTGGCTCATGGGATTGTGGAGGCTGCTGAATAGAAAATCTCCAGTGTGGGCTGGTGGGCTGGAGACCCAGAAGAGCTGATAGTGCAGACAAAAGTCCAAAGGCAGTCTACTAGATGATTCATAAATTGGAAAGATTAAGCTAGTTGTAGGTTCTTCTATGGTTGTATTTAACCTGAGAGAAGAAGAAATACTGATAAACAGCAGGCTAGGAATAAAAGAGAAAATAAGGCTTCAAATTAAAAATAACCATTAGTAAACTCTTATATCTATCATTTGGAATCTATTTAAGTTTCTTTGAGCACTGTGTTTTTCCTCCTCTCACTGATAGGTGAAGAGGAGCAAAATATACTACCCCCATGTATTCCTCTTTGGCATAAAGATTGTCTCAAGCTGGTTATTGTTAAGAAACAGCAGACACAAGAGAAGCTCTGAAAACTGAACAGAAGTTTCCTTTTTCAAAGGCACATTTACATTTATAAGGGAAATTTCCATTTTAAGAGTGTCTCCTTCTGTGTACCAGACAGAGGAAGATGACAAAACCTCTAGAAAATTTGTACCAATGGAAAAGGCAAAAACTTAAATCTGTGTAACAATTGTACTCTAGTTTTAACTGTATGTTTCCTGGTAACCTCCCATAAGTGACCCCACATCCACCTCCAAATCTTTTTTTGTCTTCAGCTGGAGATGGTATTTAAGGTGATGCTTGGGCTATTTCATAGAGTTACTCAGTTTTTCCTGAGTATCTTCCGTGTATACAGGAGGTATGACTGTGTTGACTGAAAGGAAAATGAAAAGTGTAGGAGCTGTGTGTTTATTCAGGGTCTTACTGAGGACCCTGAGAGACAGGGAGACAACCCCTCAATTGCTCTGAGAAACCTCTCTGAGGAAATAGAGGAAGAAGTCAGTTTATATGTGAATTTGGGTAGGGAATATGTGCAGTCGAGCACACATCTCAGTAAAAGGTTAGTCACAAGGATCTAGTATCTCTGTGCTTTTTTATGTATGGAAAAAATGCAAGAATGTGGGTTCGTAAACATTTTCTCCAGAGGTATATCTAACTATTTAAGTCTGTGTTCCCAAAGCACAGAGTGCTTTACCCTGCTTTCTTCATCCTGAATTCCTTTCAGAACGCACTGTTTGGTTAGTGACTGCAGTGGCTAATAACTTAATCCTTGTAGAACCAGATGGTGAGCAACATTCTTTGTTTTAAACATGTTGTTGAGCTTACGTTTGTTTTTCTCCTGTTAATGTCTTTTCTTATAGAGGGTGGTCTCAGCTAAGATGGTAGATGGGAAATTATTTTTCCACCCCTACATTTGGATGACATAAAACTACCCAAGGTCCTAAGACTTGCCTTAAGTATCCTCATTGACAAACCCAAATAGATGAATGTGAATGTGCAGTACCTATGTGTCCTCTCCAAGTTTCTAAATTTATTCTCTCAGATTTTACCAAGTTACTTTTCTCAAGATAAACCAACATAAACTCACAGTTGTTGGCACACTTAATTTGGAGTCAAACAGACCTAGTTTCAAATTCCAGTCTTACCCTAAAACGGGCAAATTACTCGATCACAATGAGCCTCAGCTCTTTTGTCTATAAAAAGGGAAATATGTTAATAATTCATAGATACATTTCAAGTTCTGCATGAGATAAAAAATGCAAAACATGTTGAACATAGCCCAAGAGATGACAGATGCTATTATTATTACTGTTCCTATTAGTATTATTAAATTATTATGCCTACATCTACATTCCGATTATACAATACAGTTGGTATGCTTCATGTCCTTCAGATAATAACAGACAGTTCTCTAAAAGTCATGTGGGCAAGGACTGTGTGTTGCTAAATATAGATAGATTTCATAAACTTTAAACTCTAAAGTTGTATCCTTTTGCTTAAAAAGAATTCTATCCTACCTGTCCATCAAGGTGAGCCAATGAAGTGTTTGTGTATTGGAAGTGTTTTCTATACAATATCATTCTGGATAATTTTTCTTACACAAAAATAACGCTGCATTAGTTTTTGCTGTATAGTGAAGTGAATCTGTTGTACAAATACATATTCACTCTTTTTTAGCTTCTTTTTCCATATAGGTTATTACAAAATATTGAGTAGAGTTCCCTGTGCTATACAGTAGGATGTTATTAGTTACCTATTTTATATATAGCAGTGTGTCTATCAATCCCAGTCTTCCAGTTTATCCCACCTCCTTTTACTCCCCAGTAACCATAAGTTTGTTTTTTACATCTGTAAATCTATTTCAGTTTCATAGATAAGTTCATTTGTAGTCTTTTCTTAGATTCCACATATAAGCAATATTATATGATACATGTCTTTCTCTGTCTGACTCATTTCACTCAGTATAAGAGGTTCATCCATGTTACTGCAAATGGCATTATTCTGTTCTTTTTTATGGCTGAGTAATATTCCACTATATATATATATATATATGTACCACATCTTCTTTATTCATTCCTCTGTTGATGGACATTTAGATTGCTTCCATGTCCTGGCTGTTGTAAATAGTGCTGCAGTGAACATTGAGGTGCATGCATCTTTTCCAAGTATGGTTTTCTCCAGGTATATTCCTAGGAGTGGGATTGCTGGATCATATAGTAGTTCTATTTTCAGTTTTTTAAGGAACCTCTACACTGTTTTCCATAGTGGCTGTACCAGTTTTTATTCTGATCAACAATGTAGGAGAGTTCCCTTTTCTCCACACACGCTCCAGCAATTATTGTTTATAGACTTTTTTTATTTTTTTGCCAAGCTTATATTTCATCAAGCTCACAGTGCACACAGAACAAGCCGCTACCCTCAACACTGTATTTTCAGGGCAGGTTTTCACCATCTCATTGAAAGAGCCCATCAGTTTCTTGCCCTAGTCTTACACTTACTCTCCATAAGTTAAAAAAAAAGGGAAGGGAGACAGAAGAAAGAAAAGATTTCCACTGGTTGGCAATGTGGCCTCACCCCCACTCTAGTTGGCAGTGACTATTTTCCATGAAAGATTCTGTGGAGCCCCAGGGCCCTGGGGGACTATGGCTGGCCCCTGGCCACTTTGCTGGGGGACTGAATGCTCCCCCCCCCCAATCCAGGGCTTCCTCCTCCCAGGCCAGTGGGCCCTGCAGGGACCAGGAAACATGACAAAGACACAAGCCCTGACCTGTTGGCCACTGCAGGGAGCTGAGGACCCCTGACCCTGTGTGCAGGAACTAATGCCAGAGAGTTAAATTACAATATTCAGAACATGAGCAGGGTTGGGGAGAAAGACAAGAGAGAGTGCAGGAGTCCAGTGGGGACCCGCCTGCCTTCATTTCAGGGCATTTTCAACACAGGGTTGAAGGCAGCACTGAGGAGGTGAGAGTCCTTGAGATGTGGGCCCAGCCTCAAGAGGGTGTCTGTGGGGCTGGGACTGGAAAGAGTAGGATGGGGGAAGGGATACCCTAGGATAGCCTGCTTCCCCAGGGATCCCCATCTGGGCCCCCACATCCAGCTATCTCCCTTCTTCTCTCCAGGCTGTGGCTTTCAAGAGATGTGAACCCCTGCAGCCCCCAGAGTTGGGGGTGGGCGCTAAGCAGGGGCAATCCTGCCTGTAGCCGCACCTGGCGGGGGGTCTTCAAAATTCCTGGCAAAGTGGGGCCAGGAAGGTCACCCCAGCAGTGGACACTTGGACTGGTGTCAAGGTCTCCGCCGTGTCCTCCACCCGCTGTGGGGACGGTCAAAGCTGTGGAGGCTTTGGGACTCCCCACCTGGCTGGCACAGGACACAGAGCTGCAGGGCAGGGGGGCGAGATAACTGGTGGGTGGGGTTACAGACACTAGCGAGGGGTGGGGAGTGGGGGTGGGGGGAGGAGCCCGCATCTGCGCACTGTACCTGCACACTGACCTAGTGACTTGACACATTTGTCACCAGGAGTGGGCGGCAAACACACAGTGCATGACCTGTTCTACTGTAAACCCGATGAGTTTTCCAAAAGAAGCCGGCTGCGGTGGTTTTCCCATAGGTGCCCTTGGCCGTGCAGCAGCCTCTGTCCCATGGCCCGGGAAATTACAAGGCAGTCCCCCAACACACTGAGATGTGCAGAGTTTTTTTGGATTCTGGGAAGGTCCTCACCAAAGTGGCTGTGGAGCGTCAAGTTTCAGTCACAGCTTGAAGGCAGACGTTACATTTTTCACAAGGACGGGAACGGAGACACCTAACACCGGGTGTTATGGAGGCGGGTCTGCTGCAGAACATGGTGCGTGGCTGACAGGGTCTTCTCACAGGCCACTTTGTGCATCACCCTGGGGATGTGCTGCATCACCGCGGAGCCGTCAGGGGTCCGTGTCCTCTGGCTCCCCAGCGCCGTCAGGTAATCAGTGCCCCTTGGGGACAGCAGGTCAGAGCTGGTGATGACCACTGTGTCGGGCCCCATGGAGTATAACTTGTCCATCACCTCTAAGACTGCTTCCTGGCTGTGGAGCTTTCTCCTGGTCAGTAACTCAGCCTCAAATTGGTTGGGGGTGATGATGTCTGCCACTGGCACCACCATCCCCAGGTCCTCTGGGGATGTACATGGCGCCTTCTCCATTATGCTGGTCTCCCATCACGGGGTCGCACGTGTACATGAGCCCGGGGTTCTGCTGCTAAAGCTCCCTCAGGATGTCCACCACCATGGCCAGGAAGGACTTGTCTCGCCTGTAGCCTCTGAGAATGTAGTCATCCTGATTCACGTTGTTCAGCTTCAGCTCCTAGACAGATCATGGGGCTGGTCTGGGTTTGGCACTTGGCCCTTCCAATGTGAGTAGCCTGTGAGGTTTGAAAACTGGACAGAGTTTACCGCATCAACCTCAAGCCCCCAAACCTGTAGGGAATGTGGCTGACTGATTGCTCAGGTAGCTGGGGTCACTCCTCCATGCCGCTGGGCAGCCGGCTCCACTCCCCTCCGCCGTTCTTGGGCTCCAGTCTGCTGCTGTCCTGCTCAGGCACAGGGGCTCTGTTTGGAGGACAGGCCGCCTCCCTCTCTGTAGACTTTTTGACGTTGGCCATTCTGACTGGTGTGAAGTGATAACTCATTATAGTTTTGATTTACATTTCTCTAGTAATTAGTGATGTTGAACATCTTTTCATGTGCTTTTATCTGTATGTCTTCTTTGGAGAAATGTCTTTATATCTTCTGCCCACTTTTTTATTGGGTTGTTTGCTCTTTCTATTTTGAGCTACATGGGTTGTTTGTATGTTTTGGAGATTAGTCCCTTGTTGCTTCATCTGCAAATATTTTCTCCCATTCTGAAGGTTTTCTTTTCATTGCGCTTATAGTTTCCTTTGCTGTGCAATACAACATTGTAAATCAATTATACCCCAATAAAATGTTTAAAGAATGTACATTGAGAGATGAATGGATAAAAAAGAAGTCGTACATATATAAAATAGAATATTATTCAGCCATAAAATGAATGAAATAATGCCTTTTGCAACAACATGGATGGACCTAGAGATTAACATACTAAGTGAAGTAAGTCAAACAGAGAAAGACAAATATCATATGCTTGTATGTGGAATCTTAAAAAGATGATACAAATGAACTTATTTACAAAACAGTAGAGTCACAGATGTAGAAAACAAACTTATGGTTACCAAAAGGGAAAGAAGAGGGAGGGATAAGCTAGGAGATTGGAATCAACATATACACACTGCTGCTGCTGCTGCTAAGTCACTTCAGTTGTGTCCGACTCTGTGAGACCCCATAGACGGCAGCCCACCAGGCTCCACCGTCCCTGGGATTCTCCAGGCAAGAATACTGGAGTGGGTTGCCATTTCCTTCTCCAGTGCATGAACGGGAAAAGTGAAAGTGAAGTCGCTCAGTCGTGTCCGACCCTTAGTGACCCCATGGACTGTAGCCTAGCAGGCTCCTCCGTCCATGGAATTTTCCAGGCAAGAGTACTGGAGTGGGGTGCCATTGCCTTCTCCAATATACACACTACTATGTATAAAATAGATAACTAATAAGGACCTACTGTATAGCACAGGGAACTCTACTCAATATTCTGTAATAATCTAAAAATAAAATACTACACACTACATGCATTTTTTAAAAAGGAGAACAAAAGGAACTTAGGGAAATGAACCTAAGTATTGTAACAGGAAGGATGTGAAAGCATTCTCACATTATTGCTTAGCTGTGAATCTAATTAATCACTAGATTTATACCTCAAATGTCATCTAACCATTCCAATAGACAATATTGGTAGAAAATTTCATAATTAGCCTTGTAGTAGTATTTACTTTTTAATTGTGACTTAATAATTAATAAAAATGTAAAATGTCATCCAAAGAGTTTAGTCCAGAATTTCTGCATTTCTACTGATAAGAGCCTAATAGATTTGCAGTAGAGGTCAAAAACTCAGAATCTTCTGGTCATTCTGGCTCATGGGGATTCTACCTTTTTAACTAAATACATTCCATATCATTTCTATATAATGAACAGATTTATTTGTGCTCTTATCTGCTTAAGGAAGCAGAAATTCATTTTAGGGCAGTTATTGTCTTCTACCAGGGCCAATTTGTTTTGCCTTTTTTCCGTCTTTTCTATATATTTGATCCAGTTTCATGTAGAGTGTGCTATGTGATTCTTTTTACTTTTGAATTCTAAAAGGCATCAGTGGAATTGTTATATGTAAACAGAAAATTCATTTGCATGTTTAAGCATCACAGAACCAGGATACACAAACACAAATTCTTTTGTTAATAGCAACTTACATAAAACTAGACACAGATAAGCTGATTATTCAGAAGCAGAACTGGTAATCCTGAGGACCCTCTGAGTGTTTGCCTTTGGTACAAGTAAAGAAATTAGTAAAAAGGCCCACACTTAAGGTCTCATGATTTTTTACATTGAAATATGAAAGTTTAGCCATGGATAAATTTCATATTCTAGGATTAGCATATGAGATAAAGAACAGAGAAAAAATCTTGATATTTGCATGATGGAACAAGTCACAATTCTGAATTTGCATGAGCAGGGCTCTCCTCAAAGGTAGATAGAGTCAATAATTAATTACCCACATGATATGATTCATGCAATTCACCCCAAAATAGTCTCCACCTAGCAGTGCAGAAAAAAATCCACAGTAGCAATTCAGTATTGAATGTTATCCTGTCACATAAAAATCTTTCTAAAAATGAAAGGAGTGAGTGAAAGTCACTCAGTCGTATCCGACTCTTTGCAACCCCATGTACTATACAGTCCATGGAATTCTCCAGGCCAGAATACTGGAGCAGTTAGCCATTCCCTTCTACAGGGCACCTTCCCAACCCAGGGGTCAAACCCAGGTCTCCCACATTGCAGGCGGATTCTTGACCAGCTGAGCCACCAGGGAAGCCCATAATTATTCCTAGTTGTGAGTGGTTTAATACGTTTTATTTCCTCTCTGACATGAAATATGGGTTGGGCAACATGAAAGTCGGAGAAGGAAATGGAACCCTCTCTAGTATTCTTGCCTGGGAAATCCCATGGACAGAGGTGCCTGGAGGGCTACAGTCCTTGGGGCTGCAAGAGTCAGACACGACTTAGTGATTAAACAACCACCACCACCACCACCAACATGAGAGTACCAGGAAGAGGTTATGGTATGTAGGGTGGAGTAAGGGGATTGGCAAAGTGGATGAAAGAAAAGACTAGGGCATTAATAATACATTTTCCCTAATTTTATAATCTTATTTCCAGTTATGCTAAAAAATAATCACAGAATAAGATGGTAGCATAAATCATCCCAAGATAGATCATAGGGCCGGTTACATTATGATACAGATCGCAGATCTACATTAAAAAAGAAAAGAAAAGAAGACATCTAGAGTCTAAATAGTTGTAAAGTGGCTGCAAATAGTGTGAACCATCAGGAAAAGTTTTAGTTGGGTAGTATTTTCGAGCCATGGCCATCTATTCTGCCTCCCCTTGTAATACACATCCTACAAACATTTTCTGAGTTCTATTTCTCACACCCTGAAGTTAGTACTCTGCAGAACTAAACTAATCCCATAAAATGCATTGTTTCTTCTTCCTTTTCTTCCTCATTCAAATCTTACACATTCTTTGAAGTTCAGGTCAATTTCAACTTTCTTTGAGACAGGAGAAATTATTCCAGAGATTTAAACACTGTCTTTTATTGTACATGACTAATTTCATTTGTGTTAATTCTGTAGAAGGGAAAAGTTTGCCTAAATTATTCAACATTTTTTTAGGCAGTTAGGGGGAAGTCCAAAGGTTCTTCCAGATCTTTTGGACCTTGATTCTTTTCAGTTCAAAATAATGCACATGCCAAAGAAATGTTGAGGTGGCAAATTTTGCTCCCCTACACAGATAACGTAACTTGATTTTCATATTTAAACCCAAGCTTTTAGATGGCTTGTGGAGTGGTAAAATTAACTTATTGATTGAACTTATTAGAATGTGATTGCTGATATAAATCAAAAACAATAACTGCATGGTGCGCGTGTGTGTGCTCAGTCGATAAGTCATATCTGACTCTCCGTGACCCCATGGACTGTAGCCCTCTGCCCATGGAATTTTCCAGGCAAGAATACTGGAGTCGGTTGCCATTTCCTTCTCCAGGGAATCTTCCCAACACAGGGATAGAATCTGAGTCTCCTACATTGGCATCCGGATTCTTTACCACTGACCCACCTGGGAAGCCTAATTTTGTGGCACAAAATGGGTATAATATTTACGAAATGAATATAATCTTTTGTTTTTCAACTAAAATATCAGATGTCGATATATTTTCAACTTGAAGATATTATCCTAAATTAGGGATTATATAACTAAATAGAGGTTAGAAAGATAGTTAATTGAAGTATTAATAATAACACAATTCACTTCCCTTTACAGTTTGCAAAGTTCAAAAGAATAGTTTAATTAAAACTAAATTTAATTTATTTTTAAGAAAATTACATTATGACCGTTTCAGTGATGTTTAACAGATGAGACAAAATTATATTAATAAACTTAAGAAACTAATACCATTTGAATAATTATGTTTTAATAAATGAATAAGCACTATCTATATGCCTGAAAAATTTGATCAAAACTCACATTATTCTGAATGTCCTAGAACTATGGCTCATTGTCTCTCTGCAGTTCTCCTTACAGATGCATTCTATTGGAAATTCTCACTTCATAAGAAAAAAGGTCCCCTAAATCCTCCTGAATTTCATAAAATTTTTAAAGAAATCTCTGTCCTAGTTTGGGATCCCCAGAAGTAGTCTCATGGATTAGTGTGCCAGTAGTTTGTTAGAGAAGTGATCCCAGGAAGTAACAGTAAAGGAGAAGAGATGTGAGACAGGAGAAAGAAGAAAGTCAATAGACTGTTGTAATTAGCAGGTCTGGGTGTGGGTAACTGGTGCTTAGTCTTGCTAGGGATCTCTGGGAACAACCCAGAGATGATCCACTCAAAGGAGAGGAAGCTGGGCTGTTCATCTTCCAATTCCTGTCCACCACTGGCTTTGGGTTCTTTTAGCTTTCCATGGCTAATTTAACAACCACCACAAATTTAGCAGTTTAAAACAATACAAATTTATTGTTGCTATTATTATTATTATTTTGTGGTTGTTATTAATCATCTTACAATTCTATAGGTCAGAAGCCCACAGTGGGTTTCAGTGAGCTAAAAGCAAAATGTTAGCTTGGCTGCATTTCCTTCTGGAGCTACGGAGAACATTTCCTTTCATTGTTTTTCATTTTCCAGATCTAAAGGCTTTCCATACCTCAGAGTGCACTTTCAGTCAGTTCAGTTCAGTTGCTCAGTCGTGTCTGACTCTTTGTGACCCCATGGACTGCAGTACACCAGGCCTCTCTGTCCATCACCAACTCCAAGAATTTAGTCAAACTCATGTCCATTGAGTCAGTGATGCCATCCAACCGTCTCATCCTCTGTCGTTCCCTTCTCCTCCCGCCTTCAATCTTTCCCAGCATCAGGGTCGTTTCAAATGAGTCAGTTCTTTGCATCAGGTGGCCAAAGTATTGGAGTTTCAGCTTCAACATCAGTCCTTCCAAAGAATATTCAGGAGTGATCTCCTTTAGGATGGACTGGTTGGGTCTCATTGTAGTCCAGTCTCCTCCAAGAGTGCACTTTCTCCACCTTTAAAACCAGCAATGTTGGGCTAAGTACTTTTCATGCCTCCATGTCTTTGTTTGTCTCTCTTCTGACTCGCTGTTCCATTTATAAGAACTCTTATGTGGTTACCTTACCCATATAATCCAGGGTAATTGTCTCACCTCAAAGTTAGTCTTATTTTTCCTTCTTTGTGTTACCTAACGCATTCACAGGTTCTGAGAGTTAAGACATGGGCATCTTTAGTGGGCAGGGAGTATTATCTGGCTTCCCAAAAGGTTTCTTCCTAGCCATGGAAAGTCCTAACGCCAAGTTACAGCTACTTGCAGAAATAGTCTCTTGGCATATAAGGAAATGGTGAATACCCAATGGAAACAGTCTTCTCTGATCCAAATTCCCTGCCTTTGTTGAAACACAGATGTTTTCGAAGAACACAATTTTACTTTCAGCCTTCTCAAACAGATGCTATTAATCTCATGGCCCACAGGTTTCAAGTCTTATATTGTTAGTAACCTATATATTCCACCTTCCGTCTTTATCCAATGTTCACATACCATGGTGTAGTAGTGAAGAATATGGACTCTGGAACCAAACCGTTCTTCAATCCCAGTTCTTTTACCTATTTTAACAGTGCAGTTTGGCAAGTTACTTAATATCCCTGTGCCTCAGTTTTCTCATCTGTAAAGTATCAATAATATCTTCCTAAAAGGGAGGTTGTGCAGATTATATAACATAATATGTGTCAAGTAGTGTGAACATCCCTGTATTAATAAGAGCTACATTAATGTTTGCCAGACGATAATGATGATCTGTCAATCTAATGAATATTCTTTCTCATTTATCAACTTCTTTTTCCAATACTAATCCTTTCATTTTCTTGGATGACTTTAAAATCCATAAACTAACTTATACACTCTTGACTCTCCAAACATTCACATGTACTGGATTTCATTCCCATGGCTACATTAAGACTTCTGAACCTGCCTAACTGACCACAACCTTCTATTTTTCCAGCTCATTTTCTTCTATTACACCTGCTCTTTGAAACTATTGTGATTTTCTGTCAGATTATTCTTCATCTTTCTCCTAGTTCATCAGCTCTGAACTCAACGTATATACTCTTTTGCAGCCTGCGTCCAATGGTCACTTACTGAAGTATTTTCTGACTTGCACCCTTAGTTCTTTATCATCTTTTCCTTTTTATCATGCCTACATTAGAGATCACTAAATTTGGAACAGTTTTAGAAATAGCCCTCTTTGCTCCTGCGTTGAAGCTCACTTGTTGATGGCTGTGCAAATGTCTAGATTAGTTATGCTGCAAAATATTATTGTCAATAATAGCTGAGACATCAGAGGTGCTTATCAATCTCCTTCTGTGCATGTGTGCTAAGTTGCTTCAGTCGTGTCCGACTCTTTGCTACCCTATGGACTGTACCCCGCCAGGTTCCTCTGTCTGTGGCATTCTCCAGGCAAGAATACTGGAGTGGGTTGCCATGCCCTCCTCCAGGGGATCTTCCCCATCCAGGGATCAAACCCACAGTCTCTTATGTCTCCTGTGTTGGCAGGCAGATTCTTTACCATTAGCGCCACGTAGGAAGCCCCGTCAAGCTCCTTATGTTTGTTTAATCTGTTTCTCTTTTAGTTAACCCACACAATTATTATAACCTTTGTCACTTTCTTTCATCTTCCTATCCACTATCCCTTCTCCTCTCAGTAGAGGACTTTAACTCTGACCTATCATAGAAAAATATTAAGGAAGAGTTTCAATTTCCTACAGAAGGCTGGATGCCACTTTTTATGCCCTGTATATTCTATTGTGTTTTCTTCAAACTGTAGAGGAATCACTGTCTCTTCCCTAGCCCAAAGCTAACCTTCCCAGTACCATGCTATGTCCCATCTCCTTCCACGGCCTTTTTTTGGGACAACTTTTCCTGATTATTTTCCCTGACTCTCTCTGTTGGTGTCTGCACAGTAGTTAAGTAGACTTTGCACCTGGGCTCACAGAGGAGAAATTCCTCACCAATCAGCGCAGTCAGAGATTCTGGGAATCTTTGCCAATTCTTCCTCACCCCTCCACTCAAGGGAGAGGCAGGCAATTGCCCAGTCTGAGTTAAGGGCTGTATTACATGTGATTTTTTTATTGTATCATGGGTATTTTGTGTATTATGAGACATTCAATCTTATTTATTTGATTTTATATCCTTTTTAGCAGGTAGTTACTTTGTTGAGGTGTAGCTGAGGGCCAAGTGAATGTGTATGTTCAGTTTCCTACTTGGCCCTGCAATACCACCTTGGGAAAAGTAGATCACTGATTCACATTTCTGGATTGAAAACAAGTGGAAACTCAACTCCCCCCAAACCCTAGGAAAGTGGACCATCAATTTACACTGTCCTTGCCTCAGAGTGAAGGTGTAAGCTCAGTTTCCCATGACACCTTGCTGAAAAAGGGGGTTGTGACGTGGGGGTGGGGAGGTAGGGACAGAGTTTCAACTCTCCTGCCCTGAACCACTTCACTGTGCCTTGGTGATGTCTGACAGGTATGGAGGCTCAGTTCCTCCCTGGGCTTGGCTGACATGGGAATGGTGAGGGGATCGAGATCTCTATTAATGTCTCCTTTCTTGTTTAGTCTTACTGATTCCAGTTGGGGGTAGAGGCTCAGCTTGCTTCTGTGCCCCGCTGATATGAGAGAGGATGGGTTGAAGTACAGTGGTGGTTACCCCACTTCACATTACCTTATTAAGTCTTTGTTTGCCTATTGTGAGTGAAGGCTCTGCTCAGTGCTGTACCCTGTTGAAACTTATGTGACTTGGGAATTAGAACGCTGCTATCTTCTTCCAGATAGGAGATGGAAATTTAGCTCCATGGCTGTTTCTGCAATGACACTGGTTGGAGAATGAAAAGGCTGCTACCTACTTCTGTCAGGGTTGGGAATAGGGTGGAAAATCATGACTACCCACTCAACCCTGGTGAAATCACCAGGGAGTAGTGTGTGTTTTCTGTTGGTGTTTGGCTGGAGAACTGTGAGCATTTCAAAACTTTTCTGTGATTAGGCCATATGTTTTCTGGTCCTTTTGCTAAGAGGAACAGGTGTTTCTTAGAACATTTTTTGTCTCTGCCTGGTGGCAGTTCCAAGTTGGAGGATTCTATAGCAGCTTTTCCTCTATATATGGTAGCCAATAAGGAAACCCAGAGAACTAACAACCATATTATTCCTTAAACCCCAATACCCCTAAGCAGCCCATCCACTTTTCCACCTTTCAGGATCTCCCTATGATATTTACTGTGCTACATCCAGAGTTTTTAATAGTAAGATGGAAGAAACAGAAGTTCTATTTGGTATTATTTTAATTAACAAACTTATCTACTGGCTAACTACTGAATGCAAAGTGTCATGCTAGGCGATATGAAGAAACTCAGAAATGCAGTCTTACCCAATCCCTTTCTCTATATATTCATTGAACATTTCCCGAACTTCTTTTTTTTGTGCTGAACAATGTTGTAGGTACAATGTATGAGATCCCTTTTTCTTGGACTTTGTTGACTGTTAGAGAGATTAGCAAAGTACACAATTGTAGCTACAATACCAAACAATATATTTTTAAAATACCAAATATGTCATATTAAAATACATGCAGTAGGAATTTGAGGGACAATTTCCTATCATCTTTCTGAAAGATCATATATTTTACCCAGAATATATTCCACTCTCCTTTTCTCCCTGCCATCCCTCCTAACCTCTTGGCCCTAGCTGTCATATCCATACTTAAATTTGCATTCCAAATAGAGATTAACAATCAAGCAAGGCCCATAAATTTAACCTCACATTTCAGTAGCCAAACTAAACATTTTTGGGAATGCTAAAGAGGGAGGACCATGGAATACTGAAGGCAAGGTGATTAAAGCTTTTTTCCCAGAAAAGATGGGAGAAATGAAGTGATACATTTTAGCATCATCCCAAATTAATTTAGAATTTCTCATTTTATAGTCCAATCACTCAAGTATTAAAACATCCTTCTATAAAAATTTGGTATGAAATGTTCCATTCAGCCCAGGAGTGAAATTTTTCCTGTATTTTAGAAAAAGTGAAAAGAAAAACAACAGATGTTGAATTATAGGAATAAGAATTTCAGATGGTTTATTTTCTTTGGAATTCTTGTAACTTTAGGACAGATCCATTTATTTAAATTACATTTTACAGATGGGTTGTCTGAGAAGAGCCTCCTGGGAGTGGAACAAAATGAAAAAAAGAAAGGAAAGAAAGAAGAAAGAAAATCTGAGTTCTTTTCTGCTATGACTCCTTATGTTTTTTGGCAAGATCCCCCTTGCGAATAGATTGTTTTCTTTAGCCCACCCTTCTACCAAACACAGGAGAGCCTTACGTCCAATGTAAAAGCACATGGCCTCTCTAACCCCCAGCAGAATCAAATCCACTGTACTCTTGGCAATCAGGGTTCCTTCTAGGCAGTTGCATGCAATGTCAATTTCTCTACAAGTTGCTCCTTCCATGTGAGTCAAGTTCATTTTAGGAAGAAAATACCCTGTGTGCCTTCTATACCAAAGAAAGCTTCTCTAATCCATTTTTTTTTAAAAGCAAACAATTTTGTAAATGAGCCTACTTTTAAGATGGAATTTGCTGGAGACAATTGTATAAATTGTATAAATTCCAATCATAGTTCCTTATGCTTGTTCCCTCCAACTCTTATTTTTCTTGTGTGTTCTGGTATTCTTATTTGTCTTCTTTGACCTATCTCTCTCACTCTCTTGCTGTTCTCTCTGTGTCTCGGTTTGTTCCCAACTCCCCATCCTCTCTCTCTCTTTTAATTCTACTTTCTTATTCTCATTCCTTTCTACCAACATACTTCTCTCTGTGGAATTAGTCTTCTGTGTGATACATACTTTCACTTAATAACTGAGATTTTTAGATTCCACATCCAAAAAAATGCTTTGGTCTTTTTCTACAATTTGAAAGGACCAGGGAGCCCCTTTCAGGAATCTCTGACCTTAGCTAAAAAACTGTCTTTTAAACAATCTGTCTCTGTCTTTAAACACTCGTTCAGGCTCATGGATTTGCTTATTTTCTCTACATGCGTGTGTGTGCATGCTCAGCAGATAAGGGTATATATATATATATGTGTGTGTATGTGCATGATCAATTGTGTCTGACTCTTTGCAACTCCATGGACTGTAGCCCTCCAGGCTTCTCTGTCCATGAGATTTTCCAGGCAAGAATACTGGAGTGGGTTGCCATTTCCTCCTCCAGGGGATCTTCCTGACCCAGGGATCAAACCATGTCTCCTGCACCTCCTGCATTGCATGCATATTCTTTACCACTGAGCCACCTGTGAAGCTGCATAGTATAACCTCAAGTTATATTTTTAACCAGTAATTGTTCCTTAATTTCATTCTTCTCCCCCCCTTCAAATGCATTACATGTTTAGTTACAAAACATTAAGACTTTTCACTAAAACATGATAGCTTGACTATACAGATGGACAACAGCCAGACAATGTTTAAAAATAGAGTTCTGACCCACAGTTGCAGCAACCAGCCCAGGAAACCAACCCATCATCTACACTAATCAGCCCAGAAGCCAGCACACTATCTAAATGTCAGACCTGTAGGAAGTCAGGCCACAATCTCTAGCTACCAGTTCAAGAAGCCAAATAATAGCTCCTGTAATAATTGGGCCCAAACAGCCAGGATTTGATTAATAACTGATAGCTCCTCTAATTTTTGCCCCCACTTGCAAGTTAGAACCAACCAGAGAAAGTCAAATAAGCACTCCTAAGCAATCACATATGATGCCCAGCCTCCAGCTTCTCCATTTCAATAGCCTTCAATCAGGGCATTACTGGAGGCTTCCTTTTTTCTACTCTAAAGTTGTCCCACTCCTCTGTCTGACTTTGAATTTCTATCAAAACACAAGTGAATGTAGCTGATTCTGTTGCTATAATAAGCTTTGAATAAACAGTATTTACTTGGCGGGGCCTCAAGTTCAGCCAGAGGTGAGGGCTTAGGGTCTTCTCAGCTCTTTCTAAGACAGGTGCCCAAATCTGCACATGCATGCGGCCTTTCAGCTTTCCAAAAATGCATCTAAGATTTTCAAAAGTCTTTATGGATGTGTCATTCCTCAGATTCCTTCTTAGGGCTCTAGTCAATCTTTTGCTTGTCCCAGGTGCAGTGTTACATAACTACCCATGGTTGTTTTCACCAAACCCCAACGATAAGGCTTTTTCCAAGAAGTGATCACTGAGTCAGCTCAAATACTGACAAGGCCCTGTGACTGAGACATTTCCAAGGAGATGTAAAGTGAAAAGTATGAAAGTGTTAGTCACTCAGTTGTGTCCAACTCTTTGCCACCCCATGGACTGTAGCCTCTGTCCATGGAATTCTCCAAGTGAGAATACTGGAGTGGGTTCCATTCCCTTCTCCATGGGGATCTTCTGGACCCAGGGATTGAACCCAGGTCTCCTGCACTGCAGGCAAATTCTTTACCATCTGAGCCACCAGGGAAACCCAGGCAAGGAGATGAGAGACGGCCAATTCTCTGTGGATGAGGCTTTTCAAGGGACTGCAAATCAAGTCAGCCCCCTTCATGGTTACAAGGGTGCTGGTTTTCATAGCAATGGCGAAGGCAATGGCACCCCACTCCAGTACTCTTGCCTGGAAAATCCCATGGATGGAGGAGCCTGGTAGGCTTCAGTCATGGGGTCACTAAGAGGTGGGCACAACTGAGCGACTTCACTTTTCACTTTCATGCATTGGAGAAGGAAATGGCAACCCACTCCAGTATTCTTGCCTGAAGAATCCCAGGGACGGGGGAGCCTGGTCGGCTGCCGTCTACGGGGTCGCACAGAGTTGGCCATGACTTAAGCGACTTAGCAGCAGCAGCAGCATGGATCTATGAATGGGAGGCTGCTTTTATCAAGGTTGCCATTGATCTGGGGATAGATGTTTGGTGTAGTCTAAGTCTACCCTATGGATGGTAACCTGCCTGACTCTCTGTCCAGGAGATTCTCCAGGCAAGAATACTGGAGTGGGTTGCCATTCCCTTCTCCAGGGGATCTTCCCAACTCAGGGATCAAACTTGCATCTCTTACATCTTCTGCATTGGCAAGTGGGTTCTTTGCCATTAGCGCCACCTGGGAAGCCCAGTCTAAGTCAAAAAATTTCAAATTTTACTGTTCCTCCAGAGGTTCATCCGGTCCCATCACTTCATGGCAAATAGATGGGGAAACAGTGGAAATAGCGGCAGACTTTATTTTGAGGGGCTCCAAAATCACTGCAGATGGTGACTGCAGCCATGAAATTAAAAGATGCATACTCCTTGGGAGGAAAGTTATGACCAACCTAGATAGCATATTAAAAAGCAGAGACGTTACTTTGCCAACAAACGTCCATCTAGTCAAGGCTATGGTTTTATCAGTAGTCATGTATAGATGTGAGAGTTGGACTATAAAGAAAGCTGAGTGCCAAAGAATTGATGTTTTTGAACTGTGGTGTTGGAGAAGACTCTTGAGAGTCCCTTGGACTGCAAGGAGGTCCAACCGGTGCATCCTAAAGGAGATCAGTCCTGAGTGTTGATTGGAAGGACTGATGCTGAAGCTCAAGCTCCAATACTTTGGCCACCTCATGCGAAGAGCTGACTCATTTGAAAAGACCCTGATGCTGGGAAAGATTGAGGGCAGGAGGAGAAGGGGATGACAGAAGATGAGATGGTTGGATGTCATCACCGACTCGATGGAGATGAGTTTGGGTAAACTCCAGGAGTTGGTGATGGACAGGGAGGCCTGGTGTGCTGTGGTCCATGGGGTCGCAAAGAGTTGGACATGACTGAGCGACTGAACTGAACTGAACTGAACTGAACCAGAGGTTCAGGAGTTTTCCTGAATAAATGGTTCTTGGATTTTTGAAAGCTTTTTGTTAGTTTCTAGAGATCTGAAAAAGTTGATCTAGATCATTTTTGTCAGTGTTTTTATTGCTTTTAAAAATAAAGAAAAACAAATTTACAGAGGTCCTCACTCTACCATCCCAAATATCCTCACATTGTTTCTCCTGTACACTGATAGAACTCGTTTGTTTTTACTTTTCTGTTGCTGGAATTTTTGTATTTGTAATTGAGTGAGATTGACCTCTGATTTTCTTCTCCCTAAAACTGTCCATATCCAATTTTGAAGTTAAATTTTATATGGAAAGTTTTTTCAGGCAGGATTTTCTTTAGGTTCAAGCAAGCAAATTATCTTCATTCAATAAAAAATTTAGGTAATTTGAGGGGGAGTTCAGTTATAAAGCCTGATATATTTCCCACCAACCCCACTCCTCTATGTATAACCCTCTTGGGTTCCAGTTGATAGCCTTGGGTGTTTCCCAAAGCCCATGAACTTTGTGCTTCTTCATCATCATTTTGTTTTCTGTTAAGCCTTGTGAGGATTGTCAACAGTTCTGCTTAGCTTCTCAGTTTGTTAGCAGCTGCTTTCTGGTTGACCCTTCTTTTCCTTGTCCTAAGCAATCTATAAATTGTTGAATGCCTAGAAAAGAAAAGCAACTCAGAGACATGAGGAGCAGGTTCACTTCATTGTGCACTTTTTCTCTTCTTGATTTTGTTCTTACAAATCCTAACATTTGAAAACCTGAAACTCCTATTTTTGTCTCCCTAGCTCTGTTTGACTGCTTTTTGCCACTCCCTCTGCCCCTATTGTTTATGAATCAACATGAACAGGGGAAAAGCAACCAAGATGTTGGGTTAAGAACAAAGAGAGAAAGGGAAAACAAGACGTCTGGGTCTCTTTTTATAAGGGCACTAGTCCCATCACAAGAGCCCCACCTGCTTGACCTCAACCAAATACTGTACTGTCACACTGGGCATTAGAGACTCAATATATGAATTTTGCAGGGACACAATTCACTTCATATTCCCATGCTTCTCTCCCACAACCAGTCATCACCCATTCTGGCCTGAGGCTTTCTGTTATAATACTTTAATCTGCATTTTAAATAATTTTATATACATTTATTGTATGATATATACTCTTTTTTTTTTTTTACTCAGCATAATCATTTTGAGACTAACCCATGTTGGTGTATCAATAATTCGTTACTTTGTATTGCTTACTTGTATCACTACTTGTACCATTACTTGTATCACTTTGTAGTATTCCATTAGGTGACTATACCATGGATTGTTTATTGATTCACCAACAGATGAACATTTGGATTATTTCCAATTTGGTGCTATTATAACTGAACCTGGGCTTCCCAGGTGGTGCTAGTGGTAAAGAATTCTCCTGCCAATGCAGGAGACATAAGAGACACAGGTTTAATCCCTGGGTCAGGAAGAACCTCTGCAGGAGCATATGGCAACCCACTCTACTTTTCTTACTTGGAGAATCCCATGGACATAGGAGCCTAGTGGACTACCGTCCATAGAGTTGCAAAGAGTTAGACATGACTGAGGCAACTTAGAATGCACGCATGCATAAATGAACCTACTATAAACATTTATGTATCAGCTTTTGTGTGGACATATGCCTTTATTTCTCTTGTATAAATATCTGAGAATCTGGATATATAATAGGTGTAAATCTAACCAAAACAACTCTGTAAAACTTTCTAATGTGTCTGTATCATTTTTCATTCCTACCTATAGTGTATAAAACTAAGTATGGTCAGTCATTTTAATTTTAGCAGTTCTAATATGGCATCCAGTCCCATCACTTCATGGCAAATAGATGGAGAAACAGTGTAAACAGTGGCAGACTTTATTTCTTTGGGCTCCAAAATCACTGCAGATGGTGAATGTAACCATGAAATTAAAAGATGCTTACTCCGTGGAAGGAAAGTTATGACCAACCTAGACAGCATATTAAAAATCAGAGACATTACTTTGCCAACAACGGTCCGTCTAGTCAAGGCTATGGTTTTTCCAGTGGTCATGTATGGATTTGAAAGTCGGACTATAAAGAAAGCTGAGCACCAAAGAATTCATGCTTTTGAACTATGGTGTAGGAAGTCAGGAAACACTTGGAGTAACAGGCAAATTTGGCCTTGGAGTACAGAATGAAGCAGGGCAAAGGCTAATAGAGTTTTGCCAAGAGAACGCACTGGTCAGAGCAAACACCCTCTTCCAACAACACAAGAGAAGACTCTACACATGGACATCACCAGATGGTCAACACCAAAATCAGATTGATTATATTCTTTGCAGCCGAAGATGGAGAAGCTCTATACAGTCAGCAAAAACAAGACCGGGAACGGACTGTGGCTCAGATCATGAACTCCTTGTTGCCAAATTCAGACTTAAATTGAAGAAAGTAGGGAAATCCATTAGACCATTCAGGTATGACCTAAATCAAATCCCTTATACTATACAGTGGAAGTGAGAAATAGATTTAAGGGACTAGATCTGATAGACAGAGTGCCTGACGAACTATGGATGGAGGTTCATGACATTGTACAGGAGACAAGGATTAAGATCATCCCCATGGAAAAGAAATGCAAAAAAGCAAAATGGCTGTCTGAGGAGGCCTTACAAATAGCTGTGAAAGAAGAGAAGTGAAAAGCAAAGGAGAAAATGAAAGATATTCCAATTTGAATGTGGTGTTCCAAAGAATAGCAAGGAGAGATAAGAAAGCCTTCCTCAGTGATCACTGCAAAGAAATACAGGAAAACAACAGAATGGGAAAGACTAGAGATCTCTTCAAGCAAATTAGAGATACCAAGGGAACATTTCATGCAAAGATAGGCTCGATAAAGGACAGAAATGATATGGACCTACCAGAAGCAGAAGATATTAAGAAGGGGTGGCAAGAATACACAGAAGAACTGTACAAAAAAGATCTTCATGACCCAGATGATCAAGATGATGTGATCACTCACCTAGAGCTAGACATCCTGGAATGTGAAGTCCAGTGGGCCTTAGAAAGCATCACTACAAACAAAGCTAGTGGAGGTGATGGAATTCCAGTTGAGCTATTTCAAATCCTGAAAGATGATGCTGTGAAAGTGCTGCACTCAATACGTCAGCAAATTTGGAAAACTCAGCAGTGGCCACAGGACTGGAAAAGGTCAGTTTTCATTCCAGTCCCAAAGAAAAGCAATGCCAAAGAATGCTCAAACTACTGCACAATTGCACTCATCTCACACGCTGGTAAAGTAATGTTCAAAATTCTCCAAGCCAGGCTTCAGCAATACATGAACCGTGAACTTCCAGATGTTCAAGCTGGTTTTAGAAAAGGCAGAGGAACCAGAGATAAAATTGCCAACATCCACTGGGTCATCGAAAAAGCAAGAGAGTTCCAGAAAAACATCTATTTCTGCTTTATTGACTATGCCAAAGCCTTTGACTGTGTGGATCACAATAAACTGTGGAAAATTCTGAAAGAGATGGGAATACCAGACCACCTGACCTGCCTCTTGAGAAACCTGTATGCAGGTCAGGAAGCAACAGTTAGAACTGGACATGGAACAACAGACTGGTTCCAAATAGGAAAAGGAGTACGTCAAGGCTGTATATTGTCACCCTGCTTATTTAACTTATATGCAGAGTACATCATGAGAAACGCTGGGCTGGAAGAAACACAAGCTGGAATCAAGATTGCCGGGAGAAATATCAATAACCTCAGATATGCAGATGACACCACCTTTATGGCAGAAAGTGAAGAAGAACTAAAGAGCCTCTTGATGAAAGTGAAAGAGGAGAGTGAAAAAGTTGGCTTAAAGCTCAACATTCAGAAAACTAAGATCATGGCATCCAGTCCCCCTTGATTTCATGGCAAGATAATGGGGAAAAAGTGAAAACAAGTGGCTACTTTATTTTTACGGGCTCCAAAATCACTGCAGATGGTGATTGCAGCCATGAAATTAAAAGACACTTTACTCCTTGGAAGGAAAGTTAGGACCAACCTATATAGCATATAACAAAGCATAGACGTTATACTTTTGCCAACAAAGTCCGTCTAGTTCAAGGCATGTGTTTTTTTCCAGTATCCATGTATGAATTGAGAGCTGGACAATAACCGAAAGCTGAGTAACCAAAGAATGATGCTTTTGAACTGTGGTGTTGGAAAAGACTCTTGAGAGTCCCTTGGACTGCCAAGGAATCCAACCAGTCCATCCTAAAGGTAGACAAAACCTGGGTGTTACAATGAAGAAGACCTGATGTTGAAGCTGAAACTTCAATACTAGGGCCACCTGATGGCGAAAGAGTTGACTCACTTGAAAGACCCTGATGCAGGTAAAGAATGAGGGCTAGGAGTAAAAGGGGCCAGAATGGAGATGGCTTGGATGCATCCCCGACTAGATGGATATGTGTTTGGTGAACTTAGGGGAGTTAGTGAAGGACAGGGAGGCCTGGTCGTGCTGCAGTCCATGTGGGTTTGCAAAGAGTTAGACACGACTGAGCGACTGAACTGAACTAGGTTGGTCATAACTTTCCTTCCAAGGAGTAAGTGTCTTTTAATTTCATGGCTGCATCACCATCTGCAGTGATTTTTGAGCCCCCCAAAAATAAAGTCACCGTCTGTTTCCACTGTTTTCCTCCCCATCTATTTGCCATGAAATGATGGAGCCGATGCCATGATCTTAGTTTTCTGAATGTTGAGCTTATACCAATTTTTCACTCTCCTCTTTCACTTTCATCAAGAGCTCTTATTTCTTCTTCACTTTCTGCCATAAAGGTGGTGTCATCTGCATATCTGAGGTTATTGATATTTCTCCTGGCAATCTTGATTCCAGCTTGTGCTTCATCCAGCCCAGCGTTTCTCATGATGTACTCTGCATATAAGTTAAATAAGCAGGGTGACAATATACAGCCTTGATGTACTCCCTTTCCTATTTGGAACTGTTGTTCATGTCCAGTTCTAACTGTTGCTTCCTGACCTGCATACAGATTTCTCAAGAGGCAGGTCAGGTGGTCTGGTATTCCCATCTCTTTCAGAATTTTCCACAGTTTATTGTGATCCACACAGTCAAAGGCTTTGGCATAGTTAAACACTTTTACACGTAGCGTTCCAATTTTCCCAGCAACATTTATTGAAAGAGGGCGGTCTTGCCCATTGAAATTCTTGCCGCCTTTGTCAAAAATAAGGTACCCATAGGGTGTCGGATTTATATATCTGGGCTTTCAATCTTGTTCATAGGTCTATATTTCTGTTTTTATTGTGTGCCAGCCACCATTATTCCGTCTTGATTGACATGCTTCCTCTTGTAGTATAATCTGAAGACCAGAAAGGTTATTCCTCAAGCTCCATACTTCTTTCTCCAAGACTGCTTCACTATTGTGGGACCTTTTTGAGTTAATCCATATGAATTGTTTAGGATTTTTTGTTCTAGTTGCTGTGAATAATGTTATAGGTAATTTGATAGCACCTCACTGAATATGATAACTTCATTTGGTAAGTATATTCAATTTCACAACAATGATGTCTTCCCAACCCAGGAACAATCACGGAATATCTCACCATCTGTTTATGTCATCTGAATTCTTTTCATAGTGTCTATAAGTTACTGTATACAGTTCTTTTGTTTCCTTAGGTAATTTATTCCTATAATACTTAACTCTTTTTGATGCAATGGTGAATGTGATTGAAGTCCTTAATTTCTACTTTCTGATTTTTCATTGTTATATAATAGAAATTCAAATGCTTTCTGTAGCATTGATTTTGTAACCAGCAACTTTGCTAAAGTATCACTGATACTCTAGTAATTTTCTGATACTATCTCTAGGAGTTATTTCTATTTAAAATATCATGACATCTGCAAACCAGTGAGAGCTTTAACTTTACTTTCTGATCAGGGTTCTTATTTATTTCTTTTTTCCCTTCTCTGACTGCTGTAGCAAGATTTCCAGAACTATTGATAAAAGTAGGGAAAGTGGACACGCCTTGTCGCCTGTTCCTGATCTTAGGGGAATGCCTTCAGTTTTTCTCACTGGTTGAGACTAAATGTTTGCTGTACCCTTATCATATATGGGCCTTTACTATGTAGAGGTAAGTCCTTCTATGCCACATTTTGTAGAAGAGTTTTTAATCATAATGTGTGCTGAATGTTGTCAAATCACGCCTTTTTTCTGCATCTATTGAGGTTATGACCCATATGTTTTTATACTTTCAAGTTTGTTAATAAGGTGTATTACATTGATGATTTGCATATATTGAAAATCCTTGCACCCGTGAATAAAACCCATACCTTGATCCTGGATAGTATGAGCTTTTTGATGAGGTTGCTGAGTATCTGTCTTGCTAAAATTTGCTGAGGAGGTTTTTTTTTGCATCTTTGTTCAACAGTGATATGGCTTGTAATTTTCTTTTTTGTGTGTTATGTCTTTTCTGGGTTTGGTATCAGGGTGATGGTATCCCTATCATAGAATGTTTTGGAAGTGTTTCCTTCCTTTGCAATTTATTTGAAAGAGTTTAAAGTGAAGGAGAGGCATTACTTAATTCTCTAAAAGTTTGATAGAGTTCTCTCCAGTAAGCCATCAGTCCTGAGCTTTTGTTTATGTGGGAGAATTTTGATCACAGCTTCAGTTTATCAGTGCTTGTAATTTGTGTGTTCAAAATTTTTCTATTTTATCCCTGGTCAGTCTTGGAAAGTTGAACTTTTCAAAGAATCCTGCCCATATTCTCTTCCAGGGTATTCATTTTTATAGCCATATAGTTGGTTCATAAGAGTCTCTTACAATCCTTTTTATTTCTGCCTTGTCTGTTTGTAACCTCTCCTTTTTCATTTCTAATTTTGTTATTAGATTCTACTCTCTAATTATTTGATGATCTTGCTAACTTTTGTATATTGTTTATCTTCTCAAAGAACAACTTGCTAGTTTTATTAGATCTTACAATAGTTATCTCATTTCTTTTCATTTATTCTGCTCGGATCTTTAAGATGCTTTCCTGCTACTAATTTTGGGTATTTGTTTGTTTTGTTTTGTTTTTGTTCCCGTTGTTTTTAAAGGTTAATGTTAGGTTTGTCTAAGTCGTTTTTCCCTAGATGGTGTTATTCATCAAGGGTTGTCTAGATTTTCTACCTTATTGAGTAGATGTATTGCTATAAACTTCCCTCTTTGTAGAACTCTTTTGCTGCATCGCCATAGTATTTGATTTGTGTTTTCACTGTCATTTGTTTCTAGAAATTTTTTTGAATTTCCCTTTTGATTTCCTTCGTAATCAGGTGGTTATTTAGAAATGTGTTATATTTAATCTCCATGTAATTTTGATTCTTCAGTTTTTTTTCTTGTAATGAGATATCTAAATCTCATAGTGTTATGGTCATTGTAAAATGCTTTGATATGGATTTGAATTTTCTTACTTTACTGAGGTTTAATTTGTGACCCACGATGTGGTCTATCCTGGAGAATGTTCCATGTGCACTTGAGAAGAATGTATTCTTCTGCATTTGGATGGAATGTCCTGAAGATATCAATGAGATCCATCTCATCTAATGTATCATTTAAGACTTGTGTTTTCCTTATTTAATTAGTCAGTTTTTATGAATCTATCCATTGGGTTAAATAGTGGGTGGTGTAAAGTCTCCTACTATTATTGTGTTACTGTCAATTTCTCCTTTTATGTCTGTTAGTGTTTGTCTTATGTATTGAGGTGCTCCTATGTTGGGTGCATAGATATTTACAATTGTTATGTCTTCCTCTTGGATTGATCCCATTGAATCATTATGTAGTGGGGGTGGGTTCCTTCTTTATCTGTTGCAATATATCGTTAATTTTAAGGTCTGATACTTCTTGATATGAGGATTGCTACTCCAGCTTTCTTTTGCTTCCCATTTGCATGGAATATATTTTTCCATCCTCTCACTTTCAGTCTATATGTGTCTTTAGGTCTGAAGTGGGTTTCTTGTAGACAGCATATACATGGGTCCAACTTTTTGTATCCATACAGCCAGTCTGTGTCTTTTGGTTGGAGCATTTAATCCATTTACATTTAAAGTAATTATTGATATATAGTTCTCTATTGCCATTTTCTTAATTGTTTGGGGTTGATTTTGTAGATCTCTTTTTCTTCTTTTGTATTTCTTGACTAATATACGTCTGTTTCACATTTGTTTTAAAGCTGGTTTGGTGGTACATGAAATTCTCTTAACTTATTGCCTTGTCTGGAGAGCACTTTATTATCTCCACAATTTTGAATAATTCCTTGCCGAGGTACAATATACATGGTTGTAATTTTTCCCTTTTGCAAACTTTATAACCTGCCATTTTCTTTCCTGCCTGCAGGGTTTCTGCATGAAAGATCAGCTGTTAAGCATATGGGTTTCCCAATGCATGTTACATTTTAGCTTCTCCTTGCTGCTTTCAATATACTTTCTTTGTGTTTAATTTTTGTTAAGTTTCGATTAGTAATGTGTCTTGCATGTATTCTCCTTGGGATTATATCCTAGGATTCATTTGCTTCTTGGATTTGATGTCTATTTTCCTTTCCCATGCTTGGGAATATTTTCAACTATAATCACTTCAAAAATTTTCATCATACCCTATATATTTCTATCTTCTTTTATCTGGGATCCTATAATTCAAATGTTGTACATTAGATATTGTCCCCAGAGGTCTGTGATGACTATCACTCAGTTTCTTTTCGTTACTTTAATTTTACTTTATTCTGCTCTTCTAAGAATTTACTTCCACCATATTAATCTTCCAGCTACACTGATTTGTTCTTCCCACTTCGGATATTCTGCCAATTTATTCCTTCCAGAGTATTATTAAATTTCAGTAAAAGTGGGTCATTTGTACTCCTCCTCGCATGTTTATTCTTTTAATTCTTCTAGGTCTGTTGTTATTTGATTCTTGGACATTTTCTCCATTTTGGTCCGTCAAGGTTTTTGATCATCTTTACTACCATTATTCTGAAATATTTTCGCAGTAGTTTGCCTATTCCTCTTCATTTATTTTGGACTTCTTGTGTTTCTAGTTATTTCTTCACTTGTTGAGTATTTCTCTGCCTTTTCATTATTTGTTTAAAACTTACTGGGTGCTTGAGGTCTCCTTTTCCCCAGGCTTTTAAGGTTGAATTCTTTACCTTCCTATTGTTTCTGCTTCCTAAGGATTGGTCCATAGTTTGAGTTAAACGCTTCTTATAGGGTGAATTTGTGGCTGAGTTTTTGTTTGTTGTTTTTTTTCCCCTCTGATGTGGCAAGGAGCTGAATGAGGGGTAATCCTATCTGCTGATGATTGGGTTTAATATTTTCATTATTTGTTTGTTGTTTTAGATTAGGGGTCCTGCACAGGGTGCAACAGATGGTTGGTGATGCTGGGTACTTGTATTCAAGTGGTTTCCTTTTGTGTGAGTTCTCACTAATTGATACTCCCTAGGTTAGTTCCTGGAAGCTAGGGTCTTGGACGCATACTCCCACTCCAAGAGGCTCAGACTTGATCTCTGGATCTGATTCCGGAGTTTCTTGTGATCTTCTAGCTTCAGTTTTTTCCCAGTCACATCATTCCTTGAATCCTCATAGGAGAAACTACCAAATGAAAGCCCAAAATAAATCTGTTCAAGGCCTCAGCACCCAATTCTCCTGCAACGTCACCTCTTCTATTTCTCCTCGGCTCCTTAGAAGTCCAAACCCCACTGCCTCCTCACAGACTCACTGAGGTGGAAGTTCACTGGTAGAGGACCTACACTACTCCTACCCCATACCATTCTTACTTACAGACCAGGACTCTCTGATAGGCGTGGAGGAGGAAAATAGATTCAAAGAGGGAGGGGAAAGTTTACTACCTTTCAAAAACAAAACCATACTACTTTTACGTAGAAAAAATTATAAAGATGCCAAGTCCTTTAGTCCCCTAAAATAATATGAAAATACCACCAGCCTTTATTGTCCACACTGTGTTGTTTACAGTATTCATCCTTTCTTTTCTTCCAAATTATTGTCCTGATTTTCATAAAGTGACTTCCCTGGTGGTTCTCAGATGGTAAAGCGACTGCCTGACAATGCAGGAGACCCAGGTTCGATCCCTGGGTTGGGAAGATCCCCTGGAGAAGGAAATGGCAACCCACTCCAGTATTCTTGCCTGGAAAATCCCAAGACAGGAGGAGCCTTGGTAGGCTACAGTCCACAGGGATCGCAAAGAGTCGGACATGACTGAGCGACTTCACTATCACTTTCAACTTCATTTAAGTATCAGCCCCCGCATATCCATTCATCACTTTATGGAGGAAGCTCAATATCTCTCCTTGACTTGAGTTTGGGACTAATGGCTGTGCCCTCAGTCCAACCCTGTGATTCTTTTTCCCCCAGATCAAGTAGCTGGCTCAGGGGATGGGGCAAGAGATCCCATCAAGCTAAGAGCTGTGAGAAGTGGTTTGCTCGGTGAACTAAAAAAGACTCTTCCTTGCTTATCTGATGAGACATCTTGAAACAATCCTTTTGTTTTCCAACAATAACGTGGATGAATAAGATCATAACTCAGACAGCTTTTGGCAGCTATGATTCATCCCATGTGGAAAGCCTACTTTAGAAATACAACCTGCACAGCAGATAGAAAGTATGAAACTGAGCTACATCCTTGATGAAAACTTAGGTGGAGTTACTGAGTCAAACCACCAGGAGGTGAGCCCCACCTGTGAACAATCCCCTGTAGAAAACTTACATCCTCTGTATTATTTACCCAGTTTTGCAATTGTTTTCTGATTTCTTTTACCCCCCTATTAATTGTAACCAAGCTCATTTAAACCTTTTTCAGTGTTATCCTAATTCTGGAAGGTTTAACTATTAGGTAATTTCAAATTTTTCTGCTAGAGCTTACTATAAATTATTTGACATCATCGCATTTATTTCCTTAATCTAGCTACATCTATTAGAGCTGTCTGTTTCAGTACAGTTTCCACTAACCTTATGAAAAGCTATTTAAGTTTAACTAATTAAAGTGAAATAAAATAAAAACAATCATTATCCTCGTTTGCACTATTACTTCCAGATAGCCACATGTGGATAGTGGCTACCATCTAGATTGGCACAGTACAGAAACACTTCCAGTCCTCAGAGAAAGTTTAAACTGGATAGTGCTATGAAAGAGAGAGAGAGAAAGAAGAGAATAGAAGAGAGCGTAGAAGATGAGGAAACTTTATTTCTAATATGACCCACACCAGTGAACTCACTGTATTCCCTCAGGAAAAGAAGCCCTTCTCTTTCTCAGGTCTTTTTATTTCCTGTACAACAGAGAGGTGAACAATGAGGGTTATGGGGGGAGATTCTTCTAGGTTCAGAGTAATGAAATTCTAAAGAGCATATTTTTTTGATTTTTAACTATTTGTAGTTTTTGTAATTCTTCAGGGTTCAGCTTGAATTCTACAATCAATCATATTAGATACTAGTACCCAAGGGCTGAAAATTCAGGACAGTTTCATTTTTTTCCTTAGCGCTAGCAAAAAAAAAAAAAGAAGTATCCAAAATAGATTCTATGTGTCAGGTAGGTAAAAGGGATTTAAAACAACATATGGTCCCACTTATCATTTTACTTAGGTATTAAAACAATAGACTCAAACAGAACAAGCAGTCATCCTTAATATTAACTTGCTATCTATCATACATGTGTACTACACCAAAATAACAAATAAAGGCCTTGGAATGAGGGCACACAATAAACTTGTTTCAGAAAAAACTTCATCGTATATCCCAGCTTGATAGTAGCCTCATATTTTATTTTTGATTCCATTGAATATTTGTTTTTATTTACACGTACCAACACTTGATCTCTACTATAGATGGTAGTATAGTGTATACATAATAATATATATATATATAAAATTAAAATATATATATATATAAACACAACACACGACACACACACAACATATATACTTGATTTCTGACAATAGAGTAGCTAAACAAGGTGCTAGTATCTCCTCTCATAGTGTTTACGGTAAAGAGATAAAGCAGATCTCATAACTAATTCCAGACACAGTTTTTATTTACAATGGTAATTAATGCTATAGAGAGAATAACTGTGAGGAGCAAAAATCAGAGGTGACAATTTGGTTGGGGCATCCAGAAGTACCACAGAGAGACTCTATCCCAACAAGGACTCAAGAGTGTAGAAGGAGCAGAGAGAGAATGTGATGTAAACGAACGAGCCTAGAGAAGTAGAACAGGTGCCACCTTAACCATAGCCCTGTCAACCATGGCCATGCATTAAGGGCTTATATTTTAAGCCCATGGGAAACTCACTGAAAGGTTTTCACAAGTTTAACTTGAGTGTCAATGATCAACATCATCTCAAACTCATTAACTCTGGATGCAGAGTGGGAACGAGATTCTTGGAGAAGGTTCACATTTGAAGCGCAAGTGGACTATTTAAAGGAAGGTATTATTATAATTACCAATGAAAATGGTGGTAATTTGGGGTGTATTAAAAGTTTTTGAACGGACAGGGAAAACAGGGAAAGTTTAAGACACAGAGTCCTGTGAAGATGCCATATTCTAGATCACAGTGGTTATTGGAGATAGCGACTATGAAATGCTGGCTAAAGATCTGAGCATTTTATAAACCCAAAAAAATCATGTTCATTTTGTTTTTATTATTATCATCAAAGCATCATTTTTCACACCACTATGTGCTTATAATATATATTCATATTCTCATAATAAAGAGACCACTTGCTCTTTAAAATTAGTATATTTTATCACTTTCATTAGTGCCATGACAGTAACTGTTTGTGGTATTCCAACTTTCTTCTTGTTCTAAAAAATGAGAATGAGAGATGAGATGTGGGAAGAACAAAAGAAACGACCTTATTTTTCTTTTTCCTGGCTGCCTGGAAGACAGACCAAGATAAGCAGTGAGGAATTATAATTGATAAGATAATTGAAGAGAAGGCTTCCTGGAGGTGAGAAATGAGACACGTACATGAAAGTTATCTATTCTTCTAGCCTAAGAGAAATCCTTACCTTCCATTTCTTTCCCTTTTCCTTACAAGTTTACGAAAATTCTGGCTTGTGTGTCCACATCCAAATTACCAAACTGAGAGTCACCATTTTAGTAATGAGCAATGAATCAGCCCTCAAGCACCTTAAGTCTTATTATGAGACATTTTTTTGGCTTTTTTGGTGGGTGTGTTTTGCTTGTTTTTTTACCTTATGTATGCAGAACATTTTATTTATGAAATAATATTCTCATCTTTCTTCACTTCTAACAGCTCTAGAAGCTTTGATCAAATTAGTACTTCCATCTGTCACTATGATGGTTTGGCGTTCACTTTCAAAGTACTCATAAGGCTATCTTACTTAGCTTTACGTGGGCTTGATCTTTATTCTGTCAATTTATTTTTATCGTTTCTGCAATCTTGCATGCCTAGAATTATGGTTTACTTAGAGCTTCAGTTTCTGAAAATCAAATACCAGTTTTGCATCAAAGTATGTTCAACCCTTATGAGAGGTGTGACATTAGTTCAAATCACTTAACTTCTTTGAAAATTTGTGTTTTTCACTGGATAAAATAGAGAGACTGTACTACAGACCTTATTAGCAAAATTTTGTGAGTATTAAATGAGACACAGCAAAGTGAATGCTTGACCAGGGGCTTGGACACATGAGAAAATATTCCTCTCTCTAGACAACATTTATTAATACAATAGTCATCATCCCATCATCATTATTAAAACATGTACATCAATCATCATAGATTATTGTAATATTATATAACTCATATTCTCTTGTACTTCTTTTGCTTTCTCTACATTTTTGGTCCTCAACTTAGCTTAAATAACATTTTAAAACAACACAAGGTCCAGACCACAGAAATATGACAAGTATATACATTTTATTTTAGGTCCCAAGTAAGACTAACAAAAGCTACGGATGTTGTATGTGTAATCTGATAGGCACATATAAGACACCAGGGGAGGCAGAAAAAATTTTAAGTGAGTATCCCAAGACAAAGTGTGATGATAACAAGAAATAATATCCAATTGGTGATACAGGCCAGGACAAAGATAGGGTAGCATTATTACTTAGCCAAGGGAAAGAGAGAATAATGTCTTCTCATAATCAGAGGACTGAAAACTGACATTGTCAGCCAATGATGTAATACCCCAGTGTCTACAGAAAAGACGAAACTGAGTTTCATGGTAAAGAAAGCATCTATATTAGAGATAATTAACAATGACTCCCTCTCATCCCAATACCTTCATTTCCCATTAGCCAATAGAAATGGAACAAAAGAAAAAATATATAGAGAAATCACAACCCAAAATTGTGTATTTCGGTAAAATACTTAGGAACTCCTTAAATGGCATACCCTCAACCACTTTACATATTGCAATATGGACAGAAAACTTGGCATCTTTCTCTAGTCCCATGTAATATATTTAAAATTCCTTTAAGTTTTTTTTTAATTTTAGAATATGCAAACAAAAATCTTGCATGTCTCAAATGTGTATTTTCCTGCACATTTGTGAAATCAAATTACCAAATTATTAAGTTGGATGTTCCTAAACTAAAGTGAAGATGCTTTTATGTTCTAATGCCAGAAATGCAAAAGTGAGTTTAAAATCAGGGAAATGAGGTGATTTTCGAGTGAGGTACTATCAGGCCTGGATCCAGGATTTTGCCCCTATCAAAGCCTTTTCCCCAATTAACTTAATAACACAAAGTGAATATGAATTTTTTTGATATTTTTAAAACTGGTTTTAAATCATTAGAAGAGACAAAAGGTGAAGTCACACTCCATAGATGCAGTTTCTCCCACCATTAAATTCCCTTTGGACATTCTCTGTTGCGCCCAGATCTTCTCTCCTGAGCCTCTAGAAAACCTAAAAAAGCATCATGAATATATTGGCAGAAAATTTCAAGAGCCAGCCATGGAAGTAGAAATCTCTGACAAAAAAGAAACTAACCACCTAGGCTAACTTCTGACAAGTGTTTAAAAGAGATAGAAGTTTGTGCATATTTTTCTATAGTTGGACAAAACTGATGGTTTCAGGGACAGTCCTTTGTGATCAACCCTTCTTTGACTATTTATATAAAGGTGTGACATTAGAGTCACAAGGCCTACCACCTGACTCATGATACTCATGACTGCATGAGAACAAGAGTTTGTTGAGGGCTGTCCAATGTGCCAAGCGTGCCAAGCATTTTACACACATCATCTCATTTCATCAGCCCTACAGCTATGGTAGACATCTGTTTGATACTTTATATTGGTCTCTGTTTTACTGATGAAGAAACGCATTCATGCTGAGTCTCTCAGTCATGTCCAACTCCTTGCAACCCCAGGAACTGTAGCCCGCTGGGCTTCTCTGTGCATGGAACTCTCCAGGCAAGAATATTGGAGTGGGTAGTCATTCCCTTCTCCAGGGGATCTTCCCAGACAAGGGATCAAACCCATATCTCCTGCATTGCAGGTGCATTCTTTGCCACTGATCTGCTGGGGAAGCCCTGATGAAGAAACTAGGGTGAAGTAATTTATTCAAGGCCACACAACAAAAAAGTGGCCGGGCCTGGATTCATACCCAGAATTCTGATTTCAGAGCCTATCCACCTTGGCTTCTAATCTCACTATTGTAGAATATATAACCAAATAAGTCAATTTGTTTTATTGAATTTGAATGTATACATTACTTTTTCAGACACATAAAATGTAGAAGCATAGAACTTGGAAATGATTGAGTCCATCCCTACACCCTGCACTTTTACAAGTAGGGAAACTGAGACGTGGAGAAGAAAATGGCTTATTTGCTGGCTGCTAAGGTCTAAATGTTTTCGTCCCCAGAATTCATATGTTGAAAGCCTAATGCTTCATATGATGGAGCTTCTGGGAGGTGCCTAAGTCATGAGGGTGGTTCAGTTCAGTCCGCTCATTGTGTCCCGACCTTTGTGACCCCATGGACTGCAGCACCCCAAGGCTTCCCTGTCTATCACCAACTCCCAGAGCTTACCTCCAACTCATGTCCATTTAAGTCGTGTGATGCCATCCAACCATCCTCATCCATCTGTTGTCCCCTTCTCCTCCTGCCTTCAATCTTTCCCAGCATCAGGGTTCTTTTCAAATGAGTCAGTTCTTTGCACATCAGGTGGCCAAAGTTACTGGAGTTTTCAGCATTCAGCATCAGTCCTTCCAATGAATATGGTCAGGACTGATTTCCTTTAGGATTGACTGTGTGGAACTCCTTCGCTGTCCAATAGAGTCTGTCCAGCAGCCCATTCTTCCTCTCCAACACCACAGTTCAAAAGCATCAATTCTCCAGCGCTCAGCTTTTTCTTTATAGTCCAACTCTCACATCCATACGTGAATAGACACTGGAAAAAACCAATAGCTTTGACAAGACAGGCTTTTTTGGTAAAAGTAAGTGTCGCTCTGCTTTTTTAATATGCTGTCTAGTTGGTCATAATGTTTTTTCTTCCAAGGAGCAAGTGTCCTTTTAATTTTCATGGCTGCAGTCAACCATCTGCAGTGACTTTGGAGCACCAAAAAATAAAGTCTGTCACTGTTTTCCATTGTTTCCCCATACCTCTATTTGCCATGAAGTGATCGTGGGACAGAGATGCCATGATCTTAGTTTCCTGAAATGTTGAGTTTTAAGCCAACTTTTTCCACTCTCCTTCTTTCACTTTCATCAAGAGGCATCTTTAGTCTTTCCTCTTTACTTTCTGCCATAAGTGTGGGTATCATCTGCATATCTGATGTTATTGATATTTCTCCCGGCAATCTTGATTCCAGCTTGTGCTTCATCCAGCCCAGCATTTTCTCATGATGTACTCTGCATATAAGTTACGTAAGCAGGGTGACAATATATAGCCTTGACGTACTCGTTTTCCTATTTGGAACCAGTCTGTTGTTCCATGTCCAGTTCTAACTGTTGCTTCTTGATCTGCATACAGATTTTTCAGGAGGCAAGTCAGGTGGTCTGGTATTCCCATCTCTTTCAGAATTTTCCACAGTTTGTTGTGATCCACACAGTTAAAGGCTTTGGCATAGTCATGAGGGTGGTGCCTTCATGAATAGAATTAGTGCTCTTATAAAAAAGACCCCACAGAGCTCCTAGTCCCTTCTACCACGTGACAATACAATGAAGAGTTGAAGATGTCCCTCATCCAATCATGCTGGTATCCTGATCTTAGACTTGTAGCCTCCAACATTGTGAGAAATAAATTTCTGTTGTTAATAAGCTGCCTGGTCCATGGTATTTCATTATAACAGCCCAAACAGTGAAGATAGTTGTATAGCCAGGATTGGATTACAGATTTATGATTCCCAAGTGAGTCACTCAGTCGTGTCTGACTTGGTGACTCCATGGACTATAGCCCGCCAGTATCCTCTGTCCATGGGGATTCTCCAGACAAGAATACTGAAGTGGGTTGCCATGCTCTCATCCAGGGGACCCCCACCCAAGGATCGAACCTGGCTCTCCCACATTCCAGGCAGATTTTTAACCATCTGAGCTAACCAGGTTTGACTCCCAAAGTTCTCTGTTTTTCTACCCATGATTTCTTCCTTCTTCTTCCTTGCTTTATTTCTTCCTTCTTTTCCTCTCTTCCTTCTTTCTTTCCTCTTTTATTCATTCCTTCCTTATTTTATGTGTTTCTTGATTTTGTGTAAACTGCAGCATTCCTAAATGGCTGTGCTGTCTATGTTAAAATTTCTTTTCTAAATATTGTCATTGTTTCAAATTGTCTAGCTCTGGGTTAGGGCACAGGATCCAAAGTAAATGGAGGAGTAGGAATAATCAGTATCCCTTGAAGAGCAGAAAATACATAGATCATTTGATTAATGGGAACAGACACAATATGAAAGAGAACAATGAAATACTGTCTTATTTTTCATTTCTTAGAAATTATCTTTTTCTTAATCAGCATTATTAAGGGATCATTTATTTACAAATTATGTTCATATTTTCAGATTATAGTTTGAGGTATATATACATATGTATATATTAATGCTGCTGCTAAGTTTCTTCAGTTGTGTCCAACTCTTTGCAACCTTTTGCACAGGCTCCTCTGTCCATGGAATTCTCCAGGCAAGAATACTGGAGTGCATTGCCATTTCCTTCTCCAGGGGATCTTTCTGACCCAGGAACTGAACCTGATTCTCCTTCATTCTATACTTTTGCAATCAAGATATATCGCATTTCCATAATCACAGATTCTCTGTGCCCCTTCTGAGTCAATAGCCTTCTCTGACTCCCAACCCAGGTAATCACTGTTATTTCTGTGACTGTAGATTAATTTTGGACTTTCTTAGTGTTATATGTAAAATGGAATCACAGAATATGTATTAACTTTTGTCTGGTTCCTTTGCGTGCTAAGTCACTTCAGTTGTGTCCGACACTTTGTGACCCCATGGACTTTGCAATCCGACCAAGCTCTTCTGGCCATGGGATTCTTCAGGCAAGAATAATGGAGTGGGTTGCCATTTCCCCCTCTAAGGGATCCTCCCAATCCAAGTATTGAACCTGTGTCTCTTAAGTCTCCTTCACTGGCAGTCAGGTTCTTTACCACTAGTGCCACCTGGGAAGCCCCTTGGCATAAGGTTTTCAAGATCTATTCATATTATTTTGTGTTATCAGTCATTCATTTTTTTTTCTCCATAGTATTCTTTGTCATCTAGACCATTTGCCAGTAGGCAGATATTTGGCTGGTTCACAGATTTTGGCTAGGATGACCATGAACATTCATGTTCAGGTCTTCGTGTGAATATATAGTTCACTGCTTTGGGGTAGATTCTTTAAGAGTGGAATTGCTGGGGTGTATGGTATTCATTTTGAACTGTGGTGTTGGAGAAGACTTCTCTGCAAGGAGATACAACCAGTCCATCCTAAAGGAAATCAGTCCTGATTGGAAGGACTGATGCTGAAGCTGAAGCTCTAATACTTTGGCCACCTGATGCAAAGAGCTGACTCATTTGAAAAGACCCTGATGCTGGGAAAGATTGAGGGCAGGAGGAAAAGGGGATGACAGAGGATGAGATGGTTGGATGGCATCACCGACTCTATGGACATGAGTTTGAGTAAGCTCCAAGAGCTGGTGATGGACAGGGAAGCCTGGTGTGCTACAGTCCATGGGGTCACAGAGGGTCGGACATGACTGAGCAACTGAACTGAACTGAACTGATGGTATTCATTTAACTTTTAAGGAGCTGTCAAACTGTTTTCAAAAGTGGTTGTATTATTTTAAGCTCCACCATCAGCATGGGAGTTCCATTTGCTCCACATTCTTCAATACTTGACATTGCCATCTATTTTTTTTTAATCTAGCTGTTATCATGAGTTTTTCTTCTATTATTGAAGTGTAAGATCATATGTGCTAGATACAGGCAGGTCTTTTGTCAGATATAAGTATTGTATTTTAGAGCTTATCTTTTCAATATTATAAGTGTTTTTGAAAAGTGAAAAGTTTTCTATTTTGATGAAATCTAGTTTATCAAGTTATCTTTCAAAATTCATACATTTTGGATCCTGTTTAAGAAAACATTTCCTAGCCTAATAAGATTTTCTCCTTATGTTTTCATCCAGTTTTATAATTTGAGCTTTTACATTAAGGTCTAGTATATATTTGCGATAACTTTAGCATATGGTGTTAGGTAATAATTAAAGTTATTTTATTTCCATATGGATAGCCAGTTGTTTCAGCACCATTTATTAAAAAGACTTTCATTTCCCTATTGATTTACCTTGGCACCTTTATCAAAAATGAATTGACCATAAATGTGCTGGACTCTGTAGTCTATTCCATTTATCTATATTTCTATTTTTATGCCAATATCATTACTGTAACTTTTAGTAAATGTTGAAATTAGGTAGTGTAAGTCTTTCAACTTTGCTTTTGATTCATCTCTTCTTTATTCCCTTTTCTATTTCCAGGCTTCATTTGGAATAACTAACTTACTTAGGATTCTATTAATCTCCACATTTAGCTTATTAACTAACCTTCTGTGTTTTACTTTTTCAGCCCTTGCTCTAAGTTTTACAATGTACACCTTTCCCTTATCATTGTCTAACTTCAAACAATAGTATGTTACTGGGAGGGGGGCTCAGGATGGGGGACACATGGCTGATTCATGTCAATGTATGGCAAAAACCACTACAATATTGTAAAGTAATTAGCCTCCAATTAAAATAAACAAATTAATTTTAAAAAATAGTGTATTACTTCATGTCAAATATAAGAGCCTTTCAAAAGTAGAGGAAGCAAGCCCTCTTCTTTTGTACTAATGTGCTATAGTTGTCATACATCTCATTTCTGTATTTGTGATAAACATCTCAATGTATTATTAATTATTATTTTGAAGGAATTATCTCCAAGGAAATTAAAAATAAAAAAGAAATGTCTCTCATATTTACTCATATACTTCTTTTTTACGCTTTTCATTTTCTTCTGTACATCTGTGCTTTCATCTGGTAATATTTTCCTTCTGTGTGTAAAACTTCCTTTAGTATATTTTATACTACCCGTCCACTGAGACCAAATTTTCCTCACTTCTGTTTTTATTTCACATTTGAACTCTATTTTCAGGATTCTTGGGCTTCCCTTGTGGCTCAGCTGGTAAAGAATCTGCTTGCGATGCAGGAGACCTGGGTTTGATCCTTGGGTTGGGAAGATGCCCTGAAGAAGGGAAAGGTTACCCACTCCAGTATTCTGGCCTGGCGAATTCCATGGACTTTATAGTCCATGGAGTTGCAAAGAGTCAGACATGACTGAGTGACCTTCACTTTTTTTGTATATAGAATTTTAGATAGCTTTTTTTTTCCTTTTGGCATTTAAAAGGTATGATTCTATTGTCTTGCAGAATTTCTAAAAAGAAGCATGTTCAAAGTTTGATCATTTTTCTGTGTATGAAACATGCTTCTTGCCTCTGGTTGATTATAAGATTTTCTCTTTAACACTGGTTTTCAGCAATTTGACCATGATGTACATTTGACTGGTTTTCTTTATGTTTATTCTTCTTGGTAGCTGCTTATTGATCTTGGTAGATTTGGGGGTTTCTAGTTCTCAAAAATTTGGAAAAATTTCAGCCATTATTTCTTCAAATATATTTCTACCCCACTGTTTCTGGCAATCTAATTATGTGTTTGTTAGAATATTTGATATTGTGTTATTTTTCGCTAATGTTGCCTTGCCTTGTCTTTTCTCTTACCGTGTTTGCTGCTGGATAATATCTACTGTTAGATCTTTAAGTTCATAGATATAGTTTTCTCCAGTGTCTAATTTGCTGTTAATCTTATTTAGTAAAGTATTAATTTCTAATATTGAATTTTCACTGGTAGATTTTTTTCTTTTTATAATTTGCTGCTTTCTCATATTTTTCTTTGAATCTTTAGACACATTAAGTATATAACAAGCATTTCAGTTACTTACCTTGTTCCTTTCTATGCTTGTTCTATAGCTTTGTTGTGGTGAGGGGTGGCCTTTATACTGGGACTAATTTAGCCCCACCACTAAGGCATAATCCTTCTAGGGTCTATACTGAATTCTCTGAATAGTCAATGAGGTATCTTTATTATGGCTTTTGGGGAGTCAAATGATCCCTTGCCCTGAATGATCTTTGGGGTGGTATGACTTACAGATTCTGTAAATGTTTTTTTCCTCAGAAAATCGTACTTTGACAGACAGAAGGGGCTTTCATTTTATACGTATACAAATGGACTTTCAGTCACTTGTGCAGATTACTGGATTTATTTTTCTGTATAGCTCCTTTTTTTTCAGTAATCTGCCACTCAAATTCTAGTTGTCTCAGCCTCTTAAAACACATATATCACTTTACTTAACTCAGCAAGAACACCAACTTCTGTTTGAGTTTATCCTCCCTGCTCTGTGGTCCAGAAATTCTCTCCAGACAGAAATTCGAGTACCTGTAACCCTCAACTATGTCCTTTTTTCTTTTCTCAAAGATCATAATCCTTTGTTTCCCACTGTCCAGTAACTGAAAACAGACATTTCATATATTTGACACAGTTTTCTATTTTTTTTATGTAGCTGGAACTTAATTTTATACACTTTTACTTCCTATGGACAAAAGTAGAAACTGGCATCATCTTTTGGAGGAAGAAAAGGAATGCCCCAATATAGAAAATATACAGTGGTTTTAAAAGATGTCTTCTAGAAATTGATGGAGTAGGAAACTCCAAGCTTCCATCTCACCACAAAAGCAGCTAATGTGCTGGCAAAAATTATCAGATTACTTTGACAGCACTCTAGACTCTAGTTAAAACTTTACAACAATCAGGAGAAGGTATGATGAAGCATAAGTAATGTAGAATTTTATATTGATTACCTACCATCCACCAGTCTTTACACTGGGAGTGTCCATGAGGTAATGGTGAAGGTTGCTAGTGTCAGAGTGAGCAATATGGACCTTATTCTTAAGGAACTGTGTGTCCATTGGAACTGCCTGATCTTTCATGAGAAACAAGTACATGAACTTGTTGGTATTTTGCCTGATGATGAATGTTCCCAGACCAGGGTTGGCTTCCTGGTGGCATCTTCCAAAAGTATGTAAAAGCACAAGTTTTAGCCATAGCACACTGTGACAAGGAGCAACAGTTGAAACAAGGCATACCAGAAAACTTGGGAAGGCAGAGATTAGGAAAGAATACATGAAAGGAACTAAGGGATTCTATAAGTTCCCATATATACCAGGGATTCAAAAAGACCATGTTCATGACCAGAACTGCCCACACACTCAGAAAAGTCCCAAAAAAACCTAAACTTCACTTCAAGTTGACCTTAAGACTTAGTGCAAGCAGGGAATGAAAGCTAAGGCAAAGTAGTAAATGGCCTACATAAGCATTGAAGAAGAGTTGCAATACAAATCCAACTTGAAAAGACTGGGAGACTCTTCCTTCCTCTTTTCTCTCTTTCTTTTTTCTCTAGGTATTTCTTTCAACTGTCAGAACAATGGCTAATCACTTATCTAGTGAAGAACAGACTTCAGTGGTCACATGTGACAAAGGACACAGATTTTACAAAACAGTTTTAAAAAGTTACTAAACAAGAAAACAAGAACAAACCAGAAGAAACCGCAAAACAAACCCCAGGTAGGGGGAGAATGTGATCTCTATAGTTGCCACTTTATAATATTCAAAAGGTTCAATTTTCAACAAAAATAACAGGACATGCAAAGAAATGAGAAAGTATGGCCCATTCACATGAAAAGAAAAGAAAGAAAAAACTGTCAAGGAAAAAGCCCTGGCCATATTAGAAAAAATTAAATCAACTGATTTAAATATAACCAGTAGCTAAAAGAAATTGTGGACAAAGAACAAAAACAAAACACGAGGATGAAGTCTTCCCAAATAGAGAATCAAATATGGAGACAGAAGTTATTAAACATAACCAAATAGAAATTCTGGAGCTGAAAGGTAAAATAGCCAAAATTAAACTTCACTATAGGGGTTAAACAGCAGATTTGAACAGGCTGAAGCAAGAAGTAGCAAGCTTGAGGATAAAATCATTGAGATTATCTGTTGAGAAGAAAGGAAAAAAATGAAGAAAAATGAACATATCCCAAGAGAACTGTGAAACACCATCGTGTACATGAACATCCACATGATGGAGTCCCAAAGAGACAGAGAAAGAAAGAAAGGGACAGAAAGAATATTTGAAGAAATAATGGCTAAAAACCTACCAGATTTGGGGGAAGGGCATACGGCTGTATAGGAAAACTGTTAGCTCACTTCCTCTACAGACACACCAAATCTACACCTGCCTATAGAGCAATTCCTCCTGAAGAAGACCTGAGGGCAGATTGACCAGCTACTACGGGAAGGCAATGGCACCCCACTCCAGTACTCTTGCATGGAAAATCCCATGGATGGAGGAGCCTGGTGGGCTACAGTCCATGGGGTGGCGAAGAGTCAGACATGACTGAGCAACTTCACTTTCACTTTTCCCTTTCATGCATTGGAGAAGGAAATGGCAACCCACTCCAGTGTTCTTGCCTGGAGAATCCCAGGAACGGGGGAGCCTGGTGGGCAGCCGTCTGTGGGGTCGCACAGAGTTGGACATGACTGAAGAGACTTAGCAGCAGCAGCAGCACACAGAATGACTGCACAGAAATGGGTAGAAAAGACAGAGAAACGATATCCATAGGAACCTCACTCTTGACTCAGCAACCTGCAATAAGAAGGGATTGCTGGGGGACCTGAATGGACTCACCCACCATGGGACACAGTGAAGAAATAGCAGTTTAAAGGACAGCTAGACTCTAAGCAAAGCAAATCCATTTACTAACCCTAGAACTTCTGTCAAAGAGCAAGCAACTGCAGAAGCCCTCCCTGTGGTCAGAAGCACAGCGAGGGCCACTGAATCCCTGTGGGACTCCCCTCAGCCCAGGCCCACTCCAGCTTCAGCCCCAGCCATTCAGCCAAGGAAGCCTTGGGTGCAGCACTGTCCAGGGACTGTCTCCAGCCCGGGCCCACTTCAACCCCAACAGTCCCTTCAGGGTGGCTTGGGCAGCAGTGCCCACCAAGGACTGGCATCTGCCCTGGCTGATCCAACTGCAGCCACCTGGCCCAGCTGTTCTGCTCACCTTTAACATCTCTATGACCAAGGGAATAAGTGTTTAATTAGTATTGTTAATAGTGAGGCATCATGGGATCAATAGTAGTGTACAATTTTTAAAATTCATATTTTCCTGATGCCTCAACATCTCCACCATCTGTGAACACCTTGTGCAGGCTAGCTGCACCAGTGTGATCAGGCTGGTCCTCGTCACAGTTCACCAGTCTTGCCCTCCCCTGACTGTGACCTAATGGCATTCAAAGAAATTCTCCTCACGTCTCTTACTTGTGTGCTCCACAGTGACCCTCAATAAAGGCATTTGCTCATGGGTCTTCACTCTCTTGGCCTCCCATCTGCCTGGTTGAGCCTGCTCCCTTGGAACTCCTCTCATACGGCCACCTGAATGGCGTCCCGTGCCTCTCTCCTTTAGGAGTTGTGAGTATAATAAATCTCTTTCACTTTCATCCACCTCTCTGTGGTGTTATTCTGTGTCTGCCTCTGACTGTTCATCAACAATTCTCATTTTAAGTAGCAAAAGCAAAAATAAACAAGAAACAGACCAGTTCTTAGAAAGACACAAGTTCCTGCAACTCACTCAAGAAGACAGAGGATGCTGCTGCAACCTGCATCTACTAGTAATAGGATGATCTATATGCTATAACAAGGGTTTAAAGAAAGTGCTTGAGGGCACTTACAAGAGAGTAATTAATCTCAGCTGAGAGAAACGAGGTGAATTTGATAATATGGAGCTGAGGTGAGCTGCAGTGAAGAAAATGAATTTTGTTAGGTGAGAAATGTATTTTAGGTAGTGGGAGCAGTCATGAGTAAAGATGTGGAGCAGCATCTGGGACCTTAGTTCCCAGACCAGGGATGGAACCTGCGCATTGGAAGACAGATTCTTAACCACTGGACCACCAGGGAAACCCTTGCTTATTAAACTTTGACATCAGTGTCACTAGAGTTTTGGGTTCTCCAATTGAAGATGAGATTTTTTTAAAAAAACTACATTGAGACTAGTTAGTTAAGGGATGTAAATACTGTCTTCAAAATCTAATCTGAATGATACAGTTAACAAGCCATATTGGCAGGGGGCAGGGAGCACTCAGGGAATGAAGTGATATAATTTGTATTTGTAGACAACTTGGGCTTCCCTGATAGCTCAGTTGGTAAAGAATCCACCTGCAACGCAGGAGACCACGGTTCAGTTCTTGGGTTGGGAAGATTCCCTGGAGAAGGGAAAGGCCACCCACTCCAGTATTCTGGCCTGGAGAATTCCATGGACTGTATAGTCCATGGGGTCACAAAGAGATGGACACGACTGAGTGACTTTCACTTTTCACTTTCCCTCTGTATGTGGTGTAGAGGATGGATTGAAGGGGTTAAGACCTATTAAGAGATAATCGGTTAGTACTTGACAAATACAATGGCAGTAAGAATAAAAACGATCATTTTATTTATTTTTTCTAGTTTTACCTCGTAAAATGATGCTTGACAAATTGCCTTCTCTGAGGGTGAAACTGTCTCTATGCCATCTACAGTGATTACACCCAATGAATCTGGCCTTCTGTATTATAAGCATCTGGAGGAAGTTTCATTCCTGTCTACTCACAGTTTAGTTTATAAGAAACAGTCAAATAGAATGGAGATCCATTCTTATATTGTTATTTTCAGCTTTAAGACCTCAACTATGGTGTTTTTGTACATGACTAAAAGATTAAAAATAAGAGCCCTATGAATACCTTGCAGATAGTCTGTATTTTATACCAAGAGTTTAATACAAAGCTTGCCTAATAATAGTGGTATAGTAATTATTTTTTCTTAATGAATGATTAACAATTATAAACTTCTCTACTGAAAGTAGATGATTTATAATTATAGTAAATTGTAGGTCATAGATTTTCTGGAGCAGTTATTAGTACAAGTGAGGCAGCCAAAGTTGAAAACAACTTTGACAGTTTTGCTCAGGATTCCTGTTTATCTGAGCCTTCCTTCTGATTTATATTCTTTTGTCAATTATATTTCTCAGCCCAGAATCAGAGCAGGGACAATTCTTTCTCCCCTATTGGGAACAAAGGACCCACAGCTCAGTTCAGTCGCTCAGTCATGTCCAACTCTTTGCAACCCCATGGACTGCAGCACGCCAGGCTTCCCTGTCCATCACCAACTCCTGGAGGTAACTCAAACGCATGTCCATCGAGTCGATGATGCCATCCAACCATTTCATCCTCTGTCATCCCCTTCTCCTCCTGCCCTCAATCTTTGCCAGCATCAGGGTCTTTTCCAATGAGTCAGTTCTTCACATCAGGTGGCCAAAGTATTGGAGTTTCAGCTTCAGCATCAGTCCTTCCAATGAATATTCAGGACTGATTTCCTTTAGGATGGACAGGTTGGATCTCCTTGCAGTCCAAGGGACTCTCAAGAGTCTTCTCCAACACCACAGTTCAAAAGCATCAATTCTTCGGAGCTCAGCTTTCCTTATAGTCCAACTCTCACATCTATACATGACCACTGAAAAAACCATAGCCCTGCCTAGACAGACATTTGTTGGCAAAGTAATGTCTCTGCTTTTTAATATGCTGTCTAGGTTGGTCATAACTTTTCTTCCAAGGAGTCAGCATCTTTTAATTTCATGGCTGCAGTTACCATCTGCAGTGATTTTGGAGCCCCTCAAAATAAAGTGCCACTGTTTCTACTGTTTCCCCATCTATTTGCCATGAAGTGATGGGACCGGATGCCATGATTTTAGTTTTCTGAATGTTGAGCTTTAAGCCAACTTTTTCACTCTCCTCTTTCACTTTCATCAAGAGGCTCTTTGGTTCTTCTTCGCTTTCTGCCATAAGGGTGGTGGCATGGAACAACAGACTGTTTCCAAATAGGAAAGGGAGTACATCAAAGCTGTATATTGTCACCCTGCTTATTTAACTTATATGCAGAGTACATCATGAGAAGTGCTGGGCTGGATGAAGCACAAGCTGGAGTCAAGATTGCCAGGAGAAATATCAATAACCTCAAATATGCAATGACACCACCCTTAAAGGACCCACAAGTGCATCTAAAACTGGTCAAAATTTGTAAATTAATTAATGTGGTACAAGTATTTGATCTCTACTAGGCAAACAAATGGCTTCCCATGTGGCGCTAATGGTAAAGAATCCACCAGCCAAAGCAGGAGACATAAAGAGACGCAAGTTTAATCCCTGGGTGAGGAAGATCTCCTGGAGGAAGGTATGACAACACACTCCAGTATTCTTGCCTGGAGAATCCCTTGAACAGAGGAGCCTGGCAGGCTCCATAGGGTCACAAGGACACAACTGAAGTGACTTCACACACCCACACGCAGGCAAACAAACCAGTGCCTTAAATCACCAGAATTACCCATTTAAGCCCAATAGAACTCAATGATGATAAATTGAATTGAGTCAATAAATCTCAAGAACAAAAACAGGCAACTACCTCGAGATTTCTTGGCCAATCATTGTTGTTTTGTTGGTTGTTTTAGTTGTTTTCTATGACCTGCAAACTCTAAAAATGACTGTTAGTTGAGAAAGAAATAGGACATTGTAAGTACTATGTGTTCATTTTCCTTCAGCCTTACATTTGACAATTCTTTTGATTGAAATCAACTGAAGATAAGTAAGAAAGTGAATGCCTCTACTTTGGCCCTGAATAATCTTATTGCTTTTTAATGCATAGAAATTATGTCCTTTGTAATACCTTCTCCAGGCAGCTCAAAATAAAGACAGACTTTGATTGGTATATATGCTGAAGGTTTCCATTTGGAGCTGTGTGGAAGAAAGCATTATATGAAGAAGAGGAAGATGAGCATTCAAGAGGTATATCTACCAGTGACATATAAGTAACAGCAAAGTTATTTCTGAAACAACAGGATAAGGGGATGTGTTTCAGATCTGCAGAATAGAATGAAAAATCTTGTCAAAAGTCTTACTACTGCTTTTCCAGAAAGAAGTGCAAGAATTAATTAACTCGATGAAGAGTTCACTCTTCTGAATACTGAGACTTCTCATTTTCTCCTGTTCTAGCTGACAGATTTCACACTTTTACTCAACTGGTGTATTAATAAACAATGTACTGTGTGGTCTTATTTTCACAGACTTTTCACTGACATGTTGACATGAATTTTCATTATTCTTTTTATTATACTACCTGAACACACCTTTGATTCTTTTCCTTGAGTTCAAGCTGACAAGAAAGACTTCAGCTGTCTGAATGTAGATTCCCAGAAAAACCTTCGCCAATAAGGTTATGAAGATAAATTTAACATTAATGGATAATTGGAGGGGAGAGAGAATGAGGCTGCCTCATAGATGAAAAATGAGAGGAACTCATAGAGAAAGAGAGACATAGATAGAAAACTCAGAGAGAAAGAGAGTCAGAGACAGAAAGGGAGTGAGAGAGAGGAGAGAAAGAAGGAAGAAAGCAAGGGAAGAAGAAAGGGAGGGAGGGAGGGAGAGTGAGAGAAAGGGAGAAAGAAAAAGAGGAAAATGAAAGAAAAAAAAACTATCAGGGGGAGAAGGCATTGACTATAGAACTTCAGGGCTTTGTCTGCCTTTGGCAGGAGAATCTAGTAGTCAATGGGGAGGATTTCTTCACAGGAGGCAAACTGCTTGTGGATTCTGAAAATTACACAGTACTTATAAAACATTGAACATATCCCTAGTGACAGGTACTTAAGCATGCAATTTGGTACTTCTTAGGGAAAGTTTTGCATTACATAAATTTGTGTTTCAGAGCCTTCTCCCATTCTGGGTACAGGCTGAATAGATGAGTGGGAGGTGGCATAGCTTTTATATCAATCATTATGCAAATATGCCTTTGGCTCTGCCTCAGGTTTAAAATATTCTCAAGTCTGGAAAAATGATCATAGTTGGGGAAGTAATGTTTTGCCTAAATAAATGCTCTTCCTCTCAAATCAACTTGCATTCTTCATTAATGACATGCTTTATTTGAAAGTCAAAAGAGACAAAACGGGCGAGCAGTGATTTAAATGACAGATTTTATGGATATTCCCTTTAATATCAGAGGTAGAAGAAACCTGAGTCCTACTGAGGTACAGAGCTTGAGGCAACTTCTCTAGAAGCTCACAGAAAATTAGTGACAGAGATGAAACTAGAGCCCAGACAGTACTGCTCCCAGGCCATGGCTTTATACCAGAACTGCCTCTGTAAAACTGCAAAGGAAAGGAGGTCTTTAACAGCTCTCATTCAAACAGTAGGCATTCTCTCTCTCCTGTTTACCTGTCTCCCTTCCCTAATACAGCACCCTCACCACCTGCCCCTAGATCTGCCACGTCCTAAGCAAAAATGTACCTCTTTTGTGAAACCTAACTCCATTCTCCAGCCCACACTGCTTACAGATTTACACCTCTAGCTCTCAGCACAACACTCAAGTTTCAACTTTTTGTGTGTTTATGTCCTTAATCACATAGTAATTTGGAATTATTCTTGATTATTTCAGAAAGGTTGTTTTGTCCCTTCAATTTAATTGCGAGCTCTTTAAGAACAGGGGCCAGGTTTCCTGCTTGCTTAATAACAGCTCCCAACCCCAAACCACCCACGCACAACCTTCCACAGTACAGACAAATTGATACATCTTGTTGTTAAAACTAGAGTTTTTAGTGAATCACATGCATTTTCAAATGCGTTTTTAAAATGTGTTGTTTTCTTCTTTGTACATATCTCTATTTTTTCAAATTTTGTGCAATGACTCTGCATTACCTTTGAAGTAGAAAATTATACACCATTAAAAAACTTGAGAGGCCCACATTTTTTTTATGATTTCTTTCCTCAGAGCTTCAGCTCATACCTTTTTTCTGATGCCTCCTAAAGCTATTAAATTCTCTCTGAACTTTTTACTCAAGCAGTATGCATGTATATCTTACTGCTCATGACCTATAGGTCTTTCTTCAAGCTCTGTGTCTTAAATCTATCCACTGTAGTGTTTTTTCAGTCAGCCAACAAACATTTATTAGGCACTGGTAAATGCCAGGGACAGTTTTAGGTCTTGGGTAGACATTGAAGCAAAACAGATAAGGTTATCCAGTGAAGCTTACTGGTTAAAAATGCACAACAAACAAACAAATGAATCAATCTGTTGTTTCTAATTAAGAAAAGTAAATTACAGATGCAGAGTTAGAGTTGAAATTCAGATTGAAAGGTAGAAGGGATGTGAATGAATTTCACACCTTCCTATTTTCTATTTCTATTTTTAAGGTCCAGAGAAGATGTTAGTTTCCCAACATTACACAGCTGAACCTGTACCTGTAAGAAGGCTTAGACTCTCAGACCAGTGCTATTTTACATGTACATCATCCTGTTACCTTTCCATTTAGATGGAAGCTCATCATCTCAAACATGACATTTCATAATACATATTATTCAACACACAAGACGTTCCAGGATCTTTCTTAGGGGTACAGTGGTAAAAGCATGATCAACATCAAAAACAACAAATGCAATCACTCCGATCATGGAACTTATCCTGGAGAGTTTGCATCTTGACAGAGATGTGTCTATTTTATTTAATCTTTCAGAAAACCATCTTTTGATTTTGCTTATTCTCTCATTTTGTAACCACTTTTGGATTAAATTATTTTCTTCTATTTCATATTTATTATTTTTTTTTCCAGTTTTTTGAGTTGACTTTTTTGTACTTTTCCACCTTATTAATTTGGCTACTAATGTAATGTTTATCCTTAAAATTCCAAATAGGAAAAGATTTTAAGAATATACATTTTCTTTTATGTGTCATTTTAACTTCATCTCCAATCTGAAGTGTGATGTTTTTATTATTGTTCGGTTATGTTTTCTTATTTCTATTATGACTTCTTCTTTGAGCCATAAATTATGTAGAATTTTTTTGTTTTTCATTTTCTAAGTGCATGGAGGCTACTCTTGTTTTATTGATTTCTAACTTTATCACATAGTCATCAGTAGAAGTGGCCTATATATTCTATTTTTAGACTTACTTTGTGGCCTGTACATGGTCAATATCTGTGTTATATGAATGCGTAATATCTAAACAATGGGAGCAGATATAGCATCTCCAGATAAAGCTTGTTAATAGTGTTTTTTATTTTTTTTATATCCTATTTGTCTTTTGTCTGTGTAATCTTATCAATCTCTGAGGCAAAAATCTATGCTGAAATCTCCTGGTATAATTAGAGACATGTTCATTTTCCTTTTTAATTCTATTTTCTTCTATATTTTAAGCCTAAATGACTACAGCAGTCTGTTGCTTCTTCTTGTATCTTGCCTTTCCTCATATAACCTCTAATTCCCTAAAATGAAAATTTGAGCACATTGTTCTTCTGCACAGAACATTAATGGCACGTTTGTCAGTCCATCAATCTTGAATACCTTTTCATGATTTCCATATTTGAGATCTATCCTACGTTCCCACTCCTATTTCCACCAATTCCTTATCATGAACTTTATTCATGAATTCTTTTTCTTTTACATAAATCTCATTTCTACTTCCATGCTGGTCTCAAAGCTAAGAATATTCTCCCTCCTTTCCTCCACTTATCTAATTCCTATCTATTACTTAAGGCATTTCCTCCATAAAGCCTTCATATTCACCAGAACTTATACTCATTTTTCAGACTTTCAGAGAACCCTGATTCTAATGGGCATTTGATAGTTTGGGGTTTTTAACTAGACTGGAAAATCTTTGAGTGAGAAGCTGAATCTTATAACATTACAAAGATAACATATAGTAGGAATTTAATCCATTTATGCTGCTGAAGATTTTTATTGATATTGATTTGCTAAGTTAAATAAAACTCAAGACTGAAGACAAAATATGTTAAAGACCTGGTGGCTTAGTTTGGCCTAATGATGAAGAAAATCCTGTAAATCTTATTTTCAAGGAATTAAAATTCTTTCTCTTTATTAGTGTGTTAATTCCTGTTTTTGAGACCAATAAAATAAAAGGTTTTACCCTTCTAATAAAAGAAACTGAAAAGAGAATAGAAAGACAATCCTACTTACTAACCTGTATGTGAAACACATTTATGTATGTCAGATATCACATTTTTATTTATAATTCCTAGTTATATTTGACCTACATCCAAACCAAGAATAAAATGCTAAGAAATAACAGTATTTTCACCTTCCTTTTTATGAAAAAGATAAAATAAATCTAGGAGGAATTTTCAAAAGGTTAGTTGCTGGTTCAATTTGTTTCCTGACAGTTTATTACATGCTTCAGTACACAGGATGTTTTCTGCAGAGTGATCGCTAATCAATGTCTTATTAAGAAATGGTATTTCTTGTAAATCACAGAAAGAGCATCTGTTTCAATACCCTAATTTCTTTTCTTATAGTTTGATTTTGGGCAGTTCAATTATATCACACAGAATTTCGTCCATAAAAAGACCACATGAGTGCTATGACATTATCTGAGAGTAGATCATCCACAGAAAAAAGTACTTTCAATTTCTTAAAAGTTCTAGTTGGTGTAAGTAGGGCTTAAAATTTTTTTTTGTAATAACCTCTTTTTTTTTTATAATCACCTCTTCTTATTGAACTTGGAACCCTTAGGAAATGAGGTCTCAAGTTCAACATGAACACTAGGCAATTCTTACTTGTCTATTTTTTCCCAAGAATTGAATTTTTTTTTTTCTTGGAAGTGAGTGATTACTTATTTTTTACTCCACTTATTCTATATGAAGGCCTTTCCCTAAAGTAATGCTCCTGGCCTTTCTCCTCACCAGAGGAGGAGTAACTTAACTGATTGGAGAGCCTGGGAGAATAAACTGTGCAAGTATGATTAAACCCCTCTTCTCTTCCTCTCTCAGCACTGAAGCTACTGTCCAGCTGAGAACATGTGTTTTAATGTCATCTCCATATCATGAGGTAAAGGGTATCCACCTGCATAACGAGGCCTGAGGTTCACCAGATATACTGCTGACTTCAGAGCTCATGCTGTTAATCATTTATTTGTACTGTTCATAGACTCTTGACATTATCTTAGGTTAAGTAGATTGCTCAAAGTCACAAAGAGGTTTAGGATGGAAATTTGAATTCTAACATAGTTCTTTCTAACTCTAAAGCTGACTTTTTCAAAAGTGCTGTACTATATCTGTCCAGATTAATGTTAAACTCAAATAATGGAGAGGTCTACTTCTGACTGTTACAGAATGACAAGACCAAATTTACCCTCTCTCCTGAAACAAAATAGACAAAATGTATGAAATAGTAGAGTTCAAGACATTGGCTATCAAGCAGTGAAGGAAAGTAATCCAAGACAGAAGGGAAAACAAATCAACTGAGCACTGTGAATTCCAGATTATCTGTTTGAGTTTCCAGACTGCTATGTGAGCAGGATAATTGAAGTGGAGCACCCTTGGTATCCCTGAGGTAAGGAAATGGAGCTGAGAGTCCAAGGAGAACAAGGTGACTAGGAGTTCACAGGACAGAGTGCCACGGAGAAGAGAGTTGCACAGAATGAAAACCCTAGAGATCTTTAGAGAATGTTCCTATGGTATTTGACTGAGAACTGATAAGCACATATGCATGAAAAAAGTCACCTGAGGCCAGAGGGAAAATATACTCAAAAAGGATCAGAAAAGAGTGGCCCATTCTTAGACAGAGCTAGTAATAATGTCTATTCTCATCAACCAGGTGAACCAGACAGAAAAAACACATAATTCTTGTGGTAGTGGGTGGAGAACTTAGGAAGTCTTGCTTCATTAGACAGGAATAATGGCACTAAACTGAACACTGCTCTAGTCCTTCCTAATAAATTTTAAAAGAAAGACACAGAATTATCAAAATGATTGTAATTATTTTAACTACATCCCAAGAGAAAGCTCAAGAATATTTTCAGAAATACAAAAATGTATAGCACCCAACAAAGTAAAAAAACAAAAAAAACCCAATGTCTGACATGTAATCAAAGATTACCAGATATACAAAGAAATAAGAAAACACATCATAATGAGGATAATAATTAATCAATCAAAATTGACTCAGGATTGACTCAGATGTTAACATTAGCAGATAAAACATTAAACGTTTTCATAACTATGTTGCATATGCTCAAAAAGTTAAGACACATATGAAACATCTGGAGATAAAAACTAAAATACATAAGATGAAAAATACAGTGAATGGGATTCATAATAAATTAGACATTGCAGAAGATAAGATTATGTTATGGAGATATAACAATAGAAGCTATCAAAAATTAAACACATGAAGAAAAAATAATCCATTAAAATTAAAAGAGCATATCTGATCTGTGGGATCACTTCAAGTGACCTATTATACATGTAACTAGACTCCTTATTGGAGATGGTGGTGACACAAAATACATTTGAATAAATAATAGTCGATAACTGTTCCAGGTTTATGAAAGCAATCCATCAGGAGAAACTCAACAAATCCCTTGTACAAGACCAGGAATAAATCTATACCAAGTCACATCATAAGCAAGTTATTTTAAACCAGTGATAAAAAGAAAACTTTTAAGCATTCAGAAAATTTGTGGCATGCTTCTAAAGCAGTATTAGTGAGAATTTTATAGCACTAGATGCCTATGTTAGAAAAGAAAAAAGTTGTTTCACATTAAAATTCTGTAAAAGGAAGAGCAAATTATGTCCAAAATAAGCAGAAAATGGAAATAATAAAGTTTAAAGGAGGATTCAATAAAATAAAAAACAGAAAAACAATAAAAAATCAAAATCAAGTTCTTTGAGAGGATTAGTAAAATGTATAAAACTCTAGACAGACAGATCAAGGGAGAAAAAGACACAATTGACTAAAATTAGTATGAGAGAGGTTACATCACTACATATTCTTAAAAAATAAAATGATAGTAAAGGAATATTAAGAACAAATTCAACAACTTAGATGAAATGGACAACTTCCTTGAAAGCCATGAACTACCAAAGTTCTATTAAAAAGATATATACACTCTGTTAAAGGTAATACATTTTTACTTGGAAATCTTTCCACAAAAAAACCTCCAGGCCCATATGACTTCACTGGAGAGTTTTGCCAAACATTTATAGAATAGATAAAGTGATTTCTATACATGCTCTTCCAAAACACTGCAGAAGAGGGATATTTCCCACTCATTTGATGAAACCAGTATTAGGCTAATAGCACAAGTAGACAAACACATTCCAATATAACTACAGAACAATATATCTCACAAAAATTGATGCAAGATGCTTTTGAGTTGTGGTGTTGGAGAAGACTCTTGAGAGTCCCTTGGGCTGCAAAATCAAACCAGTCAATCCTAAAGGAAATCACTCCTGAATGTCCATTGGAAGGACTGATGCTGAAGCTGAAACTCCAATACTTTGGCCACCTGATCCAAACAGCCGACCCATTGGAAAAGACTCTGATGCTGGTAAAAATTGAAGGCAGGAGGAGAAGGAGATGACAGAGGACGAAATGGTTGGATGGCATCACTGACTCAATGGACATGAGTTTGAGCAAGCTCCATGAGATGGTAAAGGACAGGTGTGCTGCAGTCCATGGGGTTGCAAAGAGTAGGGCATGACTGAGCGACTAACACTTACTTACTAAAAAAGTTACACTCATAAACACACAGACTGGAATGGGGATTACTAGGGGTTGTCGGCACCAATAAATGTTAGCTGAACTTTAATTAATTAATTCATGAGCTGTGTGACTGTAGACCTGAGTTCTAGTTCCAATACTGTCTCTAAATTAGTTTGCAACTTTGGGCAAATCACATTACCATTTAAGCTAATCATTGCAATTTCTTTTAACTCTGATAGTCTGATGTGTGTGCTAAGATGCTTCAGTCATGTTCAACTCTTGGTGACCCTATGAATTGTAGGCCCGCCAAGCTCCTCTGTTAATGGGATTCTCCAGGCAAGAATACTGGAAGTGGGTTGCCATTTCCTTCTCCAGTCTGATACTAGATCTAAAAAGTCCAGTCTCTGAGATTTAGCAAACCAGACTTTACGCTAAAAATCTGAGATAGATACAGTACAGTTCTCTTAAAAGACAGACATCAAAACAAACAGATTAGTAATAGTAATATTATGGGATAAAAGACTCATGTCAGGAATAAGGCCCATCAAAATTATATTTTCTCAAATATGATGTCCGTAATAGTCATCCTACAGTTCCTTGTTTTGTAAACAGTCCCAAGAAAGAGAAGACTCCTATACTTTTATCATAAGTAGTAAAAGTATCAAATATTGACATTATTCTGATAAGTTCCTTTCAGATATGTCCACAAGCTAGAAAAAAACGAATCATACTTATTCAATTATAAAGAAACAAGCTCATGAACAATCACCCTAAGTGCACATTGTTGTTATTGTTTTGTCACTAAGTTGTGCCCAACTCTTTTGTGACCCCATGGAGTCTTCTGTCCAACCTGCATTCACCAGGCTCCTCTGTTCATGGGATTTCCCAAGCAAGAATACTGGTGTGGGTTGCCATTTCATTCTCCAGGGAATCTTCCCGAACCAGGGATTGAACCTGCATCTCCTGCATTGGCAGGTGGGTTCTTTACCATTGAGCCAGCTGGGAAGTCCATCAGTTCAGTTCAGTCGCTCAGTTGTGTCCGACCTTTGTGACCCCATGGACTGCAGCATGCCAGGCTTCCCTGTCCATCACCAACTGCCGGAGTGTACTCAAACTCATGTCTATCGAGTCAGTGATGCCATCCAACCATCTCATCCTCTGTCATCCCCTTCTCCTCTCGCCTTCAATCTTTCCCAGCATCAGGGTCTTTTCAAATGAGTCAGTTCTCATCAGGTGGCCAAAGTATTGGAGTTTCAGCTTCAGCATCAGTCCTTAAAATGAATATTCAGGACTGATTTCCTTTAGGATGGACTGGTTGGATCTCCTTGCTGTCCAAGGGACTCTCAAGAGTCTTCTCCAACAGCACAGTTCAAAAGCATCAATTCTTCGGCACTCAGCTTTCCTTATAGTCCAACTCTCACATCCATACATGTCTACTGGAAAAAACCATAGCCTTGACTAGATGGACCTTTGTTGGCAAAGTAATGTGTCTGCTTTTTAATATACTGTCTAAGTTAGTCATAACTTTTCTTCCAAAGAGTAAGCGTCTTAATTTCATGGCTGCAGTCACCAACCAGTGATTTTGGAGCCCCCCAAAATAAAGTCTGCTACTGTTTCCATAAGTACAGCTTATGGGAAGTCCATAAGCACACATAAATAACATCCTCTTATTTGGTTTATGAGACGTACTCTTACTATCGTATCAGCAATCTGGCCTGGAGTAATAAAATCCATTATGGAGTGACTTCTGACAGGCAAAGAGCTTTAAAGTCATCACTCCCATCTTTACAACGAGAGAAAAGCTGGACAAACTAAAAATAAAAGAGACCCAGAAATAAACTTAGTTTGGAGGACCACCAGTTCATGACTAATGAATAGACAGTCAATCCAGAAAACCGTCGTTGGAATCTACTTCTCTGGAATAGAAACTGCCAGAGCCATAAATTAATCAGAACACTTAAATGGTGATTCTAATGGATTGTTGGAATCTGAAGGCTGATGACCATGAAAGTGAGAAACAACCAGGGCCCCGTGGACCCTCACATTTGTGTGAGGTTTATTTGCAAGAATCCTAATTCTTTCTCATATTAAAGAGCCAAGAAAAATCATAAGTCTCTGGCAGAAATAGGGGCAAAGTATCCATTTGAAGTATGCCCAGAGCATTCTGCATAAGAATCCCTGTCTTGGACTTCCCTGGTAGCTCAGTGGATAAGAATCCACCTGCCAATTCAGGGGACATGAGTTCGATCTGTGGTCCAGGAAGATTCCACATGCCATGGAGCAACTAATCCAGCAAGATGCAACTAATGAGCTTGCATGCTGCAACTACTGATGCCTGGTGCTCTGCAAAAATGAGAAGCCTGTGCAGCACAACTAGAGAGTAGTCCTCGCTCTCTGCAACTAGAGAAAGCCCATGGGCAGCAGTGATGACTCAGCTCACCCAAAATAAATAAATATAGCAGTGTGTACATATCAGTACATGTCAAAAAATACAAAACAAACAAACAAAAAAAACTACCCTCTAGCAAGAAAGACTTACCAGAGCCCTATCCCACCTGAGGGAATGACATTCTCCCACTCCAGCCCCCTCTAGCATTCACAAACACTTGCAAAGGTCATAGGCCAAAGGCATAAATCCACTGAAAGACTGATATTTAATCAAGAGATTATAGAAAACTCTGCCTCCCCTATATGCTACAATGACGCCAACAGACCTGTAGTATGGTAACAGTGGATTACAGCTGAAAGAGCTACAAGAGAGTGAATCTCTGTGAGAATGAGTAATTATAGAACCCAAACTGGAAGGAACAAAAAGAAAGACACTTTAAGAATTTGATGCCTTCGGTATCTATAACTACAAAAAAAAAATAGACACAAGGCAATTCTTAGAAAAATTAATATATATCCCCACCCTATAGGCCTATTTATCTTCATTCCTGTTACCTAATGCATCCTGTCTGGTTTTTAACAACAACAACAATAAAAATACAAGGCATTCTAAAACAAAAGAAGAAAAAAGCATATTCTGAACAGACAAAGCAAGGGTCAGAATCAGACTAAGATAGGACACAGATTTTGAATAATCAGATATGAAATTAAAATGACAATGATTAACATGTTAAGGGCTCTAATGAAAAAATTAAACACTCAAGAAATGATGGGTAATGTAAGCAGAGAGGAAAATTTCTAAGAAAAAAATCAAAAGGAAATTACAGACATGAAAATCCCTGTAACAGATATGAAGAAGGTTCTTGTTTGGTTTATCAATACATCAGACATAGCCAAGGAAAAAATTAGTGAGTTTCATGATAGATCACTAGAAACTACTCAAGTTGAAATGCAAAGAAAAATGGGGGATAAAACCCCACCAGAACATTCAAGAACTTTGAAACAACTTCAAAGGGAATAATTGGAGTACCAGAAGAAGAAGAAAGAAAAAATAGATAAGAAATATTTGAAGCAATAATGTCCGAGAAATTTCCAAAATTAATGACAGACATCAAACCATAGATTGAGGGAGCTCATAGAATATCAAATGGGATAAGCACTAAATAACTATACCTAGGAATATCCTATTTAAACTGCAGTGGGGACAGCTTGTGTACAGAAGGAAAAACAATAACAATTACAGTGGACTTCTTATCAAGAATCACAAAAAGTAAGAAGAGTGACATGAGATATTTAAAATGTTAAAACAAAACACAATCCAGTAAAATTATCCTTCAAATATGAGGAAGAAATAAAGCCTTTTACAAACCCTCCCATTTCCACTTCCCCAATAGGAAATCATTGACCTGCCCTCCAAGAAAAGTTCTTGGAAAACCATCAAGAAGAAGAAAAATGCTTTAGGTCATAAACTCAAATCTACATGAGAAAGGAAGAACAGCAGAGAAGGAATAAATAGAGATAAAATGAAATATACTTTTTTCATATTCTTCATTTATCTAAAAGATAACTATTTAATGTTATAATATTCACAGAGTACAGTGATTATAGCATGTGAGTGAATGAATGAGTAGCAGCAATATCATAAGAGCCAGGAGACAGGAATGAAGACTATTTTGTTATAAGATGTCTGAGCTACAAAAGAAATTTTATTTAAAGTGGACTTAGAGTATTATAACATATTTTCAAAAAAAGATAATTGATACACTAAGGGAGATGAACTCCCCAGGTCGGGAGGTACAAAATATTCTCCTGGAGATCAGTGGAGAAATAACTCCAGAAAGAACGATAGGATGGAGCCAATGCGAAAACAACACCCAGTTGTGGATGGGACTTGTGATAGAAGCAAGATCCGATGCTGTAAAAAGCAGTATTGCATAGGAACCTGGAATGTTATGTCCATGAATCAAGACAAATCGGAATTGGTCAAACAGGAGATAGCAAGAGTGAATGTAGACATTCTAGGAATCAGCAAACTAAGATGGACTGGAATGGGTGAAATGAATTCAGATGACGATTATATCTACTGCTGTGGGCAGGAATCCCTTGGAAGAAATGGAGTAACCATCATAGTCAACAAAAGAGTCTGAAATGCAGTACTTGGATGCAATCTCAAAAACGACAGAATGATCTCTGTTCATTTCCAAGGCAAACCATTCACTATCGCAGCAATCCAAGTCTATTCCCAGACCAGTAATGCTGAAGAAGCTTAAGTTGAATGGTTCTATGAAGACCTACAAGACCTTTTAGAACTAACACCCAAAAAAGATGTCCTTTTCATTATAGGGGACTGGAATGCAAAAGTAGAAAGTCAAGAGATACCTGGAGTGACAGGCAAATTTGGCCTTAGAGTGCAGAATGAAACAGGGCAAAAGCTAATAGAGTTTTGCCAAGAGAATGCACTGGTCATAGCAAACACCCTCTTCCAACAACACAAGAGAAGACTCTACACATGGACATCACCAGATGGTCAACACTGAAATCAGATTGATTATATTCTTTGCAGCCAAAGATGGAGAAGCTCTATACAGTCAACAAAAACAAGACCAGGAGCTGACTGTGGCTCAGATCATGAACTCCTTATTGTCAAATTCAGGCTTAAATTGAAGAAAGTGAGGAAAACCACTAGACCATTCAAGTATGACCTAAATCAAATCCCTTATGATTATACAGTGGAAGTGAGAAAAAGATTTAAGGGACTAGATCTGATAGACAGAGTGCCTGACGAACTATGGACAGAGGTTCGTAACATTGTACAGAGACAGGGATCGAGACCATTCCCATGGAAAATAAATGCAAAAAAGCAAAATGGCTGACTGGAGGAGGCCTTAAAAATAGCTGTGAAAAGAAGAGAAGCGAAAAGCAAAGGAGACAGGGAAAGATATACCCATTTGAATGCAGAGTTCCAAAGAATAGCAAGAAGAGATAAGAAAGCCTTCCTCAGTGATCAATGCAAATAATAGAGGAAAATAATAGAATAGGAAAGACTAGAGACCTCTTCAAGAAAATTAGATTTATCAAGGGAACATTTCATGCAAAGATGGGCTCAATAAAGGACAGAAATGGTAGGGACCTAACAGAAGCAGAAGATATTAAAAAGAGGTGGCAAGAATACACAGAAGAACTATACAAAAAAGTTCTTCACGACCCAGATAAGCACGATGGTGTGATCACTTACTTAGAGCCAGATATCCTGGAATGTGAAGTCAAGTGGGCCTTAGAAAGCATCACTATGAACAAAGCTAGTGGAGGTGATGGAATTTCAGTTGAGCTATTTCAAATCCTCAAAGATGAAAGTACTGCAATCAATATGCCAGCAAATTTGGAAAACTCAGTAGTGGCCACAGGACTGGAAAAGGTCAGTTTTCGTTCCAATCCCAAAGAAAGGCAATGCCAAAGAATGCTCAAACTACCGCACAATTGCACTCATCTCACACGCTAGTAAAGTAATGCTCAAAATTCTCCAGGCCAGGCTTCAGCAATACATGAACCGTGAACTTCCAGATGTTCAAACTGGTGCTAGAAAAGGCAGAGGAACCAGAGATCAAATTGCCAACATCCGTTGGATCATCGAAAAAGCAAGAGAGTTCCAGAAAAGCATCTATTTCTGCTTTATTGACTATGCCAAAGCCTTTGACTGTGTGGATCACAATAAACTGTGGAAAATTCTGAAAGAGATGGGAATACCAGACACCTGACCTGTCTCTTGAGAAACCTGTATGCAGGACAGGAAGCAGCAGTTAGAACTGGACATGGAACAACAGACTGGTTCCAAATAGGAAAAGGAGTACGTCAAGGCTGTATATTGTTACCCTGTTTGTTTAACTTATATGTGGAGTACATCATGAGAAACGCTGGGCTGGATGAAGCACAAGCTGGAATCCAGATTGCTGGGAGAAATATCAATAACCTCAGATATGCAGATGACACCACCCTTATGGCAGAAAGTGAAGAAGAACTAAAGAGCCTCTTGATGAAAGTGAAAGAAGAGAGTGAAAAAGCTGGCTTAAAGCTCAACATTCAGAAAACTAAGATCATGGCATCTGGTCCCATCACTTCATGACAAATAGATGGGAAAACAGTGTAAACAGTGGCTGACTTTATATTTTTGGGCTCCAAAATCACTGCAGATGGTGACTGCAGCCATGAAATTAAAAGACGCTTACTCCTTGGAAGAAAAGCTATGACCAACCTAGACAGCATATTGAAAAGCAGAGACATTACTTTGTCCACAAAGGTCTGTCTAGTCAAGACTATGGTTTTCCCAGTGGTCATGTATGGATGTGAGAGTTGAACTATAAAGAAAGCTGAGCGTAGAATAATTGATGCTTTTGAACTGTGGTGTTGGAGAAGACTCTTGAGAGTCCCTTGCACTACAAGGAGAACCAATCGGTCCATCCTAAAGCAGATCAGTCCTGGGTGTTCATTGGAAGGACTGATGATGAAGCTGAAACTCCAATACTTTGGCCACCTGATGTGAAGAGCTGACTCATTTGAACAAACCCTGATGTTGGAAAGTGAAGGCAGGAGGAGAAGGGGATGACAGAGGATGAGATGGTTGGATGGCATCACTGACTCAATGGACATGAGTTTGGGTAAACTCCGGGAGTTGGTGATGGACAGGGAGACCTGGTGTCCTGCGGTTCATGGGGTCACAAAGATTCGGACACGACTGAGTGACTGAACTGAACTGAACTGTAGGGAGATGTAAAATAGAATAATCAGAAACACTCAGTTAAAACCAAATATTGAAAAGAAGGCTCTGGCAATGATTAGAAAATAGTTATAAACATGGATAATATTAATCCAAATGTATCAATAACTAGTTTAAATATTAATGGCCTTAACACACTATCCCAGATGATTTCACCATTAAATTCTACAGGTGGATTCTTTACCACTGAGCCACCTGGGAAGCCTAACTTCTAAGGAAGGAATACCAATTCTCCACAATCTCTTACAAAAAATAGAAGCAGTATGAATATTTCCTAACTCATTCTATTAGGCCAGCATTACTCTAAAACCAAAATCAGGCAAAGAGATTCCAAGAAGAAAAATGACCTATCAATATCTCATGAATATAGATGTAAAAATCCTCAAGAAAATGTTAGCAAAATGAATCCAACAATGTCTAAAAAAATACACCATGACTGAATGTTCTGTGAAGCTGGTCCAACATGAAAACCAGTTAACTGATGAATGTAATCTACCACATCAACAGACTAAAGAAGAAAAAATCATATGATCATATTAATTAATGCTGAAAAGATATTTGAAAAAAATCACCATGAAATGATATGATTTATGATAGCATCTCCCCAAAATGAAATAATTGGGTTTATATCTAGTAAATGTGTATAGGAACTCTATGCTGAAAATGACAAAACAAAATCAAAGAAGCACCTAGAAGGGTGGGATGGGGTGGGGGGGTAGGAGGGAGGTTCAAGAGAGAGGAGACATATGTATACTTAAGGCTGATTCACGTTGGTGTATGGCAGAAACCAACACAACATTGTAAAGCAATTATCCTCCAATTTTAAAAAAATAAAGTTATTATATAAAAAAATCAAAGAAGTTCTAATTAATGGAGAAATATTTTGTATTCATGAATTGGAAAACTCAATATTCTTAAAATGCAAATTCTCCTCAATTTGGTCTATAGATTCAGTACAATCTGATTTAAAATCCTAGCAAGATATTTTAAAATGATTGACAAACTTGTTCTATAGCTTAAATGATAAGGCAAAGCCCCTAGAACAGCCAACACAACATCGAATAAGAACAGAGTTGGAGAACTCACACTATGTGATTATAAGATGTACTTAGTTACAGTAACTAAGGCAGCTTGATACTAGATGAAAGAATAGATACATAGATCAGTGGAACAGAATAAAGAGCCCAGAAACAGACCCAAACAAATATAATTAACTGATTTTTGACAAAATGGAAAAACAATTCCATGGAGAAAGGATAGTCTTTTCAATAAATGGTGCTAGAACAATTAGACATCCATATTCAAAAAAAACCCCACAAAATCTAGATACAGATCTCTTACCTTACCTAAAAAATATGCTTAAAGTGAATCTTTAAAAAGACAAAGCCTATGATATTTCTAGAAGAAAACATAGAAAACAATCTATGTGACCCTGGGTTTGGTGATGAGTTTTTAGATAGAATATGCACAACATGAGCCATCAAAGAAATAACTGACCAATTACTATTTACCAAAATTCAAAATGTGCTCTGCAAAGGACACTGCTAAGAGAATGAAAAGTCAAGCCACAGCCTGGGAGAAAATATTTGCAAAACACATATCTGATAAAGGGCTTGTATCTAAAATAAAGAAAGAATGCTCAAAACTCAAAAATAAGACAGCAAACAACTCTACTAAATAAAAGGCAAAAAAAAAAATGTATCACTGAGAGACTAGACAAATCCCCCACAGAGAATAATTTTAACATGTAGATACTGTGCCTTCAAGGAGATGGAGCAAAGCATCCCACTCCTTAAGTGTGAGCTACACGTTGTAACTTCCTTCCAAAGAGAACAGTATGAAAAGCTGGGGGGCAGGAGTGGTGGTGGAGTAACTTCACAGTGGAGAAACCTAACAAACACAACCTCAGCCAGGTGGTCAAAGGTTATCTGTCCTGTTGGTAGTCTGTATTCTTGATATGATGTGATGAGAATGGCACTTTGACTCTGTGATCTTCCTCTCTAAAACTCATAACCTCGACCTGATCATAGGGAAATCATCGGACAAATTCCAATAGAGGGGCCTCCTACAATATTCATGACAAGTACTCTGCCAAACTAGCAAGATCATCAAAAACAAGGAAAATCTGAGTAACTGTCACAGCTAAGAGGAGTTAAGGAGATATGACATTTGAATGTCATGTGGTATCCTGCATGGGATTGTGAAACAGAAAAATAACAGTAATAAAATAATGAAGCAATCTGAATAAAGTGTAGACTGAAATTAATAATACACCAACACTGGTTCATTGATATTAACAAATGTACCACTCTAACAGGACATGTTAATAAAAGGGAAAACTGTCACATATGCAAACTCCCTGTACTGTTTGATTTTTCTGTAAATCTAAAAAAATTGTTTAAAAAATAGTCTATTAATTTTAGAAACCTAACACAAGTAAGACTTTGTCCTGAGCTGAGATCCTCTCCCAGCCCCACAAAACAAATTCCACAAAGTCCATCTTTGTAAAATAATACCACCAAAAGGAAAAAAAAATCCTTTGATGGTAGACATTCCTCAAGAGAATATTTCCTCAAGTATTTGGTAGTTCATAACGCTGAATTTTTGCTCTATCTGCAAGGCATATTTTGAGTGTATACAATTCTTCTCTAATCTTTAACCATTTTTAGGTCAGTGGAACTTTTTTTAAGTTCTTTTTTTTGTTTCATTTTTTGAATACATTTCCAAAGTTTCTTTAAAAAAAAAACACAACCTAGTTTCAAATCTAAGTTCTTCCACTTTTACTGGTTCTGTAGACATTGAAATTAATTTAACTTCTCCAATCTCCTGTTTCCTCTTCTACAAAAGGGAAATAATAACAATCTTTAACTTGCAGTATTATCATTGAGACTAAATAAGTTTTAAATGTGTGATAAGGAAAATATAATCATCCTTTATCTTTGTCTAATTTCTAAGGAGAGTTAATTCCGTTTAACTAACCAGTTAAAATTTAGGATAATGAATGAGGAAAAGAACAGTAAAGCTGAAGAGGTTCACTGGATAGGCAGTGGAGCTGTGGAGGAGAAAGGACAGCTGCTATTTGCAAGGCCATATTATGAATAAAATCTGTCATTGATAGTTTACCAAAGTTCAGTTCAGTTCAGTTCAGTCACTCAGTCGTGTCCAACTCTTTGCGACCCCATGAACCGCAGCACGCCAGGCCTCCCTATCCATCACCAACTCCCAAAGTCTACCCAAACCCATGTCCATTGAGTCAGTGATGCCATCCAACCATCTCATCCTCTGTCGTCCCCTTCTCCTCCTGCCCTCAATCTTTCACAGCATCAGGGTCTTTTCAAATGAGTCAGCTCTTCGCATTAGGTGGCCAAAGTATTGGAGTTTCAGCTTCAACATCAGTCCTTCCAATGAACACCCAGGACTGATCTGCTTTAGGATGGACTGGTTGGATCTCCTTGTAGTCCAAGGGACTCTCAAGAGTCTTCTCAAACAACACAGTTCAAAAGCATCAATTCTTTGGCGCTCAGCGTTCTTTGTAGTCCAACTCTCACATCCATATGTGACTATTGGAAAAACCATAGCCTTGACTAGATGGACCTTTGTGGACAAAGTAATGTCTCCGCTTTTCAATATGCTGTCTAGGTTGGTCATAACTTTCCTTCCAAGGAGTAAGCGTCTTTAAATTTCATGGCTGCCATCACCACCTGCAGTGATTTTAGAGCTTAAAAAAATAAAGTCAGTCACTGTTTCCCCATATATTTGCCATGCTTACAGTAAAATATTTAATTGCTTTTTATTTGTATTTAGACCCCTGATTAATATTTCTTTGAAAGCAAATATGAAGCAGCTTAGCTACTTGTAAGTTCTAATGCCTAAAATATAATAAGTACTCAGAAAAGTAATTCTATAAGAAAAAACAAATGGTTGAGGTTGAATACGAAAGTTGGCAACACAGTGGGAAAAGAATGATTGTTATCATAGGCCCGTGCTCAGTCATTCAGTCCTGTCTGACTCTTGGCACCGAGGGACTGTAGCCCACCAGGCTCTTCTGTCAGTGGAATTCTCCAGGCAGGAATACTGGAGTGGGTTGCCATTTCCCCCTCCAGGGGATCTTCCCAACCCAGGGATCCATCTGGGGTCTCTTGTGCCTCCTGCATTGGCAGGTGGATTCTTTACCACTGAGCCACAGGGAAGCCCATTGTTATCATAGAGAAAACCAAAATTATCGAGTGATTAATTAAAAAGGCACCTACTAGGAATCAAAATTGATCCAGTAGTAGGCAGCACAGCCACTCTAGTTTCCAAGGCAGAAAAAACTCTGTTTAGTCTTTTTCTCTCCAATGCTTTAAGTTTCTAGAGATTATCTACCCTCAGCGAATATAGGAGTTTTGCAAGGCTTGTTAGCATTGATATTGATATCTTTTGTTTTATTTGCATTACATATGTTTGTGTTTTCTGTTAATTCATCTGGAGAGGACCTCCTTTTTCTTGACTTCAGTTTTCCGTGTGAAGGGACATTAATTACTGTTAATACTTCCGTCCTCTCTACAGAAGGAGGCATGATTGATCTGGTTAGTGAGTTTCAGAGAAAGAAGTGGGTGTTTTTTAGCTCTAATATTTCTCTTTGGGAGATCTTATTGACTACAATGAATGAACACACTATTCTGCACTCAATCCAGGTAGGAAAGTAAGTGGTCTAATCTCTACACTTGTTGGGGGTGGTGTGGAGGTGTTTAAGCTGTGCCTGAAATCCTTCTAGAGTGCAATAATAGGAAGTTAGCTGTTTCTAGGCAATCGGACACATGCTCTCCAGTATCACTTTATCAAATTATAGCTGATATTTTGGTAATCATCTGTCAGGCTACCTTGTCCTATGTCTCAATTGATTTAGAATTTAAGAAATTAAAGAATATTTCATTTATTGCTCTTATTCCCTAAACCCTCCCCCCTAAATTACATCTTTATAAAAGCATCCTTGTATTGAGAGTGCTAGCCAGAAATTGGGGCATGACTTTGCATTTCCATTTAGCAACTATTTCTAGAATCAATGACGAGAGGTATTATACTGTGGAAGGAGACACTGCTATCAGTGGCTTAAGACAGTCATAGGAAAGGTGTCCCAGATACAAATGATGCCTAATATACAACTATAGGTGATTATCTGCTAAACTACAAGTACCATAAATACAATCCTTATAATTCAAGTTAAGCACAATATATAAAATATACTATTATGACCAATGTAATGACAGTGACAATGAAATACTGTACTCAAAAAAGTGCTGGAAGCTGCTAATAAGAGACATTTCTGACCTATTGAGATTCAGTATTACCTATCATTTCTCGTTACCTATCACACCAGGGCTTCCGTGGTGGCTCATACAGTAAAGAATCCACCTGCAATGCAGGAAACTCAGGTTCGATCCTTGAATCGGGAAGATCCCCTGGCGGAGGGCACAGAAACTCACTCCAGTATTCTTGCCTGGAGAATTTTATGGAGAGAAGAGCCTAGTGGGCTACAGACCATGGGGTCACAAATAGTCAGACATGACTAAGCAACTAACACATCACTCCTCATAATCTGTAGCACAGTGCCAGGCACAAGATTCTTCTTCGAAAACACATCAAATTGGTTTGCTTTCCCTCTAATAATGCACAGTGATTTTACTTCTACTATTTCTGAAGTAGTGTGACCCAGTTCTTAAGAATAGAGGTAAATAACTTTTCCAAAAGAAACCAAAGACATGCATTGTCTTGTGTACATTTGAACAATGATGGTCTCATTGTTTTTTTCTTCATTTTTTGATTCTCTTTTTCATGGTAAACACCTACTTATCTCTCAAAACCATATTCAGATATCACTTTCCCTATGCAGTCTTTCTTTTTTCACTACTGTATTATATCAACATGACGTCAATTGTATGTATATATTTATTATCACATACTCATACGTGTGTTGTGATGAATTGTTAGCATATGTGCCTTCCACACTGAATTGTGAATTCTGTGATGGCAGGAATCATTTCTTTGTTGTGTGTTCCCAGTGATTTCCATGTGGTCAGTTTCAGAAATGGCAGTCATAAATGGTTGTTGAATTATAAGCTTCTAGCCTTAAGAGGTAGGACTATTTTCCAGCCATGTAAAAGCAAACAATGCATTTTTCCTTGATTTTGAAATTATGTGATTGGCTGGTACCTATATCTGATTGCTAGATGTGGTAAATACAGACAAAACTCATCAAATTTGTAGGAAGAGAACTCAGGCTTTCATGACTATAAAAATTCACCATCTGCTGATACTGAATGTTTGTATTCCTATAAGACTGATTTCAGTGATCACACTATACTATCCTGACTAGTCTCCCTGATGAGGGAGTTGTTTGCTATGAAACTTGTGACCCAGAAATAAAATGAGGCAGAAGTAAAATGTGCCACAGATGATCAAATCTTTGAGTAGGTTCTGATTACTTCAAAGCTTCTGCTCAAGGGCAACCAACCAAATAATTAGTACCTATCAGTACTATCAAATGCTTATTACTTACTTTCTTTTCCTTAATAACCAACAAAATAGGGATTATAACCCATTTCATAGAACAGTAGAGAAAATGAAATGACATTATACATGTACTTACAATAGTACTTATATGTGGTTTAAATTTTTAAAAATTATTTTCAATACTGAACAATTCTTTACCAGCTGAGCCACAAGGTAAGCCCCTGAACAATTCTTGAAGCTGGTGGCAGTGGCCTCCTGTTTAAGCTGTTTGAGGATTTTCAGCAAAGAGGGCAAACTCCAGAAAGAGCTCATATCCACCCTCCTCTCTGCATGGAATTTGTAGTTTTAAGTACAGTGCACATTTTCAGGGTTTAGCTCAGTATTAACTCATAAGTCTAAATAACCTCAGAAATTTAGGTTAGAATCCAGTGGTCTGACCAAACACTCTTCCCAAGAACAAAGTTAAGCCAATTATCATATGCTCAACCTGAAGAAATTTAATGCTTGACAACTTATTTAGGGAAAGAAGGCAGGGACATTGAATTTAATTAATTGAATTAATTAAGAATAGAAGAAGATAGGGACATTGAATTAATTTAATATTGATGGAATCAACCATAAAGTTGCTTATTTGCATATCAAAATAGAATTTGAAAATATTGGAAGCATGTCAGTTGCTGCCTGCTAAATAAGTATGCAATGCAATTCTTGATTAAAATGTTTGAATTGAGACATTAATTAGACATATTCCAAGATAACACAAACCTCTCCCTGTTTCAGAGCAGATACTGGCATTATCCATATAAATATGATAGTATTTCTTTAAGCTTAGTTCTTCACAGAGTACATTTTACATGGTTATCAAGTATACCCCAATAAAATAGGGTAAGTACCCTGATTCCTATGCTACTTTGAACAAAATTTATTTAGTATGACTTAAGCATATGAGTCTGAAATAAATTAATGCCAATAATTTTTTATATATTGCTTTCAATTCACCCATTCTGACTGATGTTAAATTTCTCCCAAAGCTTGGAAAATTATCCAGAAGTGTAATATTAATGGTGACATTTTGTTTGCTACAGAAGCCCATTAAGACATTTGTTGGTCATTTGAAATAAAATAGAAGAGAGTGGGGAAGAACAGTCAGAGAGATACACTAATTAGCAGCTTTATTACAAAGGCTTCGGACACTGAACTTGATACATTTCTAGAAAGAACAGTTATTTTAACCCTGCCAGTGCAGTTGGGAATTTGAAAAATAGGAATAATTGGTTTGCTAAATGGATAATATATAGTGTATAGTGTTGGATCATGCAAGGGAATAGAGCAAACAGATTATTATCACATTAAAATTTCAGTGGTAATTGAATTTTTGTTTCACCTTGTGATTACTAAATCCTTATAAAAAAAACACTGCTATATTTAAAATGGATAACCAACAGGGATCAACTATATAGCACAGGGAACTCTGCTCAATATTATCAGTTCAGTTCAGTTCAGTTTAGTCGCTCAGTCGTGTCCAACTCTTCACGACCCCGTGGACTAAAGAATGCCAAGCCTCCCTGTCCATCACCAACAATATTATATAACAACCTAAATGGGTAAAGAATTTGAAAAAGAATAGCTACTTATATATGTATAACTAAATCATTTTGCTATACACCTGAAACTGTCACAACAATCAACTACACTCTAATATAAAATACAAAGTTAAAAAAAAGGGTTTGCTTAAATAGGTGTTTTGCAATGGAGTGATAGCTAGTTTTAAATCGTTATAGAAGCACTTTAATTTAATATTGTTTTACAAATATGCTGGGATTGTTTGCATGTATATTTTGCTCAAGCACAAGATAAGACCCAAAATTCCTAACGACAATATAATGATGTTGTGATGACAGTACCAAACAGATAATTACATATACTGTTTATTGCTTAACCACTCAATCACTAAAAATAAAATTTTAAACATCTCAGTAAAGCAAAAACTAAAGAGGCGATGTGTGTTGTTACACATGTATGTATATATTTTTTTTATCCAGGTTTTCCAGTCTTTCTATGGTCCCAAATGATCATGCAGACACTCATTTCATTTATTCAGCATTTGTTGAAGACTTAACATATACCAAGACATACATTTTTTTGTTGAAGATTATATGAGATCAAATACAAATTCTTGCTTTTTAAGATCTCACCGTCTAGTTTCTATAATATGAAAAATTTATTAGTTAAGTCTAGTTAAAATGAGTTAGTAACTTTATTATCTAGTGCTCCAGTTGTGCTTTAAATATTTAGCAATAACTCAGAACCAGAAGTGCTTCCCTGGTAGCTCAGCTGGTAAAGAATCCACCTGCAATGCAGGAGACCCTGGTTCTATTCCTGGGTCCGGAAGGTCCCCTGGAGAAGGGATAGGCTGCTCACTCCAATATTCATGAGCTTCCCTGGTGGCTCAGACAGTAAAGAATCCACCTGCAATATGGGAGGCCTGGATTTGATCCATGGGTTGGGAAGATCCCCTGGAGGAGGGCATGGCAACCTACTCCAGTATTCTTGCCTGGAGAATCACCATGGACAGAGGAGCGTGGCAGGCTACAGTTCACGAGGTCACAAAGAGTCAGACACAACTGAACGACTAAGCACAGCACAGCAAGAACCAGAAACATAACAAGAATAAAAGGAAGTGAATGGAGTTGAAATCTGCTGGTCTCTGGAGCATGTAGTAGCTGCCAGGAGTTTGGCTTTTTTGAAGTGTGTTCCACATGAGATGGGATCAATGCCAGTCTCTCACTATAAAGCCAGTGGTTGGGGATGAGGCACACTATTCACTAAAGGGAGGAGAGACAAGCACCCTCACCAAACATGTTTAAATACATGCATGTACTTTGTTAAATGAATTAGCAGCTCAGGGGGAAGAATATTTTTTAGATGGAGCTGAAAATATTTGCTATCCACTTTCCCAAAACTAAATCACATAGCTATGCCTCAACTTATAGGTAAATAAATGTCAACTGGATTAAGAATTTAAAAGTCCAAGACTCACCTTCATTTTTTTTAACTTTTTATTTTGTATTGGGGTATAGCTGATTAACAATGTTGTGATAGTTCCAGGTGGACAGCAAAGGGAATCAGCCATACATATACATGTATCCATTCTTCCCCAAACTCCCCTCCCATCCAGTCTGCCAAAGCACAACTTTAAAGAATAAGATACAGGTGAATATCTCTCTAACCTTGAGGATAAGGGAGGCTTTCTAAAACAAGCCATACTTAACACCAGAATTAAATAGTTTGATAAATTTGAATATATTAAAAGAATGAACTTCTGTCCATTAAAAGACAATCTAGATACAGAGAAGGTATTACAGCACAAACAGATGACAAAGGATTATCTGAGAATACAGCAAGAATTCTTGTAAACTCAAAAGAAAATAAGAAAAAGAAAACATACCAAATCATGAACAAATATTTTGTAGAGGTGAAACAGTTGTGAGGATTAAATATATGTTTAACTTCACAAAGAATGGACTATAAACCAAGACCACAATGTGATAACAGTATGTACCCACTTCGATTAGTAAAGAGTCAAAATTACTGAAGCAGATATAGTGTTGAATGAACAGAATCTCTTATATATCACTGTTGAGAGTATAAACTAGTACAACTATTTAGGAAAACAAGTTGCCATTTTTGTAAAGATGAATATTCACACACTCTACAAAACAAAAATGACATGAAAACTCTGGCACACATTTATAAGAATGTTCATAGCAGTACTGTTACATGTAAAAAACACTAAAATGACAAACAAAATATTCAAATACTTAGTGACCGAAGAATGGACAAATTATAGTATACTCATATAAATACATCCTAGAGTTGCATGTACAGAATAGATGACCTTTAGTAGCATACTGTTGAGGGATAAAACAACATTTTGTGTACTATTATACCTTTGAAAATGTACCAAAAATCCAAATATGTAAAATGTTACATGTTTAAGCATACGTACACATACAAGTTAAATTTTAAAATGGCATTCAGGATAGTAACTAGCTTTGGTGGGACAGAAATAGGATAGAGAAGTAGTACATAGTGTACATTACAACTGACAGATGGGCAGATAATAATAAAACAACTTACTGCTTTTATACTAGCAAATGAAGGGAAAAAGGAGCTCATACAAAGCATTTTCAATCTAAGCTATGGTGAAAACACATACAAAACAGTATGTACAAAAAAGATCTTCATGACCCAGATAATCATGATGGTGTGATCACTCACCTAGAGCCAGACATCCTGGAATGTGAAGTCAAATGGGCCTTAGGAAGCACCACTATGAACAAAGCTAGTGGAGGTGATGGAATTCCACTTGAGCTATTTCAAATCCTAAAAGATGATGCTGTGAGAGTGCTGCACTCAATATGACAGCAAATATGGAAAACTCAGCAGTGGCCACAGGACTGGAAAAGGTCAGTTTTCGTTCCAATCCCAAAGAAAGGAAATGCCAAAAAATGTTCAAACTATCGCACAGTTGCACTCATCTCACATGCTAGTAAAGTAATGCTCAAAATTCTCCAAGCCAGGCTTCAGCAATACGTCAACCGTGAAATTCCAGATGTTCAAGCTGGTTTTAGAAAAGGCAGAGGAACCAGAGATCGAATTGCCAACATCCGATGGATCATCGAAAAAGCAAGAGAGTTCCAGAAAAACATCTATTTCTGCTTCATTGACTATGCCAAAGCCTTTGACTGTGTGGATCACAATAAACTGTGGAAAATTCTGAAAGAGATGGGAATACCAGACCACCTGACCTGTCTCTTGAGAAACCTGTATGCAGGTCAGGAAGCAATAGTTAGAACTGGACATGGAACAACAGACTGGTTCCAAATAGGAAAAGGAGTACGTCAAGGCTGTATGTTGTCACCCTGCTTGTTTAACTTATATGCAGAGTACATCATGAGAAACGCTGGGCTGGATGAAGCACAAGCTGGAATCAAGATTGCTGGGAGAAATATCAGTAACCTCAAATATGCAGATGACACCACTCTTATGGCAGAAAGTGAAGAACTAAAAAGCCTCTTGATGAAAGTGAGAGAGGAGAGTGAAAAAGTTGTCTTAAAACTCAACATTCAGAAAACAAAGATCATGGCATCTGTTCCCATCACTTCATGGCAGATAGATGGAGAAACAATGGAAACAGTGTCAGACTTTATTTTGGGGGGCTCCAAAATCACTGCTGATGGTGATTGCAGCATGAAATTAAAAGACACTACTCCTTGGAAGGAAAATTATGACCAACCTAGACAGCATATTAAAAACAAGAGACATTATTTTGCCAACAAAGGTCCTTCTAGTCAAGGCTATGGTTTTCCCAGTGGTCATGTATGGATGTGAGAGTTGGACTGTGAAGAAAGCTGAGTGCAGAAGAATTGATGCTTTTGAACTGTGGTGTTGTAGAAGACTCTTGAGAGTCCCTTGGACTGCAAGGAGATACAAACAGTCCATCCTAAAGGAGATCAGTCCTGGCTGTTCATTGGATGGACTGATGATGAAGCTGAAACTCCAATACTTTGGCCATCTAATGTGAAGAGTTGACTCATTGGAAAAGACCCTGATGCTGGGAAGGATTGAGGGCAGGAGGAGAAGGGAACGACAGAGGATGAGATGGCTGCATGGCATCACCGACTCTATGGACATGAGTTTGGGTAAACTCCAAGAGTTGGTGATGGAAAGGGAGGTCTGGCATGTTGCAGTCCATGGGGTTGCAAACAGTCAGACACGACTGAGCGACTGAACTGTACTGAACTGACTAAAAAGATGATGCTGTGAAAGTGCTGTACTCAATATGCCAGCAAATTTGGAAATCTCAGCAGTGGCCATAGGACTTGAAAAGATCAGTTTTCATTCCAATCCCAGAGAAGGGCAGTGCCGAAGAATGTTCAAACTACTGTACAATTGCTCTAATTTCACCTGTTACTAAGGTTATGTTCAAAATCCTTCAAGCTAGGCTTCAACAGTACTTGAACTGAAAATTGAAAGATGTACAAGCTGGATGTAGAAAAGGCAGACAAACCAGAGATCAAATTTCCAGCGTTCATTGGATCATAGAGAAAGCAATCGAATTCCACAAAAACATTTACTTCTGCTTCATTGACTACTCAAAAGCTTTTGACTGTGTGGATGACAACAAACTGGAAAATTCTTCAAGAGATGGGAATACCAGATCACCTTATCTGCCTCCTGAGAAACCTGTATGCAGGTTAAAGAGCAATGGTTAGAGCTGTACATGGAACAATGGACTGGTTCCAAATTGGGAAAGGAGTACTTCAAGGCTGCATATTGTCACCCTGCTTATTTAACTTCTATGCAGAGTACATCGTGTGAAATGCCAGACTGCATGAAGCACAAGCCGGTTCAAGATTGCCAGGAGAAATATCAATAATCTCAGATATGCAGATAATACCACCCTAATGGCAGAAAGTGAAGAGGAACTAAAGAGCCTCTTCATGAAATTGAAAGAGGAGAGTGAAAAAGCTGGCTTAAAACTCAACATTCCAAAGACTAATATTATGGCACCCAGTCCCATCACTTCATGGCAAATAGTGAAAAATGGAAGCAGTGACAAATTTTCTCTTCTTGGCTTCCAGAATCCCTGTGGACTGTAACTGCAGTCATGAAATTAAAAGATGTTTGCTCCTTGGAAGAAAAGCTATGACAAACCTAGACAGTCTATTCAAACCAGAGACATCACTTTGTGACAAAGGCCCATATAGTCAAAGCTATGGTTTTTCCATAGCATCTTCCTGATTGCACAGTCATAAAGAATCTGCTTGCCAACGCATGAAACACAAAGAGATATAGGTTCAATTCCTGGGTCAGGAAGAAGCTCTGGAGTAGGAAATGGCAACCCACTCCAGTATTCTTGCCTAGAAAATTCCATGGACAGAGGAGCCTGGCAGGCTACAGTCGATGGTATAGCAAAGAGTCAGACACAACTGAGCAACTGTACACACACATGATTTTTCCTGGAGTCATGTATGGACATGAGAGTTGCCAAATAAAGAAGGCTGAGTGTCAAAGAATTGATGCTTTTGAATTGTGGTGCTGGAGAAGATGCTTAAGAATCCCTTGGACAGCAAAAAACTCAAACCAGTCAATCCTAAAGGAAATCAACCCTTAATATTCATTGGAAGGGCTAATGCTAAAGCAGAAGTTCGAATACTTTGCCCACCTGATGCAAGGAGCCAACTCATTGGAAAAGACCCTGTTGCTGGGAAAGATTGAGGGCAGGAGGAGAAGGGGACAACAGAGGATGAGATGGTTGGATGGCATCACCAACTCGATGGACATGAATTTGAGCAAATTCCAGGAAATTGTGGAGGACAGAGGAACCTGGTGTGCTGCAATCCATGGGGTTGCAAGGAATAGGACACAACTCAGCTACTGAACAACAACAACAAACAAACAGTCACAGGAAGTTTAAAATTAAGAATAACACACAAAAATGTCATGGTAAGCAAATACTGGGACTGCCCTATAGTTCAGATGGTAAAGAATCTGCTTGCAATGCAGAAGACCTGGGTTTGATCCCTGGGTCAGGAAGATCCCCTGGAGAAGGAAATGGCAATCCACTCCAGTATTCTTGCCTGGAGAATCCCATGGACAGAGGAGCCTGGCAGGCTACAGTCCATGGGGTCACAGAGTCAGACACAACTAAGTGACTAACACACAGCAAATACTAACCCAAAAAAATGATTTATTATTTTTTGGGGTTACTGGTTCCAAATTGGAAAAGGAGTATGTCAAGGCTGTATTCTGTCACCCTACTTATTTAACTTATATACAGAGAACATCATGTGAAATGCTGGGTTAGATGAAACACAAGCTGGAATCAAGATTGCTGAGAGAAATATCAGTAACCTCAGATATGCAGATGACACCACATTTATGGCAGAAAGCAAAGAACTAAAGAGCCTCTTGATGAAAGTGAAAGAGGAGAGTGAAAAAGTTGGCTTAAAACTCAACATTCAGAAAACTAAGATCTTGGCATCTGGTCCCATCACTTCGTGGCAAATAGATGGGGAAACAATGGAAACAGTGACAGATTCTCTTTTCTTGGGCTCCAAAATCACTGCAGAGGGTGACTGCAACCATGAAATTAAAAGATGTTTGCTCCTTAGAAGAAAAGCTATTACAAACCTAGACAGCATGGTAAAAAGCAGAGACATTACTTTGCCAACAAAGGTCCATCTAGTCAAAGCTATGGTTTTTCCAGTAGTCATGTATGGATGTGAGAGTTGGACGGTGAAGAAAGCTGAGTGCTGAATAATTGATGCTTTTGAACTGTGGTGTTGGAGAAGACTCTTGAGAGTCCCTTGGACTGCAAGGAGATCCAACCAGTCCATCCTAAAGGAAATCAGTCCTGAATATTCATTGGAAGGACTGATGTTGAAGCTGAAACTCTAATACTTTGGCCACCTGATGTGAAGAACTGAATCATTGGGAAAAAAAACCCTGATGCTGGGAACGATTGAAGGCAGAAGGAGAAGGGGACGACAGAGGATGAGACAGTTGAATGGCATCACTGACTCGATGGACATGAGTTTGAGTTGGTGATGGACAGGGAAACCTGGCGGGCTGCAGTCCATGGGGTGGCAAAGAGTCGGATATGACTGAGCGACCGAACTGAACTGAACTGAAGGCTGACATTTCAAAAAGATTCATAAAGTGAACAAAATTTTCAAACAAGATTTGAAAAAAAAATCTTGTAAGCTGCTAAGAGAAGTTGCTATATCTAATTAGAAAAGATACTCAGGTAACCCCAGAATGCTTGAGAATAACTTTTACCCTTAGAACTAATGAGACTTGAGAGTGAGCTATAATTTTTTTAAAAAAATTTTCAGTGTTCTAATAAAGCCATCATAGTGTCACTTCACACCTTCAATATATCTAGCACCTTTAACAGTTCACATAGGTGATCTTATTTCTGGAAACTAAGAAGAACAGGATGTGCACCTGTCATGGTTGTGAAAATGCTCACAGGGTACTTGAAAGAGAATTACTGTCAGATGCCACATTCTTGCAGTCTTCTGAAGAAAAGGGCAGCAAGCCAATGTCCATAAATTGCTTCCTCTTGAAGAAAATACAGTTACATGATTAGATAGATAGATATACTCTTGGTATTAAGATGTCAAAAAAGAAAATAAATTATATTCATAAATTCATTTTTACAATCATAAAATTCATCATGAAAACAATTAGCTGGAGATTTTCTGTTTACCTGCTGCATTAAACTTAAGAGAATTTTACTTGCTCATTTGGAAAAATGTAAAGATAAAATTCAAGATTATATTGCTTTATTGAAGTGACTCATACATTCCAAACTAGCTATTTGGGATAGACTTATTATAACGCTTGGCTTTTATTTTTAACAAAATATCTTTCTTTGTTACAATTTCATTTCCTTTCCTTATAGGTGACTTTGCAATCACAAAGAATTCTTGATAGCATATATGAATGAGATCATTGTTTACACTTTCATCTTCTGCATGAAATATATTTTTACAAAAATAGAAAATGTTAACATAAATTAAAGAAAAGTCGTTCTGTTAAAGAAATAATATAAGACTGTTTCTAGTCAATGAATTTTTATGAGTGTAATTATTTTTTTGACCATAAAAGAGAATGCTCTTGCTTTCATATGATCTTGGCACACACATAAGAAAGAGTGGCTTTAAAACTTCGTATCTGACAGCTGCTGTCACAGCCGCCTCTCCTTATTTCTAAAATGCCTGAATACATTTTTTTTAAAGTAAAACACACAACTTTTGAGAAAAATGAGTTTACAGACAAACTTTGCCAAAATTAAGGAATTTGCACTAACTCTAATGTAATGGAATTTGATTAAATACACACACACACACCATGGTGTCCTTCACGAAACAGAGTAGTTGCATTTTAAAAATGGAAAAAGAAAAAATAAAGATAAAAATGGAAAAAGATTAATTGAAGACCCTGAAAAGCCTCAAAATATCATTTCACAGAATGTGAATAATTGGAGCAGTCCCTGCTTAATACAAGCTGAACAGAACCCCCTAATTTGGAGGATGTGGGCTGGAAGTTGGGTAAAAATGGGGACAAATGTAGAACAGGAATTTTGACCAAATTCATTACTGCAGATCCACACCACATGGAATCAGCTGCAAGTGGGCCACAAGGTCAAACCTAACAGAAAACCTAACAGTGCTGTGACTTTGCTTCTCCTGACTTCCACCTTAGCAGTAATGCACAGGAATACTAAGAAAATGCCATGACTCAGCCACATTCTGTAACTGGAGGAAAGTTTAGACAGAGCAGACAAAAATACCCACAACATTTTAAATCATGGAATAGCAATTCACTAAATGGTGAAGAGGAAGTGTACAGAAACAAATCTTCCTGAAAGACAGGCCCCAAACTCCAAATTCTTCCCCACTCAAGCTCAGGTGGCTTTTCTTGCCTGGGAAATTCCATGGACAGAGGATCCTGGTGGGCTGCAGTCCATGGGATCTCAAAGAGTCACGCATGACTTAGTGGCTAAACAACAACAGGCTTCAGCATCATTCGAATATTTGGTTACATAAAGATACATCAACCCACGCATCCTGCAAAACTTCTGAGTCATTAAGTCCAATAGTATTCAGACACAGAGAAGGCAATGGCACCCCACTCCAGTACTCTTGCCTGGAAAATCCCATGGATGGAGGAGCCTGGTAGGCTACAGTCCATGAGGTCACGAAGAGTCGGACACGACTGAGCGACTTCACTTTCACTTTTCACTTTCATGCACTGGAGAAGGAAACGGGAACCCACTCCAGTGTTCTTGCCTGGAGAATCCCAGAGACGGCAGAACCTGGTGGGCTGCCTTCTATGGGGTCGCACAGAGTCGGACACGACTGAAGCGACTTAGCAGCAGCAGCAGCAGTCAGACACAGTGAGGGAATCCAAGGGAACTTCTTATACACTAATTTGGGTCAATAACCAGTTTAGTATAGGCCTGCCCCAATTAAAAGATACATACTTACTTTGTGAAGCCAGCATGTGACTTATGAAAATATTCTGCCAAATAAAAGAAAAAGATGAACATGAGGTTTAAATAGAAGTAGAGAACAAAGAAAACATTCAACAGAGTGAAGAGGCAAAAATGAATAGCCCATTTTTTATGTTTCATTTTGCTTTTATTTATTTTTAATTGGAGGATAATTGCTTTACAATATTGTGTTGGTTTCTGCCATACATCAACATGAATCAGCTATAGGTATATGTACGGCCCCTCCCTCTTGAACCTCTATCTCACCTCCCACGCCATCCCACCCCTCTAGGTTGCCACAGAGCACTAGATTTGTGCTGCCGCATCATAAAACAAATTTCCACCAGCTATCTAATTTTACATATGGCAATGTGTATGTTGCAATGCCACTCTCCCAATTTGCCCAACCCTCTCCCCCATGTGTCCACTAGTCTGTGCTGTACGTCTGCATCTCCATTAATAGCCCATTTTTGAATAGACATCCCCTCAACTTTAAAAGAACCCTACGAATGGCCAGCAAGTATATGAAAAGATGCTCAACATCACTGTCATCAGAGAAATGCAAATCAAAATCAAAATGAGCTATAACTTCATATCTTTTAGGATGGACATTATTCGAAAAAATAAATAGAAAATAACAAGCATTTGTGAGGATGTAGAAAAATTGGAACATTTATGCACTGTTGATGGGAATGTAAAGTAATGCAACTATTATGGGGAAAGGTACAGAAGCTCTTAAAAAAATTAAAAATGGAACTACCATATGATCCAAACCAATTTCTGGGTATATATTCAAAGGAAATAAAATCAGTATCTCGAAGACTCCCATCTTCAGTTCAGTTCAGTCGCTCAGTCGTGTCTGACTCTTTGCGACCCCATGAACCGCAGCACGTCAGGCCTCCCTGTCCATCACTAACTCCCTAAGCCAGCCCAAACCTATGTCCGTCGAGTCGGTGATGCCATCCAGCCATCTCATCCTCTGTCGTCCCCTTCTCCTCCTGCCCTCAATCTTTCCCAGCATCTGGTTCTTTTCAAATGAGTCAGCTCTTCACATCAGATGGCCAAAGTATTGGAGTTTCAGCTTCAACATCAGTCCTTCCAATGAACACCCAGGACTGATCTCCTTTAGGATGGACTGGTTGGATCTCCTTGCGGTCCAAGGGACTCTAAAGAGTCTTCTCCAACACCACAGTTCAAAAGCATGAATTTTTCGTCGCTCAGCTTTCTTCACCGTCCAACTCTCACATTCATACATGACTACTGGAAAAACCATAGCCTTGACTAGACGGACCTTTGTTGGCAAAGTAATGTCTGTGCTTTTTAATATGCTATCTAGGTTGGTCATAACTTTCCTTGCAAGGAGTAAGCGTCTTTTAATTTCATGGTTGCAATCACCCTCTGCAGTGATTTTGGAGCCCAGAAAAATAAAGTCAGTCACTGTTTCCACTGTTTCCCTATCTATATGCCATGAAGTGATGGGAACAGATGCCATGATATTAGTTTTCTGAATGTTGAGCTTTAAGCCAACTTTTTCACTTTCCACTTTCACTTTCATCAAGAGACTCTTTAGTTCTTCTTTGCTTTCTGCCATAAGGTTGGTGTCATCTGTATATCTGAGGTTATTGATATTTCTCCCAGCAATCTTGATTCCAGCTTGTGCTTCATCCAGCCCAGCATTTCTCATGATGTCCTCCGCATATAAGTTAAACAAGCAGGGTGACAATATACAGCCTTGACGTTCTCCTTTTCCTATTTGGAACCAGTCTGTTGTTCCATGTCCAGTTCTAACTGTTGCTTCCTGACTCACATACAGGTTTCTCAAGAGGCAGGTCAGCTGGTCTGGTATTCCCATCTCTTTCAGAATTTTCCACAGTTTATTGTGATCCACACAGTCAAAGGCTTTGGCATAGTCAATGAAGCAGAAATAGATGTTTTTCTGGAACTCTCTTGCTTTTTCAATGATCCAGCGGATGTTGGCAATTTGATCTCTGGTTCCTCTGCCTTTTCTAAAACCAGCTTGAACATCTGGAATTTCACGGTTGACGTATTGCTGAAGCCTGGCTTGGAGAATTTTGAGCATTACTTTACTAGCATGTGAGATGAGTGCAATTGTGCGGTAGTTTGAACATTCTTTTGCATTTCCTTTCTTTGGGATTGGAATGAAAACTGACCTTTTCCAGTCCTGTGGCCACTGCTGAGTTTTCCATATTTGCTGTCATATTGAGTGCAGCACTTTCACAGCATCATCTTTTAGGATTTGAAAGAGCTCAAGTGGAACTCCATCACCTCCACTAGCTTTGTTTGTAGTGATGCTTCCTAAGGCCCACTTGACTTCACATTCCAGGATGTCTGGCTCTAAGTGAGTGATCACACCATAATGATTATCTGGGTCATGAAGAACTTTTTTGTACAATTCTTCTGTGTATTCTTGCCACCTCTTCTTAATATCTTCTGCTTTTGTTAGGTCCCTACCATTTCTGTCCTTTACTGGGCCCATCTTTGCATGAAATGTTCCCTTGGTATCTCTAATTTTTCTTGAAAAGATCTCTAGTCTTTTCCCATTCTATTGTTTTCCTCTATTTCTTTGCATTGATCACTGAAGAAGGCTTTCTTTATCTCTCCTTGCTATTCTTTGGAACTCTGCATTCAAATGGGTATATCTTTCCTTTTCTCCTTTGCTTTTCGCTTCTCTTCTTTTCACAGCTATTTGTAAGTCCTCCTCAGACAGCCATTTTGCTTTTTTGCATTTCTTTTCCATGGGGATGGTCTTGATTCCTGTCTTCTGTACAATGTCACGAACCTCCATCCATAGTTCATCAGGTATTCTGTCTATCAGGTCTAATCCTTTAAATCTATTTCTCACTTCTACTGTATAGTCATAAGGGATTTGATGTAGGTCATACCTGAATGGTGTAGTGGTTTTCTCCATTTTCTTCAATTTCAGTCTGAAATTGAAGACTGAAATTGTAGCATTATTCACAACAACCAGGAGGTGGAAGCAACCCAAATGTCCATCAAAGGATGAATGGGTAAAGAGGATGCTGTATATGATACAATGAAATACTATTCAGCCATAAAATACAGGGAAATCTTGTCATAGGCAAAAATGTAGATGGACCTTGAGGGCTTTAAGTTAAGTGATATAAGGTAGTCACAGAAGGACAGATAACTACATGATTCCATTTATACAAACGAGGTATGTAAACACTCAAACTCATTGAAGCACAAGTAGAATGTTGGTTACTAGGGAGGAACTGGGAAGAAGAGTAAAAGGAGAGTTGCTACCCAATGGGTATAAGGTTGTAATCATACAAGATGAATAAGTTGTATAGATCCATCATACATTGTGCTTACTGTTAACAATACTATGTTGTACTCTTAAAACTTGTTAAGAGGGTAAGTCTCATGTTACTGGTTAGAGGCTTTTAGCTTGGTATAGTTGTAACTGACCTTTATTTAAAAAAAAGTCTGTGACTGAAATCCATATTTTGCATGAATATATTTTTGAAAATATTGTCAGATCCCAGAAACCAGTATTCATATCTGCCAATGGCAAACATGTGAAATATGCAAAAATTTAAGGCAGCTTTTAGGGGTATTTTTATTATTTGAAATGATCTGATGCAATTAATAAATTCTCACCTTTTTTTTTTTAATCTGAAAAAAATTTAAAAGAAGACACTTTTAAAACTATTTAGTAGAGTAAGCAGAAATAATTTTTAGAAAACATCTGCTTCCTACTTTCAATAAAATTTAAATAAACAGCGAATCCATAAGAGAAATTTTGAATCTTGGAGAAATAATGCAACAGATTCATAGGAAAATGGAGATAGGAATGTTTTGGAATGAATATAATTAAATAAGTAATAACATGACACAGAATACAGTGTCTCTAGAAGCACTAAACTACTAGAGAATCAACCAGTAAGAAAACATAAAAATATTCTTAAATGAAATGAAATGTAATGTAAAAAATACAACCCAAATAATATCCACTGAAATAGGAAAGATTGTGGTAAAGGAAGCAAGAATACAGTAAATTTTTCAAATGAGCCCTACCATTTCCTTCTCCAGGGGATCTTCCCGACCCAAACCTGTGTCTCTTTACCTGGGTTCTTTAGAACCTGGGACAGTCAAAGAAGATCCTATAAGAGACTCCATGGGACTAACTGACTCAGTGATTATTTTTATACATTGCATAATAAATACTCCATGTGTACACTGACCACATTTAACCAGTGATCAGGATTGGGTTGCCTCTTATTCTCCTCCTTAACAATATATTTCAATAAATATCTTTGAATATATTCCCTTATGAAGCTATATTATAATTATTTGGGGATATATATCTAGGAAAGGAATTGGTGGGCCATAGGATACACATATATGTAATTTACCTATATGAATATTGCTCGATTTCCCTAAAGAAAGGCTGCAAAGTTACATTCCTACCTGCAGGATATGATGGTGAATATCTTAGCTAAAGTTCCCTAAAAGAATAAGACAAGGATTAATGTACAGATAATTTATGGGGGAGGTGATCTCAGAAAGCAGCATAAGCCACAGGGGAGACAGAGACAGAGAAGGAAGGAAAGCCAGTAATGTGTGTATTAATGACTTAGTTCTGATAGGGGCAAAGAGGACTCAATTTTGCTAGGAATATCTGAAAGCATACAGAATCACCCCCGGTTATGTTTGATAAAAAGACCAAAGGCAGAAGCATTTGTCAGTTTATGACATTCACAGGTCAGTGTTTGCTCCTGGTGGTGTTAACCCTACCTCTCCTTCTCTGGCCCCTGCACTTCTGATCTGTGCATGCCCTTGGGACTAATGAGCTTCTATAGCTGTCCAAACATTGAAAGAGCCCAGCATGGAAAGCGGAGACACGGATGTGCATGAGATGAGCTGAGCTGCAAGTGTTCATAGACGTGTAACAAGAGGATTAAAATCAGAAATGAGGCAGAAAGGTGTGAGTCAAGACACCAGAGCATTTGGCATAGTTCCCACATCGGTATTTCCTTACCAACATGGCTTATCCAGTCTCCTAATTTTTGCTGTTCTGTTGTGTTAGTCGCTCAGTTGTGTCCAACTCTTTGCGACCCCATGGGCTGTAGCCTGCCAGGCTTCTCTGTCCATTGGATTTCCCAGGCAAGAATACTGGAGTGGGTTGCCATTTCCTCCTCCAGGAGATCTTCCTGACACAGGGGAACTTCCTGACGCAGAGTCTCCTGCATTACAGGCAGATTCTTAACTGTTTGAGCCACCAGGTTAGATTTAAAGTGATAGCTCTTCATTATTTTAATTTGTATTTCTCTCATTTCTAATGAGCACGAGCATCTCTTCATACACTTGCTAACCTTTGATGTTTCCATTTCTGTTAACTGCTTGTTTGTATTCATTGATCATTTTTCTACTTAGGTTCCTGTCTTTATTTTATTTTATATAAATTAACTATTTGTGCAGTTTTGAGAGTCAGTTTCTAGGCAGGTTGATAAGAAGTCTGGATGAGAAAGGGGTCTGGGGTTCTCAAGGAGGAGATAGGGGTCTGGAATTCTCAAGGAGGAGGAAAGGACAAAATTTTTTTTTCTATATTCGTTAGCAAAGATTATACAACAACAGTGTATCTTGCTTGAGGACATGTTTCTCCTTCTTAAGAACCTTCTGACTAATCCTGTTATCTTAAAATGTAAATTGTGGGAGTGGATCTAGTAAGATTTTTACAACCTTGAGACATTCTTTTGATTTATTGTAATAACCAATGAAAAAGTATATAACTCCCTTTTCTAAGACTAGCGAGTTGGGCACTCTCCATCCCCCTTCTGATGTCTATGCCAGAAGCTTTCTCTGTCCCTTTTTCACTTTAATAAAACCCTGCTACACAAGAGCTCTTGAGTGATCAAGCCTGGTCCCTGGTCCTGAAGCTAAATCTTCTGATATCAGGAATCCAACATTCTTCACCATAAGCTATCAGTTTTAAACACTAAATATATTTATTTCTACTGTTTATTGTCTCTTATCTTTGTCTATTGTGTCTTTTGTTGAACATAAACCTTGAATTTTAATTTAATTGGGTCATTTTTCTTCTTTATGAATTATACTGGTAAAATATCATTTTAACAATCCTTTCACAAACTTCCCTGGTGGAATCCTCCTGCCAATGCAGGAGACCAGGGTACAATCCCTGGGTCAGAAAGATCCCTTGGAGAAGGAAATGCCAATCCACTCCAGTATTCTTGCCTGAGAAACCCCTGGACAGAGGAACCTGGTGGGCTACACAGTCCATGGGGTCGCAAAAGAGTCAGACACGTCTTACTGAATAAACACAAAACAGTCCTTTGTTTGCCTGCCCCTGGGACACACAAATATCTCCTTCATTCCCATCTACTAACATTATAGTTTTATCTTTCATGTTTATGTCAATAATTCATCTAGAGTCCAAATTTTTTTATGTTTTGTTAGCTAATTTCATCTTTCTTCATAAAGTGATCCAGTTTTCCCAAGATTATTAATTAAATAGTCTTTCATGTGTTCATTGATTTGTGGTACCCATTTAGACAATATGAATTTTGGGCTCTCTTCTGCTCCACTGGTCTACTTACTCACCAACACCACACTGGTGTTACTGCTGTGATTTCATTATGTCAGTAACTGGTGCGACAATTCTGACTTTTCTTTTTAAAGATTGATTCAGCTCCTTACAGTACATTATTCCTTCATATGAATTTTGGAGTAATTAATAAAGTTCCTCAAGAAATAAAATTGAAATATTTTTCTGAATGCACTGAATTTAGTGGTCATTTTAAGAAAGAATTAACATCTTTATAACTACTAAACCACATCACCAAAGAACACAAAATGTCTCTCCATTTGTTTAAATGATCATATGCAATTTTTTCCAGTTTCATTAAGGTATACTTGACAAATAAACAGTTTTAAATATTTAACGTGTGCAACATTTTGATATATCATTGTGAAATGATTACCACAATCAGTCCATTTAACATTTCCATCATGTCACATACTAACAGTTTTTTGTGTGTGTGGTGAGAACGTTTGAGATCTACTCTCTTAGAAAGTTTCAAGTATACAAAAGTGTATTATTAAATATAGTCACCTTGTTGTACATTAGATTTCCAAAACTTATGTATCCTGCATAACTGAGACTTTGTAGCTTTTGACCAACATCTATTTACCCCCACCCCTTACTACCACTATTCTATCCTCTCTTTCTGTAAGTCGGTATATTTAATCTACCAAAGATATGAAATTTACAGACATGCCTTTATCCAATTTCAATAAAGGCCAGGTTTTAAACTTCAGGGGCTTTCAAAGCAAGAAACATTCCAGAAACTGTTTGCTGCTCTTTACCATCTGTCTTTTCATGACAATATCATCCATTCACAGGGTGGGAGAGTTTCCAGTTTTGCTCTTGACATCTGGTCACATAATTTAGGTCTACAAATGGGAATCAAAATGCAGAATTGAGCCTATTATCTAAATTATTCTGCCTTCAGTCTCTCTGCACCCCTAGACCTAAATACAATCTAGAAAAAAATACATGAAATATTCACAAATACAAAGCAGAAATATTTGATAAGCTTTCATCAAAATAGTGAAAATAATTGCCCTTCAATTCATACTAAAAGCTTTTTTCCTCGATGTATGGTACTGTTTCAGGTGGTTTGAATATATTAAAAAATAGCTCATGAAGAAAGACAGACTATATCAGGAGAAATGCTACTTGTTTAGTGCTGAAGGAATGTTGATTAAAAGGTCTCCTGGGAGATTAAAAGATCTCCTAAGAACTGGGCACAGAATAAAGTCAGTGAAGCAGAATTTCATAATGGTTGATGATTATAATTTTGTTCTTAACCAAATTGATGTAAATTGATTGAGAAAAATAAAGATTCAAAACAGTGGCAGTGGCATTAATAAAGACATGGTGGCGGGAGGCATCAAGATGTATTGATAGTGATTTGACTGAAGAGATGGGCGATATTATGAGAAATGAAAATACACTTATGGAGATGATAAGAGTGATAGAATAAACTGATTGAGAACTTTACATGTTTGGCTAAGGATGTATAACCTCCATTTCCAGAGGTAAAGTGAAGTAGGACGGTTTTACCAACCCTCTTACTCTGAAAACAATCAACCCAGAAATATGGTTTTAAAAGAAACAAAACAACCTTCTGATGTAGGACACGATGTCATAAACACATCTCTTCTGGCTGCTCTCTACTAAGTACAAGTGAAAATACTGGCAATATTATTGTAAAATAGACAGTCATGGAGAATCCCAACAAGTTAAAAAGAGAAAAGAGACTGCCCAGGGGACTGCAGAACTTGAGGGAAAATACGGCTACCCAGCATCTGACCACCCACCTGGGGAAGAAGCAAAACCAGGCCCAAAGTCTCTTGGCTCTACAACAGACAGAAAGCATGCCAGGTTCAGTGTCTTGATGGAGTGGTAGCCCCACTGGCATCATACAGTCAAAAGAACAGGACCTGGGAAGCACTCTCTGTTCCACAGACCCAGCTGCTCCCAGTAGGACCTGGAGGCACCCAGTAGGCCAATGAAGTATTGGATTGGCCAAAAAATTCATCCAGGTTTTTTTTTTTTTTGGTGATATCTTGGCCAATCCAATATATCCTACACTTTCAGGAAGCACTAGGAAGGATCAGAGGGAGCTCCACCAGCACCAAGTGACCTGGCAAAGTGTGGTCCACGTGTCCCATCAGGCCCGATGTCTCCCATCCCCACTAGGGGCATCATGCCTGGGGAAACACATTGAAAGAATAGTAGGTATGACATTTTACACATTCTTTTTCAGAAAGCAAACAGAAGTGGATAGAATATTTTCAAGCTTATTGAAGAACTAAAGAGCCTCTTGATGAAAGTGAAAGAGGAGAGTGAAAAAGTTGGCTTAAAGCTCAACATTCAGAAAACTAAGATCATGGCATCTGGTCCCATCATTTCATGGCAAATAGATGCGGAAACAGTGGAAACAGTGGCTGACTTTATTTTTGGGGGCTCCAAAATCACTGCAGAGGGTGACTGCAGCCATGAAATTAAAAGACGCTTACCCCTTGGAAGGAAAGTTATGACCAACCTAGATAGCATATTAAAAAGCAGAGACATTACTTTGCCAACAAAGGTCCGTCTAGTCAAGGCTATGGTTTTTCCAGTAGTCATGTATGGATGTGAGAGTTGGACTATAAAGAAAGCTGAGTGCCGAAGAACTGATGCTTTTGAACTGTGGTGTTGGAGAAGACTCTTGAGAGTCCCTTGGACTGCAAGGAGATCAAACCAGTCCATCCTAAAGGAGATCAGTCCTGAGTGTTCACTGGAAGGACTGATGTTGAAGCTGAAACTCCAATACTTTGGCCACCTGATGCGAAGAGCTGACTCATTTGAAAAGACCCTGATGCTGGGAAAGATTGAGGGCAGGAGAAGGGGATGACAGAGGATGAGATGGTTGGATGGCATCACTGACTCAATGGACATGGGTTTGGGTGGACTCCGGGAGTTAGTGATGGACAGGGAGGCCTGGTGTGCTGCGGTTCATGAGATGGCAAAGAGTCGGACACGACTGAGCGACTAAACTGACTGGATACCAAAACCACATAATGGCAGTACGAAAAATGAAAACTTCAGACTAATAGGTGTCATAAACTTAAACTCAAAATATTTCAACAAAATATTAGCAAGACATTATGTAAAAGTAAGTTATTCATTCTTCTTAAACTGTTTGATAAAATTCTCCATGGAAACCATCTGGACCTGGAGATTTCTTTTTCAAGATCTTTTTAATTGCACATTCAGTTTCTTTAATGGTTAGAGGGCTATTCAGATTGTTTATCTTGTTGAGTTCGGTACTTTGTAATTTTTAAGAAATTGGTTCATTTCTTCTGAGCTGTTGAAATTATGACCCTTCAGTTGTTTACAAAATCATCTTATTATCTTTTTAATGGATGCAAGATCTGTAGTTATATCTTCTAGTTTATTTCTGATATTGAGAGCTTTGTTCTTTTTTTCCCCCCAATCTTGCTTAAGTTTTACCAATATTATTAATTTTTTCATAAAACCAACTTTCTCGGATTTCCTTCATTGTTTTTCTGGGTTTTTTTTCATTGATTTCTATTCTTATGGTTATTTCCTTCCTTCTCTTTGCTTTGGTCTTACTTTACTCTTTCTAGTTTCTTTAGTGAAAACTCATTAAGGATTTGAGGACTTATGTCACATAATTCCATAACATTTTTTAAATCCACAAACAAAAAACTAAAAATATTAGGGGATAATATCTCCAATTGGAGGCAAATGAAGCAGTCCAAATGAGCCACATGAAGTGATTAGCAAAATATTTGTACAGATAACTCAGACCAATAAAATCTTTCACAAGAATTTGTTACAAAAGTAAATATTCCCTTGAATTATCCTAATGTTTTTCTCAACTGTCCAATTTATATTGACAGCAAAGAACTTAAAATAATATAGAACTTAAAATAACATAAAAGGCAAATAGTCTTTAAAAATACTGTATACTGAGAAAAAGGAGAGAGACAAGTGAATAGAGAACACAAAAGAATATCTCGTGGTGTTTGCACCCAAAGCAGCAGAGAGGATTTCAAGGGCAAAAAGAATCCCCAAGAATGAAAAAATCAACAAGTCTAAGCAGAAATGAGATTGATAAAGAAACTTAGGAGCACCAAAGCTAAGAAGTGAGATTCAGTTTACATAACAGAAGATAAGAAAACATGAATAAGAAAGAGGAATTAAGAGTAATTATAAAGCTGAGGAGCTTTAATTAAGAATGATGGTAGGGGCTTCCCTGGCGGGTAAGTGGTAAAGAAGCTTCCTGCCAGTGCAGCATACATGGGTTTGATCCCTGATCTGGGATGATCCCACATCCCGAGCAGCAACTAAGCTGGTGCGCCACAACTATTGAGCCTGTGCTCTAGAGCCTGGAAGCTACAACTACTGAGCCCATGTGCTCTAGAGCTCTAGAGCCTAGAGAAGCCATCACAATGAGAAACCTGTGCACTGCAACTAGAGAATACCTCGCCACAATTAGAGAAAAGCCCGCTCAACAAAGAAGACTCAGCACAGCCAAAAATAAATAAATAAAATTATTAAATTAAAAAAAAGAATGTTGGTGAGGCGGTGAAGTCTAGTAGTTGATAAAGCTTGCCAGGGCTAAACTGACAATTTGCCATTTACTAGATGTGAAAATTAAGACAAATTATTTATCTTCTTTCAGCCTTTGTTTCTTCATCTGTAAAACAGGGAATGATAAAAGTTAAAACTTGACAGGGTTGTTGTGAGGATTAAATGAGATAATGTGTAATCATTTAACTTGATGTTTACACATAGTAAACAAGGAATATTAGCTATAATTATAATTCTGGCCACATCTTTATATGTCCTCAGTACATATATTGCTGCTGCTGCTGCTAACTCACTTCAGTCGTGTCCGACTCTATGCGACCCCATAGACGGCAGCCCACCATGTGTTGAGTATCTACTAAATCTTTACAGTTCTCCAAATGTTTTTATTGTTTTCAGGGTCATCGTCCAACAAGTCTCTACCACAGTCTCTTTTCCTGACCATAACTTTACATGTGCTAGTTTGCTTGTTCAGCAGCTTCTACTATGGCCATTTTACAGGAAAAGAAACTGAGGCCCAGGGAAATCAGTAAGTTGTCCAAAGGCATCCGGATGACACTGGGTGCAACTTTGTAGAGATTTATTACCTGGTGAGAAAATAGATGGAGGAAAGTAAAGAATTAAAATCTTTTACAGCTTTAAAAGTTTAACTATGATAAGATACGGAGAAGGCAATGGCACCCCACTCCAGTACTCTTGCCTGGAAAATCCCATGGATGGAGGAGCCTGGTGGGCTACAGTCCATGGGGTCGCTAAGAGTCGGACGACTGAGCGACTTCACTTTCACTTTTCCCTTTCATGCACTGGAGAAGGAAACGGCAACCCACTCCAGTATTCTTGCCTGGAGAATCCCAGGGATGGCGGAGCCTGGTGGGCTGCCGTCTATGGGGTCGCACAGAGTGGGACACGACTGAAGCGACTTAGCAGCAGCAGCAGCAGCATGATAAGATAAATGGGGAAAGCTGCACATCCATAAGGAGGAAAATGTCAAACATGACTCAGAAAAAAGTATTGGCTAATTCCTTAATAGTCTCTGTAGCCCTGAATTGCCTTAGGATTTTGTTAGCTAACATTGTGAAATGTCTTGACTCTTAGTTCAGAAAACTGAGAATCTATAAGAAGATAGACAGCATCTCTTAAGACTGGAAAAATATTGGCTGATTGAATTAGTTGACTTAGGATGATATCAGTACAGTGATTTTTTCCATTAGAGGATTGGATAGTATGGGTGGGGCTTATCATTATTAACTAAAGCATTATTTTTCAGATTACATATATATCTATATATCTATATCTATATCTATCTATCTATCTCTATATATATATCAAAGGATTTGGATACCTAACAGCTTAAAATGTCATTCAATATGCAACTTAGATGTGCAAAAGGACTTTTATGTGTCTATAATTGTTATTCATGTTCAACTGGAACCTTTGTTTTGCCCTATGGGGATAGACTCAATCTAGTGAATTCAGAGTAAACTCAGATAATTTGGGATTTTCTCATCTGTTTTAGGGTAAATGCATTACATTCATGATTTGTTTGTATTTTTTTTCTTAATATGCATTTTCTTAGCCTGATTTCTTTGGACTTTTATGTTTTAAAAATCAAAAGCCAGAAAGTTTGAGATTAACAAACTTGTTCTTGTAAGTTGCTACCTCTCTGATGAACTTCAAAGCCTATTTTGAAATCTCTTTTGAAACTCAAAAGCTGAGAATTGATTCTTTTCTGTTTGAATTTCTGTCATAACTGTACCTTGAAGGTGGTGAATACAGAATGATACCCTTGCCTTTGCATTGATGGGATGGAGTTGGGAGAGCAAAATGCATACTATGTCATATTTTACAAATTTACCAAATAAAATTAAAATATTTGTCTCAAGTCCTTCCAACCAATAAGGTGTTCTACATGTAAACTTGAACAAAGCTAGTGGAGGTGATGGAATTCCAGTTGAGCTATTCTAAATCCTAAAAGATGATGCTGTTAAAGGGCTGCACTCAACAGGCCAGCAAACTTGGAAAACTCAGCAGTGGCCACAGAACTTGGAAAGATCAGTTTTCATTCCAATCTCAAAGAAAGAAAATGCCAAAGAATACTCAAACTACCTCACAATTGCACTCATCTCACGCGCTAGCAAAGTAATGCTCAAAATTCTCCAAGCCAGGCTTCAACAGTACATGAACTGTGAACTTTCAGATGTTCAAGCTGGATTTAGAAAAGGCAGAGGAACCAGAGATCAAACTGCCAACATCTGTTGGATCATCGAAAAAGCAAGAGAGTTTCAGAAAAACATCTACTTCTTTCTTATTGACTATGCCAAAGCCTTTGACTGTGTGGACCACAACAAACTGTGGAAAATTCTTCAAGAGATGGGAATAACAGACCACCTGATCTGCCTCCTGAGAAATCTGCATGCAGGTCAGGAAGCAACAGTTAGAACTAGACATGGAACACAGACTGGTTCCAAATCGGGAAAGGAATACGTCAAGGCTGTATATTGTCACCCTGCTTATTTAGCTTATATGCAGAGTACATCATGAGAAATGCTGGGCTGAAGGAAGCACAAGCTGGAATCAAGATTGCCAGGAGAAATATCAATAACCTCAGATATGCAGACGACACAACCCTTATGGCAGAAAGTGAAGAAGAACTAAAGAGCCTCTTGATGAAAGTGAAAGAGGAGAGTGAAAAAGTTGGCTCAAATCTCAACATTCAGAAAACTAAGATCATGGCATCTGGTCCCATCACTTCATGGCAAATAGATGGGGAAACACTGGAAACAGTGAAAGACTTTCTTTTCTTGGGCTCCAAAATCACTGCTGATGGTGACTGCATCCATGAAATTAAAAGATGCTTGCTCCTTGGAAGGAAAGTTATGACCAACCTAGACAGCATATTAAAAAGCAGAGACATTACTTTGCCAACAAAGATCCATCTAGTCAAAGCTATGGTTTTTCCAGTAGTCATGTATGGATGTGAGAGTTGGACTATTAAGAAAACTGAGCGCTGAAGAATTGATGCTTTTGAACTGTGTTGTTGGAGAAGATTCTTGAGAGTCCCTTGAACTGCAAGGAGATCCAACCAGTCAATCCTAAAGGAAATCAGTCCTGAATATTCATTAGAAGGACTGATGCTGAAGCTCAAGCTTCAATACTTTGGCCACCTGATGCAAAGAACTGACTCATTGGAAAAGACCCTTGCCGGGAGCCATCTCACGAGATCCCCACTCATGACAGAGTCATGAGGAGAAGGACTGACGAGCAGAGCAACTCAGGCCTCAGGGATGCTCGAGAGGCTGCCTCAGCGCTCACCTTAAAAATGAGATCTCTCTTTCCGACGCTTGCTATGATAAACCTCTTCTTATTTTCTGTGATTTAGGCAAAAGGCTTTTCCTGATTCCCTTCTAAAACAGATCATTCTGAAACCTCAAATCAACAAGGCCCCTGAACGGTAGCACTCTAAATAAAATTATCTGGGATATAGAGTATGCTGATCTAAATTCCTTTTGCTAACATATTGGTTTGTTTAATAAATGTACCTGTGCCTTTGGAGCTAATGTGCATAACTTCTCCCTAGTAATAAATCAGCATTGAGAGCCTCTGCACATAAAGCCCCTATGGGCACAAAACCCTTCGCAGGAAAAAAGGCTTGTTAGGAAATACAGAAAATATTGCTTTGTGAAACTGTTACTTAATCTATATTTACTCACTATGCTTTTACTCTTAACGTATTTAGCCTTTATAATGAAAGCATAATAGTTAGGGATTTATATAAAAAGAAGTTTAGTTTTAATACAAATAATAAGACAATTGTTGATTTAACTGATGATTCTTACTTAGAGCTGAATTTCAGCTTGCTGTTCTTTGACTTTATGGAACTACATTCTTTTCTGTTAAGTTCAAGGCATAGAGTAAATTACCAAAAAACAGGTTTTACCTTAAAACTTCCTGTTGAGGAATTCTTCCCTGATGTGCTCGATAGGAAAGTGTTCTAATTGATCAACCTTTATCAATGGAGGGTCACAAGGTGTTAGCAGGCCGCCAGGCCAGAAGATGATGTAAACAAAATAAGGCTTTTTGTTACTAAAGACATGCAAACGGCTTCGATGAGGGTCAAAGCTGCTGGCCCATTGAGCTAACTTGATAGGCCCATTAAGATGTACCCACTAAGCTAAGTTGGTATGTGCCTTAAGCTAAGTTGGTATGTCCCTTAAGCTGAATTGGTATGATTCTATGCTTCACATTTGTTTCTATATACCACTAAAAATATAAAAGCTGATTGAGAAAACGATAAAGTAGAAGACACTTGGAAAACGCTAAGACTCGCTGTGTCTTCTCATTTGTATCACCGACGCCGTCCATCCTGAGGGAGCCCTGACCAGCTGGAGCAGGACTCCGGCAGACCCTGATGCTGGGAAAGATTGAATCGGGGAGGAAAAGGGGACGACAGAGGATGAGATGGTTGGATGGCATCACCGACTCAATGGACATGAGTTTGAGTAAGCTCCAGGTGTTGGTGATGGACAGGGAAGCCTGGCATACTGCAGTCCATGGGGTCGCAAAGAGTCGGACATGACTGAGCAACTGAACTGAACATGTAAACTTGAACTGGACCCACAGCCAGCAAGCTAGCTAAGTTGCTTCAGTCACGTCTGACTTGTTGTGACCCTGTAGACTGTAGCCCGCCAGGCTCCTCTGTCCATGGGATTCTCCAGGCAAGAATACTGGAGTGTGTTGCCATTTCCTCCTCCAGGGGATCTTCCCGACTCAAGGATCAAACCCACGTGTCTTGTCTCCTGCTTTGTCAGCCAGGTTCTTTACTGTTAGTGCCACCTGGGAAGCCCCTAAGATTTCCTAACAATTACATTTATATAGCAGCAAGCCTGGTCAGCCCAGAGGTGGATGGGATATGAAAAGCAAAGAAATTAATAGAACGGATAATAATAGATAATAAAAGCATGGCAATCTACTCCAGTATTCTTGCCTGGAGAATCCCATGGACAGAGGAGCCTGGCGGGCTACAGTCTACAGGGTCACAATGAGTCAGACGTGACTGAAGCAACTTATCTAGCTTGCTCGCTGACGGTCCAGTTCAAGTTTACATGTTCAGTTCAGTTCAGTTCAGTTGCTCAGTTATCTATTATCTATAATAATAGATAATAAAGGATTTCAAGCAAGAGGTAAGTGGTAAGGGTAAGAGTGGAAGTCAGCCGCAGCAACTCAGTTTTATAGACAGGCCATCAGATACCAAAATTTCTACTGAAGAGATAGTCTTTTCCTTACTCAATTATTGTGAAATCCATTTCTTGTTCATGGTGTAATTTATTTTGGACTCTTCTAGAAAATCGTTGATATGAGTGTTACTGATGTTTAGCCAAATACCTAATTCTGTTTATAATATCTCAGAGCTGAGCATGACTTAAGTGTCATTTCCACATAATGTAATCATTTATTTTCATTTCCCAATTGCCTTGAGTAGTAATTATTGTTGAAGTGGTTATTGTCAAAACAGTACATAAATTATGTCAGTTGCTGTATAGATATTCAGATAAATAGAGATGTACATAATTTCTTTTATCATATTTATGTTATTGGTTAGGACAAATGATAATAACATGCCATTCTCCCTGCTAACCCAAGGAAGAATAACTTTCCTGGAGAGCCACAGACCCAATTGAAGATTTAGCACTGGAGCTGGCAAATTTGTCCTAGTTTTTGTGACTTGCAGGAAACTATATATCCTGTTTGTTGGCAAATCTAATCTTTGCATTAACCTAGCAGAAAAAAGAAATCCACAAGTAGCTGAGAATCTGATTGATATGCAGCTGCATTAAAATAAGAAAAAATGTAGTGCTGTTTGCTGATGGTTTCCTTCAGTCACCACAGGGTAATAAAAGCAACATATTTTTTAATTACCATTTCTTACTAGAATGTGGAAATATTAGCCTCCAGATACCCATTTAAAAGCCTGAAACCAGATGGTGGAAAATATCCAACTGAATCGAAGCTGAGGGGAGAACAATCTGAGTAAAGTGATTTGGAGACATCTGATACATGGAAAGGGGGCATATAAAGATTCTGAGAGAAAGAAAAGGAAGGCAGAACTAAACCTCTAAAACCTGTGAAAGTGTCAGACATATTTGAGAAAATCATATCAAGTCAATAATGACCAAATTCACATCTTATTTCAGGGAATGGCTGGAAATCATAGGCTGTAATTTCTAGCATCAGATGTGAAATTGCTCCTTTAAGTGAAAGTAATTTTGATACCTTAAATTTCCATGATGTCTTTCTTTTCAAAGAAAGTTTCTCACACTGAAGCTTGAAAGTACACAGAGTTAGCTGTCAGCAGAAATTTGCAAAGAAGAAAATGTCCTGAGCCATGTTGTCCTTTTTCTTCTTTCTTCTGGCTCTGCTTCACAACCTTCACCACACATTACCCCAAGCTCAACTTCCATATACCAAAAGACAAACACAAAATATATGCTATTATACATATGAACACTGCTTCTGGAGTAGAGGAACAAATTGTTCCCAGAATCAACCCTTTGTTCTCAGGGATCCTACGATATCCATTCATTGAGTAAAAACATATATTGAGCAGCCATGTTTTGCCAGATACTTAAAAGCCCTACAGGATAAAAACATGAGCAAGGTATATGGTTGGCCCTCTCTATCTGTAGATGCCACATCCACTGACTCAACAAACTGTGGATTTTAAAAATTTGGAAAAAAAAATTCTAGAAAGTTCCAAAATCAAAACTTGAATTTGCCTATGTCGCAACTATCTACATGTCATTTACATTGTATTTACATCTATTTACATAGTATTTACATTGTATTAAGTATAGTGCTTATGGCAAAGAATACACACATGAAAAAACTCAGACGATTTTGACACACTGAACAGAATCAAGTATGGTTAAAGTATTTCAAGAATGGGTGTGTGAAAGATGAGGTATTAGATTAGGCACAAATCAAAGCCACCTTTCTTTTTTTTTTTCAAAGCACCTTTCTGTGCCTTGAACATACCAAACAAGCTCCAGCCTCCTTCAAAACTCCACCTGGCTCTCTCTCTCTCTCACACTTCATTGTAGCCTATGCTCAAATGTTGCTTAATCAGAGAGGCCTTCCTTAGCCTACCAGTCTAAGAGAACTTCCTTCCTTGTCATTTTCTGTCTGTTGATTTGCTTCATTTTTCTTCAATGCTCTTACCACCATCTGATATTTTATTTATCATCTTTCTTCCTACAGCAGAATACAAGGAACTTGAGAGGCCTTTTATTTGTTCTTTTCATTGCTATATCCCCAGTACCTAAAATTATTCCTGGCATATGCAGTTGTTCAATAAATATCTGATAAGTGAAGATATGAAAAGCACTTAGAAAAGTGCCTGACAGATAATGAGTGCTTAAAAGTGCTATTAGCTATTTTTATTATGAAGTGTAGATGAGGTAGAGGAGATCATAAAAAGATAAAATAAAACTTGAGTATTTGAGTATCGCAGTATCTCTGACTGGAAACCTGGGTTTGAGTTTCTGCTTGAAAGCTCCCATAAATGGAGAGACTTTGTTATTTCCTGCAGCAGACTATCCCACCAATCAGACCAGAGGTCTATTCATTCAAAGGTTTTCTCTTAGATTGACCTGAAATCTGTGTTTGTAGCTTCTTCCATCTCTTCCAACCTTCTTGAAAAACACAAAGCAAATTCCTTCTGCAGAGTTTAAGTCTGCTATTACATGTTTCTTTACATTTAATCAGAGCAAAAATATTCAATTCCTTGAACTTCATGAATTTCTGTTAGACTTTTAAAATATTCAAACATATGATCTGACTTTCATTGGTCCCTGGGTTGTCATTATTAATGCAATTTCTGATTCTATAAGCATTTTAATAACTGTGTTTACTGAAGTAGTTATATAATTGTACATGAACACTGATTCATTTTAAAGTGTTTTCTCTAAAAGATGTATACTTTACTGATTCCCTGGTTGGCTCAGTCAGTAAAAGAGTCTGCCTGCAATGCGAGAGAGCTGGGTTCAATCCCTGGGTTGGGAAGATCCCCTGGAGCAGGAAATGGCAACCCCCTCCAGTATTCTTACCTGGGAAATCCCATGGACAGAGGAACCTGGTGGGCTACAGTCCATGGGGTCACAAAGAGTTGGACACAACTGAGTGACTAAACACTGATTTAAATTTGTTAATTTAGCTGGTTAATACAGAATTCTATTTTTTGTACTTGAAACTAGAGAAAAACTAATCTCTTAATCCAATGCTTTCCCCTAAGCTAAGTAGAGCAAATCTTTGAGGTTTGAGGATTTAAAATTCAAAGTTTCAAATATCCACAGAAGACCCAAATATTAATGGCATGTAACAGTCTGTGACTTTACTGAGGCATGAGTTTTCCTGAGTCATGAACCGCACGCCCTGCCAGGTTAGCACGTGGCAGTGAGTCTCTTAGCTTATGAGTCAGCCAAGGTATCTCCCAAGCTTATACATCTTAGCCCGACTCTGTTATTCTCTGGTCAAAATTGTTCATATATTTTATGGAATTGAAATATATGTTAGCATTGTTAGAGAATATGGGGAATATTTAGGGTTTTAGTAATTTTTCTTAGCAACTATTTAAAGTCTAATATTCAGTTCTTACTTGGTGGTCATAATACTCTACTGCCACCTGCTGACATCATGCTGTCCACTCAGCACAAATGCAGGATCTAATCCCCTCCATCCAACTGTATGTAGGATTCGTTTGCCAGTTTGGAAGAGCTCTTGATCAGTTGTTGTTGTTTAGTTGCTAAGTCATATCTGGCTCTTTGCAACCCCATGGATTGTAGCTTTCCAGGCTCCTCTGTCTATGAGATTTCCCAGGCAAGAATACTGGATGCCATTTCCTTTTGTGCTCAATTCATCCTCAACTTACAGTAAGGAGACCAGGTTATATGCGAATGGTTGTAAGTGAAAAAAATCAGAGAACACTCACACTGCTGGAGCAGAGTTAAAAAATAAATAAATAACAACAATTTAAGAGAATTCAATTGATTCAGCTATGACTGAATATTTTTGGAACATAAGATTTTTCCATTTGAAATTATTATGACATTTAAATACTCTGTTGTATATGGTTAAAACTAAAGTGTGATTAAACATAATGTTTTCGAGAAACTGTTCTACATTTTTAAAGAATCCTTTTAGTTTTCAAATTAGTATTTTATTTTCTTAACTTCTTATTTTGAAATAATTACAAACTCACAGGAAGTTACAAAGATAGTAAAGAAAGGCCCAGGGTATCCTCCACTCAGTTCCCTAAGATGGTTTACATCTTAGATAATTATATTATAGTATCAAAACCACCCAGGTAGCACAGTGGTAATGAATCTGCCTGCCAATTCAGGAGATGCAGGTTTGATCCCTGGGTAGATCCCTTGGAGAAGGAAATGGCAACCCACTCCAGTATTCTTGCCTGGTGGATCCCATGGAAAGAGGAGTCTGGCAGGCTACAGCCCACAGGGTCGCAAAGAGTTGGACATGACTGAACAACTGAACACACATACACATCAAAAGCAGAAATGACATTGGTAGTTTTATTAAATATAATCACCTCCAGAACCATGATACAGAATTAACTATTCCATCTTTACAAAGATTCTTTGTGCTGCTTCTTTACAGTTACACACTGCTCCCCACACCATTCATTACCATAGCGAACTCCAAACAACTGCTCATCTGTTCCCCATCTCTATAATTTTGTCATTTCAAGAATATTATATATATGAAATCATACAGGATACAACATTTTGAGACTGGCTTTTTTGGACACTAGGCATAATGCATTTGAAATCCGTCCAAGTTACTGTGTACTGTAAATAGCCTTTTCTTTTTATTGCTGAGTAGAATTTCATGGTGTGGATGTACCAGAGTTTGCTTAACCGCTTATCCATGATGGGACATTTGTTTGTTCCCAGTTTGGGGCTATTACCAATAAAGCTTCTCTGAACATGTACATGCAAATTTTTGTGTGTCTAAGGATTTTTAGAGACTGGGTGCCTCTGTCTCTCCTTTGTCATTTCCTGGTGATTTTACGCAAAGAAAAGAGTATAAAAGACTTAGCATCTACTAGCAACTTTGTTAAAAGGAAAGTCCCAAATCAGTTCCAATGAAAGACTTGAGTTTTAGAAAATAATCTGTAAAAAAGTTGGTCACTACTACTATTACCACAATTCTGCCCTGATGTGTATAAGTGCTTATATCATTTGGACCTTACATTTAGTGTTTTTTAAATATCTTAGATGAAGATATCAACCAGGAAATGTCAGCAACTATTAAACCATCACCATATATGACTTGGTATCTCCTACACCAGGGAAAAGTAATCAGTGATCCTATATTGACCAAATCCAATATAGATTAAAGATCATGTGTTGAGTGAATATGTGTGAAAGGGGAATTTATAGTGGACAAAAAGAAAAAGAAACATATTTTAAAATATTTCTTGTATGGGGTCACCAAATGTCAGAGGATTTACAAATTGGCAATTTGTAAAGAAAGGCCCAGGGTATCCTCCACTCAGTTCCCTAAGATGGTTTACATCTTAGATAATTATATTATAGTATCAAAACCACCCAGGTAGCACAGTGGTAATGAATCTGCCTGCCAATTCAGGAGATGCAGGTTTGATCCCTGGGTAGATCCCTTGGAGAAGGAAATGGCAACCCACTCCAGTATTCTTGCCTGGTGGATCCCATGGAAAGAGGAGTCTGGCAGGCTACAGCCCACAGGGTCGCAAAGAGTTGGACATGACTGAACAACTGAGCACACATACACATCAAAAGCAGAAATGACATTGGTAGTTTTATTAAATATAATCACCTCCAGAACCATGATACAGAATTAACTATTCCATCTTTACAAAGATTCTTTGTGCTGCTTCTTTACAGTTACACACTGCTCCCCACACCATTCATTACCATAGCGAACTCCAAACAACTGCTCATCTGTTCCCCATCTCTATAATTTTGTCATTTCAAGAATATTATATATATGAAATCATACAGGATACAACATTTTGAGACTGGCTTTTTTGGACACTAGGCATAATGCATTTGAAATCCTATCTCCAACATAAAGAACGAATTGTCAAGAACAGTGCAGAGTGAAGGGAACAATGATTTTGGCTGGAGCTTCATACTGTCTCAGCAACATCTTCTGAGGCCTGATCTTGCTCTGGAATCCCTCCTCCCAGATGAATAAATGTGAAGCTCTTATGATAGATCAGCCATTTAAGATGGGTTCAAAAAGAGTTTATTCTATCACATTCAATATTTCTCCATCCAGGAATCCACAACTAGGTTTAAGCTCCACTTTCCAGGAGCCTCTTACAGATGAATGATTGCCAGAGGTAGAGGGTTGGGGGGAGTGGGCATGAGGCAAAATGGTGAAGGGAGTTAAAAGGCACAAACTTCCAGTTATAAGATGAATAAGTTCTGGGGATATAACGTACAGCATGGTGACTATAGTTAATAATATTGTATTGTATACTTGAAAGTTGCTAAGAGAGTAGATCTTAAAAATTCTTATCACAAGAAAAATCATTGTAATTGTGTGAAGTGATGGATGTTTTGTCTGACCTTTCAGTACAGCATGTGGGATCTTAGTTGTCCCACCAGGGATCAAACCCAGGTCCCCAGCATTGGAAGCTTGGAGTCTTAACCACTGGACCACCAGGAAAGCTCCTGAAACGATGGAGGTTAATTAAAATTATCGTGCTAATCATTTGTCAGTAAATACATATACCTAATCATTATGTTGTACACCTGAAAGTAATGCAATATGTTAATTATATCTCAATAAAACTGTGGGAAAAAGAAGTCCTTATTTCTCAGATAAAGAAGTAAGCACTTTTTTGCTCTCTATACTCAGCTGTAGATAGGTCAAATAAGTTTAAACATCATTTGAGCATACCCTCCAGCTTCTCCTTATGGGAAATGAGGTCCATAAAACCTCTTTCTTGTCCATAGGTTTTATTGTGAAGGTAAATTAAAGAACGAGAATGTCAAGGATGAAGAAAATTTTTCCTCTCCCAGGTGGTGCTAGTGATAAAGAATCCTCCTGCCAATGTAGGAAATGCAAGAGATGCAGGTTTGATCCCTGGGTCAGGAAGATCCCCTGGGGAAGGAAATGGACAGAGGACCTTTGTGGGCTATAGTCCATGGGGTCCACTGAAGTGACTTAGTACTACCCTTCCAGGATCTTCTGAGTGGTGTAAGAATTAAATTGACATGAGAAAGATAAATGGGAGAAAATCAAACAGAAGTTTAATAACGTGTACATGTGGGAGAGACCCAGGAAAACCAAGTAATTCATCAAAATGGCCAAAGCCTTTACCTTAAATATCATCTTCAGTTAAAGACAAAAGAGAATATTGGGGGTTGTGGTTTGGGACTTCAAAGATGAGGAAGACAAGCGACATTGAGACGGAAAAGCGAATGTTTGGTAAATAAATGGGTGCTGGGCCAGGCAGAGACAATGGGACATGGAGAGGAATTTTAATAAGCAGAGTTTGCTGGATTTCTTCCTGTCAACACAGCTAGTTAGCTATGGTGATAACGCTTCCTGGAACAGCTCTTCTGTCTACATTCTTTTAGGCTTCAGGGGGAAGATCAAAGGTTATTCCTGAGTCTTTTGGGCCTTAAAATTAATCGGCTGAAATGAATCCTCTTCCCAAAGAGACATATAATATTGGGGTGGCAAATATTGCTCCCTTACAGAGGAGAAATGTTTTGAGTTTTTCATTAAAAATATGCAACATAAATTTAAAACACTAATATTTTCAGTTCAGTTGTTACAAATGTGAACAGGCTGTTCAGCTCAAGAGGTGAGGGAAGACACTGCCCCCAAAATGCAGTGACAAACAATCTTTGGGTTGAGTCCTCAGCTTATTAAACTGTCAGTGCTGAATTGTCAGTAAATCAAGAAGGATGTTAATGAGCATCTGTGCTTCAGCTTTCATTGCCATTTGGCAAACAGTAGCACAAAAAGAAAATGGTAATTAGCAATAAAGGTGTGTTTATTGGTTTGTGCAACTGACAGAGGCTGTATGTCTCTTCGGCACAGTGTGTCTTTTATAAAACTGCCAGACAATGGAAGCAAAACCTGTTCTCTTTTTCTTTAGGTTAGAACTTTAGAACCTTGAAGTGTCAATAGACGAAAATCAATTATTGTGGGAACAAGAATTTATTGTTTTCATTGAAAAACAAAACAGATTTAGCGAAGTGAGGATACATTTGAGTAGCCCTCAGTTCAGTTCAGTTCAGTCGCTCAGTCGTGTCCGACTCTTTGCGACCCCATGAATCGCAGCACACCAGGCCTCCCTGTCCATCACCAACTCCCGGAGTTTACCCAAACTTATGTCCATTGAGTCGGTGATGCCATCCAGCCATCTCATCCTCTGTCAGCCCCTTCTCCTCCTGCCCCCAATCCTTCCCAGCCTCAGGGTCTTTTCAAATGAGTCAACTCTTCGCATGAGGTGGCCAAAGTATTGGAGTTTCAGCTTCAACATCAGTCCTTCCAATGAACACTGAGGACTGATCTCCTTTAGGATGGACTGGTTGGATCTCCTTGCAGTCCAAGGGACTCTCAAGAGTCTTCTCCAACACCACAGTTCAAAAGCATCAGTTCTTCGGCACTCAGCTTTCTTTATAGTCCAACTCTCACATCCATACATGATTACTGGAAAAACCATAGCCTTGACTAGACGGACCTTTGAGTAGCCCTCAGTCCCTCCCTATTCCAAAGGCCTTTTCTAAAGCCTGCCTTCCCACTCCAATCCATTCTCCATGTTGGCTCCTGTCATCTTTCTTAAGGGAAAATTGATCAGGACATTCTCCTGATGAAAACCTTTCAACGGGTTCTCAGAATAGGATCCAGCTTCCTAGAGTGTTTGGCAAGTCTGGTGATGTAGCCCTTTCCAACTCTCTAGTTTCTCCTTACTCCTCAGGCCACTATTCACCATCCCCTCGAAGTCTGCACTCTGAGAAGGGAAGTTATGAGGAGAGGGAAGCAGGCATGTTTATACTCTTCTGGAGAAAGAGTACATTGGCACAGTCAGGGTAGAGAACAATGTGGCAACCTGTAATAAAGCAGGAAGTGTTCGCTCTTGGCAGTCTTGTTATTTCCCTTCCAGGTACGCAATTGAAAACTTCAGGAAGTGCACTGGTATGTTCTTTGCAATGTTTCTGACAACAGAGAAGAAGCAAAAAAACCCCACATAAATAAAAGAATGAATAAATACACTGTAGTATCCTCACATAATGGAATCATACACAGAGTAACAATTAAAGAGGTAGTGGTATACTACATTGACAAATGTCCAAAACTTAATGTTGAATTAAAAAATATATTCCCAAATGATAGATACAACATGATGCAACTTGTGTAAAACTTTTAAGTGAATGAAAAATTATGTATTGTTTATGGGCACATACATGGTGGTTTAGTCACCAAGTTGTGCCTGATTTTTGTGACCTTGTGTACTATAGCCGACCAGGCTCCTTTGTCCATGGGATTTTCCAGGCAAGAATACTGGAGTGGGTTGCCATTTCCTCGTCCAGGGGATCTTCCCAACCGAGGGATCAAACCCTGGTCTCCTGCATTGCAAGCAGATTCTTTACCTACTAAGCCACCAGGGAACCCCAGGCACATATATATGTGCCTAAAAATAAAAAGAAGAGACATGCAACAACTTCTAGGAGAGAGGTTACTTCCGGGGAAAAGAGGGAGGGGAAGGAGAATGGATAGGGGAGAATTATAAAGGGGCTTCACTTTAAAGGAAATATTTTATTTCATATCCACCTGTGATATTGTGAATTCTAATAATAAATATTTATTTGGTCTTTGTTTCAGTCACCCAGCTCCTAAAACCCTTGGAATTTTCTAAGCAATGAGAACAATAAAAGTATCTTCGGTTTGTTAATGAGGTGACTTTTGGGAAGCACCTAAGGATGGGGGTTGGTTGCCAGTGGAGCCAATCTCATGAATAGAGGGTTAAAACTTTCAGTTTCTCTAGGGTGTAGAGAAGGACTAGATATTGAATTCAGTCACCAATGACCAACGATTTAATCAAGCTTGCTTATGTAGCAGTCTCCATAAAAACTCAAAAGGACAGGGTTTAGAGAGCTTCTGGGTTGGTGAACACGTGGAGGTCTGGGGAGAGTGGCGCCTTAGGAGCTTGTCCCCTCACACCTTGCCTGGTACATCTTTTGTACCCGGTTTTGAAATAGGTAGTTTAGTAAGTAAAATGTTTCTCTGAGATCTGTGAACTGCTCCACCAAATTAATCAAACCCAAATCCTGCAGCATTGGAGAGGTTGGAACGGCCAATCTGTAGCCAGTAGGCCAGAAGTACATGTGACAATCTAGACTTGAAATTGGAATCTGATGTGGGGTGAGGGGGCAGTCTTGCAGGACAGAGCCATTAACCTGTGGGATCTAATCCTATCTCCCAGTAGCTAGCTTCAGAATTGACTTGAATGGTAGGAAACTCCTTCAAGTCAGAATTGGTAATAGAATCATTTTACTATTATATATCTAAGAAAATGTGTGAAATGTAACGAATGTTAACATTTGTTAAATCTAGGTGGTGAATATACAGGTGTTCAATCTATTGTTTTTGTGTAGTTTGTTTGAAAATTTTTCATTAAAAATCATTATCTACACATTCAAATTTTTTTTGTCATAAATGAGAAACACACAAATAAAAACTCAAGCAGTGGAGTGGATGGAACACAATGGTGGGGTGTTGTATTTACCTTCTCTTCAGTCATCTGCCTATTTTCTTTTTCCTTTTCAGGGTTATAGTGCATAACATAAATCATGCATTTTCAAGGGCTTTTGTACTGTGTATTTTTCTGATGATGGAATATTTCCTGAAGCTGTAGCCATGAGCTATAAAACTAGATAGGGTGTGGACTTAAACATCTAAATGTATGAGGCTTGTGGTCTACTTTACTGATAAATAGGGCTATTGGGTAGTATAATTACCACTGGTTGTATTTGTTTTCCACAGACTCCTCTGAACTTAGTTCTTCACACTGTAATGGAGTGTAAGTTGGTACAATCACTGTGGAAAACCATTTGGCATTACATAGTAGAGTTGTACCTACACTCAGCATATGACCTACCAATTACACTTCTATTTTAGACTCTAAAACAAACCTGCACCAGGAATCATATCCATAGAAGTTGTTATGATAGCTAAAAACAGTCAAACAAGCATACAGAAGTGTCACATCCAAACACTGGAGAATAAATAAAGCAGAGAAAATGAATGAGACTGAACTATAACAGGTCATGTAAGAATACACACAGGCTGATTCTGTTTATATAAAATCAAACATATGAAAAAATTAAACTGTACTTTAAGAGGTACACGCATGCGAGCTCAGTCACTTCAGTCCTGTCCGACTCTTGATGACCCCATGGACTATAGACCACCAGGCTCCTCTGTCCATGGGATTCTCCAGGCAAGAATACTGGAGTGGGTTGTCATATCCTCCTCCAGGGGCTCAGGGATCGAACCCACATCTCTGGCATTGGCAGGTGGGTTCTTTACCACTAGCACCACCTGGGAAGCCCAAAAGGTACATACATATATGGAAAAACTGTGATGGAAAGTATTGGAATGATGAACACATAATTCAGGATATTAGGTTTCTTTCTTGGGAGGGAAGGAAAACTATTAGCCAAGGACTTACAAAAGACATCACAGAAACTGGGCAATTTTTCTTTTTTTTTTTTTTAGTGGAGGGGAAGTCAGGATTTATTAAGAACATCAATGTCCAGGGCATTTTTTTAAAAAAACCATATACCTTTAAAGGGCTTCCCTGGTGGCTCAGCTGGTAAAGAATCCGCCTGCAATGCAGGAGTCCTGGGTTCAATCCCTGGGTTGGGAAGGTCCCCTGGAGAAGGCAAAGGCTACCCACTCCAGTATTCTGGCCTGGTGAATTCCATGGACTATGTAATCCATTGGCCACCTGATGTGAAGAGCTGACTGATTTGACTCACATAATATCCTGAATTATGTATTCATCATTCCAATACTTTCCACTCTTTTTGCTCTGTTTGCTTGGAGGCGCAGCTTTGCCTCCGCCTCCGGTACAGGGGTGGAGGGGGCGCAACAACCGCTGAGGGATAAGCATCTGTTGCTGTAAGCTGATGGCAGGAGACTGAGTGTATGTGTCTGAGCTTTGCGACCCCATGGGATTTCCCAGGCAATACTGGAGTGGGTTGCCATTTCCTCCTCCAGGGGATCGTCCCCACCCAGGGATCGAACGTGCCTCACCTGCCTCTCCTGCATTGCAGGCAGATTCTTTACCGCTGCACCACCTGGGAAGCCCGAACCCGAGTATGGATGACACATACCGTTTACGCTCTACTGTTCTGCTGCTATGGTGGGGGGTGGTTTAGCCGCTAAGTCGTGTCCGACTCTTGCGACCCCATGGACTGTAGCCTACCAGGCTCCTCTGTCCATGGGATTCTCCAGGCAAGAACATTGGAGTGGGTTGCTGTTTCCTTCTCATTTGGGCAGGTGGCGCTAATGATAAATCACCCGCCTGCCAATGCAGGAGACGTAAAAGACCAGGTTCCATCCTTGGGTGGGGAAAATTCCCTGAAGAAGAAAATGGCAACCCACTCTAGTATTCTTGCCTAAAGAATCCCATGGACAGAGGAGCCTACAGTCCATAGGGTAGGGTAGCACAGAGTCGGACACGACTGAAGCAACTTAGCACGCACGCAAGCACACCCTTGTCAACACAGAATATGCAGAATGAGGACAAGGTGAACAATGGCTTCCACACTACACTGCCCAGAAACCTCCACGCGTAGCTGCGCCACCAGCCTGCCCGCCCCCAGGCGGACTCCACTCCAAGCGGCTCCACCCACCGCGGCAGGATCCGACCCAGGCCTCGCAGCCAAGAGTCAGGAAGGAGGAGCAACGGTTATGAAACCGGAAACGCGCAGCCTCCGCCGGTGCCTCCGCCGGTTCCTCCGACGCTGCCGCCATCTGCTTCCCGTCCTCGCCAGGGCTGCGCCGAAACTGAGTGTTTTGTTCTGCTGGTTATAGGTATGTTTCTTTTATTTTTATTATTTTCAATATATGAAGGGAATTCCCAGGCAGTCCAGTGGTTCACTGCCAAGGGTTCAGGTTCAGTCCCTGGTGGGGGAAGTAAAATCCCACAAGCCGCGAGGTGTGGCGAAAACATGTGCGTGGATTCTTAGTTGCTCAGTCGTCTCCTACTGTTTACTAGCCCATGGACTGTAGCCCGCTAGGCTTCTCTGTCCGTGGGATTTCTCAGGCAAGAATACTGGACTGGGTTGACATTCCCTCCTCCAGGGAATCTTCCTGACTCAAGGATCAAACTTGTCTCCTGCATTGGTAGGCGGAATCCTTACCATCTGCGTCACCAGGGAAGCCTCCCTTTTATGCATGTGTTGTACTTACTGATAAAAACAAGACATTTCTAATTTTAAAAGACAGGTCTAGAAATAATGCACAAGGGAAGTCTTTTGTCAGTAGAGGTCAGCGATCTATCCACAGGGCACAGTTACAGACTTGTTGAAGTCATGGTCTGGCTATCTCCTTTTACTTGTTGGTCTTTGGACACCTGCTTCAGTGTTTTGTCAGAGTTCTGAAAGCTGCTGAGCCGTTGTATTGCGATTTGTGAAATAGTTGGACGGCACCCGTCTGTAATTACCTCATCTCCTCATGGATGAAATTCTCCTACTAAATATGTGTTCTGTCTCTTGCTGCTGCTGCTGCTAAGTCGCTTCAGTCATGTCCGACTCTGTGCGACCCCATTAGACGGCAGCCCACCAGGCTCCCCCGTCCCTGGGATTCTTCCCTACAGTTTTTTCAAAACGCAAAGCTACCTAAAAGAAACGTCATATAAGTCTTCATTATCTGAGTGTGAATGAAACTATCCTTTGCCTGCTTGGGAAAGGAGAAGTAGCTCTGAGTAGGAACCAAGGTGGGAAGGAATGGGGTCCAGAATGACAAGTGGGAGAATCTCACTGAGAACCTTTGTGGACAGCCGCCATCTTGCCTGTAAGTGGTATAGGAAGAATTGGAAGAAAATTTCAGTGCTTATTCCTTGAGTGGGGTATTTATTAGCCTTCAGGTCTTAATGGAGGAGATAGGTTTTGAAAGGGCCCGCCTGTGGTATACACATTGTTCAACCAAGAGCAGTGCTGCTGGCCTAAACTGGGAAAATGTTTCAGGGTCAGTGTCTAAAGGAAACCAGTTAGAATGCCCAGTGAGTTGGGGCAAGATGGGGGGCAAAAATCATACGGTTGCTGAAGAGTATAAATCCCCAATTACAGCAAACAAGCAGGAGGTGGGGACCCACGGGAATGATGGCAACAACAAATATTAGGAATGTGTAGGGTTTTTACTGTTCAGAAGCTTAAAGCCGCTTCTAAAGGAAGCAGCTAAAGGATAGCAGGCAAGCAATATGACTTCCTGCATCTATTTTTGCTAGCTGCAGCATGTCCACATGAGCACACAGACAGAAATCTGGCTTTATTTATTCAATAGTAAAGTTGACTCAAGAGCTTTAGACAGAAAGCTCAGGATCCAGCGATTTTTGAGAAAAGGAAGGCTGGAGCTAGTAGCTTCAGTTCTGGCATGCAAGCTAGCATGAGAATCAATCCTCAGCTAAGGGCCAAGTTTGACAAAATCAACTTCAGTTGTTTTAATTGTCACGCAGCTGGACTAGAATTGCTTGCTTGTTACCATGCTATTAGCCTTTCAACTAAATATGTGCATTCATAATTGTTTGACAAAGGTATAAAGTCATGAAAACACACTACTGAAATATTAAATCTGACTCATTTAAATTTTAAAAGGCAGTTCCTGGCACACAGTAGGTGCTCCATAAATGTTGTTGAATGAGTTGCAATCAGGAAATTAAAAGAGATTGTTCAGCTTTCCAACAGTGCATTAAACTGAGTACGCCATTTCTCAAGCTGAAAGGAAGCTAAATGAAAGGAAATGGGTTTATTTGATTGTCCCACACACATAATGACGTGAAGTAATAAGGAAATTATTCAGATTATTCATCCCGAATTTTGCCTGACGTAGACAGATGATTAAGGCTTGGTTTTTTTTTTTTTTTTATAAATCTGCATTATTCAGACAGCTTCTTCCCCGTTCCCCTTCCCTTTATATATGAGAAGACAAAGTGCTGTAAACCAAGTCCCGGATTTGTAAACATAGTGTGCCATCTATTTGGCTTATCTCCTCAGAGGAGGTAAGTATAAAGTCATTGCAAAAGACTCAGATTGGAGATATGACAAGCTAAGTGGCTTCCTGATGTCCCAGCACCTGCTCTCCTGTCTGTTTCTGATTTAGCCAGTGATACCCTAGAGATTCCTTTAAAAAAAAAAAAAAAAGACCTGCATTCTTTCCAGCCACAGTATTGCATTCTGGTGGTCCAAGAGCTAATTTTTATCAGAATAAAACCTTGACCTTAGAAAATATCACTTCTAGGTTGATAAATGGGCTTGCCTCAAAGGAGATGATTTGAGAAGAGAGGAAAGATCACCAGGTGTAGCATCGTAGAGCCATCTGGGATCCCCAGTGACCACTTCAGCCTCTCAGAGTAGATTTCCCCTAAATCCACTCAATTCATGAGCAGTTTGAGGGAGTCCATGGAAATGACTGAAAGCACAAAATAATCAAATGCCTCTAACCAGATGCTTTCCGTAGAAAACTTGCTGAAGATCTAGTCCTGTTCTGACCTGAGATGGCATAGCTTTCCTCTGTCTTCATTTGAAGATCAGCCATATGCTTTAAATTGATCAGTATCAGGTGGAACCTTTAGTAGTTTTACCTCAGTAGGTAGAGTGCCTATGTATTGGGTATGTAAACAGACTCATGCACAGAACTCTTACACTCACATCAGGCTACATAAATAAAACTCTCTTCACTGTGATGGAAAGCTAAATATGCACACTTGCAACTCACTTTTTAGTTAAAGATTTTGTTTTTTAGTGCAGTTTTAGGTTCATAGCAAAATTTTCCTTATCACATCACAATTTTATTTGTGTGATTCTTTTTATTTTTATTGTGTTATTATCTAGAAGATAAGCTTTCTAGGGCATGGGGCCATGTCTGCCTTGTTTGAAACTTTACAGCAATGCCCAACACCAGGCCCAGCACAAACTTTGGTTCAATCAGTGAGCAAATGAGTGGATGAATGTAGGTTTCAGCCAATTTAGTTGTCATTCTCTCACCACTTGAAGAGATGTGGACAGCGTTTCTGTCTCCTGAATATCCTAAGTGCCATACTCTGGAATCCTAGTACTGGCAGAACTGAACAGAGACCCATAAAAAGGAGATGGTAAGAAAAAGAAAAAAAGGTGATGCCCACTGGCTTTTGCTAAAAATGCCAAGAGTCTGATACATAAACACTCATTCAATAACTTTGCTCATAACATCATTACTAAAGTAAAATGGTAGGACTGGCTCTTTCTATCCATGGTTCTCCCCACCCAATCCATAATTTGTCTGTCTGTTTCTGACTTTTTCCTCGGACCTGTTATTAATGCTCATTTTAATCTGATTTCCTTGGTTTCCAATATATGTTTTGTTCAGGATGGGCGGTAGTGTTGATGGTGGATAGATAGTTTGTCTGGACACCCCTCTACAGGCAGTCACTTGAAATCATTCCTTTCTTTCCATCTACCAGAGAAGGAGCAGCAGAGCTGAGATCTTGAGTCCCATTTCCTTTCAAACTTGGCCACATTCATCCAAAGAAAATTTTGTTGTTTTAACTATTGTGTTCTGGGAAATACACTTGTAATGAATGAAACTTCATTCTGCTTATTTATATACTAATATATCTTTGGTAAATATGTTGCCCCTGAAAAGCAGCAATCTCTAATTCTTTTGGGTCAGTTATATAGCTGTTCATCTGAGACAATGTAATGGGGCTTCACTTATGTGAATAAGTGGTGTTGATCACCACGGTCCAAGTTAGCATCCTCTCTGTCATTTGAACCAGGCAAACTGTAATTTGATGCTGCATCATTTCCACCATAGAATTACAGAATATTGGATCTGGAAGGGACTGCAAATAGCCACTAGTACAGTCCCCTTATTTTACAGTTGAAGAGACTGAGGCCAATATGACACACATACTCTGAGCCAACTAATACTAAGATTGTGTCATCACAGAAGATTACTGCCCATGGCTATTGTATTCGTTACTTTAAAATGTTTATCTTTTCCATATAACTCAACAAATGTCCACTTCTCTCTTTAAATTCTCTCTTCCCTACCCTCTCCACAACTATTCTTCTTTCCCACTCTTTCCTGTCTTTGACCCATTTCAGCAAGCCAGAGCAACATTACCTTTCCCCTTCCCCAGCTTGCTCAGGAGTAGTGGGCTATGAACAAAGTCAGTCCCTTCCAGCACCAGGCCAGAGCTCCTTAGCTAGTTCTATAGAAGTCCTGTGGCCAGCTTGACCCCCCCCCCCAACATCTGACCATTTTTGGTCTTTTGCACAAGCACAGAATTTCAGTACCTTTTTCATACAGACATTTGATAGTCTTTTTGACAGCCACTTTATAGACATTGTATCCTAAGCAGTAAAAAGCCTAGCTCCAAATTTGCTTTAAACAACTTTATGCACAGAGGCAGAATGGGATCCACCGTTGTCGGAAAATAACTTTTCTGGGACACGATGCCTAGAATGACCTGAGTCTGAGGGAGATTATGAAGCAGTTAGGATTTTATAGAGAATACTGGTTTGGTTTATCAACACAGGCTTAAAAGATACTTGGAAAGTCATCTCTTTTTTTTTTTTCTTAAATCCAAGACCTGTTTGTAAGACAATGAATTCATGACTACACAAGTGATCACGTGCTAATGTTCAATTTTTGATTTTGCCATCACTATAAAGAGACCAACTCACCTCTTAATCATATATTTCATTGTGTGTGAAAGTTGCTCGGTAGTGTCCGACTCTTTGCGACCCCATAGACTATAGCCTGCCAGACTACTCTGTCCATGGGACTCTCACTGCCCCACCCCACCCCCCTAAAAAAGCATGGAGTCCTTCCTGCTCTTGATCCATCCAATCATGTAACAGGCCATGAATACTCAGTGACTCATGTGATATGATAGGTATTGTGTGAGGTTCTGGGGACATAACAGTCATTTATATCATACTTTATCTCCTGGAACCTACTTTACAGGACTGTACCCTGCCAGGCTCCTCTGTCCATGGAATTCTCCAGGCCAGAATACTGGAGTAGGTTGCCATTTCCTTCTCCAGGGGATCTTCCTGACCCAGGGATTGAACCCCGGTCTCCTGCATTGCAGGTGGATTCTTTACTGCCTGAGCCACCAGGAAAGCCTAATGTTCATGTAATAAGGATATTTATCCTGACCAGGGAAAACAGGCTTGCTGGATCTAAGGAGGCGTGGCCACACTAGTCATGTCTGGAAAGAGGATGATAAAAGAGAGGCCAACAGGCAAGTGTGGAGGAGAATTTAAACTTTTCCTATTTCACAGTGTTGTCTAGGCCTACCCTTGACTAAAAGATACCCCTTGGAATAGTTATCATTCTCAAAATCTTATGTTACTCTCCTGCTTATAAACTTTTATGGGCTCCTTGTTACTCTCAGGGTTAGATTTGAACTCCTTACTCCAACATAATAAAAAGCTCTTCACAACTTAGAGTAAATCTGTTTCTCTATTTTTATATTCTCTCATAGATACTTGTACATTCTGTCCAATGAAATCACACCATTTCTAGTCCTCCATACTTTTAAGCATGCTGTTTGTTAGAATACCATCCACTGCCAATTTCCTCCTACCTAGCGAACTCTTTTTAATCCATCACAACTCAGTTGAAATGTAAAATCCTGATTAAAGTCTTTACTGGCTTTCCTAGTCTCCTTCCCCCATCCCATCCCATTCCATCTAATGAACTCTGTCCCCTCCTTTATTTGTTTTTGTTAGCAATAATAAGTTATAAACTTAATAATAAAGCATCTTTTGAGTACTTATTATATGTTCAATAATATATTGGACATTTTCACATATGCTTTCTAATATCATATATCCTGTGAGGTAGATACTATTATTATTGCCATTAACAGATGGGGAAAACAATTAAAAAAAATTAACTTGTGCAAAGTCACACAGCATAGTAGATTTGAGATTCAGCCTCAGGGTGTTTGATTCCTGAGACCATATCCGTAGCCATTTATTTATTCTATTTATTAATTCTACTTTTTCATTCATTTGACTTTGTATGTTAGTAAGTATATAAAATCGGAGAAGGAAATGGCAACCCACTCCAGTACTCTTGCCTGGAAAATCCCATGGACAGAGGAGCCTGGTAGGCTACAGTCCATGGGGTCGCAGAGAGTCAGACGTGACTGAAGTGACTGAGCATGCACGCAAGTATATAAATGGAAAAAAATGTTACTTCATAGAGAGATTTCACTGCCTTCCAAAGAGAAAGCAAACAGAGAAATGGGCAAGGAATCAAACTGAAATGCCCCTGCCCCAGAGTGGGCAAGATTTCTACTACTGTTTGTATGACGGAGCACAAGATTTTATTCATATTTCCTTTGACAAAGGTAGTTTTTCAATGAGTAAAAGCAAATAAAGCAGGAACTTCTTACCACGGCCTCAAAGCACTACATTGATTGGCGGTTGTCTCTCTCTACAACCACTGTCTCCTGACACTCTGTGTGTGTGTGTTAAGTCGCTTCAGTCGTGTCCAACTCTTTCTGACCCTGTGGACTGTAGTCCTCCAGGCTCCTCTGTCCATGGGATTCTCCAGGCAAGAATACTGGAATGGGTTGCCATGCCCTCCTCCAGGGTATCTTCCCGACCCAGGGATAGAACCCAAATCTCCTGCATTGGCAGGTAGGTTCTTTACCACTACTGACACCTAGGAAGCTCCAGCCCTCTTTAATTGTGTTCTAATCATGCTTCTATATTTATAAGCCTTGAAAAGCCTTTTTCCATCTCAGAACCTTTGTTTATTATTATTATCACCACAATTTTAATAAAAAGTAAAATATCCCACTTGAATGGATACTCATGTTTACTTCAGACTTATTTAAAGAAATAAAACATTACAAAGTTGAATTTCCCTGTGCTCTGCTCTGCAGTCCCAAATCCCTTCCTCAGAGGCAGTCCCCATCATGAATTTGCTTTCTCTGCAGTCCATGTTTTCTTATTTTTTCAACATGTATGCATATGTGTTCATTTCTCAATATATAAGAATGATTTCATATGTATATAGATTTCTGGAACTTGATTGTCTCATTATGTTTATGATGTTCATCCATGTTGACATGTGTAGATTCAGTTCATTAATTTTTACTGCTGTATTTTCCACTGTAATATACCAAAATTAATTCATTATTAATTAATATGTATTATAAACAATGATAGGGGAATATAGTGTTAATTATATCATTATATATTAATTCAGATATTAATTAATTTAATTATATTAATCTGGAGAATTCTCTGGATTATGGACATCTGATATTTTCACAATTAAATGCAATGTTTCAGTCAGCATCCTTGGAAATTATTGAGGGCATTATGCTAAGTGTTTTTTTTTTTTGCTTTGGCTCCATCTCTTCATTGTTTCTGAAGTTATTTCTCCACTGATCTCCAGTAGCATATTGGGCACCTACCGACCTGGGGAGTTCATCTTTCACTGTCCTATCTTTTTGCCTTTTCATACTGTTCATGGGGGTCTCAAGGCAAGAATACTGAAGTGGTTTGCCATTCCCTTCTCCAGTGGACCACATGCTGTCAGACCTCTGCACCATGACCCATCAGTCTTGGGTGGCCCCACACGGCATGGCTTAGTTTCGTTGAGTTAGACAAGGCTGTGGTCCGTGTGATCAGATTGGCTAGTTGTCTCTGATTGTGGTTTCAGTCTGTCTGTCCTCTAATGCCCTCTCTCAGTGCCTACCGTCTTACTTGGGTTTCTCTTACCTTGGACATGGGGTATCTCTTCACATCTATTTCTGCTTTATTGACTATGCCAAAGCCTTTGACTGTGTGGATCACAATAAACTGTGGAAAACTCTGAAGGAGATGGGAATACCAGACCACCTGACCTGTCTCTTGAGAAACCTGTATGCAGGTCAGGAAGCAACAGTTAGAACTGGACATGGAACAGCAGACTGGTTCCAAATAGGAAAAGGAGAACGTCAAGGCTGTATATTGTTACCCTGCTTATTTAACTTATATGCAGAGTACATCATGAGAAATGCTGGGCTGGAGGAACTACAAGCTGGAATCAAGATTTCCAGGAGAAATATCAATAACCTCAGATATACAGATGACACCACCCTTATGGCAGAAAGTGAAGAAGAACTAAAGAGCCTCTTGATGAAAGTGAAAGAGGAGAGTGAAAAAGTTGGCTTCAAGCTCAACATTCAGAAAACTAAGATCATGGCATCTGGTCCCATCACTGCATAGCAAATAGATGGGGAAACAGTGGCTGTATTTATTTTTTGGGCTCCAAAATCACTGCAGATGGTGATTGCAGCCATGAAATTTAAAGACGCTTACTCCTTGGAAGGAAAGTTATGACCAACCTAGACAGCATATTAAAAAGCAGACACATTACTTTGCCAACAAAGGTCCATCTAGTTAAGGCTATGGTTTTTCCAATAGTCATGTATGGATGTGAGAGTTGGACTATAAAGAAGGCTGAGCACCAAAGAATTGATGCTTTTGAACTGTGGTGTTGGAGAAGACTCTTGAGAGTCCCTTGGACTGCAAGGAGACCCAACCAGTCCATCCTAAAGGAGATAAGTCCTGGGTGTTCATTGGAAGGACAGATGTTGAAGTTGAAACTCCAATATTTTGGCCACCTGATGTGAAGAGCTGACTCATTTGAAAAGACCCTGATGCTGGGAAAGATTGAGGGCAGGAGGAGAAGGGGACGACAGAGGATGAGATGATTGGATGGCATCACATCACTCAATGGACATAGTTTTGGGAAAACTCCAGCAGTTGGTGATGGATAGGGAGGCCTGGCGTGCTGCGGTTCATGGGGTCACAAAGAGTCAGACATGACTGAGCAACTGAACTGAACTGTGCTAAGTGATATATTGATAAGAGACAGAGAAAGGAAAATACCATGACATAATTTTTATGTGGGATCTAAAACAGCCAAACTCACAGAAACAGAGTAGAACAGCAGTTACCAGGTACTAAGAGGTGGGGGAAATGGGGGCATGTCAATCAAAGGGTACAAACTTCCTCCAGTTATAAGATGAATAAATTCTGAGGATTTAATGTAAATCATGGGCCCAAGTTCATGTCCATTGAATCGGTGATACTATCCAACCATGATGACTATCGTTAACAATACTGTAATATATTCTTGAAAGTTGCTAAGAGGATAAATCTTAAATGTTCTCACCACACACAAAAAAAATGGTAATTATGTGATGGAGGTGTTAGCTAAAGTTATGGTGGTAATCATTTTGCAGTATATGTCTATCAAATCACCACATTGTACATCTTAAACTTACATAATGTGGCATGTCAATTATATTCCAATGAAGCTAGAATAAATGGCAAGAGGATAATTACGAATATCTTTATGCCAATAAATTTGAAAACCTAAGTAAAATAGACAAGTACCTAGAAAGCTGTAGCTTACTTAATTGATTCAAGAAGATATATTCCTGGATATTCCTATAATCTGACTTTAAGAATCAAAATTAATGATTTTAAAAAATTTACCATATATGAAAAAAACCTGATACAGTTTTATGAGAAAGCATTACCAAATTCAACCATGTATGAGAAAGATAATACATCATGACTGAGTTGCATTCATTTCTACAGATTTGCATACCATTTCTACAATGGTACATCTGTCATCCTGCCAAATTTTCTTATGTACATGAACATATTTCAGGGCACTAGTGTGTTCCTTTAGTCATTTGTCTATCTCTGTGCCAATACATCAATTTTTAAATTATTGCAGCTTTAAAATATATCTTGAAATCTTATAGCACCTGTTCCCCTATCATAGTCTTCTTTTCCCATTTGTCTTATTTCTTGGATTTTATTCTTCTAGGTGAATTTTGGAATCAATTTTTTTTGCTCCAAGAAAAATGATATTGGATATCTATTAAAATTGCATTTAATTTACAGATTAATTTGGTGGAGAACTGACATTTTTATAATGAGTATAGCAGGTCTTTCCAGTTATTATGTCCTCAATAACTTCTAGACAATGCTCTTGATTTATTTTTAAAATTTACTTATAGGTACTTTAAAAGTCCATTGCTATTTTGAATGAATTTTTTTGTCTTATTATGTTTCCTAGTTGGTTATCAGTACTGCGTAAAGGCAGCAGAGATGTTGATTTTCATTGATCTCTGATGTCCTCCAAGTATATCTGAAAATAAAAGCATAATGAAGATCCAAATATGTAAGAAGAATGTTTAACTAAGCACTCATTCTGAATGGTTCTGTATTGTGTGATTTAACTGTTCATGTAGTTGCCTTTTTGTGTATTAGTATTCTTGCCTGGAGAATCCCATGGACAGGGGAACCTGGTGGGCTACAGTCTGTAGCATTGCAAAGAGTCAGACACAACTGAAGCAGCTTAACATGCACGCACATGCCGCCCAATAAAAACAGAAATAAATGCATATTTAAAGAATAATTTTTTAATTTTTATTTATTTTAATTGGAGGATAATTACTTTATAATATTGTAGTGGTTTTTGCCATACATTCACATGAATGAGCCATGGGTGTACATGTGTGCCCCATCCTGAACCTCCCTCCCACATCCCTTCCCATCCCATCCCTCAGGGTCATCCCAGTGCACCAGCCCTGAGCACCCTGTCTCATGCATCAAACCTGGACTGGTGATCTGTTTCACATGTGATAATATAAATGTTTCAATGCTATTCTCTCAAATCATCCCACCCTCGCCTTCTCCCACAGAGTCCAAAAGTCTGTTCTTTACATCTGTGTCTCTTTTGCTGTCTCGCATATAGGGTCATCGTTACCATCTTTCTAAATTCCATGTATATGCATTAATATACTGTATTGGTGTTTTTCTTTCTGACTGACTTCGCTCTGTATAATAGGCTCCAGTTTCATCTGCCTCATTAGAACTGATTCAAATGATTCAGTGCTGACTACAGGGTTTTAATCTGTTGCATCTGTCACTTCCAAAGCAGTTCCCTCTTTTTTGTTTATTTTGGCTTCCTCCGTTTGCAAGTCTTCAGTATCTAACTTCCACCCTGACACAAGGGGGTGAAGGTGGTCATTTATTTAGGCTCACTTGTTCAGTTGTGCTGTGGGGAAGGAGGAACACTGCAAACAAATATCACTGGCGTGTGTGGGGAGTGCTCGCAGTGTCTGGGCCACACTGGGTTTGCCCCCACTCACAGCATGTGTGTTTTCCTGGTCTACACTGCTTAGGCTCCAGGTTGCTCTGCAGGGGAACTGTCTAAGTTGGGCCCTGGGTTGCGTGCACTTCCCAGGTCTAAGCCACTCAGGTTCAGGTTCTTGGGTACTCCACAAAGGCACAGACTTGGTTGGGCCTGCGTTTTGTGCACTTTCTAGGTCCGAGCAGCTGAGGCAACCAGGTGCTTGGCGAGCACACTCTCCCCAGGTGGGGTGGTGCATCTTATCACCTCCCTCATCCCAGCCGCTCAGTTTCCCTAGTGTGCAGCAGGAGCGCCATCTCAGGTGTGCCGTGTGTCTCCTCTGGGGAGCTGATCTCTGGCTGCGACCCTCCTGGCATCCATCCAGGATCCCAGGAAGACTTGGTTAGCAACTGGGAGCCTGCTCACAGTTTGGTCGAGGATGCCGTCTCTGGGGCCGAGTTTGCCCCTTGCCTTCTGGCTCTGGCTGTTGCCTGCCTGCCTCCCTGTCTCCGGCGGGGGATGGGCTGGTCTGCTGCCGCCTAGCTCTCCTCTGGAATTCACTCAGTCCTTTGTTCTGTGAGCAGGCTAGCAGTGACTTAGGTTAGAGCTTTTTGCAGGAAAGTTCTCCCTTTCTTCTTTTTTTTTGTTTATCTCTCTGGCTACCCCACGGTTTGGGTTGTTGTCTCACATTAGCTCCCTCAGATTGCCCTCAGAGCATTCAGGCCTGGTCCCTACCCTAAGCAATGCAGCACGTGCCTCTCTGTTCAGCCCCCGCTTGCTGGTGGCAGACGCGAGCATCTGGGCTACTTCTCCGCTGGGAGTTGCAGTTAGGCGCATAATTTGTGGATTTTATTTATTTATTTTTTCCTCCCAGTTATGTTGCCCTCTGAGGTTCCAAAACTCCCCACAGACCCGCCGGTGAGAGGGTTTCCTGGTGTTTGGAAACTTCTCCTCTTTTACGACTCCTTCCCCTGGACGGGTCTCCGTCCCTAACTCTTTTGTCTCTCTATCTTCTATATTTTGTCTTACCTCCCTTTGAAGACAATGGGCTGCCTTTCTGGGTGCCTGGTGTCCTCCGCCAGCATTCAGAAGTTGTTTTGTGGTATTTGCTTAGCGTTCAAATGATCTTTCGATGAATTTGTGGGGGAGAAAGTGGTCTCCCCGTCCTATTCCTCTGCCATCTTAGGACTGCCCCTTAAAAGAATAACTTTTTAAAACACCATATTTTCCATTACCTCTTTATGGTTCTACCCAAACTGACCAAGTACTGAAAATTATCATGATCTAAAAGTACCAAACCATAAGACGTGAGAGCATCAAGTCATCAAATATCATGCATTCATGTATTTATTCAGCAAATATTTTAAGCAGCTACTATATGTATTGAACATATACTGTGTGACTGGCACTGTGTTAGAGGCAATCAAGAAAGCCAAGGTCTCTGTCCTTTTATATAGCTTATCATCTAGTGGGAGAATCAATCACACTTATTATTTTTGTGAGGCTAATTTTTTTTTTCATATTATATGTCATTTGAGTGCTCTCTTTCCTTCTAAAGTTTTGACCAAGATGGTTTAACAATAGCTCCAAGAACAGTGTCTTGTATATAGACAACATTGTAGACTAGCAGAGGTAGAAGAAACCTAAGAGATCTCCAGTTCAACCTACACCCAATGCAAGAATTTCTCTGATAGCATTATCGTGACAAGTTTTAGCTTCTCCTTGGCCAAGTTCAATAACAAAGGACTAACTAGAAGACCATAGATCACCCTGAAAAGAATGTGCTTTACATTATTGTTAGATCAGTTTGTAAATTTATTCACTATGTCAACAAATATTCATTGAGTTTTATAATAAGAAATAGCCCAGTCTCTTCATTTTAAGGATGAGTAACAGAGGCTGACAGTTTAAATGATTTTCTCTAGTTTCTAGGGATGAGAGAACAACAAATCAAGGACAAGAACAGGGTTGTTGTAATCCAAGTTCACCATACTTTTCACTCTCAGGTGATAATTTCCCCAGAATATTAAGGAAAAAGAAAAATATACCTCCACAAAGAAGTAGACCTAAAAGTACTTTCTTGTCACTTTATGGCTAAGGTCTTTATAAGTTTCAGTGTTATCATTTTAAGGTTCTTGCAAGAGGTAAAATAAGAAAATGTAACAAGCCCATGTTGGGCTTCCCTGATAACTCAGTTGGTAAAGAATCCACCTGCAATGCAGGAGACCCCAGTTTGATTCCTGGGCTGGGAAGATCTGCTGGAGAAGGGATAGGCTACCCACTCCAGTATTCTTGGGCTTCCCTGTGGTTCAGCTGGTAAAGAATCTGCCTGTAATGTGGGAGACCTGGGTTCGATCCCTGGGTTGGAAAGATCCTCTGGAGAAGGGAAAGGTAGGCTACAAGAATTCCATGGTCCGTGGTGTTACAAAGAGTCAGCCGCAACTTTCACTTTCACTTTTCAATAGGCCTGTGTTACATACTAGGAGGAATCTATCATGATGCATAGCCAAGGTACATACTTAGGTTTAGAAGCATTTTTGTTTTCTAGATTCTAGTGCTTTAATCATGTGTGTGTGCTTAGTCTCAGCCATGTCTGACTCTTTGCCACCCCATGGACAGTAGCCTGCCAAGCTCTTCTGCCCACGGGTTTCTCCAGGCAAGAATACTGGAGTGGGTAGTCATTCCCATCCCCTTCTCTAGGGGATCTTCCCTATCCAAGGATTGAACCCGTGTCTCCTACATTGCAGGCAGATTCTTTATAGTCTGAGCCACCAGGGAAGACCTCTTTAATCATAAATATGACAGATATCAAGAATTTGATAATAAAAGTTGTGTGGGAAAAAAATTATGTGGTTTTGTCTCTGTTTAAAAGTGTGTCTCCAATAGTTTGATCTCCTAACATGCCTATTAAAATAGTTAAGCACTTAACTCCTAGCTTAGAGCACTGGTGCTAATATTATTTCGCTTTTAATAATCAGGCAAGAGAAATTAAGAACTCAGGGAAAGAGCCTAAAATTTGCATAAGGACAACACTCACCAGTCCTCCACAATGTGTTTAATTATTCTAGTCAGTCAGTGTCTGAGGTGTGCGGACAGTGAATGGAGCTGTTTTTAGCACTGTAGGGTGACAGCTTAGCTTTAGAACCAAAAGCAAAAATAGATAAGTACTTGGCTGATAGGAAACAGCATGAGATGGTGATCACCATATTATTTCAGTCAAAGTGCTGATGGAAAATATGTGATATAACTTTATTATCTATTTGATGCAATTGTATGGTGACAAGTACAGAATATTGTTGAATCACGCAAAATCATTCCATGGTTAAAACCTGAGCTTTTTGTTATGCTACATTCACCTTAAAAATAGATCTGAAATGCTAATCAGTAATTATTATGCTGTACAACATTAATGAATTGGCACTGAATCCTATTAGACATTTGGATTTATTTTATTCATACTAAGCATTATTGAGTCCCAAATCAAGTTCTCTAGCTTATTGAATGCCATCTTTTCAAACAAAACTATTTTCATGCTCAGAACAGAAAGCTTCCTGTTGCTGTAAGTGAAATTATCAGAAGACATATTTTAGTAACCAACTGCAGCCCAATTGATTGAGGTATGATGGATGTTTAATAGTTCGAGTACTCAGTGTTACGCTGTGTTCTTGACATCAAAAGTCCTTATCACCGATTAGGATCAACTTTGATTAGTGCTCAGCAGAACCCAGACCAAATGGAAACAGACCCCTGGCCTGGCATCATGCCACACTGTGGAGCTGTTAGGTGAACTTATTTAAACCAGTATGATGTATATTTAAAGAAGAGGAAGAATTCACGATCAAACTCTCCCTTAAGCCCCCTAAATCAGTCAATATATACTCAAATCTGGCTGAAATTGCTACAGCTCTGAGTAATCATATCAACGGAATAAAGTAATTCATTAGGTGGTCTAGTTGCACCATTATTGTTACTATCTGGGCCTCTGGTATTCCTTTTTTTCTCCAGTTCAGCAGTTACCCTTTATCGTATGCTTATAGTTTAGACTATTAAATAAAGTTCCATTAAATGCATTCATAATATTTTTCATTTGTCAAACATTTAACAGAATGTATACATGTGCCGGGCTTCCCAAGTGGCTCAGTGGATAAAGAATCTGCCTGTGATACAGGAGATGTGGGTTCGATCCCTGGGTGGGGAAGGTCCCGTAGAGGAGGAAATAACCCATCCCAATATTCCTCTTTGGACAATCCCATGGACAGAGGATCCTGTCAGGCTATCGTCCATAGTGTCATAAATAGTCAAACACGACTGAAACAACTGAGCAGACATGCACATACGCACATACATGTGCCAGGAAGTCTTTTATGTATTGCAGAAATGGAGATGAAGAGAATGTTTATTCTTCCTTCAAGGATAAAAAGTCATCTAGACAGTTATCCTGTTAACATGTTAAGTGCTAGGAAAAAGATAAGCACCAGGTACTACAGTAATTCAGTAGAGGGAAATCTAGATTTAGCTGGAAGAGGCAGCCATGGAAGGCTTCTTGGTGGTCAGTCAGTCAGTTCAGTCGCTCAGTCATGTCTGACTCATTGCAACCCCATGAACTGCAGCACGCCAGGCCTCCCTGTCCATCACCAACTCCCGGAGTCCACCCAAACCCATGTCCATCTAGTCGGTGATGCCATCCAACCTTCTCATCCTCTGTTGTCCCCTTCTCCTCCTGCCCTCAATCTTTGCCAGCATCAGGGTCTTTTCAGATGAGTCAGCTCTTCGCATCAGGTGGCCAAAGTATTGGAGTTTCATCTTCAACATCAGTCCTTCCAATAAACACCCAGGACTGATCTCCTTTAGGATGGACTGGTTGGATCTCCTTGCAGTCCAAGGGACTCTCAAGAGTCTTCTCCAACACCACACTTCAAAAGTATCAATTCTTCAGCGCTCAGCTTTCTTTGTAGTCCCAACTCTCACATCCATACATGACCACTGGAAAAAACCATAGCTTTGACTAGACGGACCCATTGTTAGCAAAGTAATGTCTCTGCTTTTTAATATGCTGTCTAGGTTGGTCATAGCTTTTCTTCCAAGGAGCAAGCATCTTTTAATTTCAGGCTGCAATCACCATCTGCAGTGATTTTGGAGCCCAGAAAAATAGTCAGTCAGCCACTGTTTCCACTGTTTCCCCTGTTTCCCCATCTATTTGCCATGAAGTGATGGACCAGATGCCATGATCTTAGTTTTCTGAATGTTGAGCTTTAAGCCAAACTTTTTCACTTTCATCAAGAGGCTCTTTAGTTTCTTCACTTTCTGCCATAAGGGTGGTGTCATCTGCATATCTGAGGTTATTGATATTTCTCCCAACAATCTTGATTCCAGCTTGTGCTTCTTCCAGCCCCAGCGTTTTCTCATGATGTACTTTGCATATAAGTTAAATAAGCCAGGGTGACAATATACATAACAGCCTTGAACGTACTCCTTTTCCTATTTGGAACCAGTCTGTTGTTCCATGTCTAGTTCTAACTGTTGCTTCCTGACCTGCATACAGGTTTCTCAAGAGGAAGGTCAGGTGGTCTGGTATTCCCAACTCCTTCAGAGTTTTCCACAGTTTATTGTGATCCACACAGTCAAAGACTTTGGCATAGTCAATAAAGCAGAAATAGATGTTTTTCTGGAACTCTCTTGCTTTTTTATGATCCATCAGATGTTGGCAATTTGATCTCTGGTTCATCTGCCTTTTCTAAAACCAGCTTGAACATCTGGAAGTTCACAGTTTACGGATTGGAGTTCACAGCCTGGCTTGGAGAATTTTAAGCATTACTTTACTAGCGTGTGAGATGAGTGCAATTGTGTGGTAGTTTGAGCATTCTTTGGCATTTCCTTTCTTTGGGATGGTAATGAAAACTGACTTTTTCCAGTCCCGTGGCCACTGCTGTTTTCCAAATTTGCTGGCATATTGAGTGCAGAACTTTCACAGCATCATCTTTTAGGATTTGAAATAGCTCAACTGGAATTCCATCACCTCCACTAGCTTTGTTCGTAGTGTTGCTTTCTAAGGCCCACTTGACTTCACATTCCAGAATGTCTGGCTCTAGGTGAGTGATCACACCATCGTGATTATCTGGGTCATGAAGATCTTTTTTGTACAGTTCTTCTGTGTATTCTTGCCACTTCTTCTTAATATCTTCTGCTTCTGTTAGGTCCCTACAATTTCTGTCTTTTATTGAGCCTCTCTTTGCATAAAATGTTCTTGATGGTGTACCTTCACTTAATCTTCACATACTGTTAGGAGTTCAGTTAAAATAGGTAAAGACACTATAGACAGGATAAAAAGGCTAAAGAAAGGGGAAGACTGGACACAGAGACACATACAGAGGGATGACTGTGGAGATACACAAAAAAACACCATGTGAAGATGGAGGATTGGAGTGACACGTCCACAAGCTAAGGAATATCTGTGGTTATCAGAAGCTAGAAGAGAGGCATGGACCAGATTCTTCCCTCCTGCCTTCAGAGGGATTGAGCATGGCCCTACTGATACCTTAATGTGGTATTTCTGGCTTCTGGAACTGAGACAATAAATCTCTCTCTTTTTTTTTTTTAGCATTAGTGTGGTTTTTTTTTAATTAGTTTATTTTCTATTTTTTAAATTTAAAATATTGTATTTGTTTTGCCATACATTGACATGAATCCACCATGGGTGTACATATTTTCCCCCTCCAGAACCCCCCTTCTACTTCCCTCCCCATCCCATCCCTCCAGGTCATCCCAGTGCACCAGCCCCGAGCACCCTGTATCATGCATTGAACCTGGACTGGTGATTTGTTTCATATATGATAATTTACATGCTTCCATGCCATTCTCCCATATTATTCCGCCCTCGCCCTCTCCCATAGAGTCCATAATACTGTTCTATTTATCTGTGTCTCTTTTGTGTCTCGCATACAGGGTTATCTTTACCGATTGACTAAATACCATATATATGTGCTAGTATACTGTATTGGTGTTTTTCTTTCTGGCTTACTTCACTCTGTATAATAGGCTCCAGTTTCATCCACCTCATTAGAACTGATTCGAATGTATTCTTTTTAACGGCTGAGTAATATTCCATTTGTGTATATGTACCACTGCTTCCTTATCCATTCGTCTGCTGATGGGGATCTAGGTTGCTTCCATGTCCTGGCTATTACAAACAGTGCTGCGATGAACATTGGAGTACACGTGTCTCTTTTAAGTCTGGTTTCCTCAGTGTGTATGCCCAGCAGTGGGATTGCTGGGTCATATGGCAGTTCTATTCCCAGTTTTTTGAGGAATCTCCACACTGTTCTCCATAGTGGCTGTACTAGTTTGCATTGCCACCAACAGTGTAAGAGGGTTCCCTTTTCTCCACACCCTCTCCAGCATTTATTGCTTTTAGTCTTTTGGATAGCAGCCATTCTGATGGGCGTGAAATGGTATCTCATTGTGGTTTTGATTTGCATTTCTCTGATGATGAGTGATGTTGAGCATCTTTTCATGTGTTTGTTAGCCATCTGTATGTCTTCTTTGGAGAAGTGTCTGTTTAGCTCTTTGGCCCACTTTTTGATTGGGTCGTTTATTTTTCTGGAATTGAGCTGCAAGAGTTGCTTGTATATTTTTGAGATTAATTGTTTATCCATTGCTTCATTTGCTGTTATTTTCTCCCATTCCGAAGGCTCTCTTTTCACCTTGCTTATAGTTTCTTTTGTTGTGCAAAAGCTTTTAATTTTAATTAGGTCCCATTTGTTTATTTTTGCTTTTATTTCCAGTATTCTGAAAGGTGGGTCATAGAGGATCCTGTTGTGGTTTATGTCGGAGAGTGTTTTGCCTATGTTTTCCTCTAGGAGTTTTATAGTTTCTGGGCTTACATTTAGATCTTCAATCCATTTTGAGTTTATTTTTTGTGTATGGTGTTAGAAAGTGTTCTAGTTTCATTCTTTTACAAGTGGTTGACCAGTTTTCCCAGCACCACTTGTTAAAGAGATTATCTTTTCTCCATTGTATATTCTTGCCTCCGTTGTCAAAGATAAGGTGTCCATAGGTGCATGGATTTATCTCTGGGCTTTCTATTTTGATCCATTGATTTATATTTCTGTCCTTGTGCCAGTATCATACTGTCTTGATGTCTGTGGCTTTGTAGTAGAGCCTGAAGTCAGGCAGGTTGATTCTTCCAGTTCCATTCTTCTTTCTCAAGATTGCTTTGGCTACTTGAGGTTTTTTGTATTTCCATTCAAATTGTGAAATTATTTGTTCTAGTTCTCTGAAGAATACTGTTGGTAGCTTGATAAGGATTGCATTGAATCTATAGATTGCTTTGGGTAGTATACTCATTTTCACTAAATTGATTCTTCCGATCCACGAAGATGGTATATTTCTCCATCTATTTATGTCCTCTTTGATTTCTTTCACCAGTGTTTTATAGTTTTCTATCTATAGGTGTTTTGTTTCCTTAGGTAGATATATTCCTAAGTATTTTATTGTTTTCGTTGTGATGGTGAATGGAATTATTTCCTTCATTTCTCTTTGTTTTCTCATTGTTAGTGTATAGGAATGCAAGGGATTTCTGTGTGTTAATTTTATATCCTGCAACTTTACTATATTCATTGATTAGTAATTTTCTGGCGGAATCTTTAGGATTTTCTATGTAGAGGATCATGTCATCTGCAAACCATGAGAGTTTTACTTCTTTTCCAATCTGGATTCCTTTTATTTCTTTTTATGCTCTGATTACTGTGGGCAAAACTTCCAAAACTATGTTGAATAGTAGTGGTGAGAGTGGGTGTCCTTGTCTTGTTTCTGATTTTAGGGGAAATGCTTTCAGTTTTTCACCATTTAGGATAATGTTTGCCATGGGTTTGTCATATATAGCTTTTATTATGTTGCAGTATATTCCTTCTATTCCTGCTTTTTGGAGGGTTTTTATCATAAATGGATGTTGAAATTTGTCAAAGGCTTTCTCTGCATCTATTGAAATAATCATATGGTTTTTATTTTTCCATTTGTTTATGTGATGTATTACATTGATTGATGTGTGGATATTGACGAATCCTTGCATCCCTGGGATAAAGCTCACTTGGTCATGATGTATAATCTTTTTAATATGTTGTTGGATTCTGTTTGCTAGAATTTTGTTAAGGATTTTTGCATCTATGTTCATCAGTGATATTGGCCTGAGTTTTCTTTTTTTGTGGCATCTTTGTCAGGTTTTGGTATTAGGGTGATGGTGGCCTCATAGAATGAATTTGGAAGTTTACCTTCCTCTGCAATTTTCTGGAAGAGTTTGAGTAGGATAGGTGTTCGCTCTTCTCTAAATTTTTGGTAGAATTCAGCTGTGAAGCCATCTGCTCCTGGGCTTTTGTTTGCTGGAAGATTTCTGATTACAGTTTCAATTTCCATGCTTGTGATGGGTCTGTAGAGATTTTCTATTTCTTCCTTGTTCAGTTTTGGGAAGTCGTACTTTTCTAAGAATTTATTCATTTCTTCAAAGTTGTCCAATTTATTTTGCATATAGTTGCTGATAATAGTCTCTTATGATCGTTTGTATTTCTGTGTTGTCTGTTGTGATCTCTCCGATTTCATTTCTAATTTTGTTGATTTGATTCTTCTCCCTTTGTTTCTTGATGAGTCTGGCTAACGGCTTGTCAATTTTATTTATCTTCTCAAAGAACTAGCTTTTGGCTTCGTTGATTTTTGCTATTGTCTCTTTTGTTTCTTTTGCATTTATTTCTGCCCTAATTTTTACAATTTCTTTCATTCTACTAACCCTGGGGTTCTTCATTTCTTCATCTTCTAGTTGCTTTAGGTGTACGGTTAGGTTATTTATTTGACTTTTTCCTTGTTTCTTAAGGTGAGCCTGTATTGCTATGAATCTTCCCCTTAGTACTGCTTGCTTTTATCGTGTCCCATAGGTTTTGGGTTGTTGTGTTTTCATTTTTGTTCATTTCTATGCATATTTTGATTTCTTTTTTGATTTCTTCTGTGATTTGTTGGCCATTCAGCAGTGTGTTGTACAGCCTCCATATGTTGGAGTTTTTAATAGTTTTTCTCCTGTAATTGACATCTAATCTTACTGTATTACGGTCAGAAAAGATGCTTGGAATGATTTCAGTTTTTTTGAATTTACCAAGACTAGATTTATGGCCAAGGATGTGATCTATTGTGGAGAAGGTTCTGTGTGCACTTGAGAAAAAGGTGAAATTCAGTGTTTTGGGGTGAAATGACCTATAGATATCAATTAGGTTTAACTGATCCATTGTATCATTTAAAGTTGTGTTTCCTTGTTAATTTTCTGTTTAGTTGATCTGTCCATAGGTGTGAGTGGGGTACTATGCTAAAGTCTCCCACTATTATTGTGTTATTGTTGATTTCCCCTTTCATACTTGTTAGCATTTGCCTTACATATTGTGGTGCTCCTATGTTGGGTGCATATACATTTGTAATTGTTATATCTTCTTCTTGGATTGATCCTTTGATCATCAGGTAGTGTCCATCTTTGTCTCTTTTCACTGCCTTTGTTTTAAAGTCTCTTTTGTCTGATATGAGTATTGCTACTCTTGCTTTCTTTTGGTCTCTATTTGCATGAAATATCTTTTTCCAGCCCTTCACTTTCAGTCTGTATGTGTCCCTTGTTTTGAGGTGGTTCTCTTGTAGACAGCATATATAGGGGTCTTGTTTTTGTATCCATTCAGCCAGTCTTTGTCTTTTGGTTGGGGCATTCAACCCATTACATTTAAGGTAATTATTGATAAGTATGGTCCTGTTGTCATTTACTTTATTGTTTTGGGTTTGAGATTATACACCCTTTCTGTGTTTCCTGTCTAGAGAAGATCCTTTAGCATTTGTTGGAGAGCTGGTTTGGTGGTGCTGAATTCTCTGAGCTTTTGCTTGTCTGTAAAGCTTTTGATTTCTCCTTCGTATTTGAATGAGATTCTTGCAGGATACAGTAATCTGGGCTGTAGATTATTTTCTTTCATCACTTTAAGTATGTCCTGCCATTCCCTTCTGGCCTGAAGAGTTTCTATTGAAAGATCAGCTGTTATCCTTATGGGAATCCCCTTGTGTGTTATTTGTTGTTTTGCCCTTGCTGCTTTTAATATTTGTTCTTTGTGTTTGATTTTTGCTAATTTGATTATTATGTGTCTTGGAGTATTGTGTCTTGGGTTTATCCTATTTGGGACTCGCTGGGTTTCTTGGACTTGGGTGATTATTTCCTTCCCCACTTTAGGGAAATTTTCAACTATTATCTTCTCGAGTATTTTCTCATGGTCTTTCTTTTTGTCTTCTTCTTCTGGGACTCCTATGATTCGTATGTTGGTGCATTTAACATTGTCCCAGAGGTCTCTGAGGTTTTCCTCATTTCTTTTAATTCTTTTTTTCTTTTTCCCTCTCTGTTTCATTTATTTCTACCATTCTGTCTTCTATCTCACTTATCCTATCTTCTGCCTCCGTTATTCTACTGTTGGTTCCCTCCAGAGTGTTTTTGATCTCATTTATTGGATTATTCATTGTGTAATCACTCTTTTTTATTTCCTCTGAGTCCTTGTTAAACCTTTCTTGCATCTTCTTGATCCTTGTCTCCAGGTTACTTATCTGTAACTCCAATTTGTTTTCCAGATTTTGGATCATTTTCACTATTATTATTCGGAATTCTTTATCAGATAGATTCCCTATCTCTTCCTCTTTTGTTTGATTTAGAGAGCATTTATCCTGTTCCTTTACCTGCTGGGTATTTCTCTGCCTTTTCATTTTGTTTATATTGCTGTGTTTGGGGTGGCCTTTCTGTTTTCTGGCAGTTTGTGGTTCCTCTTTATTGTGGAGGTTCCTCGCTGTGGGTGGGGTTAGACAGGTGGCTTTTCAAGGTTTCCTGGTTGGGGAAGCTTGTGTCGGTGTTCTGGTAGGTGGAGCTTGATTTCTTCTCTCTGGAGTGCAGTGAAGTGTCCAGTAATGAGTTTTGAGATATCCGTGGGTTTGGTGTGACTTTGAGCAGCCAGTATGTTGAAGTTCAGGGCTATGTTCTTGTGTTGCTGGAGAATTTGCATGGTATATCTTACTCTGGGACTTGTTGGCCCTTGGGTGGTGCTTGGTTTCAGTGTAGGTATGGAGGCGTTTGATGATCTCCTGTCGTTTAATGCTTCCTGGATTCAGGAGTTCTCTGGTGTTATCAAGATTTGGACTTAAGTCTCCTGTCTCTGGTTTTCAGTCTTATTCTCAAGTAGCCTCAAGACTTCTCCATCTATGCAGCAGCAATGATAAAACATCTAGGTTAATGATGAAAGGTTTCTCTGCAGTGAGGGACACCCAGAGAGGTTCACAGAGTTACATGGAGAAGAGAAGATGGAGGAGGGAGATAGAGGTGGCCAGGAGGAGAAGAGGGGAATAAAAAGGGGAGAGAGCAAGCTAGCCAGTAATCTCTTCCCTGTGTGCTCTCCACTGTTTGGATTTCTCAGAGATGTTCACAGAGTTACACAGGGAAGAGAAGAGGGAGGAAGGAGACAGAGGTGGCCAGGAAGAGAAAAGGGGGAATCAAAAGGCGAGAGACAGATCCAGCCAGTAATCAGTTCTCTAAGTGTTCTCCACAGCCTGGAACACACAAAGAGATTCACAGAATTGGTTAGAGAAGAAAAGGGGGAGTGGGGAGATAAAGGCGACTTGGTGGAGAAAAAGGAGAGTCAAAAGGGGGAGAGAGTAATCAAGCCAGTGATCTCATTCCCAAGTAAAAATGGGTGCTGAAGATTGGGTTCTTGAAGATACAAAGTTGATAACAAATACTAAAAAGCAAAGATTAAAAATCTAGAGTAGAGGTTAGGTTCTAAAAAAATACTATATTAAAAAAGGAGAAAGAAAAGAAAAAAAAGAAAGAAAAAACCACCAAAGTCATAAAAATTATAAAATATATATAAATGAAGTTTACTTTAAAAATAACATCTTAAAGAAAAAAAATAAAAGAAAATAAAGATAAAAATAAGGTGTTTTTTTTTGCAATAGGTTATAAAAATGAAAATTGAAGGAGTAATAGGGGACTTAAAAATAGAAATAAGACAATAAAATAAAATTTAAAAAAATTAACAAAAAATAATTTAAAAAGTTTTAAAAATGTAAAAAATGATACTAGTAAAAATATATCTTGGACTTTCTCTGGAGCTGTTATGGACTGTGTGGGGTGAGTTCATTTTCAGATAGTTCCTTGGTCCAGCTTGTACTTCTCAAGGTCTCTAGGACCCTTCCTATGTGCTAATTACAGAGTTTTAATCTGTTGCATCTGTCACTTCCAAAGCGATTCCTTCTGTTTCCTTTAGCTTCTTCTATTTGCTGGTCTCTTCAGTGTCTAGTTTCCGCCCTGATGCAAGGGGGGCGGTGGTGGTCACTTTTTTTTGTTTGTTTTAGTCTCACTTGTTCAGTCGTGCTGTGGGGAGGTAGGAACACTGCCAACAAATCTCACTGGTGTGTGCTCACAATGTTTCAGCCACACTGGCTTTGCCCCACTCACGGCGTGTGTTCTTTCCCAGTCTACACTGCTCAGGCTCTAGGTTGCACTGCCAGGAACTGTCTGAAGCGGCCCCCGGGGTTGCCTGTACTTCCCAGGTCTAAACTGCTCAGGTTCTGGTTCCCAGGTACTTCACAAAGGCGCAGACTTGGTTGAGCCTGGGTTTTGTGCCCTTCCCAGGTCCGAGTAGCTCCGGTGACTGGGTTTTTGAGTAGCGCGGTCAGGGGCTGCGCCTTTTTCCCTTCCCCTGTCCCAGCCGCTTAGTTTTCTGGGTGTACAATGGGCGCAGTTTCCCAGGTGTGCCATGCTCTCCCCTGGGGAGCTGATCTCTGGCTGTGACCCTCTCGGCGGGTGTCGACCCTCCAGAGTCCCCAGAAGTCCTGGTTAGCAGCGAGGTCTCTTTGCAGCTTGGTATAGGATGCCTCTCTGGGGCCATGATTCCACCCTTCCAGCTCTCGCTGCCCTCCCCTTCCTGTCTCCTGCAGGGGGATGGGCCAGTCCGCAGCCGGTTTACTCTGCTCAGTCCTTTGTTCTGTGAGTGGGCCTGGCGGGGTCTTAGGTTAAGGCTTTTCGCCGGAAAGCTATCCCATGGTCTAGGTAGCTGTCTCAATCTAGTTCCCTCAGATTGCCCGCGGGGCATTCAGGCTCATTCCTTACCGAAAGCAGTGCAGCCCGCCCCTCCCTACCCAGCCCCCGCTTGCTAGTTGGGGAAGCACGAGTCTGGGCTGTGCTCCCGCTGGGATCTGCTGCTAGGTAAGTAAACCGCGGGGTTTAATTATTTATTTATTCTTCCTCTTGGCTATTATGCCCTTTGTGATTCCAAGGCTCGCCACAGACCCGCCAGAGAGAGTGTTTCCTGGTGTTTGGAAACTTCTCTCCTTTTTAAGACTCCCTTCCCGGGACGGATCTCCGTCCCCACCTCTTTTGTCTTTCTTTATCTTTTATATTTTGTCCTACCTCCTTTCCAAGACTGTGATCTGCCTTTCTGTGTGTCTGATGTCCTCTGCCAGCATTCACAAGTTGTTTTGTGGAATTTGCTCAGCATCTAAATGTTCTTTTGGTGAATTTGTGGGAGAGAAAGTCACCTCCCCGTCCTATTCCTTCGCCATCTTAGGACCGCCCCCCCTCGACAATAAATCTCTTAAGCGAAAAAAAAAAAAAGACCAACTATATGAAGTATGCAGGCTCATACAGTAGTGGTGTGACATGTCCTGCAGAGGTAGTTGGGACATAAATGACACTGCAAATTTTTCTAGGGACTCCCAAATTTTTTACTCCCTGTAGGTGAAAGGGTGTTGCCGAATGATATCAAGCAAGAGAATTACATAGTAAAAAGCATATTTATTTATGTATTTATGTACATATGTGTTTATTTATAATTTTCCTAGTTTATCGGGGTATAATTGACAAATAAAAATTGTATATATTTAAAATGTACAACTTGATGACTTGATATACATAGACACTGTGAAATAGTCACAATTAAACTATAATTAGCACATCCATAACCTCACATAATTACCATATATTTTGAAGGTAAAATCAGCTAGACTTGGTGATTGATTAAATCTATGAGTGGGATAACCAGAGAAAGGAAAAACTCTTATGAAGATTGATGCCATTAGTTTAAATAGGGAATAATGGAGAAAGCAGAACACGAGGCCTTGAGATGTAGGAGAAATGAGAAAAGATATGCTCTTGCTTAAGGAGCTGAGCTGTCTGCTATCTTAAGCAAGGCCAATACCATTTAATTGAGCTTTCTTGTGGGACGATAACCCATTCTAAACCAAGAGAATCAATACTGGGCCAGCAGACCTTTGTAATTTGATACTCAGAAACAAAGGCTAGTGTGCTTCTGAGGACTATTTTGGCAAATATAACCTGGGGTTCAAACAGAAGCTAAAGCAAAGCAGACAGAATTTTATCAAAGGCTAAGTTCAATTGGTGAAAGACAAAGAAAAGTTTACTCACTTTGGAAAGCAAGAACTCTGTCAAACATTGCTTTACCACTTGGTAAATTGCTCATTCAACATTTCGTATCACAGGTTTGGCTCCCAATTTCAGCAATACAGCTAATCAGGATAGAAATTATTTATTTTAGCACCTCAGTAATGTTATATTACTTAAGTAATAGAAATAAAAGAAAACTGAGGGATGCAATCAGAGAACCAAGCAGAAAGGAATGAACTTAGACTACAGATAAAGGAGTGTCTGATTTTTGAATCTACAGGGCTGAGGGCCAGGTCTTGCAAACAGAGAAATGTTCATCTAATATGTAGCCAGTCTCAAGAGGAAAATCATGTCTTCTACTTCTTAGTTAAATGTGGCTTCTATACAGACTAATATTGGAGAAAATCCAGTGTTCAATTTCTATTTTTTTTGTGGAAGCTGGTTACTATATTCTTTTTTTTAATTATTTATTTTTTAATTGAAGGATAATTGCTTTACAGAATTTGTTGTTTTCTGTCAAACATCAATATGAATCAGCCATAGGTGTACATATGTCCCCTCCCTCTCGAACCTCCTTCCCATCTCTCCCTCCCCATCCCACCCCTCTAGGTTGATACAGAGCTCCTGTTTGAGTTCCCTGAGACACAAAGCAAATTCCCATGGCTATCTGTTTTACATATGGTAATATAAGTTTCCATGTTACTCTTTCCATACATCTCACTCTCTCCTCTGCTCTATTTTATTCAATCATTATCACCGGTTAGAGGCTTGCGTACTAAGTTACTCAGTTGTGTCCAACTCTTTGCAACCCTGTGGGCCGTAGCCCTCCAGACTCCTCTCTTCATGGGGTTCTCCAGGGAAGAACACTGGGTTGCTATGCCCTCCTCCTGGGGATCTTCCCAACCTAGGGATCAAACCTACATCTCATATGTGCCCTGTATTGGCAGGCAGGTTCTTTACCACTAGTGCCACCTGGGAAGCCCATTTTGTTCCATGTTAGAGGAACGAATATTAATACCACCTTTTAGTAGATAACAGGACATTGTCACCTGCTGATAATCTCAGACCCAAGTATCTGAAAACTTTCAATGGCTTCAAACCATGATATCTTCCATATGGGCCCATTTTGGCTTATGGAATGATGCCACCACCCTCCTTGTCTCATTTTTAATCATTCTGAGCCATGCCTTACTCTAAACACTAGTCAATTAGTTACCAAGTCTGGTGCTGTATATTTTCTCTCACAAATCACATATGCACACATATATATAATTATATGTATAAATAAGCACGTATACACACATATATATAACTGAATTACTTTGCTATACACCTGAAACATTATAAAACAAGTATACTTCAGTTTTTAAAAAAGCAAGTTGAAAGGGTCAGTGAATGCATTTTGAGACAGGTTACAGTACATCTATTAATAGCTTGATATACAGGGGCTTCCCTGGTGGCTCAGATGGTAAAGAATCTGCCTGCAATGTGGGAGACCCAGGTTTGATCCCTGGGTCGAGAAGATCCCCTGGAGGGCATGGCAACCCACTCCAGTTCTTGCCTGGGATATCCCATGGACAGAGGAGCCTGGCGGGCTACAGTCTATGGAGTCTCAAAAGAGTTGGACAAGAATGAGCAGCTAACACTTTCCCTTTCTTACAGATTTGGAGCTACACCTACAAACACAGCATTTAGGATTCAAAATCCTGGATAGGGGATAAAACCATGCCTGGTACATTTTTTGTTTTTTGTTTTACTTTTTGGCCATGCAGCCTGTGGGATCTTAGTTCTCTGACCAGGGATCATGTCCCCTGCAGTTGGAGTGCAGAGTCTTACCCACTGGACCACCAGGGAAGTCCCTGCAGTATACATTCTTGATATTTATTTAGGCCAAAAAGTAACCTAGTCTATTTCCCGTCTTTATTCATGCTCAATTATGTAATGTAGTCAACCAAATAAAGTGGTTATCAGAGAAAAACTGCAAGCACTGAAAGTAACAGAAAATGCTCAACACTCTCTGTATAGCATCTCTCTATAAAATTGATCATTATAATAGAGTCCAGTCAATTTCCAGTCTTTTTTTCCACAACTAAGTTAAACTTCTGACAAAGTACATCTCTACTTGCTTGCTCCCACAGTGTGAGAAAAGTGTCCTTTTTTATGTACAAAGCCTCTCCCTTATCTCTTAATTTTCATATTCTACTCAGGCTGAGGAGGAAGAATACTTGGTTAGAAACTGTGCCATTTATCTCTTTAGCAACTACAGCAACAGCTGCAGAACAGCACCTATAATACCTTCCATGAAAACTGATGAAACACTTTGTGGACTGTTGGGCACTTTTATAATACATAGTTTTTTAAAAAAAAATTTATTGGAGCACAGTTGATTTACAATGTTTTGTTAGTTTCAGGTGCACAGCAGAGTGAATCAGTTATGCATATACCTATATCCACTCTTTTTTAGATTCTTTTCCCATATAGGTCATTGCTTATATTGAGTATTGAGTAGTGTTACCTGTGCTATACAGCAGGTCCTTATTAGTTATCTATTTTATATATACTAATGTGTATATGACAATCCCAATCTCTCAATTTAGCCCTCCTCCCCCTTTCCCCTTTGTAGCCATAATATTGTTTCCTATGTCTGTGTAATACATTATTTCTGGGAATGCAAAATGATTCATTGCCTACAGAGGGGAAATTAGCCAACAACTACCAAAATGACAAAGGTTTTATTTGTTGACTCAGAATTTCTAATCAGGGAATTTATCCTATTGGTATGCTTACACAAGCAAGAAATGCCATATATATAAGTTTATTATTTGAAGCATTATTTATAATAACCAAATCCTGAAAACAGTTAGTATTCATGTGTAGGTGTGGTACAACCAAATGATCAAATATTATGCAGGCTAAAAAGTGAGGAAGATTTCCCTGTATTGATATGATTCCTGTTACTTATTTTTTTCTTTTTTTAAAAAATTTATTTATTTTAATTGGAGGTTAATTACTTTACAATATTGTAGTGGTTTTTGCCATACATTGACATCAGTCAGCCATGGGTGTACACGTGTCCCCCATCCTGAACCCCCCACTCACCTCCCTCCCCACCCCATCCCTCAGGGTCATCCCAGTGCACTGGCCCTGAGCGCCCTGTCTCATGCATTGAACCTGGACTGGCGATCTGTTTCACATATGGTAATATACGTGTTTCAATGCTGTCTGTCAGTCATCCCAGCCTTGCCTTTTCCCACAGAGTACAACAGTCTGTTCTTTACATCTGTGTCTCTTTTCCTGTCTCATATAGGGTCATCATTACCATCTTTCTAAAGTCCATATATATGCATTAATATACTGTATTGGTGTTTTTCTTTCTGGCTTACTTCACTGTGTATAATAGGCTCCAGTTTCATCTGCCTCATTAGGACTGATTCAAATGCATTCTTTTTAATGGCTGAGTAATATTCCATTGTGTATATGTACCACAGCTTTCTTATCTATTCCTCTGCTGATGGACATCTAGGTTGCTTCCATGTCCTAGCTATTATAAAGAGTGCTGTGACGAACGTTGGGGTACATGTGTCTCTTTCAATTCTGGTTTCCTCGGTGTGTATGCCAAGCAGTGGGATTGCTGGGTCATATGACAGTTCTATTTCCATTTTTTAAGGAATCTCCACCCTGTTCTCCATAGTGGCTGTACTAGTTTGCATTCCCACCAACAGTGTAAGAGGGTTCCCTTTTCTCCACGCCCTCTCCAGCATTTATTGTTCGTAGATTTTTGGATAGCAGCCATTCTGACCAGTGTGAAATGGTACCTCATTGTGGTTTTGATTTGCATTTCTCTGATAATGAGTGATGTTGAGTATCTTTTCATGTGTTTGTTAGCCATCTGTATGTCTTCTTTGGAGAAATATCTGTTAGATTCTTTGGCCCACTTTTTGATTGGGTCGCTTATTTTTCTGGAATTGAGCTGCAGGAGTTTCTTGTATATTTTTGAGATTAATTCTTTGTCAGTTGCTTCATTTGCTATTATCTTTTCCCATTCTGAAGGCTGTCTTTTCACCTTGCTTATAGTTTCCTTTGTTGTGCAAAAGCTTTTAAGTTTAATTAGGTCCCATTTGTTTATTTTTGCTTTTATTTCCATTACTCTGGGAGGTGGGTCATAGAGGATCCTGCTGTGATTTATGTCAGAGAGTGTTTTGCCTATGTTTTCCTCTAGGAGTTTTATAGTTTCTGGGCTTACATTTAGATCTTTAACCCATTTTGAGTTTATTTTTGTGTATGGTGTTAGAAAGTGTTCTAGCATTCTTTTACAAGTGGTTGACCAGTTTTCCCAGCACCACTTGTTAAAGAGATTGTCTTTTCTCCATTGTATATTCTTGCCTCCTTTGTCAAAGATGAGGTGTCCATAGGTGTGTGGATTTATCTCTGGGCTTTCTATTTTGTTCCATTGATCTATGTTTCTGTCTTTGTGCCAGCACCATACTGTCTTGATGACTGTTGCTTTGTAGTATAGTCTGAAGTCAGGCAGGTTGATTCCTCCAGTTCCATTCTTCTTTCTCAAGATTGCTTTGGCTATTCGAAGGTTTTTGTATTTCCATACAAATTGTGAAATTATTTGTTCTAGTTCTCTGAAAAATACTGTTGGTAGCTTGATAAGGATTTCATTGAATCTATAGATTGCTTTGGGTAGTATATTCATTTTCACTAAATTGATTCTTCCAACCCATGAACATGATATCTTTCTCCATCTGTTTGTGTCATATTTGATTTCTTTCAATCAGTGTTTTATAGTTGTCTATATATAGGTGTTTTGTTTCTTTAGGTAGATCTATTCCTAAGTATTTTATTCTTTTCATTGCAATGGTGAATGGAATTGTTTCCTTAATTTTTCTTTCTGTTTTCTCATTGTTAGTGTATAGGAATGCAAGGGATTTCTGTGTGTTAATTTTATATCCTGAAACTTTACTGTGTTCATTGATTAGCTCTAGTAATTTTCTGGTGGTGTCTTTAGGGTTTTCTATGTAGAGGATCATGTCATCTGCAAACAGTGAGAGTTTTACTTCTTTTCCAATCTGGATTCCTTTTATTCCTTTTTCTGCTCTGATTGCTGTGGCCAAAACTTCCAAAACTATGCTGAATAGTAGTGGTGAGAGTGGGCATCCTTGTCTTGTTCCTGACTTTAAGGGAAATGCTTTCAATTTTCACCATTGAGGATAATGTTTGCTGTGGGTTTTTGATATATGGCTTTTATTATGTTGAGGTGTGTTCATTCTATGTCTGCTTTCTGGAGGGTTTTTATCATAAAGGTATGTTGAATTTTGTCAAAGGCTTCCTCTGCATCTATTTTGATAATCATATGTTTTTTATCTTTCAATTGGTTAATGTGTATCACACTGATTTGTGAACATTGAAGAATCCTTGCATCCCTGGGATAAAGCCCACTTGATCATGATATATGATCTTTTTAATATGTTGTTGGATTCTGTTTGCTAGAATTTTGTTGAGGATTTTTGCATCTGTGTTCATCAGTGATATTGGCCTGTAGTTTTCTTTTTTGTGGCATCTTTGTCAGGTTTTGGTATTAGGGTGATGGTGGCCTCATAGAATGAGTTTGGCAGTTTACCTTCCTCTGCAATTTTCTGGAAGAGTTTGAGTAGGATAGGTGTTCGCTCTTCTCTAAGTTTTTGGTAGAATTCAGCTGTGAAGCCATCTGATCCTGGGCTTTTGTTTGTTGGAAGATTTCTGATTACAGTTTCGATTTGTGTGCTTGTGATGGGTCTGTTAAGATTTTCTATTTCTCCTGGTTCAACTTTGGAAGAATTTGTTAATTTCTTCCAAGTTGTCCATTTTACTGGCATATAGTTGCTGTAGTAGTCTCTTATGATCCTTTGTATTTCTCTGTTGTCTGTTGTGATTTCTCCATTTTCATTTCTAATTTTGTTGATTTGATTCTTCTCCCTTTTTTCCTTGATGAGTCTGGCTAATGGTTTGTCTATTTTATTTATCTTCTCAAAGAACCAGCTTTTAGTTTTGTTGATTTTTGCTATAGTCTCTTTTGTTTCTTGTTCATTTATTTCTACCCTAATTTTTATGATTTCTTTCCTTATAATAACCCTGGGGTTCTTCATTTCTTCTTTTTCTAGTTGCTTTAGGTGTAAAGTTAGGTTATTTATTCGATGTTTCTCTTGTTTCTTGAGGTAAGCTTGTATTGCTATGAACTTCCCCCTTAGCACTGCTTTTATTGAATCCCATAGGTTTTTGCATTGTTGTGTTTTCATTTTCATTCTTTTTTATGCATATTTTAATTTTTTTTATTTCTTCTAACATTTGTTGGTTACTCAGAAGTGTGTTGTTTAGCCTTCATATGTTTGTATTTTTAGTAGTTTCCTGTAGTTGACATCTAATCTTACTGCATTGGGATCAGAAAAGATGGTTGAGAGAATTTCATTTTTTTTTTGTATTTACCAAGGTGAGATTTATGGCCCAGGATGTGATCTATCCTGGAGAATGTTCCATGTGCACTTGAGAAAAAGGTGACATTGATTGTTTTGGGGTGAAGTGTCCTATAGAAATCTATTAGGTCTAACTGGTCCATTGTATCATTTAAAGTTTTTGTTTCCTTGCTGATTTTCTCTTTGATTGATCTATACATAGGTGTGAGTGGGTTATTAAAGTCTCCCAGTATTATTGTGTTACTGTTAATTTCCCCTTTCATACTTGTCAGCATTTGCCTTAACATATTGTGGTGCTCCTATGTTGGGTACATATATATTTATAATTGTTATATCTTCTTCTTGGATTGACCCTTTGATCATTATGTAGTGTCTTTCTTTGTCCTTTTCATGGCCTTTCCATTACTTATTAAATAACAAAAATAATCATTTTACGATGTACAGATACTACCTTTTGTGTAAGAAATGATAGAAATTAGAATATGTATTTGTATTTGAGTGTATTTGCATAAAGGAACACTGAATGGGTTCATAAAACAGATGTTATCTGTTTATAGGGTCTGTAGGGTGCAGTAGGAGGGGAATAGACAGGGACAGGCTGATAGTGAGACTTCTTAATGCTGCCTTTCTACATAATTTTACTCTATGAAACATATTAATGAATAACCTATTCCAGATGTAATTTAAATGAAAAATTACACTATTTGAGTATAGTACATGATGGTAAGCTTCCAAATTTATGTTATGCAAGTAACATAGCCTTAAACCTATGCACATCATAAAGGTAGTCTAAAAAAATGCAGCACTAAAATATATAAATGTGAAAGTGTTAGTTACTCAGTGGGGTCTGACTCTTTGTGACTCCATAAACTGTAGCCTGCTAGGGTCCTCTGTCCATGGAATCATTTGGGCAAGATTGCTGAAGTGGACTGCTATTCCCTTCTCCATGGCATCTTCCTGACCCAAGGATAGAACCCGGGTGTCCTGCATTGCAGCCAGATTCTTTACCATCTGAGGCACCAGGGAAGCCCATAATATATATAAATAGTATATAATATTTATGCACATATATCAGTATATGCACACACATATATTTATATGTATATACACATGTAGGTATATGTGCACATATGCATTTGTAAATATATTGCATATACATGTATGTTTATACGTATTAAGATTAGTACCATGGTGAAAGTGAAACATTAGAGTTATTTGCACTTAACTCAGTAAAAGGGCAAGAATATGCATTGTCATCACGCGATTTATATTTTTAACTTTATATTTGAAGTATTAGCCAATGTGACAAAAAGGAGAAAGAAATTACACGTATAGAAATTTAGAAGGAGAAAGCAAAACTGTCACTATCTGAGGATGATACATTGTATAACTGAAAATCCCATAAGCCTTCACTGTTAACTATAAGCAATAAGAGAATCATTTTTTAAACATGCAGAACTATCTTACTTTTTAAAACAGATGCAAAAAATATAAATAAACCATGAAAAATCAAAGCTATCAGTACATCAAAGATTTGTTTCATAGCCAAATATTTGTTTCTGGAATGCAAAAACTAGGCATTGTGTCTAAATGCTTTAGTTACTAGGATACAAAAATATCCCAACACTGGCTCCATACCTGCAAAATTATAGATAAATCAGCTGATTTCCCAGAATAAAAGATCTTTCAAGGAATTTAGAATCTAAGGATCAATTCCCATAATTTCCTGAGATAAATTGGTAATCTCAGAACCCAACAAACATCAGTCTGGACCTTTCTTACTGTTACTAGCCACAAACTTATATAAGTATAAATTAATGATATTTGAGGAAAGGGAGCAGGCAGAAAAAATTACTTCATGTCTACTTGGCTTTTAAAAGCAATGTTGTGCAAATATGTTGATCCTGCCCTGTTCCCTCTAAGATTTCTTTCCATGTGTCAATAGCTACACATACAACACACGAAGCAATGTGGAGTCACAACAAGTGGTTTGTTTATGTCAGTTGTGATCACACCAGCTAGATGAATATCAGATACATATCATACTCAAAGACACTCTTGAGTAGAGAAGCTCAATACATGGGCACAAAAATAGAAACAGCCTAGCATGTCAGCCCCAATCTCCTAATCCATCCCACCCCTCCTTTCCCTTTTTGGTGACCATACATTTCTTCTCTATGTCGGTGTCTCTATTTTTACTTATAATTATAATATAATTATATTATTATAATATAACTGTATCTCCACCACTTGTATTTACTACTTTGTTGACAAATAAGTCAGGGATAGGAGTTTCATAAATTGGGTTCATCAATATATAGCATTTTTATAGACAACATTAGATATTCTTGTGTGTTTTACAAGCATCTTTTAGCATGCTTCACATCACCTGTACATTTTTTAGTATCATTATAAATTTATCATTTTTTAATGGACTCATCTGTTCCAATTGACTACAACTCTTGTTTGTTTTCTTTTTTCTGATGCTCAATTTTCACTATTTGCCCAGTAAAAGGCTTCTTCAGACAAGACTTTTTTTTTTTTTTTAATACTCAATATGTCACTCTGATGATGAGCACTTTCTTCAGGTCTCTTTGCCCTTTGTACCCTCAGTGAGCATTCTCACTTTCTCTAAAGGGCAAGATGTTCCAGGCTTATCTTGCTGTATCCTGCCCCAAGATTTGGTTCCAGCTACCCTCCAAGGAAGCCTGGTTCCTTTTAGTGGAGAATAGTTTAAGGAGCCAAAATCTGGGTGCTAGGGCACAGCACAGATCTTTCCAAGATGCTACTACTGGTAATGGGTAAGATGATTTTAGAGACCACTTAGGCTACTGCAGTGACACAGCAAAAGAGACTTCCAGGGCAAGAGCACATATTTCCAATTTATCTCTAGGTTTTCCAAATCTCTTTTCACCAGTTGATTGCTTGTGTGTCTGTGTGCTCAGTCGCTGGGTCATGTTTGACTGTGACCCCATGGACCATAGCCCCCCAGCCGTCTCTGTCCATGGAATTTCCCTGGCAAGAATACTGGAGTGGGTTGCCATTCCCTTCTCCAGGGGGTCTTCCCCACCCAGGGATCGAACCCACATCTCCTGCATGGGCAGCCTTCTCTTGTAAATCATGGGGATATAGGTGAAAAAGAATTGTCCAATTATTGATAATTGTGGATACTATGTGATGAGTTCAGTTCAGTTCAGTCGCTCAGTCATGTCCGACTCTTTGTGACCCCATGAATTGCAGCACACGAGGCCTCTCTGTCCATCACCAACTCCTGGAGTCTACCCAAACCCATGTCGATCGAGTCAGTGATGCCATCCAACCATCTCATCCTGTGATGAGTACATGTATGTTAATTTAGGTTCATTTACGTTTTAAAAATTAGATTCCTACCTTATACCTGACACAGAGATGAATGTCAAAATCAAAACTCTGAAAGCTATCGAAGAAAACAGAGTAGAAAATAATTGTAACTGGGTAAGAACTCTTTTAAGATATAAAAAGCAAGAGCTATGAAGGAAAAGTTTCATAAAGTTTACTAGGTCAATATGTTTTTAAAATCTGTGTTAGAAAACACGACAAAAACAAGCTAGAGATTAGAAAATGATATTTGCAACCAGTATAACTTAAAACTAGACTAGACTACAGATGAGATACCAAGGGAACATTTCAGGCTTCCCAGGTATTGCTAGTGGTAAAGAGCCCTCCTGCCATTTGAGGAGATGTAAGAGACACGGGTTTTATCCCTGGGCGGGAAGATGCCCTGGAGGAGGGCATGGCAACCCACTCCAGTATTCTTGCCTGAAGAATCCCATAGACAGAGGAGCCTGGCAGGCTATAGTCCATAGCGCCACAAAGAGATGGACACAACTGAAGTGAATTAACACATATGCATGCACGCACACAAGGGAACAATTCATGCAAAGATGGGGACAATAAAGGACAGAAATGGAAGGACTTAACAGAAGCAGAAGAGGTGGCAAGAATACACAGAAGAACGACACAAGGAAGGTCTTAATGGCCCAAATAACCATGATGGTGTGGTCACTCACCTAGAGCCAGACATCTTGGAGTGTGAAGTTAAGTGAGCCTTAGGAAGCATTACTACAAACAAAGCTAGTGGAGGTGATGGAATTCAAGCTGAACTATTTCAAATCCTAAAAGATGATGCTGTTAAAGTGCTGCACCCAATATGTCAGCAAATTTGGAAAACTCAGCAGTGGGCTCCCCAAGTGGTGCTAGTGGTAAAGAACCCATCTGCCAATACAGGAGACATAAGAGATGTCAGTTTGATCCCTGGGTTGGGAAGATCCCCTGGAAGAGGGCATGGCAATCCACTCCAGTATTCTTGCCTGGAGAATCCCATGGACAGAGGAGCCTGGTGAGCTACAGTCCATGGGGTTGCAAAAGAGTCGGACATGACTTAGCGGCTGAGCACGTGTGCACACACACATATATATATTCCAAGAATACAAAGGTAATGTATAAAAGTATTTTTAAAAAACCATGAAGGATACATAGTAAATTATTAATACTTTCTTCTTTTGTGTAGGAAGCAGAAAATTAGAATTGGAGATGGCAAAGGGGGTCTCAAGTGTTCTTGAGATTGTTCTTGAGACATGTTCTGTCATTAAAATCATAAGTTTTAAATAAACGTGAAAATACTTGATAATTACCAGATCTTGATGATGGGCACATGAATGTTTTGATATTCTTTGTAGAATTTTGCATTTTTTTAATTGATAAAAAAACAGAAAAAAAAAGAAGACTGATTAAAAGGCCACCTATGGGAAATTAAATAATAAAATTAATAGGCTAAACTTTGAAAGGCATATTAAACTTTGCATATTACCATTGAGAATACATATTCAGTTCAAATGCAAATATAGTATTTCAAATAGATAACTCAAGCTCTTCAGTGTAGCTGATATTATATTAGTTGGCTTATGGTCATAGAGGTCTATGACCACAGTACAAAAAAAACTGGAAATTAATGAGTATTAAAGAACCACAAAACAAACAACATTGAAAAAAGTTGTAAGTTGATCTTTAGAAAATATGGAGTCAAAACGCAAATCAAAACTTTCAGTTTGTGTTATTAGAAAATAATGGCAAAAAGTTTTGTGATACAACAAAACACTATATTCAGAAGATTTTGGTATAATTCCTTTGTGATAAAACAAGAAACTATACATAAATTACCTAAACTTTAAGAAAAAACAATAAAATAAAATCACCCACTATATCAATTCCAAACTCTTCCTAGAATTTCAAATCAATTCATAATTTATCAAACAACAGGCAAACAAATAAGCAGAAGGTGAACTGTGAAGAGTTTTAGCAGACATCCTTTTATATAAATAGCTAAAAGTTGCAAGAAAGTAAGTGAGGTGGGAGGGAGTAGGGGCTGGCAATACAAAAAGAAAACCTGGAAAAAGAAATGATACAAGCAGAAGTCAAGCTTTAGCTGCTCATGGTGAGGTACTGTGAGGAGAAAGGTCCATCTGCTTTTTTTTTAAGATTTATTATTTTATTTTTTTTTTGCCTGTGGTGGGTCTTTGTTGCTGCACGCAGGCTTTCTCTAGTTGCGGCAAGTGGGGGCTCCTCTTCATTGTGGTGTCTTCTCTTTGTTGTGGAGCACTGTCTGTAGAGTGCCGGCTTCTGTAATTGCAGCATGTTGGCTCAGTAGTTGCAGCTCGCTGACTCCAGAGCACTGGTTCAGTAGTTGTGGCACATGGGCTTAGTTGCTCCACGGCATGTGAGATCTTCCCAGAGCAAAGATCAAATGGGTGTTCCTTGCACTGCAAGGTGGATTCTTAACCACTTGGCCACCATGATATCCCCATCTGCTTTTTTAAATGGCTTGGATTTAAAAAATTACTACTTGGGGGCAGGAGAGAAAATCTTGGAACTGAGGAAGACAGAATTTAGGACTAAAATCCATGAAGAAAGCTAGAACAATTGAAGGGCTACCTTGTTTTCAGAGCAGAAGAGAAAAAAAAAGTCTACCTGCAAATAATATAATATATCTGAAAGAAAAGTATGTGTATCCAGAATATATAAAAACTCAAAATTCAGTAATAAAAAAATAAACACCCCAATTAACAAATGGAAAAATATTTGAACACTTTACCAAGTAAGATGTTTGGAAGATGAGCATATACAAAGATATTTAACATCGTTATCATTAGGGAAATGCAAGTCAAAACCAGAATGAGATTCTAGCTTCACATGTATTAAAATGGATAAAATAAAAAGACTAAACATACAAACTATTGGAGAGAGTTGGAGCGACAAGAACTCTCATACACTCTGTGGGAAAACAGTTTGGTAGTTTCTTAAAAGTTAAACATGCACCAGGGTTTCCCTGGTAGTCCAGTGGCTAAGACTGTGCTCCCAATGCAAGGAACCGAGGTTCTATCCCTGGTCAGGGAACTAGATCTCACATGCCGCAACTAAGAATTTACATGCTGCAACTAAGAGAGTCTGCGTGCCACAACTAAGACCTGACACATCCAAATAGATATTTCTTTAAAAAAAAGTTAAACATACACCTATTAAATGATCCAGCCATTCCAATGCCAGATATTTATGTAAGAGGAAGATATATGCCTATACAAAGATTTGTCCATGAATATTTATAATAGCATTATTTGTGATAGCTAAAACTGAAAACAACCCAAATATCCCATCAATAGGTGAACACATTAACTGTAGTCCATCCATACCGTGGAATACTACTGAGTAATAAAAAGGAATGAAGTTATGCTACAGTATGATATTCATAATAACATGGGTAGATCTCAAAATTATGATGCTCAATGATAAGAAGCCAGAAAGAGAGTTAATACTGAATTATTACATTTATGTAAAATTTGAGAAAATGAAACCTAATCTATAGTAGCAGAAGGAAGATCAGTGGAGGTAAGAACAGGGACGTACTGGAGAAAAATATTACAAAAATATACAAAGAGTCTTTGGGGGTAGAAAAAATGTTCATTATCTTGACTGTGGTAATGGTTTCTTGAGTGTAAACATATGCCATATGCTTTGACTAAATGAGTATTGTTTAGGTATACATACGTTGGCAATCAAACTATAAAGGAAAGCAAGGAGACTATTAATACAAAAGTCAAAAGAGTTTGTCAGGGGAAGAGATGGAGCTCTGATGAGAGGGGAACATGCACAGGCCTTCAGGAATGCTGGAAAATTTCTGTTTCTTGACCTGTGGTGGTTTCCTGGATGTTCATTTTCTAACTATTCATTAAACTGTAAATGTATATTTCATGCACTTTTCTATGAAATATAGATTTATGTTTCATTTCACAATAAAAAGAAAATAAGCAATGATTAATAAAAATTGGTGAATATTATTAAATAATAAATTTAAGTAACGAGAATATAAAAAATTTGTGAAGGTTTAAAAGCAGATTAGGATAAAAGGTAGCTAATAGTTATCTAAATCTTGGAATGCTTCGATTTCTTTTTGTCTCTATTTAAACTTATTGCCTAGGGAATCTCATCAAGGCTTCTGATACCTGTAGTTTACTTCCCCCTTAATTTCCAGATGCATATATCCAAATGCCCACTCACATTGTTACTGGAAAGTCAAAAAGAAATCTAAAAATAGTGTCCTAACATCATATTGACAAAATTTTAGAAACATTTCTGCTAAATGATGAATGACATAATATTACCTATTTTCAATGCTGTTATTTAACAACATGGATCTTCTAGTTAATGAAATAAAACAAGAAAGAAATGAGAAAGGAGGCAAGAAGGGGAAAGAGAGAAGAGGCATAAAGGAATGGTAATGAGGAGAAAGACAATGATTTGGAGGTAAACTGATTACATAATAATGTAACTGAGCTGGACCCTACAGGTCAATCTCATCTGTCTAGTGTTGGGTGTCATGTGGTCAGCCATTCCCATAATCCTAGGGTAGGAATCTTTACCTCCCTAATAGGGTGAAAAGGAGATTAGAACAGCATCTCAAGCCACCTGGAGTTATTCCAGGTTCTTCCTGTACTCTTTTAACTTGCAGAAGTGGTTGATTGTTTGTCTGGACAGTGAAAATGCAGAGTAAACCTCGAGCATTTTGTAGTACCAGTAAGAAAATATTCCTTTGCATTTTAAAAAAGAACCACACAACTGAAGTTTTTTGGTTTGGTTGGCTTTTGTTTTCCCCCACAGAGTATTGCAGTTTCCAAAGTTGTAGCCAGAGTAATTCTCCATCCACCCTAATTGTTTTCCCTTAAAGTGAAAGTGTTAGTCGCTCAGTGGTGTTGACTCTTTGCGACCCCATGGATTGCAGCCGCCAAGCTCCTCTGTCCATGGGATTCTCCAGACAAGAATACTGGAGTGGATAGCCATTCCCTTCTCCAGGGGATCTTCCTGATCCAGGGATCGAACCCGGGTCTCCTGCATTGCAGGCAGATTCTTTACTGTGTGAGCCACCAGGGAAGTCTTGTCTTAGTTTATTTATAATTCTAAAAGTAATTTTGCAACCATAATACTAAGTCCTAGCTTCCAAGTATGTACCAGACTTTGTCTTTGCATGGAGTCTACTAACAATTGTGTTTATAACACAACATTAGAAATCTCCTTTGTTCTTCCGTTAAATTGCCAGATTCTCCACATATGTTGCTTCCGCATGGAGAGCTCTGTTATGCTCCTTGGTAAATCACATGAAGTCACATACAGGATGAAGTCCGGGGTATCTACAAGACCCCAGCAGGGACAGTCCTTTACCATGCTCATTTAGACATCGAGAGCTTCACCATGGACCAGAAAATGCGCAAAATCAAACAAGACCTGGGTTTGAAATTCGGCTGACCTGATGTACACGGGTGCATAGACCCTGCAACTGCTCCCTTCCCCTCCCTAAGCCCGGGTTGGGAGGTGGGTGGGACACTCTTCCAGTCCTGCCTAGCCCATTGCCACCTGCGCGAGAGCCTGGATGATGCAGGTTGAAGGGGGTGGAGAGAGGGCAGGGGACAAGGCAGCAAGGGGGGATGGTGGGACCTGCCTTCTTCGCAAGTCATTGAGGGAAACATGCCAGTTCCCCAGGGCGTCTCGCCGCTCTGCCACCTGTGACCCACAAAACTGCAGAGGGGCCAGAGCAACATCCTGTGTCATCCCTAAGGCTGCCAAATTTTATCCAGCATGTGCCAGGTACCTGGCACTGAGTGGGGACACGAGACATCCCAGGGGGCCTCCCCAAGTTCCTAAGAGAGCTGCAGCCAAAAGCCTAGGCTTCAAGCAAACCGGACTTATGGAGAATTACACAACCAGAAGTGGCCAAGCTGGGTTGGACCCCAGGTTAGCCTGTCTATGGGCAGAGCCCAGAGCCCACTCCATGAACTGCCTCAAGCAAGGGAAAGCCTACCTTGACCAAGAACAGGGCCCCAGGCCTGAGCATTGCATGGGCTAGGTCCCCATTGGACAGCTGCCAGGACGGCCACGTACCCATTTCACAGGTGAGGAGACTGAGTTTCCATACCTTATCCGCCGTCACAGAGTTGAAATCCAGGCCTTCTGACTCCAGATCCATCCCAGACGTTATAACAGGAGTGACCAAATCCAGCCTGTTGTCTGTTTTTGTTCATCCCATGAGCTGAGACTAGCTTTTGCATTTTTCAATGGTTGGGAAAATTATTTTAAGTAATACTATTTCATGGCACGTGAAAATTATAGGAAATTCAAATTTCAGTGTCCATAAATAGTTTCTTTGGAGAAGGAAATGGCAACCCATTCCAATATTCTTGCCTTGAAAATCCCATGGACAGAAGTGCTTGGTGGGCTATGGTCCATGGGGTTGCAAAAGATTTGGACACCACTTAGCAACTCAACAACAACAACATACACAGTGCAGTCCTCATTTAACTAGCTACAGTCTCTGCAAGCAGCAGTTACTCCTGGGAAGCTGGAACTCATAGCAGGAAACAAAAGAGAGCCTGAGCATAACTACTTCAAAGGTGCAAGTCTGAAACTTTCAAACAAGAAGAGCTACCTGAAGCACTTTGAGCAACTTGGCATTTGTTAATTGCATCCAAAAAGTCAGCAAGTCAAGGATAGTCTTTCCAGCTTAAAACAAACATTCTATTCTATTCTATTCTATTTTTGGTTTGTCTATTTTTTTATCTGGGGCTTCAGATGACTGAAGATGTATATCTCAAAATAAAATTTCATCTTATATATATGAATACTAACACATAATGAAAAGCGACTATTGTATAACAAAACATAAAAACATTAATTTTGTGAGAATGGTGGGGTCACAGGCATAATTTTTCTCTAGTTTTAATAATGGGCTTAATATGTTATTAAATGTGATTAAAAACACAAGTATAAAAACATAAAAATGTGTACTTCAGTGAAAGTTCTTCCCTTAAAACTGTCATCTTAGAAAAATACACACTTTCCAACAATTATGTTATACCTCCAAGACCCTTGTAGAATTCTGTTCTGAAAAGTGTCTTTGGAGTAAGTTTATAAACCCCGTAAGAAAAAATGTGGTCACTATTTTAATAATCGCAACCTATTTGTTTAAATGAAAAGCATGTTCCCTAGTTTAATCACCAACAGCTTATTCACAGCTTTGGCTCCAAATTTTGGCTGCTTCTAAAAAATGATAGAAGTTCCACACAAATTGTGTTACCACTCAGTCTATTTTAAATAACCTCAAGCAGACTTGGTAAGTAAGGTTCACCTAGCTTCTAAGATCATCCAAGTTTCCCTTATCATCTGGTATGTAAAAATCTGCATACCATTGTCCTCTTAATCATCACATCCAAGATCGGGCTTCCCTTGTAGCTCAGCTGGTAAAGAATCCGCCTGCGATGCAAGAGACCCCGGTTTGATTCCTGGGTCAGGAAGATACCCTGGAGAAAGGGATAAGTTACCCACTCCAGTATTCTCGGGCTTCCCTGGTGGCTCGCTGGTAAAGAATCTGCTCGCAATGCGGGAGACCTGGGTTCGATCCCTGTGTTGGGAACATCTCTTGGAGAAAAGAACTGCTGCCCAATCTAGTATTCTGGCCTGGAGAATACCATGAACTGTATATCCATGGGGTCACAAAGAGTCAGACACTACTGAGTGGCTTTCACTTTCAAGACTGGACCACTTTCCTTCCTAATGTACAGTGGTAAAAAGGAAGCTCACCTTAACTTTCCAAGAATATGAGTTCATTAAGACTGAGATAGTTACAAGTTATTAATCTTTCCTCAACCCTTATCATAGTGCTTGACACGTAGTATATGTTGATTAAACGTTTAATCTAAAAGGCAATAATTGTGTGAATGAATGATCATATTGATTTCCACCATTATCAAGAGCTCAAAATGAGGGTTGTCTAAATGAGCACGGTAAAGGATCGTCCCTGTGGGGGTCTTGTAGCTACCCTGGGACTTCATCCTGTATGTGACTTCATGTGATTTACCAAGGAGCATAACAGAGCTCTCCATGTGGAAGCAACTTATGTAGAGGATCTGGCAATTTAATGGAATAACAGAGGAAATTCCTAATGTTATGTTATAAACACAATTGTTAGTAGACTCCATGCAAAGACAAAGTCTGGTACATACTTGGAAGCTAGAACTTAGTATTACAGTTATAAAATTCTTTTCAGAAACAGAAGTCTTCTATTTTGTTATCCCATTGGTCTAATGGTCACTTACCCAAACTAAATGAAACTTTTTTATTATGTTTTACAGTATAAAATTTCACTTGCATTGTTTAATTTTATTTTTCTCACAGCCTCTGAGGTAGTTACTTTTGCTATTCTGTGTGAAAGATAATGAAACTAAAATATGGAATGATCACACAAACCTCATTGTTAATATCAGGTAGAAGGGGGTTTCAACTAAGCCTCTCTCTATGTGTACAAAGAGATCTCTTCTGCTACTCCAGCTACCCAAAACAATGGGCAGTCACCTTCCAAGCAAACTGGATTGCTCTCTGTTAGCAAGATAGATTTCAATATTCATGTCCCCGAATCCAAAATACCAGTAAGGACCCTTACTCACTAGTTTTCTTTGGAAATTTTCAGAGTTGAGGGATCTCTTTATTTTAGGTCCTCCATTCCCCTTCTACTTTCACCCCTAACAGGCACTGTGAGGACACAATTCATATGAATAATACTCACATTCAAAGTTTTGCCCTTGATCTGGTTTATATTAAAGATAAGAAAGCAAGAAGATGCATTAAGTATCTCCTGGTGTTTCTAAAAGTGGGAGTCTGGCTGCTTGCTGCTCAAAAGCCAATAAACATTCAAGGTTGGTGGAAAGGAAAGTTTGCTCTATTTTGGAGGCCTGAAATCTGGGAGGGAGCGCAGACTCCTGTCCAAAGGCTGACTCCCCCTCTCCCCACTGACAATCAGTGGGCAAGAGCTTTTATAGGCAGAGGGAGGGGGCTACATGAGAAACAGCAGTAATCTTGAAATTAGTCATTGGTGGTCTGATCAGCATCATCTTGGTTGTTTTAGGTACAGTTAATCTTCAGTTCCATGGTTGCTTCATTTCCATTTCTTTGAGGCCAGTTCTCGAAATTGTGGCAGCTTATGGCATAGCTACAATCTGGTCATCATGTAGTTAATTAACTTCTTCCACCTGATGGGAGTTTCAGTATCTATAAGACAGCTGACGAGGTATGGCTCAGAATATTATCTATGGTCCTTGAGAAGGAACTGAAGGTCCTTGACTATACTTAATAATTACCTTATTATTATTATTTGGTCTCCTTTGACTGTTTTCCTTTGTTTTTACAAAAGGCAGGCTGAGGACATGGTGGGCAAGGACCATAGGATCCTGCTACATTTCACTAGGATGACCAACCATCTGGTTTGCCTGGGACTGAGCGATTTCCCAGGACATGAGACTTCCAGTGCTAAAACTGGGACAATCCCAGGCCATCCAGGATGGTTGATAACCGCCATCCATATACAAACCCAGAAATCTGAACCAGATTGCAAATTTCTCAAAGGCTGCAGCTATGTCATATAGGCCTACTTCAGCACCCAGTACGTATTATTTGGTCAACAGGTTGAAGAATGTAAAAGGTTTTGGAATAGCCAGTGGGAATTTGCTGTACAATGCAGAGAGCTCAAACCAGTGCTCTGTGACAACCTAGAGGGGTGGGATGGGGTGGGAGGTGGGAGCAGTTTCAAAAGGAAGAGGGTATATGTATACTTATGACTGATTCATGTTGATGTGTGGCAGAAACCAACACAATATTGTAAAGCAATTATCCTCCAATTAAAAAAATAATTTTTAAAAAAGGTTTTGGAGAACAGAAAACTATTCACCGATTGTCAAAAGTGATAAGCAAAGGAGAAAATTCTTGCAATCTAACTGATTATGTTTCTCCTGGGAGGAGTGTCCAACTCTTTACAACCCTATGGACCAAAACCTGCCAGATTCCTCTGTCCATGGGATTCTTCAGGCAAGAATACTGGAGTAGATTGCTATGCCCTCCTCCAGGGGATCTTCCCCACCCAGGAATCAAACCCACATCTCATGTCTCCTGCTTTGGCAGGCAGGTTCTTTACCACTAGTGCTCCCTGGAAAGCCCGTTATTAATTATACCCTCCATTAAATATATACCATTAATAATAACTTAGTAGCTTGGCAAAATATGAAGCAAATTTAAAATATGACCACAATTATATAAGCTTTTTAAAAATATCCTCTAAATTACACATAAATTTTAGCAGTAGAGCATGAAGATGTATACATTTTTCCAGTTTAATTTTTGAAATATTTTTTAAAACTCCAGAGTTCATGTTTGTCAACATTTTTGATAGTTGTTTACAAGTGCACGTAAGAATAAAATGTACTTTCGTCTTTCTGTCAACCAGAAACATATTTATTTTTTAAAATGTATTGGAGCTTCTGTTTTCAGCCCAGAGATGTAGAGATATGCCTTCCATTTTTTATATATATATATATATATAGTGTGTATATATATATACATACATGGGCTTCCCGGTGACTCAGTGGTAAAAAATCTGCCTGCCAGTGCAGGAGATGCAGGAGATGTGGGTTCAGTCCCTGGGTTGGGAAGATCCCCTGGAGAAGGAAATGGCAACCCACTCCAGTATTCTTGCCTGAGAAATCCCATGGCCAGAGGAGCCTGATGGGTTACGTCCTTGGGTCAGAAAGAGTCAGACATGACTGAGCATGTGGGAGAATGAGCAGGTATATATATATATATGTGTGTGTGTGTATATATACACTGTAAATATTGCACACAATATGTATGATAAATAAAATACTCCTGATAAACTGCCTGAATGCCAGTTTCTGGATACAGTAGAAAATTGATCAGGTTAATTGCCAGTTTATGAGCACTGTCTAGAGAGCCAACCAGGTTCTCCCCCTGACTCCTTGCTCACCTTTTTAAAAATTCTAACCATCTTTCACAGAATGTGTTTCCTCTTTCCTTCTGTAAAAGACTAGTGCAAATGTTAACTTCCCCATAAAATTTTCCCCATTGTTTCATCTCAAATAAATCATTCCCTCCCTTGTACTCTTTTAAAACACTTTTTCTCAATTCTTATAATAGATTCATCTATGAATCCTCACAGACCCTGGAAAGAACTCAAATAATTTCAATGAGCGATTAATGCATGTCATTTGTATACATTCATTTTTAAAGAACATTATGCGGGATATAAAGTAGTTCTTCTACAGATCTCAGTTGCAGGTGAGATGCTGCTTAAAGAATTAAAAACGTTATTTACATCCACAAATAATAAATGCAGTAAATAAATTTTAAAATTTCAACACTTCAGTACACCTTGTGTTCATTACACATGATGATATATGCATGATATGATGATATACTGCCTTAGTAATTGGCATAGAAACTTGTCTATTAGTGTTATTTGGAAAATTGGATCACAAAATTGTATGTATAATACTGTTAAGTGCATAATTTATAGCATTCATTATAATATTTACTAGTACATATGTATAATTCTGGCAGAATAGATACCAAAATACAGCATTCATTTTGCCCAGGTAGCTGATTTATAGATACTTTTTACATATTCTTCATATTTTTCTATGTGTGTGCTTAGTCGCTCAGTCATGTCCAGCTCTTTGCAATCCTTTGTAGCCCGCCAGTCTCCTGTGTCTATGGGATTTTTCAGAGAAAAATACTGGAGTGGGTTGCCATTTTCTTCTCCAGGGAATCTTCCCCAGGGATCGAACTCGTGTCTCCTGTGTCTCCTTCATTGTATATAGATTCTTTACCTGCTGAGCATATTTTTCTATATTACATGAATATTTTATAGTGAATGTCTGTTGTTTATACAGTAACAGAAACACCAAAAAATTCTTTCAATATTAGGAAAAGCCATGGAGAAATAACATTAGGGGATAAAAATCTTGAGTGAACTAATGAAAGCTCTTAAGCAGTAAATAAACAACAAAAACATTAAGTATGTGAAATGAGGGGATGAATGTTAATTATCAATCTTGGTAATCATTCCACAATGCATGTCAAATCATCACATTGTACAGTTCAAATATATGCAATTATATTTGTCAGTTAATTCTCAATAATCTTAAAAACAAAAGAAGCACGCTAAACAAAGACTGCACCAGTGATAGCCTACAAATCGTAAATTCTTAATAATGATATTTGTACAATTAATTTCCATTTACTATCCCTTGCTGCTAGAAACTTAAACCACACTGTTCCTCTGCTGTTTCAAGGCAACAGTCATAAATGTATCTTTTAATTCATGTAACATACATGCTAAGAAAAATGCTTTTCTGTCTAGTTCTCCATCCAGATATCCCATGACTTTCTTTCCTTTTTAATCTTCATTCACAATATTCTTCTATTGAAAAAGTAATATATGCATATGGTAAGTTTTTTCAACAAGGCAAAGAGTATACAATACAAGAGAGATCTCTCTACCACCCTGAACACCCAGATTCTTAGATTCTTTCCCTAGGGCAGGGGTCCCTAACCTCCAGGATCTAATGCCTGATGAGCTGATGTGGAATTGATGTAATAATAATAGAAATACAGTGCACAATAAATGATATGTGCTTGAATCTTCCGGAAACCACCCACACCCCAGTCCGTGGAAAGAGTGTCTTCCACAAAACTGGTCCCTGGTGCCAAAAACATTGGGGACTGCTGCCCTAGAAGCACTCACTATTAACAGGGTCTTATATACTTTCATATAAAAGTAGTATCTGTTTTTCTTTTACACAAATTAGGGCATACTTTTCACACTGTTCTGTATTCTTCTTTGGCACAGGGAATCATATACAGGCATAGTCTCCAGCAAGTCAGAATCTTTGCAACAGTAATATCAAAGATTGCTGATCACAGATCACCATAACAAATATAATAATGATTTTTTAAAAGTTAAAAATACTTTGAAAAATACCAAAATGTGACACAGAGACACAAAGTGATAAATTCGGTTCAGTTCAGTTCAGTCGCTCAGTCATGCCTGACTCTTTGCGACCCCATGGACTGCAGCATGTCAGGCTTCCCTGTCCATCATGAACTCCTGGAGCTTGCTCAAACTCATGTCCATCGAGTCGGTGATGCCATCCAACCATCTCATCCTCTCTCATCCCCTTCTCCTCCCACCTTCAATCTTTCCTAGCATCAGGGTCTTTTCTAATGAGTCAGCCCTTGGCATCAGGTGGCCAAAGTATTGGAGTTTCAGCTTCAGTATCGGTCATTCCGAAGAATATTCAGGACTGATTTCCTTTAGGATTGACTGGTTTGATTTCCTTGCAGTGAGAAATTACTGCTGTGGAAAATGGCTCAGTAGACTGGCTCCACTCAGTTACCACAAACCTTTAATTTGTATAAGGCAGTATCTTCAAAGTACAGTAAAGCAAAGTGCAATAAACAAAGTATGCATGTAGCCGAGAAATTTTTATTAGGTACATATAAATCAGGCACATTATTTGAATAGCTTAACAATGCACAGAATTTTTTCAAACATTTACCTGAATGAAAGGCATGAAGAATGTTTCTACGTTTGCTATCATGAACAGATTTCTTCAGTAAAGATCCTTGTGTGTGGAGATATATATATATATATATATATATATATATATTTTAGCATGTAATATCCAAGTAATATAGTTAATGGATCAAAGAATATGTGTATTTTTAATTTTGGTAAATGTTCGTAATTTGTCCTCCAAACTAATTTCTTCAATATATCCTTCAACAATAAAAGAGAGTGCCTGTTAGCTCACAGCTTCCTCTACTCTGGGTAGGTGACTCTTCTTCTATGTGTGATTAGACACTCGGATCTTTAGCAATTTGATAAGAGAAATAATGTGTACTTGTTTTCATTTAGGTTTTTTTAAAGTATGAGATTAAACATCTTTCCATATTTACAAGTCATTTAGATATTTTTTTCTGTGATTTGCTTGTTAGTGCACTTTGTGTATCCATACTTTGGTTTGTCTTTTTCTTACTTGGAAAGATCTGGAAAATCTAGCTCCTTCTTTGTTATATGTGTTGTAAATATATTTTCCAGCTCTCATTTATCATTTGACTTTTTTTTTTTGCTGAGAAAATTTGTAAATTTTTCATGTCTTTAAATGTATCATCTTCCTTAAAGCTTCTGGGTCCTATGTGTTGCTTTAGGAAGGTTTTAACCAGTTCATGGATATTAACATTAACCACATTTTCTTCTAAGAAACATTTTCCAAATCTATTCTTTATGTGTAAAGCTATAAGCTATCTGGCATTTATTTTTAAGAGTGAGTTAAGAATCCGGGTTTATCTCTTTTTCTCTCAAAATAGCCAGTTTTCCTAGTGTTATTTATTGAACAAGTTATCTTTTCCACATTTAAAAAGATACCTTATCATATACTAAATTCCCATATTTATTTGGTTCTAATTTTGGACTCTTTTCTATGTCATTGGTCTGACTGTTCATGTACCAAACACTAATTTACCATGCCTGCACAATACATGTTAATATCTGGTCAAGTGAGAACCCTCTTGTTGCTTTTCTTTTTCAGGAATTTTCTTTGCCCACTCTGTTTTTATTTATACATTAAAAGATAAGGTTATTGTGACAAATGGCAAAATTTCATTTTTTATGCCTGAATAATACATACATATATATATATATGTACATATATATATATATCTCACATCTTCTTTATCTATTTATGTCAGTGGACACTGGTTGCTTCCATATTCTTGGCAATTGTAAAGAATGCTGCAATGAAAATTGAGGTGTGTATATGTTTTCAAATTAATTTTTTCATTTTCTTCAAATAAATACCCAGGAGTATGACTGCTGGATCATATGGTAGTTCTAGGGCTTTCCTGGTAGCTCAGCTGGTAAAGAATCCGCCTCTATTGCAGGAGACCCTGGTTCAATTCCTAGGTCGAGAAGATTCCCTGGAGAAGGGATAGTCTACCCACTCCAGTATACTTAGGCTTCTCTGATGGCTCAGGCAGTAAAGAATCAGCCTGCAGTAGGGGAGACCTGGGTTCAGTCCCTGTGTTGGAAAGTTCCCCTGGAGGAGGGCATGGCAACCCACTCCAGTATTCTTGCCTGGAGAATCTCCATGGACAGAGGAGCCTGGCGGGCTACAGTCCATGGGGTCGCAAAGAGTCAGACACAACTGAGCAACTAAGCACAGCACAGCACATGGTAGTTCTATTTTTAATTTTTTGAGGAAACTCTATACTGTTTTCCACAGTGGCTGCACCAATTTACATTCCCACCAACAATGTACTAGGATTCCCTTTTTTTCCATATGCTTATGAACTCTTGTTATTTCTTATCTTTTTGATGATTATCATTCTGACAGGTACAAAATGGTATCTTGTTGTGATTTCAGTTTGCTTTTTCCTAATGATTAGTGATGTTGAGCATCTTTCCATGTGCCTATTGTCCAGTTTTCCTAATATTATTTATTGAACAATTTATCTTTTCCACATTTAAAAAGATACCCTATCATATATTAAATTCACATATTTATTTGGGTCTGTTTTTGGACTCTTGTATTTCATTGATCTGTCTGTTCATGTACCAAACACTTATTTACCATGCCTGCACAGTACATTTTAATGTATGTCTTCTTTGGAAAAATGTTTATCCAGGTCCTCTGCCCATTTTGTAGTAAGTTTTTTTTTATATTTAGTTGTTTTGCCACTTGACAACATGGATAGACCTGGACAGTATTATGCTTAGTGAAATAAGTATGACAGATAAAGACAAATACTGTATGTTTCCACTTATACATGGAATCTAAAAAAAAAAACCAAATGAACAAATACAACAAAACAGAAACAGATCCATAGATAAAGAGAACAAACTAGTGGTTGCCAGAGAAGAGATGGATAGAGGAATTGGTGAAAAAGCTAACGGGGCTAAATGATACAAACTTCCAGTTATAAAATAAATAAGTCATGAGGAGGTAATATACAGCACAGGGTATATAGTCAATAAATTGTAACAATTTTTATTGTGTAAAATCTATAAAAATATTGAATCACTATGTTGTACACCTAAAACTAATGTTGTAAGTCAACTATTAAAAAGAAAGTTAATGCCTGGGACTATTCCTGGTGGTCCAGTGGTTAGGACTCTGTGCTTCCACTGCAGGGGGTGCAAGTTTGATTCCTGGTCGGGGGACTAAGATCCCACATGCCACACAGTGTGACCAAAAAGAAAAAGGTTAATGCCTACTTTCTTGATTCTCAGGTGCTCAGTGTTTTAGTCACCTCCATTTCATCTTGTTGGGGAGGGAGGGAGTCCTGCTCTAGTGTTACAAGGTTAGCCGAACACATGACAAACACTTGATACATGAAATGACAGCAGTGTATTAGTCAGATATATTCCCAACCTGAGGAAGGAAAACATCATGTGCTGCATTCAGGTACAGAATGGACCAGTAGAAACTGTGGGAGGCAGGCTTTCTTGTTTCCTAGAGGTGCCCCCTGGTTCCTATGGGAGCATGTACTTGGTTTGTATAAGTAATTCCACTGGGCTGGAAGGGACCTGAAACCTGCATAAGCAGGCACTATGCCTGGTCCCTGTGATGAGGAGTGTTGTTTGACCAGGGGACCGCATTCAGGTGAGCCCAATGGGAAGGGAAGCTTGCAGTCAGGCTACTTGAGACCCTTCTAGTTTTCTCAAGATACCAAGTCTCCCCGTAGTATTAAGCCTTATTCTGAAGGTTCCCCTTGATGCCTTGACATCAGTTTTAAGCCTTAAAGATGGTTAAGGCGTCTAGGGAGTAAAAGTACCTCCTTAGAAAGCAAAGTAGTTACATTGACCGGGTGGAAAAGGGCTTGGTGAGATTGTTGTAAAAAATATAAACTTTATAAGTGGCCAGTAGAGGATATCAAGGGAATTGTGTGGCATTATGGTAGAGAGTTCATGCCCCAAGGGGGGACCCATTTAAATTAATCAATGTCTCTGACAAAGGTAACAACCAGCCTGGGATCCATTTGACGTGTTTTAACTTAAATTGGAGTTTTTTTTTTTTTTTGAGAAACCCATTATGCCTCCCAATTAAGCCAGCTGCCAGGGACCTGTAGGGGAGGTGGAAGTTCCTTTGAATACCTTCTTCAAGAGCTCAACATTGTATATTTTGAGAAGTGCAGCTAGTGCTTTGGTCACTATCAGTGATGCTTGAAATTCCAAAGGGCATGAGAAATGTCATTGTGAGGCTATGTGTTGTTGCTTTAGTACATGTAGAGACATCTATTACCTGACATTTTGGTATCTGTGAGGCAAGAGCTTCTCAGCGTTCTTTACCCCAATGGGGACAAATCTTAGCTAATGGTCCAGGAATCTGTAAACTTGTTCAGATAGGGACATTTTTCAGCCAGGGTATCCAGCGCTACAATGAGTGCCTGACAGGTGATCAGTTGTGCTGACCCTTGGGTTTGATCCATTTTCGTTATCAGGCATAACACATGCTTTACAGGTTTAAGACCAGACCAAAATGAGATGCTAAATGGGGAGCAGCTAAGCTAATTACCCCTTCACCTACTAGGTACCTGGGCCACAGGCTGCAGTCAGGAATGGATTTGCACCTCAACAGCTTTAGGAGTCTGGAGAATGTTTGACAGCACAAAGGAGCAGCACAGGCAACAAGCGAAGTCGCCATCCTTTCCTAAACAACCATGACTATTAGGCAGTTGGGATGCCATGCTTAACTCTCCCTGTGGTGGTGGTGGTCTCCTTCTCTGAAACTTCACAAAGAGCTTTCCCTAGGCCAATCACAGGAGTGGCCAATCATAATGTCCTTATGGCTGCCCCAAACGGCCAGTGATGGTCAGCAGCCCAAACCTTGTTAAGCAAGACTCAGTCCCAGTAGGTTAGGTTAGGACACTGTGTTGTTACTGCCGCTACAGATGGAAGCCTCAGAGACCACTGTCAAACATAGAATGTACCCAGTGGCATGCCACCTTGGGGTATAACCGGTTAACAACATGTCTTGTCTTTTGGATGAGAGGACTTTAGGGTGGATGGGAAGATATGGAAACACATGACATGAGAGACAACCAAGTGCCCTACAAGCCAAAGAGCAAGCCCACTAGCAGTTGGCAGTTCTGTCTCAGGCAGCTGCTGCTGTATCATAGAACCGATTAACCAAGAACCATTAAAGCTGACCAGGTGTCATTGTTGAACCACCTTGTTCATGATGCCACAGTTGTTTTATTCATTTTCTTTTTACTCCATTGGTGAGAGAGAGATTCCCTTTCTAGGTTTATGTGGATGGCTGAACACATAACACTGAAACTCAACAGATGAGATTGACAGCAGTTTCTCAGTCATACAGATTCACAACATGCCACTCAGAGCCATGCTAGGGTTGCACTTAGAAACAGAGCAAACAGTGGTTAAAAATCCCCCTGCAATGCAAGAGACACAGGAGACTTGGGTTCAATCCCTGGGTTGGGAAGATCCCCTGGAGAAGGAAATGGCACCTTATTGCAGTATCCTTGCCTGGAAAATCCCATGAACAGAGGAGCCTAGTGGGCTACAGTCCATGGGGTCACAAGAGGTCAGACATGACTTAGTGACCAAACCACCACCCAAAGGGATACACAGGTACTTGTGCCTGGTCCCCTTGATAAGAAGGGTTATTTGGCTAGAGGACCCTATGTATGGAAGTACAAAAGGAAAGAGAACTTGTAGTTAATCCATTTGAGGCCCTCCCAGTTTTCCCCAGAGGTCAAAACATATATGGAAACAATTTTAGGTCGTATACTGCAGTCAAAGAGACATCTGGATATTTGAAATATTTTATGGAATTTTTATGCTAATCACAATGGAATTTTTATTTTTCAGCCCTCCCCAGTAGAGTTAGGGCTAGTTATTTCTAGGATAATTTCTGTCTAAAGCATCTACTGTCAGCTCCTGTTTTACAAGTCTCACCTCCAGTGATGCCTTCAGAATTTCTATATAAAAGGATGGACTAAACATGAGGGTGCATATATCCCTTCCATATCCGGTTTTTATTTTCTTCTCATGTATACCCAGAAGTGTGATTGCTGGATCATATGGTAGATTTATTTTTAATTTTTTGAGGAACCTTCATACCATTTTCCATAGTGGCTACACCAATTTACATTCCCACCAACAGTCCACAAGTTTTCCTTACTCTGCATCCTCACCAACACTTATGTGGTTTTGATTTGCATTTAGTAATGCTAAATTAGTGAATATTAGTGATGCTGAGCATCTTTGCATGTGTCTGTCAGCCATCTATATGCCATGTTTGGGAAAATGTCTATTTGGATCCTCTGCACATTTCTTAATTGGATTTCTTTTTTTTTTCCTGCCAATAAGTTGCATGAGTTTCTTATATAGCATTGACCCTTAAGCTATATGAATTTTAATTACATGGGTCCACTTATACATAACTCTTTTTCAATAGATATGTACTGTACAATCTGTGGTTGGGTGAATATGAAGATGCAGAAATGCAGGTATCGAAGGTTGATTGTAAAGTTATACATGGGATTTTTATGGTGCTGGGGGTCAGCACCTAACCACCACATTGTTCAAGGGTCATTGTTCAAGGGTCAACTGTATATTTGATATTAATCCCTTATCAGATATATGATTTGCAGTATTGTTTCTCATCCAGTAGGTTGCCTCTCTTTCGTTGATGGCTTGTGTTGCTGTGCAGCTTTTTAGTTTGACATAGTGCTACTTGTTTGTTTTCACTTTTGTTGCCTTTGCTTTTAGTATCAGGTCCAAAAAAGCACCAAGACCAATAATTTATCACATATGTCACTTATGTTTTCTTCTAGGAGTTCTGTAGCTTCAGGTTTTACTTTCAAGTCTTTAATCCATTTTAAGTTAATTTTTGTGTGTGGTGTAAGATGGTGGTTTAGTTTTACTCTTTTGCATGTGGCTGTCCAGTTTTCCCAACACCATTTATTGCAGAGACTGTCTTTCATTGTTGTATATTCTTGGCTCCTTGGTCATATATGTGGAGGCTTGTTTCTGGGCTCTCTATTTTAGTTCATTGACCTATATGTCTGCTTTGATGCCAATACCATACTGTTTTCATTACTATAGCTTTATATAATAGTCGGAAATCAGAGAGCATGGTGCTTTTGCTTTATTCTTCTTTCTCAAGATTATTTTGGCTATTGAGGGCCTTTTGTAGTCTCATACAATTTTTAGGACTGTTTGTTCTATTACTGTGGAAAATGTCATTGAGATTTTCATAGGGATTGCATTGAATCTGTAGATTGTTTGGGTAGTATGGACATTTTAAAAGTATTAATTATTCTAATTCATGAGCAGAATATATCTTTCCACTTATTTGTGCCTTCTTCAATTTCTTTCATGATGTTTTATAGTTTTCAGTGTACAGGTCTTTTGCCTTCCTGGTCATTCTTTTTCCTTGGTATTTTATTCTTGTTGATGCAATTATAAATGAGATTATTGTCTTAATTTTACTTTCTGCCAGTTTGTTGTTTATAGAAACACAACAGCTTTTTTATCTTGCAGCTTTACTGAATTTGTTTATTAGATCTAACAGTTCCTTTAGTGGGGTCTTTAGGGTTTTCTGTATATAATATCAATCTTTATCTTATTCCTGATCTTAGAGGAAAAGTTTTCAGTTTTTTACTGTTGAGTATGATATTAGCTGTGGGCTTGTCATATGTGCCCTTTATTATGTTGAGATATATTCCCTCTATATCCACTTTGTTGAGAGTTGTATCATAAATGAATGTTGAATTTTAGCAAATGGTTTTTCTGAATTTGTTGAGATGATCTGATGAGATTCTTTAAAAATTTTATTGAAGTATACTTGATTTACAGTGTTTCAGACGATATGATTTTTACCCTTCATTTTGTTAGTGCAGTGTATCACAGTGATTGATTTCTGAATGGTAAACCATCCATGTGTGGTGGATTAAATCCTGCTTGATCATGGTGTGTGATCCTTTTAATATATTGCTGAATTCAGTTTGCTAATATTTTGTAGGATTTGTGCATCTATATTCGTTAGGGATATTGGCTTATAACTTTCTTTTCTTATGGCTTCCTTGTCTGGTTTAGGTACCAGAGTAATTCTGGCCTTTTTTAATGAATTTGAAAGTGTTCCCTTCTCTTATGTTTTCTGGAAGGGTTTGAAAGAGATTGAAATAAATTCTTTTTAGAATTTTTGGTAGAATTCACCAGTGAAGACATCTGGTTCTGGACTTCTGCTGGTTGGGATGTTTTTGATTACTGATTCAATCTTCTTACTAGTAATTTTTCTATTCACATTTTCTGTGTCTTCCTTATTCAGTCTTGGTAGGTTGCATATTTGTAGAAATTATTCCACTTCTTCCAGGTTGTCAAGTTTGTTGATATATAATTGTTTATATTCTCTTATGATAATCTGTACCTCTGCGATATCAATTGTAACATCTCCTCTTTCATTTCTAATTTTATTTGAGTCCGTTCTATTTTTCCCTTGGTGAGTCAGCTGAAAATTTGTCAATTTTGTTTATATTTTTCTATGAATGAGATATTAGTTTCATTGATAGTTTCTATTGTTTTTATGTCTCCATTTCATTTATTTCTGCTCTGATCTCTGTTATTTATTTCTTGCTACTAACTTTGGACTTTGTTCTTCTTTTTCTAGTTCCTGAAAGTGTAGAGTTAGATTGTTTATTTGAGATTTTTCTTGTTTCTCAATGTAGACGTTTATTGCTATAAACTTCACTGTTAAAACTACTCTTACTGCGTCCTGTAAGTTTTGGTGTATTGTATTTCCATTTTGATTTGTTTCAAGGTGTTTTTTGACTTCTGTTTTGGTTTTGTCTTAAAGACCAATTGGTTGTTCAGTAGCATGTTGTTTAATCTCCATGTATTTGTGAATCTTCCAATTTTCTTGTAATTGATTTCTGGTTTCAGGCCATTGTATTTAGAAAAGTTGATTTCAGTTTTCTTAGAAATATTAAGAATTGCTTTGTGGCTTACCATATGATCAATACTAGAGAATGTTTTATGTACACTTGAAAGAATGTGTATTTCGTAGCTTTTGGATGGAATGTTCTATATATATTTGTTAACTTTGTTTAATCCACTATGTCATTTAAGGCCAATGCTTTCTTATTGATTTTCTGTCTGGATGATCTATCCGTTGATGTAAGTGGGCAATTAAAATCCCCTCCTATTATTGTATTGCTGTCTATTTCTTCCTTTAGTCCTGTTCAGTGGTGATGAACTCCTTTACCTTTTGCTTATCCGAAAAACTTTTTATCTATACTTCAATTCTGAATGATAACTACCAGGTAGGATATCCTTTGTTGGAAGTTGTTTTTTATTTTTTTTCTTTTAGCACTTTGAATATATCATGCCATTTTCTTCTGGCCTGCAAAGTTTCTGCTAAAAAAAATCTGCTGATAGTCTTATGGAGGTTCCCTTGTACATTAATTGTTTTTCTCTCACTGCTTTCTCTTCCTGCTTGTCTTTAATGTTTGAAATTTTCATTATAATGTGTCCTGATGTGGGTTTCTTTGGAACTTTCTGATCTTCTTGGATCTGAACATCTGTTTTCTTTCCAAGTTAAGGAAGTCCTTAGCCATTATTTCTTCAAATACATCTTCTTCTGTGCCCCCTTCTTCTGAAGCCCCTATATTAGTTTGCCTGGTAATCTCTCATAAATTCCTTAAGCTATCTTTACATGTTTTTTCATTCTTTGCCCTTCCTGTGGGTTTCCCAGGTGACACAGTGGTAAAGAATCCACTTGCTAATGTAATAGACACAAGAGACATGGGTTCAATCCCTGGGTTGGGAAGATCCCCTGCTGGAGGAGGAAATGACACCAATTCCAACATTCTTGCCTGGGAAATCCCATGGACAAAGGAGTCTGGCAGGCTACAGACTATGTGGTCAGAAAGAGTCAAACACGACTGAGTGACTGAGCATGCACGCATGCCTTCTTGCTGCTCTGATTGACTAAGTTCTACTGCTTCTCTTTGAGTTCATTGATCCTTTCCTTGTTTTATCTAGTCTGCTATTGAACCCCTCTAGTGTAGCTTTCAGTTCAATTGTTCTATTCTTGAGCTGTGATTTCTCTTTGGTTCAGTTCAGTTCAGTTCAGTCGCTCAGTCGTGTCCGACTCTTTGCGACCCCATGAATTGCAGCACGCCAGGCCTCTCTGTCCATCACCAACTCCCGGAGTCTACCCAAACCCATGTCCATCGAGTCGGTGATGCCATCCAACCATCTCATCCTCTGTCGTTCCCTTCTCCTCCCGCCCCCAATCCTACCCAGAATTAGGGTCTTTTCCAATGAGTCAACTCTTCGCATGAGGTGGCCAAAGTATTGGAGTTTCAGCTTCAACATCAGTCCTTCCAATGAACACCCAGGATTGATCTCTTTTAGGATGGATTTATTGGATCTCCTTGCAGTCCAAGGGACTCTCAAGAGTCTTCTCCAACACCACAGTTCAAAAGCATCAATTCTGCGGCACTCAGCTTTGTTCACCGTCCAACTCTCACATCCACACATGACCACTGGAAAAACCATAGCCTTGACTAGACGGACCTTTGTTGGCAAAGTAACGTCTCTGCTTTTAAATATGCTATCTAGGTTGGCCATAACCTTCCTTCCAAGGAGTAAGCGTCTTTTAATTTCATGGCTGCAATCACCATCTGCAGTGATTTTGGAGCCAAAAAAAATAAAGTCTGACACTGTTTCCACTGTTTCCCCATCAATTTCCCATGAAGTGATGGCACCAGATGCCATGATCTTAGTTTTCTGAACGTTGAGCTTTAAGCCAACTTTTTCACTGTCCTCTTTCACCTTCATCAAGAGGCTCTTTAGTTCTTCTTCACTTTCTGCCATAAGGGTGGTGTCATCTGCATATCTGAGGTTATTGATATTTGTCCCAGCAATCTTGATTCCAGCTTGTGTTTCTTCCAGCCCAGCGTTTCTCATGATGTACTCTGCATATAAGTTAAATAAGCAGGGTGACAATGTACAGCCTTGATGTACTCCTTTTCCTATTTGGAACCAGTCTCTTTGGTACTTTCTTATATTTTCTATTTGTTTGGTGAATTTCTCACTGTGTTTATTTATTCTACTCCCAAGTTCAGGAAGCACTTTTGTGACTATCACTTTGAACTCTGTCAGGTACTTATCTCTGTTTCATTGAGGTTTTCCTTTGAGGTTTTATGTTGTTCTATTATTTGGAACATGTTCTTCTGTCTCTTTGTTTTGCTTGACTTCCTTTTTTTTTTCTTTCTATGTAACAGGTAAAACAGTCATTTTTCTCCCAGTGTTGAAGGTATGGCCTTGTGTAGGAGATAAAATATATAGTTCCACCCTGCTCTAACTTTTGGTTGTCCCTCTCAAACCTTTGTGATTGTCTAAGCAACCTATTTTATTTTTGAAAGCTGCCAGTAGTTAACAGGGCTTCCCAGATGTCTCAGAAGTAAAGAATCCACCAGCCAATGCAGAAGATGCAGGAGACATGGGTTCGATCTTTGGGTCAGGAAGATCCCCTGGAGGAGGAAATGGCAACCCACTCCAGCATGCTTGCCTGGGAAATCCCATGAACAGAGGAGCCTGGCGGGGGCCACAGTCCATGGGGTAACAAACAATCTGTCATGACTGAACGACTGAGCACTCACACATGCGCTAGTTAACAGCATGCCAAGGCTTTTTGGTGTTGCAAAGGGGAGAATCTCAGTTGGCACCTAGATTCAGGTTGATTGGAAGCCAGAACCTCAGGCAGCAGATTTTAAAGTATGTAAATATATATAGTCCTGTGGATCAGCAAGTATAAGACCTGCTGTCCATTAGAGCCGGCAATCTGGAGGTGTCCCTGGGCAGCAGTTGCAAAAATCAAAGGCTCTAGACAAGTGTATAAACACCTTTCTGAGATATAGGAGTGAGCAGTGAGCAGTGGTGAAGTAGACAGGAAGTACAAAGATAGCATCCACCAGCCTGTGTGCCCTGAGAGAGTCTCCATAGGCGTCTATATGTGTGCAAAATCTGAAGCCTGCCCCTTAGGCCAAGACTCCAGGACAAGCAAATAAGCCTTTTTCACAAAAAAAAAGACTGAGGGTGTGTTTCAGTCTGTTGTCTGTGCCGTGCACTAGGGAGTATAGTCTACTAGAAACTAATTCTGATGGTTGCAGTCCCATAGGACCCAGGAAGGCAAGACCTCTTGGCTTCCACATGTAACTGATCAAGGACATCCTCTGGATGCAGGCATAAAGACTGGGGCATGAGAAGCAGAGTAAAAACTACCCCCCAGGAGATACTTGTACTCTGGAGTGTGGCAGAGGGAGAGCACAGAGATGATGTAAACCAGGAAAAAAGATGGTACCCACTGGCTGAAACAAGGCAAAAGGAAAGCGTAAAGATGCCGCTCACCAGCCTCCATCCTCAGAGGATGGGGTGTTTTCATATTTAACTAATGAGGCAACATTGGCCTGTTTCTGAAAGTGTCTGGCAGCCCAGATAGTTAATTTAGTTTGTGTACTTCTTCAAAAGAAAGATCTTACACACCAACAAATGGGTGTGAAAATATATTGGTCATTGCAACCTTTGGAAGCTTTTAGAAATAATTTAGCATAAGTTCAAGAAATCATTTGGTAAATTGTCACCTAAATGAATAATGTATTTGCCTGCATACTTTTGTTCCTAAAATAGTTTCTTCTTTCTATTTAGACAAAGAAGAAGGGGAAAGGAGGTAAAGGAAGAGAGAAGAAGAAAATGTGTAAGTCACAGGATTTTTCTCCCCACCTATTTTTCCTGTTTTTATTTTATTTATTTATTTATTTATTTTTGTTTTGTTTTTAATAATTTTATTTATTTTAGTTGGGGGCTAATTACTTTACAATATTGTAGTGGTTTCTGCCATACACTGACATGAATCAGCCATGGGTTTACATGTGTTCCCCATCCTGAACGCCCCTCCCACCTCCCTCCCCATCCCATCCCTCTGGGTCATCCCATTGCCCCAGCCCTGAGCATTTGTCTCATGCATCGAACCTGGAATGGTGTTCTGTTTCACATATGATAATATGCATGTTTCAATGCTATTGTCCCAGAACGTCCCACCCTCATCTTCTCCCTCAGAGTCCATAAGACTGTTCTATGCATCTGTGTCTCTTATTCTGTCTCGCATTTAGGGTTATCGTTACCATCTTTCAAATTCCATATATATGCATTAGTGTACTGTATTGGTGTTTTTCTTTCTGGCTTACTTTACTCTGTATAATGGGCTCCAGTTTCATCCATCTCAACAGAACCGATTCGAATGTATTTTTTTTAATGGCTGAGTAATATTCCATTGTGTATATGTACCACAGCTTCCTTATCCATTCGTCTGCTGATGGACATCTAGGCTGCTTCCATGTCCTGGCTATTGTAAACAGTGCTGCTATGAACATTGGGGTACACGTGTCTCTTTCAAGTCTGGTTTCCTCGGTGTGTATGCCCAGCAGTGGGGTTGCTGGGTCATATGGCAGTTCTATTCCCAGTTTTATAAGGAATCTCCACACTGTTCTCCATAGTGGCTGTACTAGTTTGCATTCCCACCAACAGTGTAAGAGGGTTCCCTTTTCTCCACACGCTCTCCAGCATTTATTGCTTGTAGACTTTTGTATAGCAGCCATTCTGACTGCTGTGAAATGGTACCTCATTGTGGTTTTGATTTGCATTTCTCTGAGAATGAGTGATGTTGAGCATCTTTTCATGTGTTTGTTAGCCATCTGTATGTCTTCTTTGGAGAAATGTCTGTTTAGTTCTTTGGCCCATTTCTTGATTGGGTCATTTATTTTTCTGGAATTCAGCTGCAGGAGTTGCTTGTATATTTTTGAGATTAATTGTTTGTCTGTTGCTTCGTTTGCTATTATTTTCTCCCATTCTGAAGGCTGTCTTTTCACCTTGCTTATAGTTTCCTTTGTTGTGCAAAAGCTTTTAATTTTAATTAGGTCCCATTTGTTTATTTTTTGCTTTTATTTCCAATATTCTGGGAGGTGGGTCATGGAGGATCCTGCTGTGATTTATGTCGGAGAGTGTTTTGCCTACGTTTTCCTCTAGGAGTTTTATAGTTTCTGGTCTTACATTTAGATCTTTAATCCATTTTGAGTTTATTGTGTATGGTGTTAGAAAGTGTTCTAATTTCATTCTTTTACATGTGGTTGACCAGTTTTCCCAGCACCACTGTTAAAGAGCTTGCCTTATTCACCACTGTATATTCTTGCCTCCTTTGTCGAAAGATAAGGTGTACCATAGGGTGCGTGGACTTATCTCTGGGCTTTTCCTATTTTAGTTCCAATGATCTATAATTCTGTCTTTGTGCCAGAACCATACTGACTTGATGACTGGTGGCCTTTGTAATAGAGCCTGAAGTCAGGCAGTTGATTCCTCCCGTTCCATTCTTCATTCTCAAGATTGCTTTGGCTATTCGAGTTATTCCTTATATTTCCATACAAATTGGAAATAATTTGTTCTAGTTCTGTAAAAATACTGTTGATAGCTTGACAGGATTGCATTGAATCTATAGATTGCTTTGGGTAGTATACTCATTTTTCACTATTTGATTCTTCCAATCCAGAACACGGTAACTTTTCTCCATCTGTTTGTGTCCTCTTTGATTTCTTTCATCAGTGTTTTATAGTTATCTATATAATGGTTCTTTTTTTTCTTTAGGTAGATCTATACCAAGTATTTTATTCTTTTTGTTGCAATGGTGAATGGTATTTGTTTTTCATTAATTACTCTTTCTTTTTCTCATTATTGGAGTATAGGAATGCAAGGGATTCTGTGTGTTAATTTATATCCTTCTGCAACTTTACTATATTACATTGATTACCTCTAGTAATTTTCTGGTAAATCTTAGGTTTACTTTGTAGAGATCATGTCATCTTCAAACAGTGAGAGTTTTAACTTCTTCTTTTTCTATCTGTATCCTTTTATTTCTTTTCACTCTGATTGCTGTGGCCAAACCTTCCAAAACTATGTTGAATAGTAGTGGTTAAAGTGGGCATCTTCCTTGTTTCCTGACTTAGGGAAATGCTTTACAATATTCTCACCATTGAGGATAAATGTTTGGCTGACGGGTTGGTCATATATTGCTTTATTATGTTTGAGCGTAGGTTCCTTCTATGCGTAACTTTCTGGAGGTTTTATCATAAATGGATGTTTGAATTTTGTCAAGGCTTTTCTGCATCTATGAGATAATCATATGGTTTTAATGTTTCAATTTGTTAATGTGGTGGTATTACATTGATTGATTTGCGGATGTTAAAGAAACCTTGGCATTCCTGGGATAAAGCCCACTCAGTCATGATGTATGATCTTTTTTAATATGATGTTGGATACTGTTTTGCTAGAATTTTATTAATGATTTTTGCATCTTTTTTCATCATGATATGGCCTGTAGTTTTCTTTTTTGTGGCATCTTGTCCTGGTTTGGGATTAGATTTGATGGTGACCTCATAAATGATTTTGGAAAATTTACCATCTTTCTGCAATTTTCCATCTGGAAAGTTTTGAGTAGGATAGTGTTACTCTTCTCTAAATTTTTGGTAGATTACAGCTGTGAAGCCGACATGTGGTCCTGGCTTTGTGTTTTTTGCTGTAAGATTTCTGATTACAGTTTCAATTTCCTTGCTTGTGATGAGTACTGTTAAGATCTTCTATTACTCTGTTCAATTTTGGAAAGGAACACTTTTCTAAGAATTTGTCCATATCTTCCAAGTTGTCCATTTTTTAATGCATATAGCTGTTGGTAGTATCTCCTTATGAGCCATTGTATTTCTGTGTAGTGACTTGTGATTCTCCATTTTCATTTCTAATTTTTGTTGCGATCAGATTCTTCACCCTTTGTTACCAGAAGAGTCTGGCGAATTGCTTTGTCCATTTTGTTTATCTTCTCGACAAACAAAGCTTTAATATTGTTGATTTTTGCTGTGGTCTCTTTTGTTCTTTTGCATTTATTTCTGCCCTAATTTTTAAATTTCTTCTTCTACTAACCCCGGGGTTCCATCATTTCTTCCTTCTCTAGTTTGCTTTAGGTGTAAGAGTTAGTTTAAATTATTTGATTTTTTTTCTTCTTTCCTTGAGGTTTGCCTGTATTGCTATGAACCTTCCCCTTAGCATTGCTTTTACAGTGTCCTATAGGTTTTTGGTTGTTGTGTTTTCATTTTTTCATTAGTTTCTATGCATATTTGATTTCTTTTTTGGATTTCTTCTGTGATTTGTTGTTATTCAGAAGCGTGTTGTTTAGCCTCCATATGTTGGAATTTTTAATAGTTTTTTTTCCTGTAATTGAGGTCTAATCTTACTGCATTGTGGTCAGAGAAGATGGCTGGGATGATTTCAATTTTTTTGAATTTACCAAGGGCTCGATTTATGCCAGGATGTGATCATCTGAGAAGTTCCATGTGCACTTGAGAAAAAGGTGAAATAGATTGTTTTGGGGTGGAAAGTCCTGTAAATATCAATTAAATCTAATTGTCTATTGTATCATTTAAAGTTTGTGTTTCCTTGTTAATTTTCTGTTTGGTTTGATCTATCCATATGTGTGAGTGGAGTATTAAAAATCGCTCACAATAATGTGTTATTGTTAATTTTCCCCTTTCATACTGTTAGTATTTGCCTTACTATTGTGGTGCTCCTATGTTGGGTGTTAAAATATATTATATTTATAATTGTTATATCTCTTCTTGGATTGATCCTTTGATCATTATGTAGTGTCCTTCTTTGTCTCTTTTCCACAGCCTTTATTTTAAATCTATTATTCTAAATGATGTTTGTGTCTCCCTGCTTTCTTTGGGTCTCCGTTTGCATGAAATATGTTTTTTCCAGCCCTTCACTTTGAGTCTGTATGTGTCCCTAGTTTTGAGGTGGGTCTCTTTGTAGAACTAGCATATGTAGGGGTCTTGTTTTGTATCCACTCAGCCAGTCTTTTGTCTTTTTGGTTTTGGGGCATTCCAACCCATTTACATTACGGTAATTTTGATAAGTATGATCCCGTTGCCATTACTTGTTGTTATGAGTTCATGTTTAAAACATCCTTCTCTGTGTTTCCTGTTTAGAAGAGATCCATTAGCATTTTGTTGGATAGCTGGTTTGGTGTGCTGAATTCCCTACAGCTCTTGCTTGTCTGTAAAGCTTTTGAATTCTTCCTTCATAATCTGAATGAGATCCTTGCCGGGTACAGTTAATCTGGTTGTAGATTTTTCTCTTTCATCACTGTAAGTATGTCCTGCCATTCCCCCCTTCTAGCCTGAAGATTTTCTATTGAAAGATCAGCTGTTCACCTTATGGGGATCCCCTCTGTGTGTATTCATTGTTTTTCCATTGCTCTTTTAATATTTGTTCTTTGTGTTTGATCCAGGTTAATTTGATAAATAGTGTCCTTGGGGGTGTTTCGCCTTGTTTATCCTTGTTTTGGGACTCTCTGGGTTCTTGGACTTCTGTGACTATTTCCTTCACTCATTTAGGGAAATTTTTCAACTATTATCTCCTCAAGTCTATTATCATGGCCTTATCCTTTTATCTACTCCTTCAGGACTCCTGTGATTCGAATGTTTGGCCGTTTCAATTTCCCAAGGTCCCTGAGTTTTTTCCTCCATTCTTTGATTTTTTTTTTCTTTTTTCACTCTCTGCTTCGTTTATACACCATTCTATCATCTACATCACTTATTCCTGTCTTCTGCCTCCGCTAATCTACTGTTTGTTCCCTCCAGAGTGTCTTTGTCTCTTTTATTTCATTATTCTTATATATTGACTCCTTTTTATTCTTCTAGTCCATGATAAACCATTTCTTGCATCATCGCAATCCTTGATCTCCAAGCTATTAATCTGTAACACCATTTTATTTTCAAATTTTTGGATCATTTTTACGTATCATTATTCTAAAATTCTTTTTCAGATAGATTCCCTATGCACCTCCCTCTTTTGTTTGGTTTGTGGGCATTTCTCATTTTCCTTTACTTGCTGAGTGTTTGTCTCTGCCTTTTCATCTTTTTAGATTGCTGTGTTAGGCGGGGCCCTTCTGTATTCTGGTAGTTTGAAGTTGCTCTTTTATTGGGATGCTCCTCACTGTGGGTGGGTTGGACGGTGGCTTGTCAAGGTTTCCTGGTTGTGGGAGCTTGTGTCCGGTGTTCTGGTGGTGGAGCTGATTTCGTCTCTCTAGAGTGCAATGGAGGTCCCGTATGAGTTTTGAGATGTCTAAGATTGGTGCCTCTTGGCAGCCTGTATATTGATGCCACAGGCTATGTGCCTTCGTTGCTGGAGAATTTTGCGTGCTATGTCTTGCTCTGGAACTTATTGGCTCTTGGTGGAGCTTGGTTTCAGTGTATATTGGATCTAATTGGTATGATCTCTTTTAATTAATGTTTCCTCTGGCTTTCGTCTTTATTCCTTGCAGTAGCCCCAAGACTTTTCCATCCGTACAAGCATCGATATAGAAACTTATTCGGTCAATGGTGAAAGATTCTCCACATGAGGATACCCAAGAGGTTTCACTGAGTTACATGGAGAGGTGAAGGGGTTTGAGTTGAACCCAGGAGGAGAAGAGGGGGACTCCAACGTTGAAGAGCATCTAGCCAGTAACACTTTCCCTCAGTGCTCTCCACAGTCTGGGAGCCCTCAGAGAGGTTCACAGAGATACGTTAGAGAGGGGGAGGAGGTAATATAGGTGAAGATGAGTAGAAAGGAGGAATCAAGAGGGGAAGAGAGATCCTGGGCAAGTATTCTGTTCCCGAAGTGTTTTCCGGTACCCCAGACACCACAGAGTATTCACAGAGTTTTGGTATGAGAAGAGAATGATGAGGGATGGGATAGAGGTTTTCCATGTGGAGAAGAAGAGCGTCAATAGAGGGAAGAGAAATCAAGCCATAATCACACACCTGAGTAAAATGGGTACTAAAGATTGTATTCTTAAATGCACAAAATTGATAACAAATATGTAAAACAAAGATTAAAAATCTAGAGTAGAGGTAGACTCTTATAAAAAATACAATATAAAAAAAAACAGTATAAACATAAAAAACAGTAAAACAGTAAAAAAAAGAAACTTTAAAAAAATTAAAACAAGGAACAAAACAGTAAAAAAAGAAAACACAAAAAGTATAAGATATATGTATGCAGTTTGCTTTAAAAAACAGGGTTTTTTTTTTTTTTTTTTTTGCAAGGTAATAGTGGGTTACATGAAAAATAAATAAAAGGTGTAGATAGAAGGGACTAATGAAAGAAGAAAGAAAAAATAATTTTTTTAATTAAAAAAAAATGATAATAGTAAAAATATATCCGGCACTTTCCTCTGGACTGTTGTGATCAGTGTGGGGTCTGTTCAGTTTCAGATAGATCCTTGTTCCAGCTTATAACTTTTTCAAGATTCTATAGTGCCACCTTTCAATGTAGTCGGGTTACTTACAGGGATTTTAATCTGTTGGCCTTCTCTTCCCAACGCGCATTCCCACTGTTTGCTTTGGCTTCTGTTTGGAGGTCTCTTCAGTGTCTAATTCCGCCCTGCCCACAAAGGGGAGAGTTGGTCTCGTTAGGTATCGCTTGCTCATCCTGCTGTGGGGAGGGAGGAACACTGCAAACTAATATCACTGGCGTGTGTGTGTAGAGCTCCGCAGTTGTCTCGGCCGCACTGGGTTTTGCCCCCGCTCACGCGTGTGTGCCTTTCCCCGACACCCTGTCAGGCTTCAGGATACTCGGCCGTGAGTGGGACCTGAGATTGCCCGCACTTCCCAGGTCTAAGCTGCACAGTTCAGGTTCCCGGTACTCCACAAAGGCGCAGACTCGTTGGCCCGCGATTTGTGCCGAACCCCGGTCATAGCAGCTCAGGCAGCCAGGAGTTTTGGCGAGCGCACTCACCCCTGTTGGGTGTGCGGCTTATCACCTTCCTGGTCCCTGCCTCGTTTAAATTTGGGCATGACCGGCTCCCTGTGCTTTGTGTCGGTTTCCTGGGAGCTGTCTCTGGCCGCGACCCTCCCCGGCAGCTGTAGACCCTCCGGGATCACTCAGGCATCCCTTTCATAGAATACTGGAAGCCTGTTTGCAGTTTGGTTGAGGGGTGCCCTCCATCTGGAACCGAGTTTGCCCGTTTCCGGCACTGGCTGGCCCCCGCCTGCCCACCTGGTGTTCCCGTGGGGGATGGGGCGGTCCGCACCGGCTAGCTCTTCCCCTGTAATCATCAGTCCTTTGTTCTGTGAGCGGGCCGCAGTGCCTTTAGATTTGCTTTTCACGGGATAGTTCTCTCTCTCTCTGCTATCCCACAGTTTAGGTTACTATTCACGTTAGCTCCCTCAGATTGCCCTCAAGGGCATCCGCCTGGTCCCATACCCTAAGCAGTGCCCGCTCCGCTTCTCTCCGTTCAGGCCCCACTTGCGTGTCCTGATGCGTGCGCTGGGTTCTTTCTGGGAGTTGCCTTTAGGCACATAATCTGTGGGTTTATTTATTTTTTCTCCCAGTTATGTTATGCCCCTCCAGAGATTCGAAATCTTCCCCAAACCCGCTGGTGAGAGGGTTTCCCGGGTCTTTGAAATTTCCTCCTCTTTTACCGACTCCTCCCCGGAACGGGTCCCTCTGTCCCCAACTCTTTTGTCTCTCTTTTTTATCTTTTTATATTGTTCTCCAACCTGCTTTCGAAGATAATGGTCGTTATTTCTGGATGCCTGATGTTCCCTTGCCCAGCGTTCAGAAGTTGTTTTGTGAAGTTTGCTCAGCGTTCATATGTTCTTCAATAAATTTGTGGGGTAGAGAGTGCCTCCCCGTCCCTATTCCTCTGCCATCTTAGCCCGCTCTCCTCCAGCTTTTAAATATCAACTTATGCTCAGTGCAGATTCTCTAAGCAGAATGAAATTTAGTCTTTGAAAATCTGTGAAACTAAAGATTTACGCAATATTTGCAATGTGTGGAGGGGTGAATAGAATGGGAGGTGGTAGTTGATAACACAGCTGTGTCTCACCTCTTCTTTACTTAAAAAAAAAAAAAACAACTATTCTGTCTTCCTTGTTAAAGAATGGAAAAGTCATCTCTTCTTCTCTGCCCTTGAAATACTCTGTATTGAAGAATTACTTACTAGGGTGTCATCACCAATACACGATTCACATCTTGTTTGATCAGCAGCACTTATAGGTACTGCAGTAGGGTGATGATATAGAGGAAAAAAAATGTTACAAAAGGATGCAAAGAAGGAAATATTCCATCTTTAGACTCTCTAACTCTGATCATTCACACATTTTAAAACACTAAAGCTCGAACAGTTACAATCCCTGGCCTTGGCCAAAAGGTCATATAGCTGAAGCTGTCTTCTAGCTTCCCTATGGAGAAGCATCGTATCTAGGTGCTGTGCAGTGCAATCACTCAGTTGTTGTCCCCCAAGGACAGTAGCCCATCATCTTCCTCTGTTCATGGATTCTCCAGACAAGAATACTGTAGTAGGTTGCCATGCCTCTCCAGGGGATCTTTTCGAACCAGGGATTGAACCTGTGTCTCTTATGTCTCTGCATTGGCAGGCAGGTTCTTTACCACTAGCGCCACCTGGGAAGCCTAGCACTAGCAGAAATCCTATCACAGGTTAACCTTGTCTTACACATGATTTGTTTATGATTTCAATAATCTTTTGTTATTTTATTTTTAAAAATAAATATAGTTTAATAAGAGACTAATGTCTATAGATTTGATTTTTCTAAAATATTTTCATACTTGCTTTACTAATATATTGTTTTACTTTCAATGTTTTCTTGTATGCCTGAATTCATATCAATTCTGTAATTGGTAGTGTTAGTCACTCAGTCGTGTCCAACTCTTTGCGACCCTCCATGGACTGTAGCCCGCCAGGCTCCTCTGTCCATGGGATTCTCCAGGCAAGAATACTGGAGTGGGTTGCCATTTTCCTCCTAAGCAATCAATCCCGACTCAGGGTCTTGAACCAGGGTTCCTGCCTGTATGCAGATTTCTTTACATCTTAACCACAAGGAAACCCCCAAAATAATCAAATAGAATTCTCCAGGCAAGAATACTGGAGTGAGTAGCCATTCCCTTCTCCAGGATCTTCCCGACCCAGGGATCGAACCCATGGGTCTCCTGCATTGCAGGCAGATTCTTTACTGTCTGAGCCACCCAGGAAGCCCCATAATTGCCTAGAACTGGGTAATAATCAAATATAAATCATTTAAAACAATTTTTCAATGAGTTTATCAAGCCTTTCAAACCTTATTATTTTGTCCACTTCACCATCAGTATTGAGATAGATTTATTAGAAGAATTTTTATCAGCTGGATTTGTGCATTTGCACAAGTAATCCTGTCGATTTTTTCTAATTATTTTTAGGATAGGTTAACTATATGCTCCACCCAGGTTTTAGAGTTTATGTCATCCTGAGCATTTAAGTGTTTTTAAGTTTATTTCAACATGCTATTACTATTTTCCCTAAACCATTTTAAGTGATATGCTTTCAGTACATTTTTAAAGTTGCTTTGTTCTGGTAAGTGGTTTCTAATCTTTTAATTTTTACAATCTGATTCTGCATTAGTATTATTTTTTATAAAATTATATAGCTGTATATTTAAAAAGTTCCATATTGAATATCTGACTTTGTATTTGGTGATTTAAGATAACTTTACATTATTGTGATTTACATATTTTGTTTGAATAATACCTCTCCAATATACATTCTGCTTTCTATTTCCTTTTTCTTATCCTATTTCTTTACTGTATTCTTTTTGACTGTTAAATGTTTTTCCGATATTGTTTTGGAAGTTACATACTGAGTGCTTATTCTTTTTTTTTAAAGCAAGCTTTAAAGGAAATAAAAAAGTTAATCAGTAAAATTTAAAAAATCTTATCATGCAGGCAAAAAAACTTGTAAATCCCAAGCGTTGTCTTGTACATTTCCTATCTTTTCCTCTTCAGTATATTAAGGGCCAAGCTAGGGACACAGTTGTATAGTGTGGGGGAAAGCAAAAATAAAAAGAAAGGAATATTACATTTTTCTTGACCCCAGGGGATTATACAAGGATCAAATAATGAAATTTAATAAGCAAATGACAGCCAAATCTGGGTCCCAATTAGTATGTCAGAATAGTAAAGGTGAATGCCTGAGAGCAGAGTTCTTCTCCTCATTGCCACTTAGGACTCAACAGTGATACCCTCTTAGACTGTCCCTATATTGACCTGAGTACCTCCAATTTTATTTAGCTGTGCAAACTTGAACTCCTAGGGTTGGCTTTACTGAGTTAACTTATTCTTGACTGGATCAATGTAAGATTAAATCATGGCACTGCCCATCGGGTCTCCACGGCAGAAAAGGTGATCCAGAAGCCCAGGCTAGGCCGGAGTGTTGGGCAAGTAGCTCATTGGCAGATGGGAGAATGATGATAAACAACTAGTGGGATTGAGATGTACTTTGACTAAGTCAAGAATGCCACTAGCTCTGAAAAAACCACCAGCCATATCTTTGGCCTCTGAATGACGCACAGCAACATACAAGCTAGTGATCAACAGATATATAAATAAATCACAAATACCCACAGGGGTCAGGGGACCTAACCATGCAAGGTCCCCACATTCCCTCTGCCCAGGAGCCAGCTAAGCCATATCACTCTCTGTGATACAACTATACTTCGACCTAGGAGAGAGGTAAAGGAGAAGGGGGAAGGTGTCTTAGAGACTAAGCCATTTTACCAAGAGAAAAACTGAACACTCCCTGAAGAGACCAGTTAATTTATTAGATCAGACTAAGATTTAAAATGGATTCTACATTAAATTAATTATTTTCCCTCACCAAACAGAGAGAGTGGGAAACTCAATAGGAAGCCCAAATTAGTTATAGACAAAATAAATAAATTACATTTTCTCTGCACAATGAAAATTTGTAATATCGCTTTTGAAACCTGAAAAGGATGGAAACCCTAGATGTAAACCATGTCTCTCAGTGATTTTCAGATACTTATTTTTGCTTCTAAGCAGAAGAAAACTGCTGAACAAGGAGGAAGATGATAGGGGATTTCAATTCCAGTTACACTGACCCCTAATTCCTGTATAAATCTGAGTGAATCACTAATTCTTAGCAAATGGTATAGAGAATAAACAATTTAACAAAAATTTCCATAGTTGCATTGAGACTCAGGTTCTTATACAATCTTCTCTTTCTTTTTTGGAATAAAGGGAACACAGACCAGACCAATGTATATGGTACATCAGTATCATTACATATGGAGTAAAAGAGAGAGGCAGTCAAAGAAATATTCTGATTTTAAACAAGAGTATGATTTGGGTACAAACATATTAACACTGAAGATGGAAGGAAGTTTAGTAATAGATTGCATGAATTTAGCAATAGATTTGGATGAATGTTACGAATCTTTTTATTTACTTAACGCAGAATGTTTCAAGAAATAATCTTAAAAATATAATATAGATTAAAAAAAATTTTTTATATCTTGATTTCCAAAATTTTTTTGTTATTAGTAACCTACTTATATATCATACTTTACAGTTTACAATGCTCTTTCACATTCATTTAGAAGTCATACAGTTGATTTAAATATACAAATAAAAATAATTTACCAAAACATTTCAAGTGAATTTACTATAAAATATATTGAAAAGACAGATCTAATATTTAAATACGCTACATAAATCAAGTTACATTTCTAGACTAAATTGATTTAATTTAAACTGATTATGAATTTTTTACTTCTATATACAATAGTATCTTTTAAATATATTGATTCTTCTGGGAAAAATGAGGCTCAGAGATCTTTTTCTCATGTGTTTCTCTCATTTTATTCATAACAAAAATAAACAGTTTGTATTCTCTGTAAGTTAATTCAAACCTTTGGATATCTGACACATTTAGCTATATAACTTTGAGCAAGGCAGTTCCTAAAGCAAGACTGTGTTTCCTCATTGCAAATTGAGTAGATGGAATTAGATGCTAAGACTGTTTCCAATGCTGACATTCTATATTCTGTGAAATACTTACCTCGTGTTTGTACCATAAGTACATCCAGGACTTCTCATCACTTAACTATACTCCTCCTTTTTTGTTACCTGTCACTATCTTGGGGACTTTATCCACATGCTCAGTGAGCATGCTATCAATCAAATGGAAAATAAAATGACAATGGCTGCTAGTAGTCTCTGGATTTGAATTCTTCACTCTTCATCCATGTCCTAAGCATGATTTCATCCAGGAGTCACTGAGCACCAAAGACCACTTATCTTTCGGAGACCCAAATGACTACACTGTAGAAACTCCAGAGGCCTGATTAGAGCAACAATTTGGGATAGAGTACCTGTTGTACTATTTCTGCTTTTTCAGCTGGATCATTGACAGAAATAGGTTGCTTCATTCATACTCTGGTTCCTTCATGTGTATAATAAAGTCTATAGACTAGAACCTTCACATGGCTTCAGTTCAGTTGCTCATTCATGTCGAAAACTTTGTGACCCCATGGACTACAGCATGCCAGGCTTCCCTATCACCAACTCCTGAAGCTTACTCAAACTCATGTCCATTGAGTCGTTGATACCATGCAACCATCTCATCCTCTGTCGTCCCCTTCTCCTCCTGCCTTCAATCTTTCCCAGCATCAGGGTCTTTTCCAATGAGTCATTTCTTTATATCAGGTGGCCAAAGTATTGGAGTTTCAGCTTCAACATCAGTCCTTCCAATGAATATTCAGGACTGATTTCCTTTAAGATGGACTGGTTTGATCTCCTTGCAGTTCAAGGGACTCTCAAGAGTCTTCTCCAACACCACAGTTCAAAAGCATCAACTCAAAAGTGATTTCATGGTGTGGGACTTAAAATGGCTCATAGGCAATAGACTATTGCTCTCTTTTGAGGTGTAATAAATAAAAACAGAATTATCTGGCCACCTCAGATGTCATAACCCCATTAAAGATAGGACCATAGTGGTCTACAGGAGCTACTAGAATGACATTCTGTGAAATACAGTGTGTGTGTGTGGGGGGCTTGTAAAGAAAACTTAAACCTTCTTGGATTATATTGGTCTTCCTGTAAATGCATATGCTTCCTTGAATCACAGCTGCTGCTGTTGCTAACAACAAGAATGATATTTATCATTTTTTGAGTGCTCACTGTAGCAGGAATTGTACATGCATTATGGTATATGATTCTTAAAATGTTAATAAAAAGATGTTTTGCTGTTGTTCAGTCGCTAAGTCATGTCTAACTCTTGGCAACTCCATGGACTGCAGCACGCCAGGCTTCCCTGTCTCACTATCTCCTGGAGTTTGCTCAAACTCAGGTCTGTTGAGTTGGTGATGCCATCCAACCATCTCATCCTCTGTCGCCCCCTACACCTCCTGCCCTCAATCTTTCCCAGCATCAGGGTCTTTTCCAATGAGTCGGCTCTTCACATCAGGTGGCCAAATTATTGGTGCTTCAACTTCAGCATCAGTCCTTCCAATGAATATTCAGGGTTGATTTCCTTTAGGAAAGACTGGTTGGATCTCCTTGCAGTCCAAGGGACTCTCTAAGAGTCTTCTCCAACACCACAGTTCAAAAGCATCAGTTCTTTGGTGCTCAGCCTTCTTTATGGCCCAACTCTCACATCCATACATGACTACTGGAAAAAAACCATAGCTTTGACTATACAGACCTTTGTGGCATGCAAAGTGATGCCTCTGCTTTTTAATGTGCTATCTAGATTTGTCAAAGCTTTTCTTCCAAGGAGCAAGCTTGTTTTAATTTCATGGCTGCAGTCATCATCCACAGTGATTTTGGATTCCAAGAAACCAAAATCTGTCACTGTTTCCACTTTTTTCCCCATCTGTTTGCCATGAAGTAATGGGACTAGATGCCATGATCTTAGTTTTTTGAATGTTGAGTTTTAAGCCATCTTTTTCATTCTCCTCTTTCACCTTCATCAAGAGGCTTTTTAGTTCCTCTTTGCTTTCTGCCATAAGAGTGGTGTCATCTGCATACCTGAGGTTGTTGATATTTCTCCTGGCAATCTTGATTCCAGCTTATGATTCATCAAGCCCAGCATTTCACGTGATGTACTCTGCATATAAGTTAAATAAACAGGGTGACTAAATACAGCCTTGACGTACTCCTTTCCCAAGTTTGAACCAGTCCATTGTTCCATGTCCGGTTCTAACTATTGCTTCTTAGCCTGCATACAGATTTCTCAGGAGACAGGTAAAGTGGTCTGGTATTCCCATCTCTAAGAATTTTCCACAGTTTGTTGTGATCCACACAGTCAGGCATTAGCATAGTCAATAAAGCAGAAGTAGATGTTTATTTTTGGAATTCCCTTGGCTTTTCTGTGATCCAACAGATGTTGGCAATTTGATCTCTGGTTCCTCTGCCTTTTCTAAACCCAGCTTGTACATCTGCAAGTTGTCTGTTCACATACTTTTGAACCCTAACTAAAAGGATTTTGAGCATTACTTTGTTTAGCATGTGAAATGAGCACAATTGTCCATTGTGCTTGAACATTCTTCGGCAATGCCCTTCTTTGGGATTGAAATGAAAACTGACCTTTTCCAGTCCTGTGGCCACTGCTGAATTTTCCAAGTTTGCTGGCATATTGAGTGCATCATCTTTTCGGATTTGAAATAGCTCAGCTGGAATTCCATCACCTCCAGTAGCTTTGTTCATAGTAATGCTTCCTAAGGCCCACTTGACTTCACACTCCAGAATGTCTGACTATAGGTAAGTGATCAAACCATGCATGTCAGTATTCAGCTTTCCCAACACTCTTTACTGAAGAGACTCTCTTTCCCCCATTGAGTATTCTTGGCTCCTTTGTCAAATGTAAGTTGACCATATTTGCATGGGTTCATTTTTGTCCTGTTGATTTTGTTCCATTTGTCTGTGTGTCTGTTTTTATGGTAGTACCATACTGTTTTTGACTCCACACTTCCATTGCAGGGGGCACAGGTTCGACCCCTGGTCAAGGAACTAATATTCCACATACTATGCAGCAGAGCCTAAGAAGAAAGAAAAAAAGAACAGGGTTGTTACAGAATACTTCACTCCCCTAAACCTCCTATGTACCTCTGAAGGAAACTTAAAGGAGAAACAAGCTGCTCTTAAAACACTTGTACAAAGCCTGTTACTGTGTAGGAAATCATTCCTATTGTGTTGTTTATAGAAAAATTGTCAAATTGTCAAATAATTTTTGAGTAAATTCTTTCTCTCCTCCTTTCATGCATACATCCAGATAGCAATATAGTTTGATTTCCTACAAGAAAGGGATAGAAAACCATTTGCCCAGTGAGATAAGTTCAAAGAAGACATTGCACACATGTATTAGAACGGCAAAAACAAATAAATAACACCCTGACAATACCAACTTCTGGCAAGGATGCAAAGCAGTAAGAACTCTCATTCGCTTATTGATAGTGGGGATGCAAAATGGTACAAAATGGTACAGCCACTTGGGTTGTTTTTTAAATTTATTTATTTATTTTTGGCTGTGCTGAGTCTTTGTTGCTGTGCACCAGCTTTCTCTAGTTGTAGCGAGCAGAGGCTAATCTTCCTTGCAGTGTGCGGGCTTCTCATTGCAGTGATTTCTCTTGTTGCGGAGCACAGGCTCTGGGCGCTGGGGCTTTAGTTGGCACACAGGCTTAGTTGCTCCGTAGAATGTGGTCTCCCTGGACCTGACATCAAACCCGTGTCCTCCATGGCAGGCAGATTCTTAACCGCTGGACCACCAGGGAAGTCCCTGGTATAGCCACTTTGGAAGATAATTTGGCAGTTTCTTACAAAGCTGAACATAGTCTTACCACACAATCCAGCAGTCATGCTCCTAGATATATTCCCACTTGATTTGAAAACTTACGCCCACAAAAAGTCTGTGAACAGATATTTATAGCAGCTTTATTATAATAATAATCACCCAAAACTAGAAGCCACAAAGATGTTTTTCAATAGGAAAATGTATCAAGAAATTGGGATATATTCAAAGATAAGACATAGATGAATGTTATGTATTCTTAAGTGATAGAGGGCAGTTTGAAAGGGGTATATACTATATAATGCCATTTATATGACATTTTGGAAAAAGGCAAAACTATAGAGACAGCAAACTTATCACTGATTGCCTATAGGGGAAGGTGTTAGGTGAAACAGTTCAGTTCAGTTCAGTCGCTCAGTCGTGTCTGACTCTTTGCGACCCCATGGACCGCAGCACACCAGGCTTCCCTGTCCATCACCAACTCCCGGAGTTTACTCAAACTCAAGTCCATTGAGTCGGTGATGCCATCCAGCCATCTCATCCTCTGTCGACCCCTTCTCCGCCTGCCCTCAATCTTTCCCAGCATCAGGGTCTTTTCAAATGAGTCAGCTCTTCTCATCAGGTGGCCAAAGTATTGGAATTTCAGCTTCAACATCAGTCCTTCCAATGAACACCCAGGACTGATCTCCTTTAGGATGGACTGGTTGGATCTCCTTGCAGTCCAAGGGACTCTCAAGAGTTTTTTTCAACACCACAGTTCAAAAGCATCAGTTCTTCGGCACTCAGTGTTCTTTATAGTCCAACTCTCACATCCATACATGACTACTGGAAAAACCATAGCCTTGACTAGACGGACCTTTGTTGGCAAAGTAATGTCTCTGCTTTTTAATATGCTGTCTAGTTTGGTCATCACTTTCCTTCCAAGAAATAAGCGTATTTTAATTTCATGGCTGCAATCACCCTCTGCAGTGATTTTGGAGCCCCCCAAAATAAAGTCTGACACTGTTTCCACTGTTTTCCCATCTATTTGCCATGAAGTGATGGGACCAGATGCCATGATCTTAGTTTTCTGAATGTTGAGCTTTAAGCCAACTTTTTCACTCTCCTCTTTCACTTTCATCAAGAGGCTCTTTAGTTCTTCTTCACTTTCTGCCATAAGGGTGGTGTCATCTGCATATTTGAGGTTACTGATATTTCTCCTGGCAATCTGGATTCCAGCTTTGCTTCCTCCAGCCCAGCGTTTCTCATGATGTACTCTTCATATAAGTTAAATAAGCAGGGTGACAATGTACAGCGTTGACGTACTCCTTTTCCTATGTGGAACCAGTCTGTTGTTCCATGTCCAGTTCTAACTGTTGCTTCCTGACCTGCATACAGATTTCTCAAGAGGCAGGTCAGGTGGTCTGGTATTCCCATCTCTTGAAGAATTTTCCACAGTTTATTGTGATCTACACGGTCAAAGGCTTTGGCATAGTCACTAAAGCAGAAATAGATGTTTTTCTGGAGCTCTCTTGCTTTTTCGATGATCCATCAGATGTTGGCAATTTGATCTCTGGTTCCTCTGCCTTTTCTAAAACCAGCTTGAACATCTGGAAGTTCACGGTTCACGTATTGCTGAAGCCTGGCTTGGAGAATTTTGAGCATTACTTTACTAGCGTGTGAGATGAGTGCAATTGTGTGGTAGTTTGAGCATTCTTTGGCATTGCCTTTCTTTGGGATTGGAATGAAAACTGAGGGGATGTTTTAGGGCACTAAACTATTCCATATGATACCATAATGGTACATATATGACATTTTGCATTTGTCAAAACCCACAGAACTTTACAGTACAAAGAGTGAACCTTAATGTATGCAACAGTTTTAAAGTTCGTTAGGAAGTTAGGGGATCCCAGGATGAAATACAGAATATAAGAAAAGAATACAACTAAGTAAAAAATTCATTAAGTAACCTCACTGAGGGGTTGGCGGAAGAAGATGCTGACCTAAATAACTTTGGAAATGAGTGGACTCTTTAAAAGGAAGTGTACAGAAGTGCTGTATTCTACTTCATAAAAGCATTTCCCATGGGGGTGTGGGTTAACAATTTGGAAACTACCATACCTGTATACTGGAAATGAACAATTAAGAAAGTGCATGGTAGGTGCTTTCTTGTTGAAATGTGAAGTTACAGATAAGCAAGGATTCATATGGTGATACATTATTAGAGTTGTACATATTAGTATGAACTTGTATTTGCCTTGGGCTTCCCAGGTGCACTAGTGGTAAAGAACCCACCTGCCAATGCAGGAGATGCTGGTTTGATCCCTGGGTTGGGAAAATCCCCTGAAGGAGGGCATGGCAATCCACTCTAGTATTCTTGCCTGGAGAATTCCATGGACAGAGGAGCCTGGAAGGCTACAATCCATGGGGTTGCAAAGAGTCAGACATGACTGACGTGACTTAGCATGCATGCATGCATTTGCCTTAATATAAGTAAAGATAGATACATGTAGAAATATTTATAGATATGTGTGTTTATTTGGGTTAGTATATGCATATAACTTCTTGCTCTGTCAGCCGAGAGGAGTTAACATAAATGATTCCACAGTAGCAATGAAGATGCCAAACACCCGGATCTTTTTCTAATACTATTTTCCAATAAAAGGAACTGAGCATTCTCAGAGAAATGACTGATTATAGGGCAGTGACAGAAGTATACATCTTACAGTGCCAGAACAACTTTATTTATTTGGCTGCACTGGGTCTTCACTGTGGCACAAAGGATCTTCCATCTTTTATTGAGGCATGCAGGATCTTGAGGTGCAGCATGTGGGATTTAGTTCCTTGACAAGGGATGGAATCCGGGCCCCCTGCATTGGGAGTGCAGAGCCTTAGCCACTGGACCACCAGGGAAGTCCCCAGAGCATCTTCTAATGTCCAAAATAAAGCAAATCTCAAACAAAACAAACTCAATAATTGAGCTATGTCAAAGTGCCAGAGAAGCCAACTGAAAGAACTCTCAATAGCCAAAGCTGAAACAATTTGTGAAACAAAATAAAGTAGTAATGGAGTATAACACAAATTATAAATACCTGAATTGATGTTAATACTAATAAACGATTGTAAAAGGAATAAGTGGGGGTGAATAGACAAATCTCCTTATGCAAGATTTATCCGCATATTCTGTTCTCAAGGAGATGGAATGCAGTGGAGGTTGTGCGTAGCGATTTCCTTCCAAAGTGTAGAGTATGGAAAGGGGATGAAACAGTAACTTTACAGTGGAGAAGCCTGACAAACCCTACTTCAGCCAGGTGATCAAGATTAACATCATCAGTGACAAGACATGTGGAGAGCATGAACCCTTGATGTGATATGATGTGATGAGAATGATTTACCTCTGTGATCTTCCTCCCTAAAGCCCCAAACCTCAGTCTAATCAGGAGAAAAACATCAGATAAACACCAACTAAGAGACGTCCTATGAAGCACCTGGTCAGTACCTTTCAAAAGTGTCAAAGTGTAACTGAACAGGATCCTATGGGGCCTTCCTGGGAGAGACCTCTCCACCCCCATATCCTCTGCTGTATCTTTTCTCTAAAGTACCTAGATAATAGGATCTCATGCATATTTCCTGAACTTTTCAGATGCTAAAAACTCCCACCAGATGGAAGAAATTAACTACTTGATGATCAGAGGCATGCAGCACACAGACCTACAAGGCACCTGAGGACTGATAATGTTAACCTCTGTGACACTGCCCTTTTACCTCACCGTCAGCCAGTCAGAGAATTGTGCACAAGCTGATCACTTACCATGTGATGCCTCTCCCTCACCTGGTTTTTAAAAATGCTTTGCTGAAACCCTTCGCAGAGTTTGAAGTTTTGGGGAGACGTGAGCCAATCACTCACCTTACTTGGCCCCCCCGCAATAAACCTCTCCCTTCTCCACACCTCTCCAATGTTTTGGCTTGTTTGACCTCTCTGTGCTTGTGCGTAGGGCAACGAACTTACGTTTGGGAACAAAGATCTTCAAAGAAGGTCTGAGAACCTGTCGTAGCCAAGAGAGCCTAAGGAGGCATGTCAACTCAATGCAACATGGAATCTGGAACAGAAAAAGAACAGTAGGTAGAAACTAAGAAAATCTCTTTAAAGTATGAACATTTTTTAATAATAATGTATCAGTATTGGTTCACAATTGTGGCATATATACCTTAGTAATGTAAGATGTTAAAATAGGTAAAACTGTGGGAGGTGGTACTCAAGAACTTTGTACAAGCACTAATAATTCTGTAGATCTAGAACTGTCCTAATATAAAAAGTGTTTTTTATTTAAATTTTTATTTAAAATTTTTATTAAGTTTTTTATTTATTTAAATTTATTAAATAAAAATAAAAAGACATTGCTACAATTGGGGGTTACTAAAACCAATTTATTCCTTTTTTAAAATTTTTTATATTTTTCGGCTGTGCTGGGTCTTTGCTGCTGCATGTGGGCTTTCTCTAGTAGGGGCGAGTGGGGGCTACTCTCTAGTTGCAACGTGTGGGCTTCTCATTGCAGTGGCTTCTCTCGTTATGGAGCACAGGCTCTAGAGCAAGGGTTCAGTAGTTGCAGCACACGGGCTCAACAGTTGTGGAGCGCAAGTTCTACACTGCGGGCTCAGTAGCTGGGGTGCACGGGCTTAGTTGCTCCTTGGCCTGTGGAATCTTCCCGGACCAGGGATCGAACCTGTGTCCCCTGTATTGGCAGGCAGATTTTTTACCACTCGACCACCAGGAAGTTCAAAATCAATCTATTCTTAATCATTAATAAGGCGTTCAACCAAGGCTCAAAATTTCTGACGTCCTAATTGTTTCTAGATACCCTTCATCTGAGTCATTTTCTTAGTCCCCTTTAAGGCTATTTTAGGGCGGGTGTGCTTGAACTAGGAATAAAAAGTGTTCGGTTGTGAATATAAGGCTTTTGCTGCAAGAAAGCTGCCTTAGGGCTTATTGTGGCTTCTGTATGTTGCTTATGCTTACCCTGATCTGGGAAATCACTGCAAACTCCAGGTGAAGAAAGGAGGAGGCAAAGGAAGCCTGATATTTTGGGTTTTCTTTGAGCATTAGTCATTCTGAAGCCAATGTCAGACCTTAGCTAGTTGATGAGCATTGACTATATTCTGCCATTTCAGGGCACTCCTTGGAGCAGCAACATGGTAAACTTCGATGAATTCTCAAACTTTGGGAATAGGTTTTCTGGCTCATTTTAAAGGATGATGTGAAAGCTTTCAGTGTATATTGGGTTCACCTGCTCTCTGAAATCTCATCTAAAAAGGAACACCCAAGAAGTCCCAGCTTCTGTACTGACACTAATCTCACTCCAGGTCAGAGAGCACAGAATGGTGCTCGCCTTGTCAGAGAGAGAGAGAGCAGTTCATGTCTCAGATGAAGAATAGCTCAAACCCCTTTAAGGAAAACCTCACTAAGTCTATGCATTGATTAAATCAGTAGAAGGGCTAACACTACAGGACTATTTGAACCAATATCAAAGTCAATGGCAGTGAGAGATGCGGTGTTTGGAGAAGCAAAACCCATTAAAGAATATTTAGGCCTCTCCCTCCCTGGATTCCCGGAAAAAGTCTTCATGTGGAAATCTAAAGGACTATAGCGTTTAGCAAATGAGCTAATTAGGCTTTGCGAGGGGGAAATCAGTTCAGCTCAGTTGTGTCCGACTCTTTGCGACCCCATGAACTGCAGCACGCCAGGCCTCTCTGTCCATCACCAACTCCTGGAGTCTACCCAAACCCATGTCCATCGAGTTGGTGATGCCATCCAACTATCTCATCCTCTGTCATCCCCTTCTCCTCCCGCCCCCAATCCTACCCAGAATTAGGGTCTTTTCCAGTGAGTCAACTCTTCGCATGAGTTGGCCAGAGTATTGGAGTTTCAGCTTCAACATCAGTCCTTCCAATGAACACCCAGGATTGATCTCTTTTAGGATGGATTGATTGGATCTCCTTGCAGTCCAAGGGACTCTCAAGAGTCTCCTCCAACACCACAGTTCAAAAGCATCAATTCTACGGCACTCAGCTTTCTTCACCGTCCAAATGTCACATCCATACATGACCACTGGAAAAACCATAGCCTTGACTAGACGGACTTTTGTTGGCAAAGTAATGTCTCTGCTTTTAAATATGCTATCTAGGTTGGCCATAACCTTCCTTCCAAAGAGTTAGCGTCTTAATTTCATGGCTGCAATCACCATCAGCAGTGATTCTGGAGCCCCAAAAAATTAAGTCTGACACTGTTTCCACTGTTTCTCCATCTATTTCCCATGAAGTGATGGGACCAGATGCCATGATCTTAGTTTTCTGAATGTTGAGCTTTAAGCCAACTTTTTCACTCTCCTCTTTCACCTTCATCAAGAGGGGGAAATACATCCTGCTAAATGGAACCTTGATAAAGAAATACCAGAATTTTACAGTATCTCAAATTCAGAGCTTGATAAAATATATCGTATACTCTGGTAATTTATAGGATGTATTCTTCCTTTTATCATAGGCTCTTTCAATCCTTAGCACCACTTCTTAACCTCCTGCCATTACCCATTTAATACTTATGTTTCACAAGAATTGTCCTTTCCTTTTTCTTTATGGATTGTTGATTCTGCTGGTTCCTTACCTCTTTCGTATTTCCCTCGTCTCTGGTCCAATGTTTATATTTAGAAATAAGCTAGTATCATCTACAAAGCAACACAACTCCAAAATCCACATGCTTTTGTTACCGAAAGGTATATGTGGCGGGTCCAGCTCTGGCCGCTCAAAAGCCACTAAATAGCCCAGGTTGGTGGAAAGGAAAGTTTGCTTTATTTCAGATACTGGCAGCTGGGGGAGGGGAGGGTGGCGGACATCTGTCCAAAGGCCAAATCCCCTTGCTGACAAGCAGTGTGTGAGAGCATTTATAGACAGAGTGAGGTGGGGGTTACATGCAGAAACAACACAGTCATCTCTAACAGTCATCTTCAATTGGTCATCAGTGGTCTGACTAGCATCATCTTGGTTGTTTTAGGTATAGTTAGTCTTCAGTTCCGGAGTGCACTTGTTCCATTCCTTCGCAGTCAGTTCTTGGAATTGTGGCAGCTCAAGTCCTGGGTACAGTCTGGTCATCATGTAGTTAAATTCTCCACCTGCTGCTGCTAAGTCGCTTCAGTCATGTCCGACTCTGTGCGACCCCATAGACGGCAGCCCACCAGGCTCCCCCGTCCCTGGGATTCTCCAGGCAACAACACTGGAGTGGGGTGCCATTTCCTTCTCCAATGCGTAAAAGTGAAAGTGAAGTCGCTCAGTCGTGTCTGACTCATAAAGACCCCATGGACTGCAGCCCACCAGGCTCCTCCGTCCATGGGATTTTCCAGGCAAGAGTACTGGAGTGGGTTGCTATTGCCTTCTCCGAAATTCTCCACTTGGTGTTTCAGTATCTATAAGGCAGCTCACAGGATATGGCTCAGAATATTATTTACAGCCCTTGAGAAAGAACTAAAGGTCCTTGACTGTGCTTAATGACTACATTATTATTATTTAGTCTCCTTAGACTGTTTTCCTTTGTTCCACATTTCTCACTTCTCTGATTAAACTTACTCTTTGACTAAAGTTTTCCACAGGGAAAAGGCAAGCATAGGACATGGTTGGGGGGCAAGGGCCAAATGGTCCTGCTCTGTTTCACATCGACCCTCAGAACTTGAGAAGAGTTGGTTGATATGAGTTGGGTACATTTTTTTCCTAGTGGATTTAATGAAGCTGTTGCATTTTTGTTTTATATCTCTAGAAATTCTAAATTTTTCTGTTGACTATGAATAAATTTAAGCACCATATTTTAATAGTATTAGCATTTTGTCAGAAAATTAGCATATTTCCTTAAATACACAGTTTCAAATCATACAAAATGCTGCTCTTTATTCTCTTCTGTGATCCTTGTGTTTTATTTATTTTCATTTTATCTTTTCCAAGGAGCATCTCTCTTATGTTATCATGAAAGTTAAGGGACAAAGTGATTCAAAACACATACATTCAACTGCAGGAAATGTAATGTGAATTAACTCTGTCCTGCCAACACCATGGAAGAACTAGCAAAGTCTGTTATGCCAGTGTATTGTCGGACACCACTGAGTGACCAACACTTCTCCTCTAAAAGTGCTGCAGTTTGACTCCAACACCTAGAGGTTTAGAGATATACCAAGACTATGTTTATCTGGCAGAAGTAGAACAGCATGATTGAGTCAGTGTTTTGGATAACTAGTCCTTTTTTTTTTCCTTTTTAAATTAGTAGATTTACAATGTTGTGTTAATTTCTGCTGTACAGCAAAGTGATTCAGTTATACATACATGTGTATATATATTGTATATATATATATATGCATTCTTTGTAAAATATTCTTTTCCATTATGCTTTATCATAAGATACTGAATCTAGTTCTCTGTGCTATACAAAAGCACCTTGTTGTTTATCCATTCCATATATAATAGCTTACATCTGCTAACCCCAACCTCCTCCTTCATCCCTCCCCTAACCTTCTCCCCTTGGCAACCACCAGTCTGTTCTCTCTGTCCATGAGTGTGTTTCTGTTTTGTTATTGTTGTGTTGCTAAGTCATGTCTGACTTCTTTTGCAACCCCGCCAAGCTCCCCTCTGTCCATAGGATTCCCCAGGCAAGAATACTGGAGTGGGTTGTTATTTCTTTCTCCAAGAAATCTTCCCAACCTAGGAATCGAACTCTCATCTCCTGCATTGCAGACGATTCTTTACCACACCACCTGGGAAGCTTATATATGTAACACATCTTTTTTTTTTTTTTAATGATGATGTCTTTCCTTCTTTCTTTCCTTTATTTATTGGCCGCACTGTGTGCAGCATGTGGGGTCTTAGTTCTTGGACCAGAAATCAAACATACCCCCCCTACCTGCCTTGGGAGCTTGGAGTCTTAACCACTGGACCACTAGGGAAGTCCCTATTTTTAAAAAATTTTTATCAGCATATAATTGATTCAGTGTTGTGTTAGTTTCAGATGTACAGCAAAGTAAATCAGTATACATATACATATATCCACTCTTTTTTTTAGATCCATTACGGAGTATTGAGCAGAGTTCCCTATGCTATACAGGTTCTTATTAGTTATCTAATTTATATATAATTGTGTGTATATGTCCATCACAATCTCCCAGTTTATTGCTCCCCTCATCCCCTGGTAACCATAAGTTTGTTTTCTATATCTCTGACTCTTCTGTTTTGTAAATAAGTTCATTTGCACCTTATTTTTTTTTAAGATTCCACATATAAGCAATACATATGTCCTTCTGTGTCTGACTTAACTTCACTCAATATGGCAGTCTCTGGGTACATCCATGTTGCTGCAATGGCATTATTTTGTTCTTTTGTATTGCTGAGTAATATTCTTTTGTATATATGTATCATATCTTCTTTATCCATTCCTCTGTTTATGGACATTTAAGTTGTTTCCATGTCCTGGCTATTGTAAATAGTGCTGCAGTGAACATTAGGGTGCATGTATCTTTTTGAGTTATGATTTTCTCCAGGTATACAGCCAGGAGTGGGATTACTGGGTCATATGGTCATTCTATTTTTAGTTTTATAAGAAACCTCCATAGTGGCTGTAGCTAGTTACACTCCTATCAACAGCGTAGGAGGGTTCCTTTTTCTCCAAACCCTCTTGAGCATTTATTGTTTGTAGATTTTTTGATTATGGCCATTCTGACTGGTGTGAGGTGATACTTCATTGTAGTTTTGATTTGCATTTCTCTAATGATTAGTGATTTTGAGCATCTTTTCATGTGTTTGTTGGCCATCTATGTGTCCATCTTCTTTGGAGAAATGTCTAATTAGATCTTCCACCCACTTTTTGATCGGGTCATTTGGCTTTTTGATTTGAAGCTGCATGAGCTATTTGTATATTTTGGAGATTGATCCCTTGTTGGTTGCTTCATTTGTAAATATTTTCGCAGATTCTGAGAGTTGTCTTTTGTACCATATTTTCTTTATCTATTTGTATTTCTTCTTTTAGACAAATGTCTATTTAGGTTTTCTGCCCATTTTTTGATTGGGTTATTTTTTTTTCTTGAGTTTTATGAGCTGTTTGTATATTTTAGGAATGAAACCCTTATTTGGTCTCATTGTTTGCAAATATTTTCTCCCATTATGTAATAACCCTTTATTACAAGTATTAACATTTAAAAACCCTTACATTAACAAAATGGACCAGTCTGTTGCTTTGACTGACTTGGTTAAATAATGGAGATTATGGAGTCATGTCCTAGGTAGTAGTAGTGGTTAATAAGAAAGAATTCTCAGGATCTTCTGTGGAATAGCATTCAGTTCCCTGATTCTAAAAAGACAGTAGACTCATTCCCTTTCTTTTTTTTTTTTTTTTGCCTCTTCTACTTGCCTTCTTTGCTTCTTTCCCATATATAAATATATACCATACACCTCCCTTAGGATAAATACCTGTTTCTTTTTAGTATACTAAATATATGTATTTATACAAATTTTATATGTAAATATGCCATACTCCTCCATTGGGGTGTGGAGATAGATGTAGACAATATAGTTGTAGATACAGATTTCCCAAGGGAAGGGTATAGTTGGGGTTAGGGGAAGGGAGGAAAGGAGGTAGAGGGGAATGGAGTTCTCAGGCATTTGAAAATTGAGGGGAGAAATGATGAGCTTTACTTGATCAAAGCCTTAGTCCATTTTATAGATTTACATATATTGCCAGGACTATAGATCAAAGGTGGAGTTTTGTTGTTTTCATATTTCATAGCCTCTTATAGGATAAGAGGTATTAGGCAATGCTAAGTCACTTCAGTCGTGTCCGACTCTGTGCGACCCCACAGACGGCAGCCTACCAGGCTCCCCCGTCCCTGGCAATACTGGTTGTGTAAAAACTATAAGGAAAAAACTTGGTTTATTTCTCTTATGATACTTTATACATTCTGGTTGATTGCACACAAACCTGGGTAAACGTTGTACCTCTCCTCTTACATTTTAAGCTCCTACATGGTAACGACAGTGTTTGGTTCTTGTTTTATCCCTCATGGTATGTAACATAGTACCTGGCACAAAGCAAGTACTTGTGTATGCTTTTGAATAAATGAATCCTAGAGATTGGAGAACTGTAAGACAACTTAACTTTGAACAAAACTATAGTCCTAGAGTATATTACCTGGGTTCTGTATACATTTAAAAATTATTCAAAAAGGTGAAAACTTACCTACATTAATCATAAAGGTTTATGTTGGCAACCACTTAGTTCCTATGGTTACATTTCCAAGAAATTATGAGATAGGTACTTCAAAGGTTTCGGAACAGGAACAAATTGGCTGTTACAGAATTAATGAATGCTAAATAACCTCATTTACTTACATAATGCTTACAATTAATTGGTTTACAATCATCTACTGCAGTCTTAAAATGAATAGAATATTTAAAGGTCACCGTTGCTCTTGGCTCTCGTTTAAAACTCTAATCAAACAAAAATACATTGTAGATAACAATTAAAACATTTAAAATTGTTCTCTAGCTAAACACCAGGTCTAGAATAGGAAATGAGTACTGTACTCTCATGCTTTCTTTTAAGTGTTGTGATCTATACCCTAAGGCTAAGTTATTATAAAACAATTTCCAAGGTTTTGGATGATGGGGGATATGCCCATCATTTATGAAATGGAGTGAAGTAGAATGAATTATGTACAGATGAATTTCTTCTTAAATGTTTAGCAATGAATCTTCATTTCTTTTTTTCTTCACTGGAAATGTCAATTGATACCATGTGCTAAACTATGTTTAATATTAAAGATATGAGATTCAATTAGGAAGTCCTTTTATCAATGGCAAATATAGCATCCAAAAATGAATCTCAACAAAAATGAAGCAACATATCTACATATAATGCTGACAGAAGAAATAGCATTTCTTGTAATTTTTGACTAGAGATGTGTTAGCAGACATGTTGACACTATTAAAATGGGTCACTTGTTGGTGCTGGGAAAACTGGTCAACCACTTGTAAAAGAATGAAACTAGAACACTTTCTAACACTGTACACAAAAATAAACTCAAAATGGATTAAAGATCTAAATGTAAGCCCAGAAACTATAAAACTCCTAGAGGAAAACATAGGCAAAACACTCTCCGACATAAACCACAGCAGGATCCTCTATGACCCACCTCCCAGAGTAATGGAAATAAAAGCAAAAATAAACAAATGGGACCTAATTAAACTATAAAGCTTTTTGCACAACGAAGGAAACTATAAGCAAGGTGAAAAGACAGCCTTCAGAAATGGGAAAAATAATAGCAAATGAAGCAACAGACAAACAATCATAAACCAAAAATATACAAGCAACTCCTGCAACTGAATTCCAGAAAAATAAACGACCCAATCAAAGAAATGGGCCAAATAACTAGACAGACATTTTCTCCAAAGAAACATACAGATGGCTAACAAACACATGAAAAGATGCTCAACATCACTCCATTCTCAGAGAAATGCAAATCAAAACCACAATGAGGTACCATCTCATGACGGTCAGAATGGCTATCCAAAATCTACAAACAATAAATGCTGGAGAGGGTGTGGAGAAAAGGGAACCCTCTTACACTGTTGGTGGGAATGCAAACTAGTACAGCCACTATGGAGAACAGGGTGGAGATTCCTTAAAAAACTTGAAATGAAACTGCCCTATGACCCAGCAATCCCAGTGCTGGGCATACACACTGAGGAAACCAGAATTGAAAGAGACACATGTACCCCATTGTTCATCGCAGCACAGTTTATAATAGCCAGGACATGGAAGCAACCTAGATGCCTATCAGCAGACGAACATATGGATAAAAAATTGGTGGTACATATACACAATGGAATATTACTCAGCCATTAAAACAGAACAACATTTGAATCAGTTCTTGATGATGTTGATGAAACTGGAGCCTAATTATACAGAGTGAAGTAAGCCAGAACGAAAAAACACCAATACACAGTATACTAAACCCATATATATGGAATTTAGAAAGATGGTAATGAATAACCTCTATGTTGCCAAGACAGCAAAAGAGACACAGATGTATAGAATAGTCTCTTGTTGGAACTCTGGGAGAAGGCAAGGGTGGGATGATCTGAGAGAATAACATTGATGAAACATGTATATTAAAATCATCATTATGTAAAAACAAATTTGCCAGTCCAGGTTTGATGCATTTGAGACAGGGTGCTCAGGGGCTGTGCAACACTGGATGACTCAGAGGGATGGGATGGGTGAGGTGAGGTGGGAGGAGAGGCTCAGGGATGCGGGTCACCCAACACAATGGCTAAACTCATGGATGGCTGGGTTGATATGTCAATGTAATGGTAAAATACCACTACAATGTTTATAAAGTAATTAGCCTCCAATTAAAATAAACAAACCTGGAAAAAACAGATATCCATAAGAGGAAAAAAAATAAAAACTGTAATACACCAAAAATGCTAATTAACTTAAGCTTTTTTACTGCTTGAAATTATGCTTTTTTTTTGAAATTATGTTTCTTAATGTACTTCTATTGCAGTATTTCAAGAACAACTCTTTTTCCCCATGGCTAAGATTTTAAATAATGTTATAATGCCAGCAACCATTTACTTATAAATTGTAGCCAGAGATAAGATACCTCTAATTTTCCATTTGGTGGATTCCTGAGTAACATAAACATAATAAGGAATTCTGATTATATAGATCAACTTGACAGGAAATTGGAAATAGGTGTTAAAGGTTAAATTTATAGGTACACTGATGAGAAATACAGGATACTGTAATCTATTGAACATGCCTTACCTAATAAATTTCTATGTCCTTCTTATCAAAAAAATAAAATGGGTCACTTGTAATTATGAAATTGATAAATCTTTAAGAAAAAATTATGTTTGTTCTACTGTTGTGTTTTCATGGCAGAATTTTCAAACTGTATTCCATGGAATACTGTTTCGGGAAATGTTGACAGAAGTGTTACATAAAAAGGATTCCATGACCAAAAAAGTTTGGAGAGTTGTTAATGGTGGGTCTTTAACTATGTCTTCCTAATCTAAACAGATTTTTCTATTGTCCGGGATGAATGCAGGAAAGCATATTTACCCATTTAATGATACCTTTTCTTATTTATTTTTTTTTAACTTTACAAATATTGTATTGTGTTTTGCCATATACATTTGACATGAATCCTCCATGGGTGTACATGTTTTTACAGATTACCACTAATATTCCAGAACCCCCCTTTTCCAACCCTTACCTCCCTCCCCATCCCATCCCTCTGGGTCATCCTGGTGCACCAGCCCCGAGCACCCTGGATGATACCTTTTCTATGAAAACATTATCAAGACATCAAAAAACATTTTGTTTAAATAAGATGCACGAATCAAACAACCATATAAAGAACTATCAGTGCCAAGTGTGAGAGGTTGTATTTTCCAAAGATAACTACAACAATATCTTCCATCCCACATAGTGTTACAAAGTCATGTCGACAATTCTCCATGGGAGAAGTGAGATTTATGTTGCCCTCTCCTTCAATCTGGTTGAGCTTATAACTACATCACTTATAACTCCAGTGATGCAATGTGACTTCTGAGGCTAGGTCATAAAAAGTGACACAGTGTCTGCCTGGTTCTTTTGAATACTTGATTGGAGTCACCATGTAAGCACTCCAAGTGTCTCGAGGGCCTCATGTAGCACCATGAGGAAGGCCAAATGGAGAGGACACGTGGAGAGGCCCTGAGGCTACATGAAGGGACAAGAATGCCAAGTCAGCCATTTGCTGCTTCAGTACCTCTGCAGTTCCTGCTCCAGTCACCGTCTGACAGCAGTCACATGTAGACTCTCACACTGAACCACCCAGCTGAGCCCTTCCTGAAATTCCTGGTTCACAAAAACTCGTGAGAGAGAGTGAAATGATTTTTGTTATTTTAAACCATTAAGTTTTAAGGTGATTTTTAATGTAGCAGTAGTAACTTGAACATTGGGTACCATATCCAGTATAATCTTTAGTAGTAATATTAACCAGATACATCACTCATAGCCTCTTTTACCTTCAGCCTTTCCATTGTTAAGTGAGGATAATCTTTTGAATTTAAAAAAAGAATAACAGATAAAATATTTCACAGGTTCCAAATCTCAGGTTCTGTGGTAGACATGCTATGTGCTTACTGTCCAAAGTATTTCCATAAACAAACCTTAGGGTTACTTAGTCACTAGGAATGTACAATTTAACTGTTCTTGAATAATTTAAATATAATATTAGAAATCTTGACACCTGTTTCTTTACTATTCGCTGCCCACAAACACCTTACTGTGATATAGTGATTAAACAGGAGTTGAGTGTTCTTAGAGACTTTTATCTAGACTTGGAAAACTCCTTCTCACCATGAATACTTAAAAGTAATCAGAGGTCAACTTCAGGACAGTGATTAAAACTTGTTACAAGGTGATCTTCCCTCATATGAGATAAAACTGAGAAGGCACCGCAAGTAGATTTCCTGAAGATAGGAGTCCAATATGCTTCATTCGTTATAGTCACTTAATTGGTTTGGTTGCCAATGTTCTTCCTGAGAAGGGGAGGGGACACCTCATAGTCATAAATTAGCAAATTTTAAAAAGACCATTTGAAAGGAATGCTGATGATAATTGCATTTGAAGTCGGAAACAATATAGGTCTGGGGAAATAGTGTAAACTCTGAAATGAAATCTAGTATTTGTCTAGGAGTGTGAAATATTCTCTATTTCTAGTCAAGACTTGAACTTTCTCTAAATACTGACATATAATGTTGTCAATATGGAGGCTGATTTCTTCTTTATCATCTAACCAGTGAATGATTAGAGTTTATCATCTTCATTTAAACTCACTTAATACTGCCTAGCATTTATTTAATCCCTTACCAAGCACCTAGTTTTGGAGAAGGCAATGGCAACCCACTCCAGTACTCTTGCCTGGAAAATCCCATGGACGGAGGAGCCTGGTAGGCTGCAGTTCATGTATGGGGTCGCGAAGAGTCAGACACGACTGAGTGACTTCACTTTCATGCATTGGAGAAGGAAATGGCAACCCACTCCAGTGTTCTTGCCTGGAGAATCCCCAGGTACGGGGGAGCCTGGTGGGCTGCCGTCTATGGGGTCGCACAGAGTCGGACACGACTGAAGCGACTTAGCAGCAGCAGCTTAGCAAGCACCTAGTTTATGTATTAACTCTTTTAATCCTCAAAATTCTTGGATAGGTACTACTGTTATCATCCCCATTTTACAGATGAAGAAACTGAGGCCCCAAAAGCTTGCCCAAGATTATACAGTCAGTATTTGATAGTTTGGATTCAGATTCTGTCAGTGTGGCTCTAGAGCCAGTACTGTTCAGTAACATGCTAGATTACCTCCCTTGGACATTTGCTTCAATATAGTACTAACCAAAGATAATACTGACTTAAAATCCTGGCTTTTTGAGATTACTGACTCTGACCTTCAATAAATTACTTAATTGTTCTGACCCTCTGTCCCTGCACCTGTGTGATGAGGTAATAATACAGTTCTTATTATAAGCATAAGAAAAGCTACGACCAACCTAGACAGCATATTAAAAAGCTGAGACTGCTTTGCCAAGCTGGAATCAAGATTGCTGGGAGAAATATCAATATACCTCAGATCATATGAGATGACACCACCCTGATGGGCAGAAAGTGAAGAAGAACTAAAGAGCCTCTAAAATGATGAAAGTGAAAGAGGACAGTGGTGAAAAGTTGGCTTAAGGCTCAACATTCAGGAAACTAAGATCATGGCATCTGGTCCCATCACTTCATGGCAAATAGATGGGAAAACAGTGGAAACAGTGTCAGACTTTATATTTTGGGGCTCCAAAATCACTGCTGATGGTGATTGCAGCCATGAAATTAAAAGACGCTTACTCCTTGAAAGGAAGATTATGACCAACCTAGATAGCATATTTAAAAGCAGAGACGTTACTTTGCCAAGGAAGGTCTGTCTAGTCAAGGCTATGGTTCCAGTAGTCATGTATGGATGTGAGAGTTGAACGGTGAAGAAAGCTGAGCACCGAAGAACTGATGCTTTTGAACTGTGGTGTTGGAGAAAACTCGTGAGAGTCCCTTGGACTGCAAGGAGATCCAACCAGTCCATCCTAAAGGACATCAGTCCTGGGTGTTCATTGGAAGGACCGATGTTAAAGCTGAAACTCCAATACTTTGGCCACCTCATGCGAAGAGTTGACTCATTGGAAAAGACCCTAATGCTGGGAAGGGTTGGGGGCAGGAGGAGAAGGGGACGACAGAGGATGAGATGGCTGGATGGCATCACCGACTCGATGGACATGGGTTTGGGTAGACTCCGGGAGTTGGTGATGGAGAGGGAGGCCTGGCGTGCTGTGATTTATGGGGTCGCAAAGAGTTGGACACGACTGAGCTGAACTGAAAAAGCACTTTAAATAATTAGGCTGTTATGGCAATCTTGCATCTTAGTACATTATGATAAGTAGGTTAATATGTTGATAAAACATCTGTGTGAAAAAAATCCAGTCGTAAAATACACATATGTTTAGCAACACCCAGATATTCTGCTAAGTTTGGCATTTGTTTTATGGTTTAAATATCACAATGTGCTTTGTCCCAACGTCCTTCACACAAACTTACTTCTAGAAACTATTTTCATCTAGATAAGTCAAGAATTGGGAAAACTAAATATATACACATCCCCAACCCACTAATCCTATCCTTTAGTAAAAATATTTTAATTATTTCAGAGAAAAAAACTGGCTGCATATATTTTATTTCTTTCATTCTTCTAGGATGAATTTGTTAAAACTTTTTTGTTTTTTAACATTTTTATTTTGAAAATTTATTTTTATTTGAAGTATCGTTAATTTACAATATCATGTTAGTTTTGGATGTACAGCACAGAAATTTCATTATTATATATGTATGTGTATATATAATATATTCTTCAGATTCTCCTCTCTTATAGGTTATTTTAAAATATTGTATAATTACCTGTGCTTGTCAGTAAGTCCTTGTTGTATATACCAATTTTAGATATGATAGTGTATATATGTTAATCGCAACCTCCTAATTTTTCCCTACCCCACCCCCCTTTCTCCTTTGGGTAACTATAGTTTGTTTTCTCTGTTTGTGACTCTGTTTCTGTTTCATAAATAAGTTCTTTCATGTCATTTTTTTTTCTCTCTGACAAAGGCTTTACTGACAACTGATACCTTACGGTGAAGGAGGTCGGATTCGTGATATCTGAAGAAGAAGATTTAGCTTTGGAACCAGGGACCAGTCTCGATCACTCAATAGCTTTTGTGTAGCAGTTTTATTAATGTGAAAAAGGGACAAGAAAGCTTCTGACATAGACATCAGAAGAGGGACAGAGAATGCCCAACACCCTAGTCTTAGCAAGGAAGAGATATACTTTTTTAATCGGTTTTTAGAATAAATCAGAAGAATGTCTCAAGGTTGTAAAGATCTTACTAGACCCACTCCAACAAGTTACATTTGAAGATGACAGGGTTAAATAGAAAGATCTTACCAGACCCACTCCAGTAATACACATTTTAAGATGACGAGATTAGTCAGAAGTTTCTTAAGAAGGAGAAACATGTCCTCAACCAGGGTACATTGTTGTTATATCGTCATTGGTACAGAATTTAACTCAGATGACTATTACATCTACTACTGTGGGAAAGAATCCCTTAGAAGAAATGGAGTAGCCATCATAGTTAACAGGAGAGTCCGAAATGTAGTACTTGGATGCAATCTCAAAAACGACAGAATGATCTCTGTTCGTTTCCAAGGCAAACCATTCAGTATCACAGTAATTCAAGTCTATGCCCCTACCAGTAACGCCAAAGAAGGTGAATGAACAGTTTCTATGAAAGACCTACAAGATCTTCTATAATTAACACCCGAAAAAGATGTCCTTTTCCTTATAGGGGACTGGAATGCAAAAGTAGAAGTCAAGAAGCACCTAGAGGAGCAGGGAAATTTGGCCTTGGAGTACAGAATGAAGCAGGGCAAAGGCTAATAGAGTTCTGCCAAGAGATTGCACTGGTCATAGCAAACACCCTCTTCCAACAACACAAGAGAAGACTCTATACATGGACGTCACCAGATGGTCAACACCGAAATCAGATTGATTATATTCTTTGCAGCCAAAGATGGAGAAGCTCTATACAGTCAGCAAAAACAAGACCAGAAGCTGAATGTGGCTCAGATCATGAACTCCTTATTGCCAAATTCAGACTTAAGTTGGAGAAAGTAGGGAAAACAAAGATCATTTAGGTATGACCTAAATCAAATCCCTTTCAGTTATACAGTGGAACTGAGACATAGATTTAAAAGTCTAGATCTGATAGAGCACCTGATGAACTATGGATGGAGTATCGTGACATTGTACAGGAGAAAGGGATCAAAAGCATCCCCAAGAAACAGAAATACAAAAAAAGCAAAATGGCTGTCTGAGGAGGCCTTACAAATAGCTGTGAAAAGAAGAGAAGCAAATAGCAAAGGAGAAAAGAAAAGAAATGCCCATCTGAATGCAGAGTTCCAAAGAATAGCAAGGAAAGTATAAAAAGCCTTTCCTCAGTAATTAGTGCAAAAAAATAAGGAAAAACAATAGAATGGGAAAGACTAGAGTTCTCTTCAAGAAAATTAGAGATACCAAAGGGAATAATTTCATGCAAAGACGGGCTCAATAAAGAACAGAAATGGTAGGGACCTAACAGAAGCAGAAGATACTAAGAAGATGGCAGAAGAATACACAGAAGACCTCTACAAAAAAGACCTTCACTTCCCAGATAGTGACAATGGTCTGATCACTCACATAGAGCCAGACATCCTGGAATGTGAAGTCAAAGTGGGCCTTAGGAAGCATCACTATGAACAAATCTAGTATAATGTAATGGAATTCCAGTTGAACTAATTTCAAATCCTAAGAAAGATGTATGCTGTGAAAGTGCTACACTCAATAGGCCAGCAATTCTGAAAAACTCAGCAGTGGCCACAGGACTGGAAAAGGTCAGTTTCATTCTCAATCCTTAAGAAAGCAATTCCAAAGGATGGTCTCAAACTGCTGCACAGTGTTGTGCCTCATCTTCATATGCTAAGTAAAAATAATGCTCACAAAATTCTCCAAGCAAGGCTTCAGCAATCCGTGAACCGTGAACTTCCGGATGATCAAGCTGGTTTTAGAAAAGTCAGAGGAACCAGAGATCAAATTGCCAACATCCATTGGATCATAGAAAAAGCAAGAGAGTTCCAGAAGAACATCTCCTTCTGCTTTATTGATTAGGCCAAAGCCTTTGACTGTGGTGATCACAGTAAACGGAAAAATTCTGAAAGAGATGGGAATACCAGACCACTTGACCTGTTTCCTGCGAAATGTGTATGCAAGCCTGAAGCAATAGTTAGAACCGGACATGGAACAATGGACTCGTTCAAAAATAGGAACACAGTATGTCAAGGCTGTATATGGTCACCCAGGTTATTTAACTTAAATGCAGAGGTACATCATGACAAACGCTGCGCTGGATGAATTACAAGCTGAAATCAAGATTGCCGGGAGAAAGATCAGTGAACCTCAGAAAATGCAGATGAAACCAACCTTATGACATAAAGCGAAGAAAAACTAAGAGACCCTCTTGATGAAAATGAAAGAGAGAGTGAAAAAAAGTGGCTTAAAGCTTCAACATTCAGAAAACTTAAGATCATGGCATCTGGTCCCATCACTTCATGGCAAACAGATGGGGAAACAGTGGCTGATTTTATTATGGGGGGCTTGAAAAACATGGCAGATCGTGACTGCAGCCATGAAATTAAAACACACTTACTATTTGGAAGGAAAGTTATAAGCAACCTAGACAGCATATTAAAAAGCAGACACATTACTTTGCCAACAAAGGTCCGTCTAGTCAAGGCTATGGTTTTTCCAGTAGTCACATATGGGATGTGAGAGTTGGACTACAAAAGAAACCTGAGCACTGAAGAACTGATGCTTTTGAACTGTGTTGTTGGAGAAGATTCTTGAGAGTCCCTTGGACTGGCAAGGAGATACAACCAGTCCATCCTAAAAGGAGATCAGTCCTGAGTGTTCTTTGGAAGTGACTGATGTTGAAGCTGAAACTCCAATACTTTGGCCACCTGATGCAAAGGGCTGACTCATTGGAAAAGACCCTGATGCTGGAAAAGAATGAAGGCGGGAGGAGAAGAGGACCACAGAACGAGAAGATGAGATGGTTGGATGGCATCACCGACTCAATGGACATGAGTTTAGAGTAAACTCCGGGAGATGGTGATGGACTTGGAGGCCTGGCATCCTGTAGTCCAAGGGGTCGCAGGGTTTGATCCTACTGAGGCAATTGAACAGTAGTGATCTAGGAACTTAAAATGTAATGAAGGCAGTGAAACAAATGTCTTTTTCATAGTGTATGAGATGATTGCCAGCCATATGTCTTATATTGTTGCAGAACCATCAGCTTTATACACAAGTACTATTTACCTCGAGGGGATAGACCCAGTCATGCAGTGCTTTTCAATTCTTATTGTGCATCAAAACCCTCTGTGTAAAAAAATTTTTTAAATATATGGAAATTCTACTTTTTAAGTGTAGAAATTCTGCTTCAGTTGGCCAGAGGTGGGACCTTGTACCTTGGAAAGCTGTTCAGGTGAATTTAATGTATAATTTGAATTGAAAGCCCTGTATTTGTTTAGAGTACAGGTAGGGGCCAAAAGTTAGTGATTGGAGAAACTACGAGCAAGTTGTGTTAGTCTCAGAAGAAATGAATGTTGAATATTTGTGATGGGAAACAGTGTCAGTGAATGAACTTTAACCATTTTAAAATATAGAATACAGTTTTTTTTAAATCTAATTCAACAAAATTTTTTGAGTGCCTGTTATGAGCCAAGCAGTGTGCCACGCTCTAAAGACTTGAAAACAGGGTCCTTGCCTTCATTAGACAGTTTGACGTGTTTCTTTAAGTCAAAATATAATTACACAAACAACTAATCACAAATATTTTGCATTCTATGAAAAATATCTCAGGAGTGTTTAGCCTAGTCTGGAAGCTCAAGGGAAGCCTTTCATAAGGGTTGTTTAAAGTTTACACTTGATGTATGACCCGGGTAAAGGTTTCTATGTGTCTAGGGGCTCTGAAACAAGAAAGAATGCTACTGTAGTGGTCCCTAAACCAGCAACATCATCTGGGAACTTATGGAGATTCAAATAATCAAGTTCCACCTTAGACCTACTTAAGAGAAATTTTGGGGTTAGCATCCAGCCATCTGTGTCTTAACAAGCCCTTCAGTGGATTGTGATCTAAATAAAGTGTGAAACTTCCCTGATTGCCCAGTGGTCAGGACTCTGAGTTTGCAATGTGGGGGCCTGGTTTCACTCCCTGATTAGGGAACTTGATCCCACATGCCACAGGTGGCCATTTCTTCCTGCCCACCCCCCCACACACACCCCCGCACCCCCATCCCCAGGATCTTCCCAACTTAGTGATCAAACCCATGTCTCTTGCCTCTCCTGCATTGACAAGTGGATTCTTTACCACTCTGCCATCTGGGAAGCTCGAAGATCCTACATGCGGGAAGGAAGATGGAAGATCCTGCCCATGTGCCACAACTAAGATACCAGCACAGCCAAATTAAATAAATATTTAATAAATAAAAACAAAATGGTTAATTGTATGGGACTTCCATGGCAGTCCAGTGGTTAGGACTCCACGCTTCCACTGCAGGGGACATGGGTTTGATCCCTGGTTGGGGAACTAAGATCCAGAAGCTGCATGGTGCAGCCACAAAAAAGGTCACCTTGGAAGCTATGAGGAGGGGGATATGGAGGGTGAAAGAAACAAGACCACTTATGAGACACATGTAGTGGTCTAGGCAAAGTATAAAGGAAGAATAGTAATAGTGTGGATGGAGAGATGGAAGTATATATAAGAAATAATAGGTGGTAGACTTGATCAGACTTTGTGATAGGATACTGAAATGAGATACTGGATCCCATTGACTGAGATAAGAATAGCGGGGAAATTGAAAAGCTAAGCCAGTTTGAGGTGGCAAAAGTGTATGTTGGGGGGCATGGATCAGATAATCCTCATAATTCTTACAGTGTTGTGAGGATTGTGGAAGTGAATAAAGTAATTGCTCAGTCTCACACACATGGTAAATAGCAGAAATGGATTGAAACCTGGGTCTCTCTGACTCCACAAGCTATGCTCTTTTTGTTTATACTAGATGGCATTTTCATGGTAGTGAGTCTTTTAGTATTGTGTCTTAAGTCCCCATAAAATGTATTGAAGTATGACTGAAGATTTTAAGGGAACCCTTTGGGTCTTTAACAGTCTTATAAATACAGTCTAAAATAATTCATGAAGCTCTTAAATTCTACCAATATTATAAGTCACTGTGCTCTTAGATCGTTTCACTTTCAGCACCATTACTTGGAAATTGGCATTCTCTGTACAGCCTTTATACAAGAAAGTTACCTAGTCCCACCCTATTCCTAAACTGTGTCATCCATTTCCAATAGAGAACAAAGCTATGTTAAAAAGCAGGCACTTAAAGAAAATGAAGTCTGTGGTGGCCAGTCAGTTACTTACTAGCTAAGTAACTCACCTCCACATAACCAGCTACAGAGAGGACATGGCCCAATTTCACGCCCTAGAACGCTGACAAATGACTGTGTGTCATGAACCTTCAGAATCACTTGAGAATAATTAGAACTGAGTTTCAAGCCTAGGAATACTTTGTCAAGGTTGAGTATACATTAACCCTTTTGTCACTTAAGGTAAGACTATTGGCCGATGCCCTTACCTACCCACTAATAATAATTAATAACGCTCAAATCATTTGTCAAAAAGGGGCCGAGCATGGAACCAGCTCACTTACATGAGCATGAAAGTGTTGCCTTTTTTTTTCCCAGCATGAAACCACCCTGTTATGAGCATGAAAGTGTTGCCCTTTTTTTTTTAAACACGGCACTACTCTATTACATCTGTGAAAACTCTATGTCAGTGATTTTTCGCTCCCAGGCAACATTTGGTAAGATTTTGGTTGGTTCACGGCTTCCTGGGTGGCTCAAATGGTAAAGAACTGCCAGCAATGCAGGAGACCGGGGTTCGATCCCTGGGTCGGGAAGATCCCCTGGAGAAGGGAATGGCAATCCACTGCAGTATTCTTTTTTTTTTTTTAATTGAAGGATGATTGTTTTATAGAATTTTGTTGTTTTCTGTCAAACCTCAACGTGAATCAGCCATAGGTATACGTACATACCCACCCTTTTGAACCTTCCTCCCATCTCCCTTCCCACTCCGGTATTCTTGCTTGGAGAATTTCATGGACAAAGGAGCCTGGTGGGCTACAGTCCATGGGGTTGCAAACAGTTGGACACAGCTTAGTGACTAACGCTTTCACTTATGGTCGGTACAACTTGGTGAGTTGTGTTACTGTCATCTAGTGAGTAGAAGGCAGGGATGTGGCTAAACATCCCACAATACATATGACAGCCCCCTGCAACATAGAATTACCCAGCTCAAGATGTATGTAATGTTAAGGCTAAGAAACCCTGTCTTAGGTCAAGGCAATCATTTAATCAGGGAAAGGCCACTTAAAATGTTTCCCACTAAAAACTGTGGTTCCTACTTTGTTCTTTTTGGTTCTGTCAGTCCTATGATTAGGAGAATCTACAGTTCCTACAGTAAAGGATACAGATTTTTTTTCCTATTTACAAACACTTCTCGTAGCATTTGTCCCATGTATAAAAATTGCTATGAACTGAATGTCCCCACCAAATTCATATGTTGAAAACTTAAACCTAGCATGATGGCATTGGGAAATGGGGCCTTTGGGAGGTAATTGGGTCATGAGAGTAGAGCCCTTTTCAGTTACACGGTGTCCTTATGAGAAGAGGCCGGAGGGCTGGCTCACTTCCTTTCCACCATGTGAAGATGGAAGTCAGTCTTCTGCCTCTGGGAAGAGGGTGCTCACCTAGAACTTGGCTCCAGTGGCACCCTGATTTGAACTTCCAGTCTCCAGAACTTTGAAAAATAAGTGTTGCTTAAACCACCCAGTTTATGGTATTTTGTTATAGCAGACAAATATTTTGCATCAGTTGTGCTAGTTCTGAGTTATAGTAGAGAAAGTCGTCCCTTATAGTCCCATAGTATTTGCATTTTAGTGAGGAATACAAATCAGCAAATGATAACAATGCTGAATGGTAAGTGCTGTGATGGCAGAAGTTGAGATTCTCGGGGAGCTTGATGTGGATTTGTTGAAACCAGGCATTTGAGAGCAACTCACCTTGGAAGTGTAACTCTTCTCTCATAGCATAGCTGAGCAGGAACCTATGAGGCCTTCCTGGGACAGGCCCCTCCCCATGTCTTCTGCTGTAGCTCCCTCTGAAGTACCTAGATAACAGTATCTGATGCAAATTTCCTGAGCTATTTTGCAGATGCTAAAACCCCCAGCAAATGGAAGATGTTAACTACTTGATGACCTGATGACCTTGGGCACATAGCCCCAGGCCTCCTGGGGATTGATAATGATAACCCCTGTGACACTGCCCTGTTACCTCACCATCAGTCAATCAGACAATTGTGTATGAACTGATCACACACAGGGAAGGGGGGATTAATTTGGGGGTTTTCTGTAAGATGTGAAAACCCCGAAGAAACTTTTTGGTCAACTAATATATAAAAATGAGAGGCGAAAGTCCCCATCAGCACCTGTCAATTTTCCTCCCCAAAGGAAGCCAACAGAGTTATAAATACCTTACTGGCTTTGTCTTCACTTCTTTGAATGTCTTTACATTTACATGCTGTTTATAATCTTGAGGGTTTTAAAGCATAAATTGTATCATGATATAGATACAGGTGTAAACTTCTTCTCCTTTTCACTTTTGCAATATTTTCTGGAAATATTTAAATATCAGCCCATAATTTATTGGGGTTCTTATTTCACCAAAGTTCCCCCAATTCCTTTTCTGCAAAGTGGGCAGGGCAGTGGACTGCCCACTGAAGATGCAGTGGATTGTGGGATGATGGGGAAACTAATGAGAACTCCTTAGCTAAGGGTTACATACAGACCATCTACACCTGAGACCTCCTCCCCTAGACCACCATCTGCCACCCAAAGCATTTTTCCTTTCCAATTTTTACCCAAGCCCATTAGGCTGCACATTTTTGTCTTCTCCGCCCCTCAGGAATGCCTTTGATGTTTACCTTAATTGTGATTTCAATTGGATAAATGTACCGAAGGAGGGGAAAGGCAGGGAGCTCCCAGTGGGATTGGCCCCAGGACCTGCCCACTCCCTTTTGTCAGCTACGCTTTAGAGGAAACACAATTGGTTGCTTTTAGATGTAATTTAAATGATAATCAGGCTTTTAGAAAGAAGGTCAGGAAAGGAATTTGGGAAATATTCAAAAAAGTAAAATGCAGTTAACAGGAAGCAGAGAGTGGAGGCACCTGGCTGGGCAAGCCCACAGTAAAATAACGTATGTTTGAAAAGCCCTAGGCACAGAGGGGATTTATTTGAATTGTTAACTATATTATGGGGTTTTTTTTTTCTTCTTGTCTTTGAAGGTTTTATTAGTATATGTTTATAGGATCAAGAGAACAGGCAATCTGAATTACCATTTGAAAAATTATCTCAATACCATGTTTTGCTGTACAATTTTTATAAAAGGTGGTGTATCTTCATCCCTCCAGATGATCACAAAACAGATATGGATATTGACTTTTGTTTGTTTTCAGCCAAAAATGGGGTGGACTAAGGCAGGTGTGATTGTTAGGGGAAGCGCACTGACTGAAACTGCCCACCCTGGCCAGGCACCATAGTAATTGTTTGCATGAGTTTTTTTATGACAGGAGGTCCTGGTAAGGAACACGGAACTAATAAGCCACCACCAACCGGAAAAGTTCAGGAAAGGTCAAAAAGAGACACCATGTATCTGACCACCTCCCAGAATCCTCTCTGGCATCCACCTTGGCTGAACAAGGCGTGCACCACCAGAAAGGACTCTGAGTCAGAATGATTGGCTAAAGACAACCTGGAAACTAATCCCATCACCATAAAACCCGAGACTGTGAGCCACCTGGCAGAGCTGTTATCCTGGGTTCCCTTACCCTACTGCTCTCCACCTGGGTGCCCCTTCCCAATAAAATCTCTTGCTTTGTCAGCACATGTGTCTCCTCGGACAATTTATTTCCGAGTGTTAGACAAGAGCCCAGTTTCGGGCCCTGGGAGGGGTCCCCCTTCCTGCAACATGATCACTGGAGAGGGAGATGGTTCAAAGTGCCCTGGGAAATTCTGGGCATTGACAAAGGAGAGACAAGAACATGAAGAGCAGTTCAGTTGCTCAGTCATGTCGGACTCTTCATGACCCCATGGACTGTACCCCGCCAGGCTCCTCTGTCCATGGGGATTCTCCAGGCAAGAATACTGGAGTGGGTTGCCATGCTCTCCTCCAAGGGATCTTCCCAACCCAGGGGTCGAACCCAGGTCCCCCGCATTGCAGGTGGATTCTTTACTGTCTGAGCTCCCAGAACGTAGGAGAAAGAAAAAAGGTAATTGGATCAAGCAACACAGGAGCTAGAACAGAAAACAGGCAAAAATTGAGAGGGCTCAGTCATTCTGCTCAGGGTCAGGAATACAGAAGCTTAAAGTGAAACTGAAACTCGCTCAGTCGTGTCCAACTCTTTGCGACCCCGTCGACTGTACAGTCCATGCAATTCTCCAGGCCAGAATACTGGAGTGGGTAGCTGTTCCCTTCTCCACACCCTGTGACTGCCACCCGTGGTGCATGCTAAGTCGCTCCAGTCGTGTCTCTTTGTGACTCCATGGACTATAGCCTATCAGGTTCCTCTGTACATGGGATTTCCCAGGCAAGAATATTGGAGTGGGTCGCTGTTTCCTCTTCCAGGGGACCTCCTAACCCAGGGATCAAACCTGGATTTAAGTCTGCTGCATTGGCAGGTGAGTCTTTACCACTAGCGCCACCTGGTGACTGCCCTGCATCCAATAGACTGCCAGCATTACTGCACCAAACTTTGGTCCACTCACCCACTTGCAATAATGCCAATCTTCTGACACCTGGTGGTGGTGCAGGAGAGTGCAATGTTTATTGTTGGATGTGCAAGGGCAGCTAATGCTCAATACACCCCAACTCCCCAGTGGGTTTCAGGGAATTTTTTTAAGGGCAAGGTGGTGGAGGGGAGTCACCAGGCGGCACTGGTGGAAAAGAACCCGCCTGCCAATGCAGGAGACTTAAGAGATGCTGTTTCCATCCCTGGGTCAGGAAGATACCCTGGAGACGGGAATGGCAACCCACTCCAGTATTTTGCCTGGGAAATCCCATGGACAGAAGAACCTGTCAGGCTTACAAATAGACAAGAAAAGAACAGAAGCTAAAGGCAAAGGAGAAAAGGAAAGATATACCCATCTGAATAAAGAGTTGCAAAGAATAGCAAGGAGACATAAGAAAGCCTTCCTCAGTGATCAATGCAAAGAAATAGAGGGAAACAATAGAATGGGAAAGACTAGAGATCTCTTCAAGAAAATTAGAGATACCAAGGGAACATTTCATGCAAAGATGGGCACAATAAAGGACAGGAATGGTATGGACCTAATAGAAGCGGAAGATATTAAGAGGTGGCAACAATACACAGAAGAACCATACAAAAAAGATCTTCACTTCCCAGATAGTGACAATGGTGTGATCACTCACCTAGAGGCAGGCATCCTGTAATGCGAAGTAAGGTGGGCCTTAGGAAGCATCACTACAAACAAAGCTAGTGGAGGTGATGGAAATCCAGTTGAGCTATTTCAAATCCTAAAAGATGATGCTGTGAAAGTGCTGCATTCAATAGGCCAGCAAATTTGGAAAACTCGGCAGTGGCTACAGGACTGGAAAAGATCAGTTTTCATTCCAATCTCAAAGAAAAGCAATACCAAAAAAAGTTCATACTACTTCACAATTGCACTCATCTCACATGCTAGCAAAGTAATGCTCAGAATTCTCCAAGCCAGGCTTCAACAGTACATGAACCGTGGACTTCCAGATGTTCAAGCTGGATTTAGAAAAGGCAGAGGAACCAGAGATCAAATTGACAACATCTGATGGATCATTGAAAAAGCAAGATTGTTCCAAAAAGAAAATCTGCTTTATTGACTATGCCAAAGCCTTTGACTGTGTGGATCACAATAAACTGTGGAAAACTCTTAAAGAGATGGGAATACCAGACCACCTTACCTGCCTCCTGAGAAATCTGTATGCAGGTCAGGAAGCAACAGTTAGAACTGGACATGGAACAACAGACTGGTTCCAAATATGGAAAGGAGTGCATCAAGGCTGTATTTTGCCACCTTGCTTGTTTAACTTATGTGCAGAGTACATCATGTGAAATGCCAGGCTGAATGAAACACAAGCTGGAATCAAGATTGCAGGAAGAAATATCAATAACCTCAGATATGCAGATGATACCACCCTTATGGCAGAAAGCAAAGAAGAACTAAAGAGCCTCTTGGTGAAAGTGAAAGAGGAGAGTGAAAATGTTGGTATAAAACTCAACATTCAGAAAACTAAGATCCTGGCATCCAGTCCCATCACTTCATGGTAAATAGATGGGGAAACAATGGAAACAGTGAGAGACTTTGTTTTGGGGGCCTCCAAAATCACTGCAAATGGTGACTGCAGCCATGAAATTCAAAGCCACTTGCTCCTTGGAAGAAAAGCCACTACCAAGTTAGACAGCATATTAAAAAACAGAGACATCACTTTGCCAATAAAGGTCCATCTAGTCAAAGCTATGGTTTTTCCAGTAGTCATGTATGGATGTGAGAGTTGGACTATAAAGAAAGCTGAGCACCAAAGAATTGATACTTTTGAACTGTGGTGTTGGAGAAGACTCTTGAGAGTCCCTTGCACAGCAAGGAGATCCAACCAGTTAATCCTAAAGGAAATCAATCCTGAATATTCATTGGAAGGACTGATGTTGAAACTGAAACTCTAATACTTTGGACCCCTGATATGAAGAACTGACTCATTGGAAAAGACCATGATGCTAGGAAACATTGAAGGCAGGAGGAGAAGGGGATGACAGAGGTTGAGATGGTCAGATAGCATCACTGACTAGATGGATGCGAGTTTGAGTAAGCTCCGGGAGTTGGTGATTGACAGGTAAGCTTCGTGTGCTGTAGACCATGGGGCCGCAAAAAGTCAGACAGGACTGAGCGACTGAACTGAACCTAACTGTACAGGACGGTGTTCCAGGAATCTCAATCATCAGTCTTCTACTTCTGACTAGTTTGGGGTCCATGTGTTTGTGCTCAACCTGAAGTTTACCATCCTCCACTTGGTGTGTGGTGGGGGTGGGGGGTGGGGGGATCTTTTAGTTCCTGTAGAACTCAGAGATACAGATCAGATTGTTATTTATAGCCCTTCAGGAGGAATTAAGATTCTGCTTTGCCAGTGTACCATTATTTTTTCTGCATTTCCTCACTGTCCCTCACTTTTTGAAACTGCCCTTTGGAACTCAGGGAAGGTCTAGGAGGCTGAAAGCCTTTTTCTTACAAACAAGAAATGCAGGACATGGAAAGGCTTTTATACTCTGGAAGGCCCCACAGTGACCTGCTCAGTTTCAATCCCCCATTTTCTCTGATTCTCCTCAATCTTGAGGGGAACAGGTGTGGACAAGAAGGGAAATACCATTTTGGATAGAGAAGTTAATCATAAACTCAGCAGAGAGACTCAATTTTAGGGGGACTCATTTTCAAGCACAGGCTGACTTTTCTCATGGAAAGGCTGGTTTCTTTGACATGGAAAGCTGAGTTTCTTAAGATGTGATTTCTCCAAGAGGGGATTTGATTTTGGACTTGCTGTTGTCTGAGCTCATTCTTATGGATCTTCCAAACTACCCTCAGAGCAATACGTTCCCATGGTAAACTCAGTTATAGTTGACTTTGTTTACTTATTTCTGGTCCAGAGGTCTTGGCCCCATTTAATGAAGAGAATGAGGAAGGAATTTCTGTTCCAAATACAGTCAAAGCTCAGCAATTCTCCCTCCCTTTCTCTTCTTTCTCTGTCTCCCTACAACTGTTATATGTAACCCCAAATAAATTCTTATGTCTAATCTGATCATTTAGGATAAACATTCAGTATTTACAGGGATGCTGCATAAGTGTAATAAGGATAGAGAGAACAGGCTCTGTCTTATTTTGTTGATGACTCTAATGGCTAAACTAGTAAGATAAAGTAGAGACAGGCTATGGGGGTGCAAAAAGTTAGGCATTTTTGGTCTTATGAGAGAAAGAGAGAAATGAAGAGAGGGAGAGGGAAAGGGAGAGAAGGAGGGGGAGAGAGAAAGAGAGAGAGAGAAAGTTTGTACCAGACAGTAAGAGGAATGTGCCATACAGGATAGTCTGGAAAGATCATCCAAGATATACAGCTTCTTGGCCTCTGTATGATGAAAAAGAAAGGAAAAATGGAAACAATGGTAACTATAGATGAAAAGTAGAGTTTGTGAATCAAAATTAAGAAGGATTTATGAACCACATAAAAAGAAATTCTATATGGGATACTTGTAAATTTTTCCAACCAGAGTCTTGAAAATTAAGAAAAGATGTATTAAGACGTTGAGTCAGTGTAAATATAAGAATTAAAGAAAGAAATGATTGGGTTTAAATTGGGACTCAAAGAAGCAGAAAAAATTATTTTAACAGAAGTTTGGAATAGTGTTCCTTTTCTTCCCCTTGGGTATTTGTGTAGAAGCAGGGGCTCTGATTTGGCAAAGATCTATGTCCCAAAAGGCACTGGTACAGCCTTTGTAATCTGGTTCCAGGGAATAGCAGGGGTGGGGTGCAGAGCAGAACAAACCTGAGTGTAGCAAAAAGAAAAGAGGGAGTGCAGAAGGCTATACAGAACTGTCAGGGAGGAAGAATTTTTCCTGTACCGTTTTAGGTTCCTCTGGCTGATTTAAGAATTAAATTGACGTGAAATAGATTAACAGGAGAAAATCAAAGTGTAATAACATATATACATGAGAGAGATCCAGGAAAACTGAGTAATTTATGAAAAAGCCTGAAGCCCTTACCTTAAATACCATCTTCAGCTAAAGACAAAAGAAGATGTTTGGGTTAAGGGTTTGGGACTTCAAAGGGGAGGAGGGAAATTCATGTGGAGATAGAAAAACAAGTGTTTGGTAAACAAATGTTTTGCTGGGCCATGTGGAGACAACAGGACATAGAAGAATTTTAACAAGCAGACTGCTAGTTTCCTCCCTGCCAACACACCTAGTTCATACTATAATCATCTAAGGTGATAATCCTTCCTGGAACAAGTCGTCTATCTATATTCTTTTAGTTAGGCAGTGTTACCAACCAAGATTCAGTCCTGCGTGCAGTAAATCAATCTACTGACACCAGGTTGTGGTAAAGAAAGGTGCAGCATTTATTGTAAGGCACCAGACAAGGAGTCCAAGGACAGCTAATGCTCAAAACAGCCAAACTCCCAGGTTTCAGGGAAGTTTTTAAGGGCAAGGTGAGGGAGGGAAGTTGCAGGATGTGTGATCAGTTCATGCACAGTTCTGATTGACTGATGGTGAGGTAACAGGGCCATGTCACAGGCTATCACATGTCACATGTTATCTGTCCCTAGGCTCCATTAGGTCTGGGGACTACATAAGTGTGCACGGTCATCAAGTAGTTAATGCCTTCTATTGGGTGGGAGTTTTAGCATCTGGAAAATTACTCAGGAAATGTGCAACAGATACTATTAGTATTATCTAATGGTATTACTATTACTAATAGTAATATCCAATAGTATTACTATTACTAACAGAGTTACTAAAGCAGAAGATTTAGGAGAGGAGTCTGTTTCTGGAAAGCCCCGTAAGGTCCTGCTCAGTTACATTAGGAGAAATGTCAAAAGTTCTTCCTGAATTTGGGGGGCCTTAAGAATAATCAGCCTAAATTAATTCTCATGTGTAAGAGATACAATTAGGTGTGGCAGATTTTGCTTCTCTACAAAGAAAACAGTGAGGAACCTTGTAGATAAGCCAGAAACTCTACTGGATCTTCTAAGAGCTCTTTTTCAGTTCTGTTGTTGTCAAAGTCAGATTTGTAAAGTGCAAAGAAGAACCATGAGGCAGTTATTGAAAAGAAGTAGACATTTATGATGCTGGGAAGGTAGAATAAAATGTGTGTGCATACACACACACACCCTGAAAGTCATTATTCTTAAATAGCCTATATCCCAAGCCCAACAGCAATTTAGGCCAATGATACAGTTCTACAAGCAGTTCAAATACTAGTATGAGCTGGGTACTGAAACATTTTCTATAGCCCTGACCCACAGAAGGTGAACCCAGGGTGGAGAACAGCTCTGCCCCATGGCTTGCAGTCTCAGGTATTATGGTGATGGGATTAGTTTCCAGGTTATCTTTAGCCAATCATTCTGAGTCAGAGTCCTTCCTGGTGGTGCCTGCCTTGTTCAGCCAAATGGATGCCAGAGAGAAGGATTCTGGGAGGTAGTCTGACATGGGGTGTCTCCTTTTGACCTTTTCTGAACTCTTCCAGTTTGTGGAGGCTTATTTAGTTCCGTGTTCCTTACCGGGACCTCCTGTCGTAAAACAGCTTATGCAAATGGTTACTATGGTGCCTGGCCAGGGTGGACGATTTCAATCAGTGTGCTTCCCCTAACATCTTCAGTAGGATGTTGTCAGCTCTTGCTGAATAAAGAACATTTTTTTTTCACCTAAATTTTAAGTGATAGAGTGCCTTGGATCAAAATCATAATGACATTTATCCTGTTATCCGATGACTCTAAGAGGTTGAAGGTTCAAGACACATTTTTCATTCTTTTTGACAGTTATTAAATACATTAATTTTCTGGTGGTAATTTCAATGTAATAACCATATGAAAAAAAATGTAAGTCTTGTTTTCCTATCAGAAAAGAAGAAACTGGGAAGTATCTTGAGAGCCATAAATTAGAATATGAAAGACCCTTAAGTTGACATTCAGTGAGTGGGGTGGAATTTTGTGTGTGAGAATTGAATTAGAAATATATAATGTGGTTACAGTGAAAGGGAGTTTTCTATGTAGTATTTCCCTAACCTGGTTAGAGAGAGAGAGTAGCCTTATTGGAGTTATTAATAAATGAGAAACACATAGACATGAGACAAGGTCTTGAATTTTTAGTTAACTCTACCAGAAAAAACTCATAAATAATGTAAGGAAAAAGGTTTATTGAAGGAGCTAGCTTGAAAATCAAATAACTTAGGAGTGAATATTGGTTCTTGGTGCAACACTTGGTACAACAGCAAAGAGACTAGTTGTCTCGGCTCTGTTCCAAGGCTCTAGGCTGTACCCTCTAACCTTAGCTAGGTCTTCGGCTAATGCACACTGTTGGCCCCAAGGGAGCTAAACCAAAGGTCAGGTAAATGGCCTAAATGTAGATAACAATAGAAAACCAATCCGAAGGGCATTCCTTCTCCCTCAGTGAAGGATAACACATTGTTAGCAATGAAAATGCTTCTTTCATGCAGAAACATCTATTTTAGAATATAGGTAATTCTTAGCATCCATCATGGTTTAAAGCCCCAAATAAGACCCAGAGAATAGTGGGAAGCAGGCATGACAGAGCATTTTTGAAGGTTGGCTGGTAGTATTATCCCTATAAATGCTTTTGTGGCAAAATAGGCTGATTCATTATGAAGACCTTCCTTTCAGACACAGCCAGACTTTTCACATACTTCATTACTTTCTTTTCTTCTTATCTAATTTTTAATGTTACCAAGGTAATATATGTATAAAATTTTTTTTCAAGTTTAGATTGAAAAAAAAGCAATCCCTTTATTCATATTTCCTCACTCCTAAAGCCCACTTGAAACTTTCAAATATTTCTTCTAGTATGTCCCTCCATATGTCTAAGGGATATGCTTATGTTGCAATTTTTTGACTTCTTGACTTTGTAAAAGTTGACTGTCTATTAACTTCTTACAATGGCAGATGAAAAAGTTAAGCTCTCTGCCTCCCTCTCACACACATTAACTTCTATTATTATTTAAAATACCAGTAAAAATCATATAACATTGTAATTCAAGTATACTTCAGTAAAAATAAATTAAGAAATAAAAATAAAGTATCACTAAATAATATTCACTGTTGAACTAAATGTTCTATCATGATTCCATTTCTTTTCTCATACAACTTTTGTCACTATTTTTTTTATTTTTTGGTTTTCAATTGCCTTCTTTTATGCTTACCTAACATTAACTTTTCCCTCAAATGTCCTTCCAGAATTGTTAAATAGCTATCAATATTTTTATAAGCTCTCAAATACTTAGAAAACAATGCAGAAATGATACCATTTCCATTTTTCCTTCTAAGCCTCTTTTTCACCATCCTGTAACCTTCTATTTCAATCTAGAATGACTGCTTCTGCTCTCTAGGCCTGGGGCACAGTTCTCTTGTAACCTGCTTTGATCATTCTGTGTTGCACCACCTACTTCCTAGATCCTATTAGTTTTCTCAGTTTACTCCCTCACTTTGATAACACATGTGCAACCTGAGAAAAGATAGATGGAAAGTAAAGTTTTGAGTTCTTGTAATCTGTCTTCTCTGAAGGGTTTTGCTCAAGTTGGAGACTTGCTTGGAAATTCTTGGCTATATAGCAGTGATACATAATGAAAGTGATGCCAGAAACTTGGCCTCTTTGCACCAGTGCCAAATCAAATCTTGGAGCCATAGTTTTAGGTAAAGGACAGTAAAGAATCCACCTGAAATGCAGGAGACTCAGGTTCGATCCCTGGGTCGGGAAGATCCCCTGGAGAAGGGAATGGCTACCCACTTCAGTATTCTGGCCTGGAGAATTCTATGCACAGAGGAGCCTGGTGAGCTATAGTCCCTAGGGATGCAAAGAGTCAGACATAACTGAGCGACAAAGCACACAGACATAGAAAAGAGTAGCTTTATTGCTTTGCCAGGCAGAGGGGACCACAGTGGGCTTGTGCCCTTGAAAATTGTATGTCCCAACCTGGGGGAATTTGGTGAGGAGTTTTATAGCAATGGTTCAAGGGTAGACTTGCTTATAAGGATCAGGGTTATTCAGTTCAGTTCAGTCGCTCAGTCGTGTCTGACTCCTTGCGACCCCATGAACCACAGCACGCCAGGCCTCCCTGTCCATCACCAGCTCCCGGAGTCTACCCAAACCCATGTCCATCGAGTTGGTGATGCCATCCAACCATCTCATCCTCTGTCATCCCCTTCTCCTCCCGCCCCCAGTCCTTCCCAGCATCAGGGTCTTTTCCAATGAGTCAACTCTTCGCATGAGGTGGCCAAAGTATTGGAGTTTCAGCTTCAACATCAGTCCTTCCAATGAACACCCAGGACTGATCTCCTTTAGGATGGACTGGTTGGATCTTGTTACAGTCCAAGGGACTCTCAAGAGTCTTCTCCATCACCACAGTTCAAAAGCATCAATTCTTCGGCACTCAGCTTTCTTCACCGTCCAACTCTCACATCCATACATGACCACTGGAAAACGCATAGCCCTGACTAGACAGACCTTTGTTGGTAAAGTAATGTCTCTGCTTTTAAATATGCTATCTAGGTTGGTCATAACCTTCCAAGGAGTAAGCGTCTTTTAATTTCATGGCTGCAATCACCATCTGCAATGATTTTGGAGTCCAAAAAAATAAAGTCTGACACTGTTTCCACTGTTTTCCCATCTTTCTGCCATGAAGTGATGGGACCAGATGCCATGATCTTAGTTTTCTGAATGTTGAGCTTTAAGCCAACTTTTTCACTCTCCTCTTTCACTTTCATCAGGAGGCTCTTTAGTTCTTCTTCACTTTCTGCCATCAGGGTGGTGTCATCTGCATATCTGAGGTTATTGATATTTCTCCCGGCAATCTTGATTCCAGCTTGTGTTTCTTCCAGCCCAGCATTTCTCATGATGTACTCTGCATATAAGTTAAATAAGCAGGGTGACAATATACAGCCTTGACGTACTCCTTTTCCTATTTGGAACCTGTCTGTTGTTCCATGTCCAGTTCTAACTGTTGCTTCCTGACCTGCATACAGGTTTCTCCAGAGGCAGGTCAGGTGGTCTGGTATTCCCATCTCTTTCAGAATTTTCCACAGTTTATTGTGATCCACACAGTCAAAGGCTTTGGCATAGTCAATAAATCAGAAAGAGATGTTTTTCTGAAACTCTCTTGCTTTTTCGATGATCCAGCAGACGTTGGCAATTTGATCTCTGCTTCGTCTGCCTTTTCTAAAACCAGCTTGAACATCTGGAAGTTCATGGTGCACGTATTGCTGAAGCCTCACTTGGAGAATTTTGATCATTACTTTACTAGCGTGTGAGATGAGTGCAATTGTGCGGTGGTTCGAGCATTCTTTGGCATTGCCTTTCTTTGGGATTGGAATGAAAACTGACCTTTTCCAGTCCTGTGGCCACTGCTGAGTTTTCCTAATTTGCTGGCATATCGAGGGCAGCACTTTCACAGTATCATCTTTCAGGATTTGAAATAGCTCAACTGGAATTCCATCACCTCCACTAGCTTTGTTTGTAGTGATGCTTTCTAAGGCCCACTTGACTTCACATTCCAGAATGTCTGGCTCTAGGTGAGTGATCACAGCATCGTCATTATCTGGGTCATGAAGATCTTTTTTGTACAGTTCTTCTGTGTATTCTTGCCACCTCTTCTTAATATCTTCTGCTTCTGATAGGTCCATACCATTTCTGTCCTTTATCGAGCCCATCTTTGCATGAAATGTTCCCTTGGTATCTCTAATTTTCTTGAAAAGACCTCTAGTCTTTCCCTTTATATTGTTTTCCTCTCTTTCCTTGCACTGAATGCTGAGGAAGGCTTTCTTATCTCTCCTTGCTATTCTTTGGAACTCTGCATTCAAATGGGAATATGTTTTCCTTTTCTCCTTTGCTTTTCGCTTCTCTTCTTTTGACAGCTATTTGTAAGGCCTCCTCAGACAGCCATTTTGCTTTTTTGCATTTCTTTTCTATGGGGATGGTCTTGATCCCTGTCTCCTGTACAATGTCAGGAACCTCCATCCATAGTTCATCAGGTACTCTCACTATCAGATTTAGTCCCTTAAATCTATTTGTCACTTCCACTGTAGAATCACAAGGGATTTGATTTAGGTCATACCTGAATGGTCTAGTGGTTTTCCCTACTTTCTTCAATTTAAGTCTGAATTTGGCAATAAGGAGTTCATGATCTGAGCCACAGTTCCCTCCCAGTCTTGTTTTTTCTGACTGTATAGAGCTTCTCCATCTTTGGTTTGAAAGAATATAATCAATCTGATTTCGTTGTTGACCATCTGGTGATGTCCATGTATAGAGTCTTCTCTTGTGTTGTTGGAAGAGGGTGTTTGCTATGACCAGTGTGTTCTCTTGGCAAAACTCTATGAGCCTTTGCCCTGCTTCATTCTGTACTCCAAGGCCAAATTTGCCTTTATAGCAATGGTTCAAGGATGGACTTGCTGATAAAGATCAGGGTTATTATCAGGGCCAATATTCATCTAATCTGGTCTCAGGTGGTGGTATCTTGATGAGTTCTTGTAGTTCTCGAGGTTATCAAACTGTGACGTTGTCTCTGAAATGAAGACTGCTTCATCAAATTGTTAACATATTCCATTTGTTGGGCATTTTACTTCTGCATAAGAACTCGAAGATACTGTTATGAATACACATTGAGGAGGAACCAGGTCCTTGTCTCAAGGCTGCAGTATGTTATAATATTGAGTTGGCCAAAACGTTCATTCTTGTTTGTTTGTTACATCATAGGGAAAACCCAAATGATCTTTTTGGCCAGCCCAACCTTTAGAAAAGGTGAATTAAGGTTGTGGATGTAATTAAGGTTGCTAATCAGCTGACCTTGAAATGAGAGTACCCTGAATTATCCAGGTGGGCCCAATGTCATCACAAGGGTACTTATAAGTGAAGGAGTAAGGAAGAAGAGTATCAGAGTGATTAAATGTGGCAGTTTTGACCAGCAATTTTTGGCTTTGAAGATTGACACACACACACACACACACACACACACAATTTCTTGATTTTTTTTAGCCAAGGATAAACGAATTTATCAGAGGTGAGGTGTCTATCAGAACAGGAGCAAAACAGCATTATTCCTGTAACATTAATTCCTGTCCTTAATGTGAGGCACACAGTAGCAGGTAATACTGCTTAATTAAGGCAAGGTCTTTCTGGGTGCAAGAAATCTGATTTTGTGCTACATTGTATCCTTTCTCTATGTGTGGCTTATATCACTGTCGAGGAAGAATTAAATAACCTTTACACTTCTGTTTAAGGAGATATTAATAAACAACAAATTCTCCTGCTTCTTCAGTTGAACTCAGCATCATGGGGCTATGTGTCACCAGAATGAAAAAGTAGAGTCAGTGAGTACCAAGGTGTACCTGAGAAATATTTCTTCCTTGAGCTCATCAGTGTTCCAGAAATCTCATTTCCCCATGGGTATTTGTGAAAGTGAATCTGATCACTGTCCATAGAAGGCAGGAATTGATAAGAGGAATATGTATTTATACACAGAAACACACATGCACATGTGACTTTAGATACTTAGAACAAATGTTGCTAAGGTGGTTCATGTATTCTATTAAGCAAACAGATACAAGGCAGCTTTTAGGATAACTCTGGGCTTCAAAGGGTCAGAGAAGAGAAATTAATTATGTAGAAAACAAAATCTCTTGATGAGGAAAAAAACAGTGACAGAAGCTGCAAATGTTGGATCATGTTTATAATTTTTTTTCTCTCTTCTTGGCTGGCAAGAAGGGATGATACAACGACAGGGAAAGGCTGGAAAACAATAAAGATCTGGCAAATCTAGAGTAAGGGAACTTAGGGTTAGATTAAGTAGTTAATGGCTTAGTTTAACATTGCAACCACTCATGAAATTCAACAATTATCATTTTGGCATCTATTATGTGCTCAATAGATTTTGTGAGGATACAAAGATGAGCAAGAATCCAGTTCTTGGCATCAAATAATTTTCAGTCTAGCATTTAGGTGTAAATACTCATATAACTGATGCAAGGCCAAATATAGGAGGTCTTAGATAGAAGCACAAGACTATGCTATTTAAAGAGAAAGGGTGCACAGACCTGTGGGTGGTGGAGGTGGGGTGGTGTAGAAGTATTCAAATGGAGCTAGAAAGATGAGTAAAAGTTCAATAATAAAAAGAGACTGAGGGGCAGGATGAACAAACAGCCTAGCACTGGCGAAGTGTGGACTGTTGGGAAATCAACATAAATTTGATCATTCATTCATTCGTCTATGTCTCAGCTCTATGAAACTAGTTCTACTCTGACTGAAGTTACCATGGAAGAAAGGAGTATTTGATTTATTTATTTATTTATTTTTTGAATAAATTTATATATTTTAGTTGGGGGCTAATTACTCTACAATATTGTAGTGGTTTTTGCCATACATTGACATGAATCAGCCATGGGTTTACATGTGTTCCCCATCCTGAACCCCCCTCCCACCTCCCTCCCCATCCCATCCCTCTGGGTCATCCCAGTGCACCAGCCCTGAGCATTTGTCTCATGCATTGAACCTGGAATGGTGTTCTGTTTCACATATGATAATATACATGTTTCAGTGCTATTCTCTCAGAATGTCCCACCCTCACCTTCTCCCTCAGAGTCCATAAGACTGTTCTATGCATCTGTGTCTCTTATTCTGTCTCGCATATAGGGTTATCATTACCATCTTTCAAATTCCATATATATGCATTAGTATACTGTATTGGTGTTTTTCTTTCTGGCTTACTTCACTCTGTATAATGGGCTCCAGTTTCATCCATCTCAATAGAACTGATTCAAATGTATTCTTTTTAATGGCTGAGTAATATTCCATTGTGTATACGTACCACAGCTACCTTATCCATTCGTCTGCTGATGGACATCTAGGTTGCTTCCATGTCCTGGCTATTGTAAACAGTGCTGCGATGAACATTGGGGTACACGTGTCTCTTTCAATTCTGGTTTCCTTGGTGTGTATGCCCAGCAGTGGGATTGCTGGGTCGTATGGCAGTTCTATTCCCAGTTTTTTGAGAAATCTCCACACTGTTCTCCATAGTGGCTGTACTAGTTTGCATTGCCACCAACAGTGTAAGAGGGTTCCCTTTTCTCCACACCCTCTCCAGCATTTATTTCTTGTAGACTTTTGGATAGCAGCCATTCTGACTGGTGTGAAATGGTACCTCATTGTGGTTTTGATTTGCATTTCTCTGAGAATGAGTGATGTTGAGTATCTTTTCATGTGTTTGTTAGCCATCTGTATGTCTTCTTTGGAGAAATGTCTGTTTAATTCTTTGGCCCACTTTTTGATTGGGTCATTTATTTTTCTGGAATTGAGCTGCAGGAGTTGCTTGTATATTTTTGAGATTAATTGTTTGTCTGTTGCTTCATTTGCTATTATTTTCTCCCATTCTGAAGGCTGTCTTTTCACCTTGCTTATAGTTTCCTTTGTTGTGCAAAAGCTTTTAATTTTAATTAGGTCCCATTTGTTTATTTTTGCTTTTATTTCCAATATTCTGGGGGGTGGGTCATGGAGGATCCTGCTGTGATTTATGTCGGAGAGTGTTTTGCCTATGTTTTCCTCTAGGAGTTTTATAGTTTCTGGTCTTACATTTAGATCTTTAATCCATTTTGAGTTTATGTTTGTGTATGGTGTTAGAAAGTGTTCTAGTCTCATTCTTTTACAAGTGGTTGACCAGTTTTCCCAGCACCACTTGTTAAAGAGATTGTCTTTTCTCCATTGTATAGTCTTGCCTCCTTTGTTGGAGATAAGGTACCCTAAAGATTCTACCAGAAAATTACTAGAGCTAATCAATGAATATAGTAAAGTTGCAGGATATAAAATTAACACACAGAAATCCCTTGCATTCCTATACACCAATAATGAGAAAACAGAAAGAGAAATTAAGGAAACAATACCATTCACCATTGCAACAAAAAGAATAAAATACTTAGGAATATATCTACCTAAAGAAACAAAGGACTTATATATAGAAAACTATAAAACACTGATGAAAGAAATCAAAGAGGACACAAATACTTGGAGAAATATACCGTGTTCCTGGATTGGAAGAATTAATATAGTGAAAATGAGTATACTACCCAAAGCAATCTATAGATTCAATGCAATCCCTATCAAGCTACCAACGGTATTTTTCACAGAACTAGAACAAACAATTTCACAATTTGTATGGAAATATAAAAAACCTCGAATAGCCAAAGCAATCTTGAGAAAGGAGTATTTGATTTAAGCACATCTCTAGCTTTGATGGCAGAGATGGCACTTCTCTATCCTTCCCCACTGGTCAAGACACAACTTCTCAACTGAATAGAATAGAGCAAATCCATGAATTTGAAGAGTGCACTGAAATAATTCTGATGTCAAGGCATTGTTACCGCATCTCTGGTGAATATCCTGTTTTCTGGGTGACTGTGAACAGTACTCATTTACATAACAAAGGAAATGTCTACACTGTGAAAGGCACTTCGGGGGCAGAGCAGTGAAACAAAAATGAGTCTCTGCCCTCAATGTGCTCCAAGTCTCTGGGGGAGGGAGGATTATGATGGTATTACATACAGAGTACAAGTCATTTAATGTTATTGATTGAAGCAGACTCTGCCACTCATTGCTTACAAAAGCAAACTCCTAAGTGTTGGTAGAGGGGAAAGTTGTCTTTAATCAGAATGCTGGCAATCTGGGGAGATGGTGTACTCAGCATCCCCTACAAAATACCTGCAAGATTCTGCTCAGCCTTGAAAGTTTTAAAGGGAAGTAGGGAAGTAAAGTGCATCACTGAGATAGAGAGTCAGAGTCATTGCCATCCACCACTGTGTGTGCAGGCTCACGGACTCCTCTCAATCTTCCTCTAGATGTTATCTTGTTCACACAGTTTGGTCACACAGTTTGTTCACCAGATTACTGAAATGGAAGCTAGAGAAGAGATCTGGTCATCTGTTAATTACTTATTCTTTATTTCTACTTCTTTGATCTATGGAAAGAAGTGACAAGTTAGGCAAGATATTGTGTGATTAAAAGATTTGAAAGCTGTGCTCGGGCTTGAGATGAGTAGAACATGGGGGAGTCTAGTTAAAAATTAATTACAGTATAGCTTTGCTTAAGTGACAAAGAAAAGGGCTTCCTGTTGAGGGTGGTTTCCTGCAAAGAGCTGCTTACACTAACCTTTTGAAGCCTCACTTTACTCATCTCTGAAAATGGAGCTTGGAATGGCTTTTCTACATGGGGCTATGGTAAGACTGAAATTATTATATGAAAGAACAGTTAAAAAGTATAAAAGGGAAGCATGCTAAATATTCATCAACAGAGGAATAGATAAAGAAAATGTGGTACATGTGTGCAATGGAATATTAGCCATGAAAAGGAACAAAATAATGCCATTTGCAGTGACATGGATGAACCTAGAGATTGTTGTACTGAGCAAAGTAAGTCAGAAAGAGAAAGACTAATATCATATAATATCTCTTATATGTGGGATCTTAAAAAAATGGTACAAATGAACCTATTTACAAAACAAATAGTCATAGCTTCAGAAGACAAACTTACAGTTACCAAGGGAGAAGGTGGGGAGGGATGAATTGGGAGACTGGGACTGACATATACACACTACTATATATGAAATAGAAAACTTATAAGAACCTACTATATGGCACAGGGAACTCTACTCAATACTCTGTAATGACCTATATAGGAATAGAATCTGAAAAAGAGTGTGTGTGTGTGTGTGTGTGTGTGTATATATATATATATATATATATATATATATACACACACACATATATATATATAATGTGTGTATATGTATATACATACATACATGTATGTGTGTATATGTATATACATACATACATGTATGTATGTATATGTATATATATGGCTGATTCACTTTAGTGCACAGCAGAAACTAATAACATTATAAATTAACTATACTCCAATAAAAAATAATTTTAAAAAATAGCCAAAAAAAAGTATGAAGGGCCTTGTAAGTATTCACTGATGTGATCATGTGAATCTGGCTATCCTCCCCCACTTCTTATTCCTTGTGCGTTGTATACAGGAGTCTCCTGGGCAGATTGAAACAGGGTGAGTGTCTGTCCTTTTATCTGCAGCAGTGATGAATCAGATGAATGTCTTGACTCTGACACATTTGCCTGGCTCTCTGACACTCTCTGAGCTTCCCTGTGTGTTAGCTTGTAAAGAATCTGCCTACAATGCGAGAGACCTGGGTTCAATCCCTGGGTTGGGAAGCTCCCCTGGAGAAGGGAAAGGTTATCCATTCCAGTATTCTGGCCTGGAGAATTCCATGGACTGTATAGTTCATGGGGTTGCAAAGAGTAGGACAAGACTGAGCAACTTTCACTTCACTTCCGACACTCTCTGGCCCTGTTTCTTGAATAAGCATATTCCTACTTGATTGGCCTATTGGGAAAACGGATTCTTAGCTGGGAGGTGTCAGAAGTCTGAACACTGATTGAGTCTGAGTTCTTCCTGCTTGGGCCCTCTGAGCCATCTGTGTCTCACCAGACTGCCACTGCTCCCCAAAGTAAACCTTGTTAACCTCTTCAGCTGAGGTCTTTTCTTCCAAGTGGAATATGTGTGCTAAGCTGCTTCAGTTATGTCTGACTCTTTGTGACTCTATGGACTGTAGCCCCCAAGGCTCCTCTGTCCATGGGGATTCTCCAGGCAAGAATTACTGGAGTGGGTTGCCATGCCGTCCTCCAGGGGATCTTCCCGACCTAGGGATCAAACCCAGGTCTCCCAAATTGCAGGCAGATGCTTTACTACTGAGACACAGGGGAAGCCCGTCAATTGGGATGCACAGCCACAAACTAAAAGCTTTCAGAAATCTATCTGTGTAACTTTAATGAAAATATTGCTATTGATGCAAATGCATTCACCTAAGAGTAATGGAACAAAAGAAGGGGGAGTGGATTTTTGAAATTGATGGCTAGGGTGAACAGAATTTGTACTAAGTTTGCCTCTCAATTGGACTTGTGACAGCTTTCAGCTTGGCTTGAAACACCAAAGAAATTTCTCTTTTGTCTTTTGAAGGGAAAGTGCCGAAATCAATTTGGGTTATTTGTCTGAAAAACTGTCTCTCTTGGTGCATGAAACAGCCTCTGATAAAGATGGGCTCTGGGTCATAGCTACCTTTTATAATTACTAAGTACACCGCGTTTATCAGCAACAGTGATGTATAGTTTCTCTGTGGAAATGTTCTGCCTGAATTGCAGCTGTTTATCATTATTTCTAAATCAAAAGCTCTGAACGGGTTGTGACGACTGCCAGACAGGTGTTATTTAAATAAATAAATAAACAAAACATTGAGAGAATTCTGATTACATTTTTCAAAGAAATGGCATCTCAGGTAGTTAGGATCATCATTCTGAGGGCTGGTCTCCACCCTCCCGCCCCCCACCCACCAGCCTGCACCTGGGAAAGTTGAGTGACAATTCTAGGGGGGAGGGGGTGGACCTACACTAAAGTATCGCTGCTCCAGGATTCTATGGAAGATGAAAGGAGCTGGAAGTTTGGATGGCCCCCTGGTAACTTGCCTATTTGCATCTGGTACCCAATAAGGAAACGTGACGAGCCCCTTCATGTGACTGAGAGTAGCATCATAAGAAGCAATACCTAGTCAAAATAGAGAGCTTTTTTGAACATAGAAATAGCCGTCATGAAATATAGCTCAGTTTTCTAATCTATAAGATGCGTAAGGTAAGGTTATCTTTCTGTTTACCTCTCTAGGTTCTTTATGTGGGTTAGTTAACCAAGACAGTACATGCAGAACACTGCAATGCCTGCCTGTCTTTATAAAGATAATTATTTGAAAAATGGGTGGATACATGAACAGAGGAAACTGAGAAGCTCCACTTGGGTGCATCCCTTGGAGAGGAAGCAGGCTCCTGAGGATCTTAAATGAAAATAGGTGAGGATTCTATAAGAGGGAGAAAATTCTAGGCAACAATTTGATGGCCTTCTCTGGTTCTATCAGAGAAGAAGCTACAAAGTTTCATCTCTTACTTTGCACAATTCCTGCATCCTCTTACTCCTGAAAATTTATTTGACAATTGAGTATCTATACTGTCTTCTGTGTTAAGCATGGATCATCATGATTTTAGAGTGTTATTTCCATTATTTGGTTCTCTTTTTCTATTAATAGTAATATGAGCAATAGGTTTCATTTTCTTGAATGCTTATTATATGTTAGGCACTTCGAGAAACATCTTTGCATGCCTTACCTCATTTCATACTTAATATCCTTCATGGTATAGGTATTATTAGCCCTATTTTATAGATGAAAATACTGAGGCCCAATGAGGTTAAATAATTTCTATAAGATCATATGGCCAGAAGAATGTTGAAACATTTCAGAAGAATATTAATTACTAAATATTTTAAATAGTGTTTTGGAGGAAAGGAAAAATGCAAATGGAATTGCTTTGTCAGGCTAGATGAAGTCTGAGGAGTGAATTTCTAATCGTCTCCAAGTTTATAAAAGAATACTATAAGAGAGATACAGCCTAATTGTCCTTGATTTCTTTAGGGAGAGTAGCAAGAAGAAATGGACTAATGTAGATGCAAAGACATAATGAAGGTAACATGTGCTGTGGTCAAATCTCTAGGATAAATGACACATTCATGATAGTCAGTTCCACAGTTAGCTGAGGGGCTTGGTTGATTTGTTCAAATGCTTACCTAGTAACCAACCAGGATCAAATGAGCTAACCTTTTGAAATGCAAGGGTCAAGACACAGGCACATATTTCTGCTTCCAGATTTATCTTGCTTTCTGTCCATTGCTTTAGAGAGATCCATTTTACATGTTGTGAACGTATCAATGTGGTGATGTGACTTACATTTTTGTATAATGTGAAAAACAAATTTTTTAAAAATGTTCTCATCTAAAGTGCTGCATTTGTATTGACTCTGAAATAGCAATTAAAGTCATTCTTGAGAACAATCTTTAAATCTCAGAGTTAGAGGTCTGGGCTATATATTCTTTGAGTAGCTTTTGGAAAAAAATGAGGCAGATAACTGCTGAAAATATGACTAGAAGGAATAAAGGAGTTTAATTTGTAATCTCAGAATGGAATATATGTGTATGGCAGGGTAGATATTAAATATCCAGATCCAAAATCTCTTTAATATTTATGATTTGAGAATTGCATAGTGAAGTGGAATCCATAGCACCTTCCTCACATACAGTGATGCCACTTATCAAACAACATGTAAAAACATGTGAAAGTTGCTCAGTTGTGACCCCATGGACTAGTCCATGGAATTTTCCAGACCAGAATACTGGAGTGGGTAGCCTTTCCCTTCTCCAGGGGATCTTCCCTACCCAGGGATTGAACCCAGGTCTCCCGCATTGCAGGCAGATTCTTTACCAGCGGAGCCACAAGGGATGCCCTAGAATACTGGAGTGTGTAGCCTATCCCTTCTCCAGTGGATCTTCCTGACCCAGGAATCAAACCAGAGTCTTCTGCATTGTAGGCGGATTCTTTACCAACTGAGCTATGAGGGAAGCCCTTATCAAACAAACTCCAAGGAAATCAATTGCTTGTTTCTTCAGCTCAGTTATCATCACTGTAACGTGCAGTTATTTATTGATTTTTCATGAATTTCTCTAGTGCTTGTAACTATAGTACCTATGCATTTAATGAATCAATTAACAGTGAAATCAATATACCATCCTAACCTTTCTACCAGCAACCAGAGATCACTTCCAGGGCCATGTCTACATTAGTTCTCTAGAGTACTTAGAACAATGTGGGCCTTTAATAAATGATGGCTAATAACAAGACAGATAAGTCTGTGCATTAAAGAGGATTGGATTATAACTTTGGATCAACTTATTGAGATGTTTTCACTTGAAACAGACCTGTAATTCATCTAAGGGAACAGCAGTGAACTGTAAATATGGATAATACATTTTTTTCTTTCAAGTGAAATATAAACAAAATATGTATCTAACTATTTATTTTTGTTGTTGTTGTTTAGTTGCTAAGTCATGTCAGACTCTGCGACCCTATGGACTGTAGCCTGCCAGGCTCCTCTGTGGGATTTCCCAGGCAAGAACACTGGAATGGGTTGCCATGTCTTCCTCCAGGGGATCTTCCCAACCCAGAGGTTGAACCCTGGTCTCCCACATTGCAGGCGGATTCTATACTACTGTCTTATTGTGCTGACAGTGGCTAGGCCTGTTTTTTGTTTTGTTTTCTTTTTTATGTAAATACTTTCCTGAACTCCCTACCTTTAGAACTGTAACAGGTGAAGTCTTACTAGTTTCCCCATCCAGTCTCTTTGAAGGATTTATGAACAGTCCTATCAGTCTCAGAGATCTCCTTTATGGACTTGTTTTCAGCTCTGGCGTTTGACAAGACAAGCCTTCTACATCCTAGAATTCAAGTCTTCCCTACCTAAACTGATTGTTGAATCCTGTCTCTTTGATTCCAAAGAGAGAATCTTGGAGTTCCTGGTACTTGAACGTGAAGAGATTTTGCTCTGATCATTTATTATGACAGATGGGATCCTGTAGACTAGTATTTGTTATCTTACTGAGTTCACAAACTCCTTATAAATCTTGAGAAACTTATGGATGATTGCCCCAGGAAATTTTTTCATAACCATCCTAGTTTACTTACAGATCCCTAGACACTCATCTACGAGCTCCAGATTAAGAATCACAGCTTTAAAGTGTCACAGGCGCTTTTTGGTACTCTGAAGCTAGACCCAAAGATATAGGAAAGTGGTATATTCCAAAAGATTTTTTGGGAAAAGGTAATTTCCACTCTAAGCAAATTTGTATAATTCATCCTCTAGTTTGACATTGTCCAGAGACTCAAGTTGCATTGAAACTGGCATGAGGTAAAAATTTAATACCAAAATTGTAAGTGGAAAATAACATAGCAGTTTTATTTATGTTGCTAACATTAAGGTCAGAGTATTTTCTTTTGGAATTGTACTTCCTCTGGGTTGACAGGAATATTAAAGTTCATCTTATCCAACAGCATTTCTGATTCTTGAATCCCCTCTGTGTTGATCAGTTTTTCTTTTGCTTCTGAGTTAGTTCTCACATTTTTAATGTGTGAGGAAGGAGCAATTTTCAATCAACTTTTTAAGCAATTAATTTGAGAATTTAAATATACTTTCTCTTTACACTGTGACCACAGGTGTTTTTCTCAAAATTGTTAAGAATAAAGCAAATGGATTCATGCAGTAAAAGTATATGACATAATGCTTTTTTTCCCCTGACCTATTTCTAAAGTGAAAGTGAAGTTGCTCAGTCGTGTCCAACTCTTTGCGACCCCATGGACTGTAGCCTACCAGGTTCCACCATCCATGGGATTTTCCAGGCAAGAATACTGGAGTGGGTTGCCATTTCCTTCTCCAGGAGTTCTTCCCGACCCAGGGATTGAACCCAGGTCTCCCGCATTGTGGGCAGATGCTTTACTGTCTGAGCCACCAGGGAAGTCCCAAACTGTTTCTATCTAGATTTTAATGTTTGGCTCTTGCAGTTGTTGACAACGCATTATTATTTTTTATGATGAGAGATGGTATCACTTTCTGAATGAGAAAGAGAAGATCATTGTTGGAGCAGATAAAGAAAAATTGACTCACTTGTTTACACAATGCTTTTCTCTGTGTGACATTCACTACGTTAATTAATAGCATATTTTAGAAATCACTTTTTTATACCATGGATATTCTAACTCAACAACTTGGATAGAAATGTAGTGAAGGGAACAAAATATTTTTGAATGTCAGTTCCAGGAATTCTAGTTATACTTTCCATGTGTTTTCATCAGACCTGTGGATTCCAAATGTCTTTATCCCTTCACAAATTCTTCCTCCCTCTTTTACTTTCATGTTGAAGTGTATGAAAACCCCAATTTTATGTATAAGGAAGGATTGAAAAGTAATGAGACCAACTTCATCAACATTGTATATCCTAATGAACACTGACTTTCAAAGTAGACACCTTGGGGGCTGGCATGATTGTCCCAGTTGTCATTGCTAAAAAATAGTTTAAAATTTTGTTTCAGAGCTAGTTCAGGAGCCTTATATGCTATTCCACTGGTCAATGGGACTAGATGTGTGGTTGTCAACCTTGTTTCACATTGGGAGCTCCTACAAAACTTTTAAAATATGGTGTCCAGGCCCACCTCTAAGAGATTCCTGTTTAATTTGTATGGAGTGTGACTGGGCATAGGGTTTTTTTTTTATTTCTTCTGTTGGTTCTGATGTGCAGACAAGATTGAGAACCATTGGACTAAAGGTTTAATGAGGTTTTAAAGATGCTTAATAGTTTATCTGCCGCCTAAGAACGCTTTAAAACCAAATTTTACAGCTTAAAGACATTCAAAATGAAGTAATAGAATAGACTGTCAGGTAATAAACCATGGCTGTCTAATTCACCATGATTTCTCCAGTCCAATGGCTAATTCAGCACTGTGTGTCTATAAGCACATTACTCAGAAAGCCATTGAACTGTCTTTAATAAAAGAAATCTAAAAGGAAACCATATTCACAAGCAGGCAATCTTATTAATTTGACTTTCATTTGACTAGGTAGTTTGTTCAAGAAGATTGTTTTTGTTCTGTACTATTTTGAATAAGTAGGTGCTGAATTAATGCGTTTTTTTTTTTATCATATCACAGCAATGAAGGAGTTTTTGTTTGCCTTTTCAGCAGAGGGAGAGGAGCAGCTAAAAATACTGTTTTTATTCCACAGTCTTAGCTTATGTGGATTTGAGATTTTGTTCCAGCTTCACGATACATGCTCTTTCTATCAATAATTTCTCCATAATGCTGACTTTTTGTTAAATATATCCTACAAAAATGAGAGACTATCTAATACTTCCAAAGTCCCAAATGATTTTATAGGAATATTTGATGTGGTAGAAACATTTTTAGCTATCCCCCAGATTAATGAGGTTTGAATTTACTACATGGATAAACATATTTATTTGATCAATACATTTGATGGAATTGGATTTAGGAGCAGAACTCATTCTTAAAACAAAAACACAATAACTTACATATAAGATGAATGATAATAATGTAATTACAGAAAGAACAAGGGGAAAAGTTAAATTATGGCCCTGTGTTTTCCATGGAAAGAGAAACTTGTAACAAAGAAACAAACAAAACTCATCATTGTGGAAATGTTCCATATCTGTTGATGGTGAACAGAAGAGAGTCCTCAAGTCCACTGGTGAGGCTGTTACATTTATGCTGTTGATAATGATGCCAATCTTGTTCTCTGTTAATGCAAATCAGAATGTTAAAAGGATGTTAATGATTTTATTATAGCTGTTAAGAGCTAACTATGAGGAACTGATACAATCCCACTTGATAAGTAAGGTTATTGGGGGGGATCTGAAAGAAAATGCTGAAATACAGGCATTATCTGCCTATTCCCACAAAACTTAGGAGTTCAAAAGATTCCATGTAATTTTATTGCCCATGTAAAATTTCAGAAATGATTCTCATATGAGATAGGAACATTTCTTGTATGTTCCCAGTCGCTTCAGTCATGTCCAACTCTTTGTGACCCTATGGACCATAGCCCACCAAGCTCCTCTGTCCATGGGGATTCTCTAGGCAAGAATATTGGAGTGGGTTGCCATGCGTTCCTCCGGGGGATCTTCCCAACCCAGGGCTTGAACCCACATCTCTTACATCTCCTGCATTGGCAGGTGGGTTATTTACCACTAGCGCCACCTGGGCTAAGGTGATAAAGAACTTTAAGAAAATTTAGATGTGTTCCATGCATATATATAATAAACCATTGTTTGTCCCCTTTTGTTCTTTAAAAATATAATAATGATCACTGTTTATTGAGCTTATGCTAAATGCCAAGCATACTACTCTATTAGATTGAAGTATAGAACTGCCATCTTTGACCATTGTTGATCTACATAAATAGCAATTGCATATACGTCAATAATACATTATCTCAATTTATTTTTACAACTATACTATGAGGTACTATTACCGTCATTTCATAGATGAGGAAGCTGAGGTTCAGAGAATTACTTTATCTTGAGTGTCCAGAACAAGATAATGGCAGAAGGATGATTCAAACCCAGAATGACCAAATTCCAAAGTAAGTTTCTGGCATTTTACAATTTATTTCAATGTTATAAGCACAAGGCACACCTGTGATAGCGTCTCAACTTTCAGTTGTGCAAGAATAGAGCAGTGTATTGATTAATATGTTATTTTAGTTCCACTAAGTTGGAAGTTGCAAATTAAGGAGCGACAAAGTATAAATGTATGAATGCCAAAGAGAAATGTGAATTTTACACTAGCTGGCATAGATTTAAATGTTATCTTGTATGGTTGCTAAAAATTAGCAACTATACATACTTAGCCATATGGGTGTGAAACCATCCAGTAATTTACTATATCACATGCTAGCAAAGTATTGCTCAAAATTCTCCAAGCCAGGCTTCAACAGTATGTGAACCATGAGCTTCCAGATGCTTAAGCTGGATTTAGAAAAGGCAGAGGAACCAGAGATCAAATTGCCAACATCCGTTGGATCATCCAGAAAGCAAGACAGTTCCAGAAAAACATCTACTTCTGCTTTATTGACTATGCCAAAGCCTTTGACTGTGTGGATCACAACAAACTGGAAAATTCTTCAGGAGATGGGAACACCAGACCACCTGACCTGCCTCCTGAGAAATCTGTATGTAGGTCAAGAAGCAACAGTTAGAACCAGACATGGAACAATGGAGTGGTTCCAAATAGGGAAAGGAGTACGTTGAGGCTGTATATTGTCACCCTGCTTATGTAACTTATAGGGAGAGTACATCATGAGAAATGCTGGGCTAGATGAAGCATAAGTTGGAATCAAGATTTCCGGGAGAAAAATCAATGAATTGATAAAAGTGAAAGAGGAGAGTGAAAAGTTGGCTTAAAACTCAACATTCAGAAAACTAAGATCATGGCATCTGGTCCCATCACTTCATGGCAAATAGACGGGGAAACAACAGAAACAGTGACAGACTTTATTTTCTCAGGCTCCAAAATCACTGCAGATGGGGACTGCAGCCATGAAATTAAAAGACGCTTGCTCCTTGGAAGAAAAGCTATGACCAACCTAGACAGCATATTAAAAAGCAGAGACATTACTTTGCCAACAAAGGTCCGTCTAGTCAAAGCTATGGTTTTTCCAGTAGTCATGTATGGATGTGAGAGTTGGACTATAAAGAAAGCTGAGTGCCGCAGAATTGATGCTTTTGAACTGTGGTGTTGGAGAAGACTCTTGAGAGTCCCTTGGAGTGCAAGGAGATCCAACCAGTCCATCCTAAAGGAGATCAGTCCAGAATATTCATTGGAAGGACTGATGCTGAAGCTCCAATACTTTGGCCACCTGATGCGAAGAACTGACTCATTTGAAATGGCCCTGATGCTGAGAAAGATTGAAGGCAGGAGGAGAAGGGGGCCACAGAGGATGAGATGGTTGGATGGCATCACCAACTCAATGGACATGAGTTTGGGTAAGCTCCGGGAGTTGGTGATGGACAGGGAGGCCTGGCGTGCTGCAGTCCATGGGATCACAAAGAGTCGGACGTAACTGTGCAACTGAACTGACCTGAACTGAAACATACTTAGCCATATGGGTGTGAAACCATCCAGTAATTTACCATATGACTTTGAGCAATTAACTTTCCATTCTGAGATTCAACTTACCCATATGTAAGATGAAGGTTTAGGCTTAACTAATCTTTAAGATAATTTCCACATGGTCTATTTTGTGATTGCTAGGACTCGATTCATTTTAGCACTTAGATCCTTTCATGTTGTATTCACTGGATATGTCCTATGGAATAAATGGACTTGAAAAATCACCAAAGTAAAAGGCAGAATTTTGTTTTTAGTCTGTTAATCCAAACATATATTTGAGTGTCTATGTATTTACCATCATGCCACCTTGCCTAGGACTGGTTGTGTGTATGTGGGCGGTGGTGGTGTGTGTGGGGGGGTTAGTGTTTAGGATCAATGGGGAAACAATGAAAGGATATCATCAGAGGAGTGAAAAGACCAGATACGCATATTAGAATATACATAATATAGAATACAAGGGCATGACTTGGCCCTGACCTGAATCACTGAAGGAGAGAGTGAGCTGAGGAGAAGAGTTCAGTTCTGGATATCATAAGTTTGTTAGTGCTTTTGAGACACTCAAAGTGGAGATGTCCTATTGGACTTTTGGTACTAGAGAGCCCAGAAGGGAGAAACTGGCTGGTGATACATACATGCTTAAGAGTATTTGTTTAGTAATAAATTAATTTTTTATCATTCTTTTTTTCTGTTTGAGGTTTAGCTGTACATCAGGAGCCATTTATGGAAGACAGATACAAGGCATATACTGAGAATGAATGTCAAGATATGGGAGGGAGAAGAACTTCAAGGGAAGATGCTGAAAATCTAATAAGGACTTTCCTAAGCCATAATGTAGGAAGAAAGCTCAGGTTGGAAGCTGGGGTACACAATTATGAAATGGATCATAGGAATATGGATTGGGTTTCAGGAAAGTTCTGCAAGGTCTTCCTCATTTAATGCAGTCTCTATTTAGCAGCCTGTACCTTTATAGTAGTCTTTGCCACTTAAGGTCTGAGAGTGGTAGCTCAGAGGGTAAAGCATCTGTCTGCAATGCAGGAGACCTGGATTCAGTCCCTGGGTCAGAAAGATCCCCCGGAGAAGGAAATGGCTCCCCATTCCAGTGTCTTTGCCTGGAGAATTCCATGGACAGAGGAGCCTGGCGAGCTACCACGTCCATGGGGTCCCAAAAGAGTTGGGCATGACTTAGTGACTAACAATTTCACTTTCTTTTGTCACTTAAAGGCATTGCTTAATCTCAGATATCACTATAGCAGCTGACATGAATGGTACTTGAGGACTGAAAAAATAAAATGGACAGACCAACCTTCAGAAAATCAAGTCACACTAGTAATGAAGGACATTGATGAGATGGTTTGGAGAAGGAGAGGACTATACTGTTAATTACAAGCAAGCCTTTAGTGTTTCCTTCTGGATAATAGAATGAGAAGTGAGAGTACAGGAGGACAAAAATCAATAAGCCCTTTCTCTCTTGACTTTCAATCCTATGTGTCACAAGGCTGCATTCAATTTCTGTTTATGTCATTCTGTGTGGAAGTTCATCGTCTCTGAAGTCCATTAGACAGTGAGGAGTGAACAATCAAACAATCAAACCAGACAATCAAACCAGAGAAGTCACTGCAGTGGAAAGGCCATAAATGGAGAGCCTGGAGAGGATGCCCACTCTTTGCTTTAATTAGTATTCAGCATTAAGCTGATGACAGAGGATTTTTATCGTGTCTTTCATCATGGACAGACCCTAGACAGCTGTTAAGTATATTACCCCAATTACTTGTTTCCCTTGAAGTGTTTCATTTTGTTGTTTAGAGTTATTACCTTGGAGCATTTATTTACAGAGTTCTTGCTTCTGCCCATTCTCACAGAAGGTGATAAGGGCATGTCTATAGATTTAGACGTGATTTGGAAGTTATGACTTTTCTATTGGACGTATTGTTACCCCTTGGAATGTGTCAGAAGCATGAAGTCAGTGAATCCAAGGCAGTCAGTATTATTCCCAATTTATAGAACATGAACAAAAACAATGCAAGGCAAGGTGATGCTTTATATGGGATTTAATTTTCAGAGAGAGGATAGCCTGAGCCACATATGAGCTTTAGTAGAGCACAGAACAGAGAACTAAGTAAATATCTTGTCTGCCAATATTCTGAGAAAAATCGGGCCAGGGGTTTTATAGTCTTTTGCGGGACCTTGGTTGGAGAAAATGGAATTGTCCACTCAAAGGAATGAGGGCAGACACTAAGGAAAATCCACAGAGGCAACACGGTACATTGAGTAGTCAGAGAAGCGAAACCACAGTGAAAGAAATTTTGTTTCCCTCTTAAACTCCTTATAGAGAAACTATTTACAAAAATCAGAGGGAGAATAAACATAATTATGTGATTTCATTTAAAAATGCTGTGTCCTCTTAACCTCCATCTGTCCTATTGTTTTACCTGTGTTTCCTCTTACAGGGACAACTTGTAATTTTCTTTTATATATTTAGTCATGCAAACCCAATAACCTTGAAATGTTCATGGGTTGCAGTTGTCACTATGATTAGGGATATTCTTGTTGCTGTTGTTTTTGATTGTCTTTCCCAGATATTGAATAAACATGACAATTACTTTAGAGATGTATAAATGGATTTGGCTAAAAACATTCTGGCCTTCAGGTGAGAGTTAGCCCTACATGCTTATAGTATTGTATGCACCCATCCATTCTCTCATTCATACAGAATTATTTCTTGAATTCTTCTAGTTTCCAGGCTTTTTCTAGGTATTGAGAGATCAATGCTATATAAGTCCTGCTCTCAAAGTGCCAGCCATCTCTTCAGTATAATTTTGCTTCTAAGAGTCTATGTAAGCTCCATGAAAACAATCTCAATCTTTCATATTCCTCTTTCTATCACAGTTGACTTTACTTTTTGAAATCTGAGGCCATGGGAATTCGGCATTTTTAAAGAATGTTATTGAAGTATAGTTGATCTACAATGTTGTATTTAATTAGAGTTCACCTTGAAATTGCAAGTGATAGATACCAAATGAACTACAAAACCTGATAGTAAACAATATCAATGATCAGGGATTCATTTTGGGTTCTGGCTTATCCCCTACTATTTAAAAATAATAGTGAGGTTACATCATGAAAATCCTTCACTATATCTCATACTGTGTCTCTGCCCAACCCAGTTATCAAGGCAGTTCTACTGTTCCACAATTAGAGATGAAGAACCAAAAAAATATTTACAAGCAGCTTTGTTTATGAAAATGTACCCTAACTACAGTCTGAACTACAGTGGTACCCAGAGCTTGTCCTAAGGTTAATTCAAATTTATAAAATATTGCCTCAGTCACCATTCAGAGTCTGGAGTCCTTTTACTAGAAATTGTATTCAGGTGAGCTCAATGTTTGTGACTGGTAACTGTGAGTATTGCAATGATTTGTGTCCAGGTCACTTACATATATCAGCAACTTTCCATTGTAGCCCCAGACTTGGGCATCTGGCCAAAGAAATATGAAGTCCTGTGAACAGTTTTAGGATGGCTGGTAGACAACAGGAAGTGAGTGAGTGAAAGTTGCTCAGTCGTGTCTGACTCTTTGCGACCCCACGGACTATAGAGTCCATGGAGTTCTCCAGGCCAGAATACTGGAGTAGGTAGGCTTTCCCTTCTCCAGCGGATCTTCCCAACCCAAGGATTGAACCCAGTCTCCTGCATTGCAGGTGGATTCTTTACCAGCTGAGCCACAAGGGAAGCCCAAGAATACTGGAGTAGGTAGGCTTTCCCTTTTCCAGAGGATCTTCCCAATCCAGGAATCGAACTGGGGTCTCCTGCATTGGAGACGGATTCTTTACCAACTGAGCTAACAGGGAAGCCCTAGTCAGCAGGAAAGGAGGGTCCTTTTCTGCTCCTTCATATGACAGAGTTAATATGATTAGTTAGCACATTGTCTCCATAAAATACCAAGTTTTTGTGGTTTTACCCACGTCTTTTTTTTTTTTTATTCTTGTCCAATCTTGAACTTCATTGCCCATAAAGTTGGTTGGGAGCTGCCATCATTAGCTGTCATGTTGATTCTAAGCCAGGACAAGGGTGCACAGCAGGCAGATTCAGTGATCAGAAAGTGCTCTCTGTGGAAAGCCAGTTAGGTCTTTGTGCAGGTTGATCACTGTTAAGAGACGAACTACTCATTGGTATTTCATTGACACTCTGGGTGAAGTCTTCCATCTCACTTCCACCTAAGCCCCTGGGGCTATTTTGATGCTGCATTAAGGAATTAAATCTACCAATTTATCTACATGTTGCACAGAGCATTGGAGCCAAGACTCTGCAGCAAGAATTAGACTTTTCTTCGTTCGTTTCTTCTTCTTTTTTCCTTTCTGTGATAACAAGGGAGACAAATAGTCTTTGTTGACTAAAGGGTTTTCATACCATGGTCCCTGCCAAATGACGTAAACCGGCAAGTTTTTACAAGTTTCATCCGTACCATACCTCATCCAGTTATGCTTTTCTTAACATGAAGCGGCCTTACTGGACAGCGTAATATTTAATGATGCACAATTGGTTTCCTTTTACCCTGTCAGCCTGAGAGACAAATCACCCATTCCAATGAGCAAACATCTTTTCCTCGATCAACCTTGCCGTGACCTTGGTATGACTCGTTTCTGTTTGGAAGTAATGATACTTGAGGCCCATTAATCTTCTCAGTGATGTTGACTGGCCTCATGTAATGGTTACCAACCCTTGAGTTTCTCTAAGGAAATGAAGCATTATGCAAATTTGCACTCATTCCGCTGAGGTCAACCTTTTCACTATTTCCCCCCCAAAGAATAATGCTTCATTGATGCTTATTCCTGCTTTATGAATGGTGTCTCTTAGGAGCTGTGCAGCCCTTATTCATTTGCTCTGTAGCCTGTATGACCTTCCCTGAGAGAAGGACTCCTTTGCAGTGTAATTAGGATGATAGACCCAGTGTTGTAAGTTGATGTCTCACATCAGCATAGGCATTTAGGGTACTGAGAGGATTAAGCTGGGAAAAAAAGAAGTACCTTTTTTCCCTGAAGTATTTAGGGTATTTATTTGGCTCCTAGCTCTTTGAAAGGCAAGCCTGCACTCAGCCACAATAGAGAGAAGTTGTTTTCCTTTGACTTCTCACTTCCAGAATGGTTAAGTGATTTTAATCTGTTAAAGCTGAGTGAAAACTTCATTTCCAGGAGGCTTCCATATAACTCTGTGATGCCAAGATGAGCAAAATTAATCTGTTCCATAATGTTATTTTCAACCTTTTATAATTAGTAAAAAATATCATAAAGTTATGATAATGCCCAGCTTTAAGAACAACAGATATTTGACAAGTAAGAAGTCATTATTTGCATATCAAAAAGTCATCTTCACTTGACTAGGAATCACAGAAAGTTGTTTTAACTCCATAGTGCATCTCTGCATTTATTTACTGATTATTAAATGTTTGGCAGAAAGGTTGATGGATAGAAAAAATGAAAGTGCAAGTGTTAGAAATCACTATTAACTGATGAATAGAAAATATAACACATAAGGGAGTTATAAGGAAGTCAACAGAAGATTATACTCAATTTAAAAACACTGATTTATATACAACTTTAGAAAAACTCAACTCCTGTGTTATAGAGAACCCATATTCAGATTAAAAGCTTTCCCACTGCTGAATCCTATTGGCAGATGCCAACTTGGAATAAAGATTAAACATCTTGAGGAATTGAACAGACTAACTTCATGGTATATATTTGGGAAGAAGAATAGATTTGAAAAGTACACTTGGTTTTGGAACCCAGATTTCCATTTACTAGGTATCTAAACTTGGACAAATTATTTCACCTCTAAGTTTCCTCCTCTGTAATGTGGAACAGTAGTAATAATATAATACTAACAATACTTCTGGCTGCTGTAATGATTAAATGACCTAGTCCATTTAAAATACCATGATGCCAGAACATAGTAACTATTTCATGAGGACTATCAGATACTATTTTCATTATCATCATCATTATCACTTTTAAATCTATTGCTGCATCTTCATATGGGGCTTACCCGCTGTTTCAGCAGTAAAGAATCTGCCTGCAATGCAGGAGACACAGGTTCAATTCCTGGGTCAGGAAGATCCCCTGAAGAAGGAAATGACAACTGGCTCCAATATTCTTGCCTGGGAAATCCCATGGACAGAGGAGCCTGGTGGTCTACAGTCCATGGGATTGCTAGGGTCGGACACAACTTAGCAACTACACCACCACCACCACTTCATCTTCATAGTACTTTCTAAGGTAATAATTCTACCTTTAGCCAGCCTCAGAATCACTTGGAGGCTTTGCTAAACCACAACTTGCTAGGCTTCAGTCTCAGGGTTTCTTTTTCCTCCCCCAATTTTATTGATATGTAATTGACATACAGTACTATATAAGTTTAAGGTATACAGCATAAATGATGACTTACAAACATCATGAAAAAATTACCACAATAAGTTTAGTGAACATCCATCATTGCATATAGATAGAATATTAAAGAAACAGAAAAACAATTTTTTTCCTTGTGATGAGAACTCTTAGGATTTATCACTGCCAGAGTTTCTGACTTAAAAGGTATGTGATGAGGCCTAAAAATTAACATTTCTGCAAGTTCCCAGGTGCAGCTGATGCTGCTAGTCCAGGAACCACACTTGAGAACCATTGTTCTAAGGTATTCAGGGTAGGTTATACTTCTTTTTTAAATGGGATAAATCAATATAAGTGGTGCATTGAACCAACAGAACTCAAGGCATATAATCTGAAAGCATCTTTATTTTGCCTCCCACTGTTGCTTTAATATTTATTTGGTGCTGAAAGGTCTTCTCTTTCTCATAGATGAAACCCTGAGCAGATGTAGACTTTCAAAATACTCTCATTGGGACAGTTTGTTCAATATTAAGGCTTCTGAGCCAGTGCTTTGGCACTGATAAGAGAATTATCTGTAGAGGAAAGGTTTAAGTGGGCACAGTCATTCATTGCAGGTAACAAACATAAATAACAGAAGCTTTGAAGGTTCTATGGAAAAAAAACACACAAAAATGGCTGAAGAAACTTTTCAGTTATCAAGTATGTAACATAGATTCTATGGTGCCCTTTCTCTTCCTTCTGTCTTCTAGAAAGAAAGAAAATGTCTCTGAAAGAAGAGAGGGGATGAAATGTGTGGGGGATGGCATTAGAAACACTCTATAGACAAGGACAGGTACACAAATCATTTCTGAAGCTGAAGTACCTATGTCTGGTGGTGAGAGAAACTTCAAGGCCTTTTGTGGTCAAACTAATCTGGAATGTTAGAATGATATACTCACCCCAGTCCGTGTTTCACTCTATGATAATGATCTAGGGCAATTAGAAATTTCTACCCAAAGGCTTAAGATAAAACCAGGGGTGAGATAAAGCTTTGATTGATAATGCTTAAGAGGTAGAGGGAAAAGTACCTGATCTGGCATAGAGTGAGATGAAATTCATCTGGAGTTCAGGCAAAAAAACAAGTCTCTCTCTTCTAAAGTATTCCCCAGATTTTAGGGAATAAAATAAATATGGGAAAAATGGCAATGTAAGTTCCGAAACTGGAAATCAAAATTTATGAAGATAAGACAAAATGATTTAGAAATAAAAATCTCTGGATATTTTCATGTAAAATAGTCATTATAAATAACTGAGGGAAGAACTAGGGAATATAGTTTTCATTATCCTTGCCAACAAACAGACACACTGAACTAGCTTTTGTTTCCCTGTAAGTCTATATTTTATGTCAGATTTTGTGTCAATAAATGTTAAGTCCTACCATGTGCCAGATACTATGCTAGGTGTTTTACCAATAATATCTTATTGAATGATAGAAACAAGTATGTATCAATCAAGGTAAGTAATATGAGCAATATAACAATAAGTAAATAAATATACCAATATGAATATATAAATAATATATAAATATATATAAAAGTAATATAAACAATGCCATAATTTTTTTGGCATGACATGCTTTTTTTTTCCACTCATGTTTCAGCCTATTCAGATATTGGTAGATGTCCTTCTAGAAAGTTCTCCTCTAAGCAGTGACCTAGGGACACAGGCTCTGCATATTTCATCATTTGCCATGATATGAGCCTTCCTCAGAATTCTGTTCTAGATGCTCTGCATTAGCCAGCAAGCCAAGAGAGAGAACATGGATGAACACGTGGGCTGTTCCCTGGCTAGGCCTGGATGTGGTATACGTCATTTCTGTCCATTTTATTGTATTGGCCAGAACCCAGACAAATGCTACTACCTCATTTAAAGGGCAGAGAAGGCAATGGCAACCCATTCCAGTACTCTTGCCTGGAAAATCCTATGGACGGAGGAGCCTGGTAGGCTGCAGTCCATGGGGTCACGAAGAGTCGGACACGACTGAGCGACTTCACTTTCACTTTTCACTTTCATGCATTGGAGAAGGAAATGGCAACCCACTCCAGCATTCTTGCCTGGAGACTCCCAGGGACGGGGGAACCTGGTGGGCTGCCATCTATGGGGTCGCACAGAGTCAGACACGACTGAAGCGATTTAGCAGCAGCAGCAGCATTTAAAGGGAGGCTGGGAAATATTCTTTATGTATACTCAGGTAAAGGAAATGAGATTGGTTAACCTCTGGGTAGTCTCTGCTGCAGTATATTTTACACTTAAGGAAATTGAGGCTTCATAGACTTCAGGGAGCTAGGAGTACGTGTTGGATCCAAAATTTGGAACCAAATGTATTTGATTTTTAAAAGGCCATTTTTGTTGTTGTAGTAGTATGTATCAGTATCTCGACCCTTTAAAAAAAATTTGTTTTTGGTTACACTGGGTCTTCATTACTGTGCATGGGCTTTCTCTAGTTGCAGCAAGTTGGGCATACTTTGCACTTGTGGGGCATGGGTTTCTCATTGCAGTGGCTTCTCTTATTATGGAGCATAGGCTCTAGGGTGCATGGGCTCAGTAATTGTAGTTCATGGGCTTAGTTGCCCCAGGGCATGTGGAATCTTCCCGGACCAGGAAGCAAACCTGTATCTCCTGCATTGACAGGTGGATTCTTAACCACTGGACCACCAGGGAATTCCCATAAATGCATATTTTCCAACATTGCCTTATCAACAAACAACTGAAAAATATGCTTATAGTGTTCTAGGTCTTCCTGAAAGTATCTATGGCATATGATGAGGAGGATAGGCAGTAATTATTGATTTGGGATTTATTGAAGTTTCTGTTACTAACCCTCTTGAATTGTGTAAAGAAAAGACTAAGTTGGTGAAGGTGCGAGGAAATTAGATTCATGGAAGTTTGTCCTCAATATTTATTGTTGCCTTAACCCACCCAGAAAACTGGTTACCGTCTGGAATAACAATTAGAGGATGTGTCTCTGGATGCTTTGTTATACTTGCTATCTTCCTTCCAACAGTTGTTTGACAGTATTTTTTTTTATTGCTTTTCATTCTTTCTCTCTTTTAGTGCACTGCCACTGATGGATAGACAGCAATACTTTAGCAAATGCCAAAGCATTACTGCTAGATGCAAATCAAAGTTGCCAAAGGCAGCCAAAATACCCCAGGCAGATATATAGTTTAATGTCTACTACTCAGTACCATGCCATATGTTTATTCCAAAAGTCAGGTATTTGTTGCCAGCTCTTTTATCTGGGCTACTATCACAGTGATGGAGAGTTCAGAAATTGCCAGGCTATGAGAGCCACATGATCAAATTTCTACCTGAGTCAAACCAGGAAGGAGGCAGCATTTGTCCTCTGCCTTTCAGTTTCCTTTCCTTCATATCTTCCCAGCCCTGTTTTCTTCAACCCAAACTCCATCATTTCAGTTTCTACTGCTATTTGTTATCCCTCCTAAGATGGCCTCTAATTTGTTACTTACACTTGAGTATAAATTAGGTTAGTGCTTTTATACCTCCTGGAAGTATTTGTGTCTTAAAAGTTGTTCAAAATCTTGTTTCTTATTATGGGTCTATAATTCTGAAGCTACTTTATGTGTATGCTAGGGATAAACAAATTAGGAAATATATTGTAGATAAGAAAATCCAGACTTCTCATTATCAGTAAAAGAAATTATAAATAGGCAAAGAATGAACTCTATGGTGCTGTATTGGAAATTAGATAGGTAGGTAGATAGAGACGTGTATAAAATTTCCTAGAATATATGTGTATGTAAAATTTTCTAGCCATACTGACTGAGAGGGCCTTAAAAGAGAGATATCACAGCAGCAATAAATATACTGAGCAGACAGATCATGGTTACTAAATACAACTCTCTGAGAAAAGGAATCAGGGATCCTTGGCAAAATGGTTAATTTTAGAGGTAGGTTAGGAAAAATACAAAATGGTGCCAAGAATTTAGAAGATGTTCTTTTTTTAAAAAAAAGAATAGTTGAATGTTAAAAGGACATACCAGTCAACCCAAAAGAGTGTCCAGTAGCCAAAGTTGGACAATCTTCAGTTCAGTTCAGTCGCTCAGTTGTGTCTGACCCTTTGCGACCCCATGGACTGCAAAACGCCAGGCTTCTCTGTCCTTCACCAACATCCAGAGCTTGCTCAAATTCACGTTCATCCAGTCAGTGATGCCATACAGCCATCTCATCCTCTGTCATCCCCTTCTCCTAAACAGAAAATAAATGATGATAGTATAATATCCAGAAGAATAAAATAAATATCAAGGCATCCATAATGATATAAATAAATGATTGGTCTGTAACCTGACTATGGCTGTTACAAGAATCGGTATGTGGTAAAATTTCATAGAACTACACACTCACAAGATAGAATATAAAAAACTAGTAAAATCCAATAAATTTCATAGCTAACAGTATATTTTTTTTACCAATGTCAATTTCCTGGTTTGGATACTATAACTATCTTTGAAGAAAGGGTATGTGGAAACTCACTGTACTATTTTTATAACTTCCTATGAGTCTAAAATAATTTCAAATTGAAATTTCTATTAAAAAATAATTGAATAAAAATTGAATAAATAAGGGAGAAGGAACAAATCTCCATTAAGGAAGAGTTTCAAGTAATAAATGTGGAAGTAAGATAGAAATCATTATAATGCTATAGTAATAATGCTACAAGCAAAATCTACTGGTGAATATCCAAATTAGTAGGCAAATTTTAAGAAGAAATAAAACATTCGATAGTCTCAAACTATTTCCCTCAAATATATATTCATTACAAAGAACAAAACATTAAATTCATACTGACAGATATCACCTTAACCAAGTGATCAAGGTTAACATCATATACCTTTTGATACAAGGCACTGCGAAGGGCAGGATAACTCCATAATGTTCTTTTCAAAAAACTCATAACACAGTCTAATCATTAGAAAACATCAGATAAACCTAAATTGAAGGCTTACGTGAATAGCACTTTATAAAATACCTGACCAATATTCTTCAAAATGTTAGGGTCATAAAAGAAATGACCAAGTAACTATCACAGATTGTAGGAGACTAAGGAGATGTCATAACTAAATGCACTGTGGGATCCTAGTACAGAAAAAGATATTAGTGGGAAATGGTGGCATTTGAATAAAGCCTGAAGTTTAGTTAATAGTACTATATCAAAATTAGTTTCTTAGTTTTGATAAAAAATGCCCATGGTTATGCAAGATGGAAGCTAGGTAAAGAGTATAAAAGGATTCTCTTTACTATCTTTGAAACTTTTCTGTAAGTAACGTAGAAGAATATTTAACAATATATGAAAATGAACTACACCCTATGCTGGAAATGGCTTTTAACCTCTCCCTTGCCAATCATTTTATCAGAAGTGAGATGATGTCTAGAATCTTTGATCCAGGAAGGAACCAGAAGAAAATATCATTGAATAGAGGGGACTGTGAAAGGAGCCTGTGAAATCTGTGAGGGTCAGTTTCTAGTTCTGCATAGAGAATCAAATTTTTCGGGTTATATACTTCTTTTAAGAATAATTGTTTTCTCTATTGAGAAGAGAGGGGCTTTCCTGGTAGCTCAGCTGGTAAAGAATCCACCTGCAATTTGTGGGAGACCTGGGTTCGATCCCTGGGTTGGAAAGATTCCCTGGAAAATGGAACAGCTACCCACTCCAGTATTCTGACTTAGAGAATTCCTTGGACTGTATAGCCCATGGCGTCGCAAAGAGTCGGACATGACTGATCGACTTTCACTTCACTTCATTGCGACGAGAATACATATTAATGAAAGAATATGAAAAAGCACAACTAACATAAGAAACCCTCACAATCCCAGCCCCTGGAGATTACCATTAGTAATCTTTTCCATGTGATATATACACATTCATGTGCACACATGTGTCATGCAAAAATACCCAACTTGGTGGGAATCATCTTTATAAGTGTTTGAGTCTTGGTGCCTTTTATGCAAAATGATTTTTTAATTAATGATTTGATGTTTTAAGTGACTTTGGATTTATTTGAGCTTTCTGTTTCTTCTTGAGTCAGTTTTAATGTAGGAAATTGTCTAGCTTATTTACATATTTAAATTTGACTTATTTGAGTATTTAAATTTATTGCCAAAGTTTTCTATAGAATTATCTTGGGAGATTTAAAAATTTATCATTGATATATAGTTATGCTCCTTTTAATTCCTAATATTATTTATTTGTGCATTCTCTTTTGTTCAATCTTGATGGAAGTTTTTTTCTGTCAATTTCTTTTAGTCTTTCTAGAACTAATTTTTGACTTTATTGGTCCTTTCTATTGTATCTTTTTTATTTTATTATTTTCTGTGCTTATCCTTATTTTTTTCCCCTTTCAATTATTTTGGGTTTTAACCCATTTTTATTTTTCTGATTTTTTTTTAAGCTGGATGCTTTGTTGACAAATATTCAATATTTCTTCATACCTAAACTGAGCTAAGTTTCTATCTAATATCACTTCACCTGTATCCCATAAGTTTGGATATGTAGTATAGTATTTTAATTTTTATTTCATTATAGTTATTTTCTAATTTCTACTTTAGTTCCTTTTTTGTTTTGTTTATTTTTTAAGATTTATTTTTTGGCTGTGGTGGGTTTTTCTTGCTGTGCATTGGCTTTCTCTAGTTGTGGTGAATTGGGTTACTCTTCATTGCAGTGTGCAAGCTTCTCATTGTGGTGGCTTCTCTTGTTGTGGAGCATGGGCTCTAGACACGCAGGCTTCAGTAGTTGTGGTGCTTAGGCTTGGTAGTTGTGGCACAGGGGCTTAGTTGCTCTGTGGCAAGTGGGATCTTCCTGGAGCAGGGATCCAACTCGTGTCCTAACATGAGAAGGCAATGAGCAAATTACTCCAGTCCTCTTGAACCTGGAAAAGGACCATGGACAGAGGAACCTGGTGGGCTGCAGTCCATGGGGTCACAGGAACAGATAAATGACACGACTGAAGCAAACTTTGCAGCAGCAGCAGCAATCTCTAATCAAGTGCAGTTTTCCCCATACCGAGTTAAAGATCTGTAAAATGAAAACACAAGTTTCATTTGAAAAAAATCTATTAATTGAAAAAAATCTGCATATAAGTGGACCAGAGCAGTTCAAACCCATGTTGTTCAAGGGTCAATTATATATAGTCAATTTTTCATAAATGATGTGTGCCTGTAAAAAAATGTGTACCCAACAAAGTGAAAGTGAAGTAAAAGTTGCCCAGTTGTGTCTGACTCTTTGTGAGCCCATGGGTATAGTCCATGGAATTCTCTAGGCCAGAATACTGGAGTGGGTAGACTTTCCTTTCTCCAGGGATCTTCCCAACCCAGGGATCAAACCCAGGTGTCCCACATTGCAGACAGATTCTTTACCAGCTGAGCCACAAGGGAAGCCCAGGAATACTGGAGTGGGTAGCCTATCCCTTCTTCATCGGATCTTCCTGAACCCAGGAATTAAACCGGGGTCTCCTGCATTGCAGGTGGATTCGTTACCAACTGAGCTATCAGGGAAGCCCTACCCAACAAAGGATGTACATTTTGTATAAGTACCCACTGAACATTTAGAAATATATGTGTGTGTGTATGCCCTGTACCTCAATAATAGACAATGCACAATTTTGACAAGCACACTTTGAACATGAATGAAAAATGGCATGTACTTGGAGTGTTTGTGTATCTGTGTAGATACATGGATAGCTATGAAATCTCCATCCATTAAATCAAAATTGTATATTGAGCTGTTTGTGTGTGTGTACTCAGTCATGTCTGACTCTTTACAACCCCATGGAGAGTAGCCCACTAGATGCCTCTGTCCATGGGATTGTCCAGGCAAGAATACTGGAGTGGGTTGCCATTTCCTCCTCCAGGGGATCTTCCCCACTCAGGGATTAAACCCAAGTCTCCTGCATCTCCTGCATTGCAGGTGAATTCTTTACCACTGAGCCACAGGGGAAACCCCCCATTGAGCTGTTTAAATCTGTTTATTTTTGGTTTTCTTAATCTTCTAAATACTAAGAGAGGTGCAAAAAAACCTCTCACTATGATGATGGATTTAAAATTTTTTTCTTTGTTATTTTTTCCAAAAAGTTTTAAATTTTGGAACTTTATTTTTTCCAAAAAGTTTTCAAATTTTGAGCTGATGCCAGTAGATACACACAAGTTTAGAATTGTTCTGTCTTCCTGATACAATGTACCTTTAATCTCAACTCTCTTTATTCATAATAGTGGTTTTATTTAGTGATTTTCTGATTATTTTTTAAAGTTATTTTCTTGATATAAAATTTTCTTTCTTTTTACTTTTAACCTTTCTGCATTCTACATTTTATGTCTCTTGTCAACAGCATATAGTTGGTTTACATATTGTCATCCAGTCAAATTATATTTTAAATGAAAAGTTTGGCCAGTTTACATTCTGTGTGATTAGTGTTGTGTTTGTATGTATTTCTATTTCTTGTACTTTCTATTTATCATGACTTTCTATACTTTTTTCTCTCTTCTTTCTCACTTTCTTTTGGATTCACTGAGGTTAATGTTTTAGTTCTACCCTGATTTTGTTCTAATTTTAAGATTATGTATTATTTTCTAATCTTTTACTGGTTGTAAAATCTTAACACACATTCTTTTTTTAAATTTATTTATTTTAATGGGAGTCTAATTACTATACAATATTGTAGTGGTTTTTGCCATGCATTGACATGAATCAGCCATGAGTTTACATGTGTTCCCCATCCTGAACCCCCCTCACACCTCCCTCCCCATCCCATCCCTCTGGGTCATCCCAGTGCACCAGCCCTGAGCACCCTGTCTCATGTATCAAACCTGGACTGGTGATCTGTTTCACATATGATAATATACATGTTTCAATGCTATTCTCTCAGATCATCCCACCCTTGCCTTCTCCCACAGAGTCCAAAAGACTGTTCTATACATCTGTGTCTGTTTGCTGTCTCGCATATAGGGTTATCGTTACCATCTTTCTAAATTCCATATATATGTGTTAGTATACTCTATTGGTGTTTTTCTTTCTGGCTTACTTCACTCTGTATAATGGGCTCCAGTTTCATCCACCTCATTAGAACTGATTCAAATGTATTCTTTTTAATGGCTGAGTAATATTCCATTGTGTATATGTACCACTGCTTCCTTAGCCATTCATCTGCCGATGGACATCTAGGTTGCTTCCATGTCCTGGCTATTGTAAACAGTGCTGCAATGAACATTGGGGTACACGTGTCTCTTTCAATTCTGGTTTCCTTGGTGTGTATGCCCAGCAGTGGGATTGCTGGGTCGTATGGCAGTTCTATTCCCAGTTTTTTGAGAAATCTCCACACTGTTCTCCATAGTGGCTGTACTAGTTTGCATTCCCACCAACAGTGTAAGAGGGTTCCCTTTTCTCCACACCCTCTCCAGTATTTATTGTTTGTAGATTTTGGATAGCAGCCATTCTGACTGGCGTGAGATGGTACCTTGTTGTGGTTTTGATTTGCATTTCTCTGAGAATGAGTGATGTTGAGCATCTTTTCATGTGTTTGTTAGCCATCTGTATGTCTTCTTTGGATAAATGTCATTTAGTTCTTTGGCCCATTTTTTAAAAAATTTATTTATTTATCTATTTTTTTACTTTACAATATTGTATTGATTTTGCCATACATTGACATGAATCTGCCATTGGGTCGTTTATTTTTCTGGAATTGAGCTGCAGGAGTTGCTTGTATATTTTTAAGATTAATTCTTTGTCAGTTGCTTCGTTTGCTATTAGTTTCTCCCATTCTGAAGGCTGTCTTTTCACCTCGCTTATAGTTTCCTTCGTTATGCAAAAGCTTTTAAGTTTAATTAGATTTCCATTACTCTGGGAGGTGGGTCATAGAGGATCCTGCTGTGATTTATGTCAGAGAGTGTGTTGCCTATGTTTTCCTCTAGGAGTTTTATAGTTTCTGGTCTTACATTTATATCTTTAATCCATTTTGAGTTTATTTTTGTGTACGGTGTTAGAAAGTGTTCTAGTTTCATTCTTTTACAAGTGGTTGACCAGTTTTCCTAGCACCACTTGTTTAAAAGATTGTCTTTTCTCCATTGTATATTCTTGCCTCCTTTGTCAAAGATAAGGTGTCCATAGGTGTGTGGATTTATCTCTGGACTTTCTATTTTGTCCATTGATCTATATTTCTGTCTTTGTGCCAGTACCATACTGTCTTGTTGACTGTAGCTATGTAGTATAGTCTAAAGTCAGGCAGGATGATTCCTCCAGTTCCATTCTTCTTTCTCAAGATTGCTTTGGCTATTCAAGGGTTTTTGTATTTCCATACAAATTGTGAAAATATTTGTTCTAGTTCTGTGAGAAATACCATTGGTAGCTTGATAGTGATTGCATTGAATCTATAGATTGCTTTGGGTAGTTACTCCTTTTCACTATATTGATTCTTCCAATCCATGAACATGGTATATTTCTCCATCTGTTTGTGTCCTCTTTGATTTCTTTCACCAGTGTTTTATAGTTTTCTATATATAGGTCTTTTGTTTCTTTAGGTAGATATATTCCTAAGTATTTTATTCTTTTCATTGCAATGGTGAATGGAATTGTTTCCTTAATTTCTCTTTCTGTTTTTTCATTGTTAGTGTATAGGAATGCAAGGGATTTCTGTGTGTTAATTTTATGTCTTGAAACTTTGCTATGTTCATTGATTAGCTCTAGTAATTTTCTGGTAGTCTTTAGGGTTTTCTATGTAGAGGATCATATCCTCTGCAAACAATGAGAGTTTTACTTCTTTTGCAATCTGGATTCCTTTTATTCCTTTTTCTGCTCTGATTGCTGTGGCCAAAACTTCCAAAACTATGTTGAATAGTAATGGTGAGAGTGGGCACCCTTGCCTTGTTCCTGACTTTAGGGGAAATGCTTTCAGTTTTTCACCATTGAGGATAATGTTTGCTGTGGGTTTATCACATATAGCTTTTATTATGTTGAGGTGTGTTCCTTCTATGCCTGCTTTCTGGAGGGTTTTTTTTTATCATAAATGGATGTTGAATTTTGTCAAAGGCTTTCTCTGCATCTATTGAGATAATCATATGGTTTTTATCTTTCAATTTGTTAATGTGGTGTATTACGTTGATTGATTTGTGAATATTAAAGAATCCTTGCATTCCTGGGATAAAGCCCAATTGGTCATGATGTATGATCTTTTTAATATGTTGTTGGATTCTGTTTGCTATAATTTTATTAAGGATTTTTGCATCTATGTTCATCAGGGATATTGGCCTGTAGTTTTCTTTTTTTGTGGCATCTTTGTCTGGTTTTGGTATTAGGGTGATGGTGGTCTCATAGAATGAGTTTGGAAATTTACCTTCCTCTGCAATTTTCTGGAAGAGTTTGAGTAGGATAGGTGTTCGCTCTTCTCTAAATTTTTGGTAGCATTCCGCTGTGAAGCCATCTGGTCCTGGGCTTTTGTTTGCTTTAACACACATTCTTAACTTTATAAGTTCTAAAGTTAATCAGTATTTTTAAGTCTTCCTGAAAATTTAATGACTTCAGACCTCTTTAAATTGGATCACTCTGCCCTTGTTACATTTTATATTTGTCCAGAATTTTACTTCATTTTTTGACTTAGTGTTCATCTCCAATTAATCATTATTAGTTTAAATATTTAGTCACTATTTATTTTGTTGTATCTACATATTTACTTATTTGTTTTCCATTCTCTTTTATATCTTGGTGTTTGCCTCTAGATTCTGTTTCCTTCTTTCTTAATACATCTTTTAAAATTTCATTTAGTTAGGATCTGTTGGTGACAAACTCTCATCATTTTAATTTTCCTAAAATGTGCCTTATCTTCACTCTTAAATAGTAATTTCCAGACTGATTGCTATTTTCCCCATCACTGTGGAGTTATTTTCTGGCTGTCATCTGCCTTCTGCTAGTACCACTGAGAATTTTACTCTTGTTCCATTGAAGATAATCTTTTTCTCTTTGCATACTTGAAAAATCCATATCTCTGATATTATACAGTTTCGCTAGAATGGTTTGTGTATAGATCTCTTATATTTATCTTCTTTGAAAATTTTTTTCATCCTGAATCTAAAGACTCGTGTCTTTTATCCATTGTGGAAAATGCTCAGCCATTCTCTCTTTATGCCCCTCCTCTGCAACACACAAATTTCTCTACTTTCTTCTTCATGTCAGTTATATGTATATTGGGCCTTCTCAGTCTATCATTCATGTCTCTTGACCTCTCTTTCAATTTTCCATATTTGTGTTTCTCTCCTGCCCTCTCTTCTCCTCTCTTTAGCTGACTCCAGTGTGCTGTTTTATCATTACATTACATTTTATTTTTAAAGATTATATCTCTTATTCTTAAAATTCAATCCTCATTTAAATTTCTTAGTCTTTTTTTGTATCACTTACTCTTCCTCATATTTTTTATTCTTTAAAATTAGACACTTAGTTTACATTCTGTATTTTATAATTTCAAAATCTGATGTGTTTGAAGGCCTAATTCTGCTTTTGCTGTTTGTTTCATTTCTTATTATTTTAATGATATACTGCTTTCTCTGTGTGTTTAAATTTTGTTCATGAGTTATTGCTTGGTGTGCTTTTATAATGAGCATACCTTGAGGGTGGGTGGAAGATGTATGGGTATTCATGATTTGTGTTTACTTTTCCCCATCATTCTCCAGTGCTACAATCCTAAGACCATTTGCTGTCAGTTTCCTGGTTTGTGATTTAGTCACATAATTCTCAGGGCTAAGAATTCTCAGGGAAGAATTTTTTGTTTGTTTTTTCTCAATCAAAACCAAAGCTAAGATGGACATTTTCTTTTTATGGTTTCCTTTTGCCAGTAGGTGAATTATTTCTCAACTACTCTTTTACTAAACTCCTTTTTACATAAAGGATCTCAGCTTAATTCTGGGGTTTCATTTCCAACTTATACTTTAAGGGGGCTCATGCCTTGTCTCCTGTTCTTTCACAGAGGTTAAAACTCAAGCTTTTTGGTTGCAGAGATCTTCAGGTATTTCCAAGGCATCCATAGGGCTAGTTTGTCAGCTTATCTTTAAGAGTTTTAGCTCTCTCTTTTTGACCCTGCTGATTCTTTATACTTTCTTGTGAGATCAGCCATATATCTAAAAAGAATGTTTGTTGCATTTATCAAGCACTTCCCTGGAGAAGGAAATGGCTACCCACTCCAGTATTCTTGCCTGGAGAATTTCGTGGACAGAGGAGCCTGGTAAGCTACAGTCCATGGGGTCGCAAAGAGTCGGATAGGATTGAGCAACTAACACTTTCACTTTCACAATCTTTTGTATACACAAGTTTTTAAAAATATCAAGTCTGTCATATTGCTGTAAATGGAAATCTCTAGTTGTTATTTATATTTCTGTTAGTGCTATATCTATTTCATGTAACTTAACTGAATATAGTATTTGCAATATTTGTCTATTGTATGTGATTCATTTATGTCCAGAGGTCTAAAACTTTTGTACCTCCTATTCTTCCATAGCTCATTTCTAATTTTTGATGTAGATTCATATTCAGCTAACATTTATTGAATGCCTACTACATGCGTGGCTCTTTTACATATGTGTTCACAGTTAAATTTTTTCATGACCTTGTGAAATAAGCACTGTTGCCCTCAGTATGGACTCCCTGTAGTTCCAAGAAGGCCATCACTGACTTCAAATAAATTGAACAGAAAGTGGAGTCTCAGAGAAGTTAGGATTCTTCTCCAAAGTGACAAAATGTGCCCAGGATCACACATACAACAACAACAAATGGAATTATTAAATACATTCTTTTGCTCTTTACATTCCCATTCAGAAATGAAAGAATGATACATTGTTTTTCGATTAAATTGACAATGATGAATATTGTCACTTCCCTTTCTTCAATAGGTGTGAAAGTCGTAGCAATTAATGACTTAACCTAAAAAGAAAGATACTTGACTGGCAGCCAAAAAACAACATAAAAGGCTTCAAATTCTCCACACACATTCATGCAACTGAGTAAATTTTAAACTCCTTGATAGATGTTTTATGCTTTAGAGATGCTAAAGCCTTACTAAATCTAAATTTTTAAGACATCCCAAAATCCTTTAAAAAATATTTTAAAGGTTTTATGGAAATTCTTTTAATTAGAATGCATGTTTATTTTGCTGATTTTTCATTGTTGTTAACTTTATCCTTAGTTTGATAAGACTTATATTTTTCATGACTTAGGACATTTATAACTACCAGGTTCTGTGATTCTTAGAAGTTTGAATATGATTAATTGTAGAAGTAATCATTTAATATAAGCAGTATTCTTTTTCTAAAAGAGCTACACCACTATTATTTTTTGATGTAGCAAACTATGAATCTATTTTCAGTTATTTAATGCACTGTATTTTGAGGAACATAGGATGATGATATAGACATCAAGATGTCATTTACAGATGTAATCTCTTTCAATATTATCTGCTTTCAGAACTTGATGACACACAATAATTATATATGTATCAGGACCTCTTTTCAACAGTCAAACAATTTGAAGTCTACCCCTCTAGTATCTGTTTTTTAAAAAATTGCAGCTCTTTGAGAAAATACGGGTGCACATATGTTTTATAGAGAGCCTGCAGTAACTCTGTGACCCCCAAGGGATTGCCTGCTTAGAGTTTGGAACCACTGCTGTATTAGAGTTCATGTATGTTTCATCTATCCCATCTGGGTATGCTTCTGAATGTTGTCATCAGAAGACTGTACAACCATTTGGTAATCTGGGTCATGAATTGTTATGCAGAAGGAAAAATAATAATAGCTAAATTGGTTCAGTGCTTGTTATGTTCCAGATATTTTACATGCATTAAATCATGTAACCCTCCCAGAAACACTGTGATGTAAGTTCTCTTATTAGTATCTTTACTTTTTTCCAGATAGGGGAGCTGAGGCACAAGGAAATAAAGTAATTGTCACATAGCTAGTAAGTGAGAAAAGTTGAGATTGGAACTGGCAGTCTGGCCCTCCTCTTCATCTCTGTACAATACTGCCTCTCAGCAGCATGAGCAGTCAGATGCCGGGTGATAGGGAAAAGACAAAGATGTGTTCTAGTTTCATCTAAGCTACTTCAAATCCATTTTGGAAGGAGGCAGCATATGAGAGTCCAGGAACCCCAGGTAGTATCTGAAACATCTGCAAAGCAATATTAGGAACTACAGTTGAAGAAGCGACACAGGACAGCATATAGGAATCTGACTGTAGCAATCCAGTAAGATTTTTAATTGCAGCAAAGCCAAAGAGATGATTAATAATTGTTCACTGTTGTTCCAACATTTGCTGGACTGCTTCTGATGCCTTCAAAAAGCAAGTGCTGATAATATATGCCTGGCTCTTTACATAGTTTAATCCTCACAACTGCCTTAGGAAGCTGATACTATTTTGACCTATTTCACAGATGACAAAACTGAGGCCATAAAGAATTTACCTAAGATTATACAGTGAAGTAAGGTGCATAACTGGGTTTTTAGCTTAATTTTTTTAGATCTCAAAACCTATGACCTGTTATATTATACTGCTTTTTTTAAGTCAAAACATTTCAGGCCTCCCTATTTAGTGCTTTTATATTTGAAGTGCCCTCACTAGTGTTTGACCAGGTTTACTACCTTTCAGTAGTCTCTTATGGAATACATTCTTGAGAAATTAGGGGAAAACCCTATGGGCATGTTAACTCTCTAGAGATTTGGTTAAGGAGGCTCCCGGTCTCCTTTGTCATTCCAAGGAGAATGAGAATGATTTGGTTTCCAGGAGCAGGCGTCCTTATACTTTCAGCATCTGGTTTTTTATAGTACCAGAGTAGGTCATGTCCCCCAAATTATCCTGATTTTCTTTACCATCTCAATAACCCAAACCCCATCCTAGTCCTATGTTCATGTCTATTTTGTGTGATAACAGTAATAACTCATTGATCTGGCAACATTGGGAGAAGGTTTGTTCTTGATCTGCTGAAAACCAGCTCTTTCCTTCCTATGTTCATTTTAGTGAGGTCAGGGTTTGTTTTTGTTGTTTAAACTCCCAATTTTATAAGACTCTAGTATCTGATTGCAAAGAAGTCAAGTAAAGGTCCAGTAGTATTTTAAAATTCAGAGAACCTTTGCATAGGGCCATGATTCTTCATCCTGATCTGACTATAATCAGGCTCTTAATCAAAAAGCTTGGCGTTTTTAAATGTCTATGCTCCATCTGCTCATAATGTGGGCAGTAAAACAGACTTCTGATGCTTGTTACTGTAGGTTGCCTTGTGCTCCAGTAAATATGAGCTTAACAAAATATATGACCAAGTTTTTGAATCAAATCCAAACTGTTAATAATTTACCAGACTAGCGTTATGCCCATTAAGGAAATTAGAAGATTCAATCTGTACTTTCAGCTGGGAAATAAACATCACAAAGCCATTCTCCAATTTCCTGTTATTTTCTTTTAACCATTCTGCAGTTGAAGTATGGAATCAGATGGTGTTCTCCTTAGTGAGGTGAAGGACTAGGTTAAATAATAGATACTTGATGGGAAAAATCCATTACACTCTCCTCTTCCCTTCAGTGAAGTTCAGAGACCTTAAAGTCTTGGGTTTGTGCATTATTTCCACTGGATGAAGAAGTAAAGAGACCATCCTTTCTCAAGTTGGTAACAGTCAGGTATTTCTATTATCTGTTGAAACTTTTCAAAGCAGAGGCAGTAAAAGTGAATGTAGTGGTGAAGCAGAGAAGAAGGGGATGATTCTCTTTGTATCCCTTCATGAGGCATTGCTACTAAGACTGAACCTGGGCACACATCACTGAGAGTAAAACAATCTACTTGTGAAGAATACAGGCTTTAGGGGTAACTAATCAAATCACTGCTGTTTCACTGTAGCTGGGGCAAGTTATGGAACCCCTTTCACAGCCATAGTTTTATAATCTGTAAAATAGAAAAATAATAGTATCTGTATCATAGGATAGTTTTTTTAAGTTTTTTCTTTTTTTTGATGTGGACCATTTTTAAAGTCTTTGTTGTATATGTTACAATATTGCTTCTGTTTTATGTTTTGGATTTTTGGTTGCGAGTCATGCGAGATCTTAGCTCTCCAGCCAGGGATCAAACCTGCATCCACTGCATTGGAAGGCAGTCTTAACCACTGGACCCACAGGGAAGTCCCCATAGGATTGTTTTGAGGATTAAATAAGATAATCCATGTAGGGGCTTCCTTGGTGGTGGTGGCTCAGTGGTGAAGAGTCCGCCTGCCAATGCAGGACACATGGGTTAGAGCCCTGATCCAGGAAGATACCACATGCAGTGGGGAAACTGAGCCCGTGCACCATAACTATTGAGCTTGTGCTCCAGAGCCTGGGAGCCCCAGCTGCTGAAGCCTATGCACCTAGAGCCTGTGCTCTGCAGCTAGGGAAGCCAGCGCAGTGAGAAGCTGATGCACCGCAACTAGAGAGTAGTCCTTGCTTGCCACAACTAGAGGAAAGCCTGGGTAACAATAAAGACCAATAAAGGCCAGTACAACCAATAAATAAATAAATAAATAAAGACCAGGACAGCCAATACATAAATTGATTAAAAAAATATATAGCCCATGTAAAAATATCACAATGTCTGATATATATGTGAGCAATAAATATTAATTATTGTTAAAAATGTTTATAATTACTATTATAAATGTTATATATTATAACTATTAATATTATAATTGATGAAGGAAGAGAAGGAGAAGAGAGTATTAAGCCAAGGACACCATCTCTCTGCCCTTTCATTTCCATATTTTCTCCCATGAAGGAGAAGAACAAAAGTACCCATCTCACATAGCAGCATAGCAGAAACATCATGGAATGTGGAAAGTAGACATTTTGACAGTGTGTGGCCAGGCACCACAGTCGTCTAAGACTAAGTATAAAATAAGAGTTTGAAGGCCCTGGCACACAGGCACTCTTACTTACACACTACAAATCAGGCTCTTCTTTCTAAGTAGTAAGTGAAAAAAAAGTGAAAGTGAACCTGACCTCTATTTGAAACTGTATAATGCTTTTTATTACCCTTACAGGCAGACCTCAGAGATATCTCGGCTTGATTCCAGACCACCGAAATATAAGATTACAATAAAGTAAGTTACACAAATTTTTTTGGTGTCAGTGCATATAAAATTTATGTTTACACTATACTGTAGTCTGTTAAGTGTGCAATAGCATTATGTCTAATAAATGTATGTACTTTAATTTAAAAATACTTCATTGCCAAAAAATACTTTTTTCCAAAAAAAAAAAAAAAGGCAACCATCATCTGACAACGCAGGGTTGCCACAGTCTTCAATTTGTAAAACCTGCAGTATCTGTGAAGCACAGTAAAGCAGGTGTGCCTATATCTTACTATGTCAGCCCAACCTGACTAATACAAAATGATAGTATTCTAATTGTTTAATTATTTAATCTCTGCTTTTTCTGATTGTTTTAGGTCTTTATGAGCCAGGGACAGTGTCTGCTTTATTCTGTATCCCTCAAGGGCCTATCAGAGCACTTGGCACATAGTAGGTTTTCAGTACATATTTATTCAACAAATGAGATGCTAATCCTCCCCTTTTTCCTTCAAAAGCTGTAGAGTCATTATGGAGTCATTAGAGAACAGGCCTCTCTTGTTCATTGTTATGTGCCAAGCATACCTAACAAAGGACAATTTATTCATTTGCACGTTTATCAAATATACATTAAGAGCAAAATGGAAACCTGTGATAAGCAGAGAAGAAAACCAGAGTATCAGTTCTTAATCATGACCTTTCCCTAGGCTTCTTTTCTGACAAAACCCAAACAAAGGAGACAAACAAAAAGACATTTTAATTATTCTTTTACATGATGATCATGTAGGTTCCCGGAGGTTAAATACTGTGGAAATAATATACTCTAAAATTTCCAGTGTCAATTTTAATTTTGAAAAGGCTTTTAATATGGGTGAATGATATTTCCTTATGTATATCTTTAACAGGCTAGGATTTAGCCTTAAATTTACATAGTTTGGCTGGAATATCAGCTTCTTATTATTTGATGTCTTCTCATCTCTTACTCCTAATTTACACAAATGGTATAATGTCTTTCCTGGAAATAGTGTGTGGGTACTTGGTAATGCTGCCCTTCCTCCATTCTCCTTCTCATATCAGCTCTTGTCACTATGAAGAAGAAAATAAATAGATCACCTTATTAAGAGTAATGATATCTTCAATGTCTTCCCAGCTCTGTTGCTAATGAGGAGATGCTTTCTGTAGCAGAGAATAAAATACAACCTGTGAATTTGTGACTGCCTACTGCTTTTTACATGATGTAGTGATGCATTTAATGAACATTTTCACTGTGGTATCTTCCAGAACTCCTTGTGTATGTTTTTAAGATTTAAAAACAAATCTACTTTTGGATGATTTCAATTTCTGTGTACTCAAATATTTTCATACCATTTATCAGGAGAGATGGAATGTTTGCACCATCATTTTCCCTTGGTGATTTGGTATCCTTTTTGTCTCTTCCTTGTAAATTTGGCAGATAACGAGCATCCAAAGGCCAAATGTCTACTCTAAGCAGCTAGACCTCTATTCATGGAAAGGATGCATTTGTATGATATATTTTGTTGTCAGAAGCTTCATGCACAGAAGTAACAATATTTAAGAGGCCAGGGATATGCCTCTAAGCCCCATGTTACCATGGTAGCACTGCTTCCTATTTCTTGGAGCTCAGTGACCCACCCTCAGGACTTTTGTTTCTCCTGGAATAATATTGTTAATCTCTATGATTACACAGTTGCTATTTTTTTCATTCTGGGCCCAGGAATGTGGTCCTCTGTCCTGCTCGGTTCAGGTCTTAGACTTCAGAGAGTGTGTACTCCTTCATCATCACCTTTTACTCTTTGCTGGAGAGACTGAAATTTATCCAAGTCCTTTTGATATACTCACTTGAATGCAGAGTTCCAAAGAATAGCAAGGAGAGATAAGAAAGCCTTCCTCAGTTATCAATGCAAAGAAATAGAGGAAAATAATAGAATGGGAAAGACTAGAAATCTCTTCAAGAAAATTAGATATACCAAGGGAACATTTCATGCAAAGATGGGCTCAATAAAGGACAGAAATGGTAGGGACCTAACAGAAGCAGAAGATATTAAGAAGAGGTGGTAAGAATACACAGAAGAACTATACAAAAAAGATCTTCATGACCTAGATAACCACGATGGTGTGATCACTCACCTAGAGCCAGACATCCTGGAATGTGAAGTCAAGTGGGCTTTAGAAAGCATCACTATGAACAAAGCTAGTGGAGGTAATAGAATTCCAGTTGAGCCTTTTCAAATCCTAAAAGATGATGCTGTGAAAGTGCTGCACTCAATATGCCAGCAAATTTGGAAAACTCAGCAGCGGCCACAGAACTGAAAAAGGTCAGTTTTCATTCCAATCCCAAAGAAAGGCAATGCCAAAGAATGATCAAACTACTGCACAATTGCATTCATCTCACACGCTAGCAAAACAATGCTCAAAATTCTCCAAGCCAGGCTTCAACAGTACGTGAACCGTGAACTTCCAGATGTTCAAGCTGGATTTAGAAAAGGCAGAGGAACCAGAGATCAAATTGCCAACATCCTTTGGATCCTCAAAAAAGCAAGAGAGTTCCAGAAAAACATCTACTTCTGCTTTATTCACTATGCCAATGCTTTTGACTGTGTAGATCACAACAAATTGTGGAAAATTCTTCAAGAGATGGGAATACCAGACCATCTGACCTGCCTCCTGAGAAATCCGTATGAATGTCAAGAAGCAACAGTTAGAACTGGACATGGAACAACAGACTGTTTCCAAATTGGGAAAGGAGTACATCAAGGCTGTATATTGTCACCCTGCTTATTTAACTTATATGCAGAGTACATCATGAGAAATGCTGGGCTGGATGAAGCACAAGCTGGAATCAAGATTGCTGGGAGAAATATCAATAAGCTCAGATATGCAGATGACACCACCCTTATGGCAGAAAATGAAGAAGACTAAACAGTCTCTTGATGAAAGTAAAAGTGGAGAGTGAAAAAGCTGACTTAAAACTCAACATTCAGAAAACTAAGTGATGGGCATCCAGTCCCATCACTGCTTGGCAAATAGATGGGGAACAATGAAAACAGTGACAGACTTTATTTTCTCGGGCTGCAAAATCACTGCAGATGGGGCAGCCATGAAATTAAAAGATGCTTGCTCCTTGGAAGAAAAGCTATGACCAACCTAGACAGCATATTAAAAAGCAGAGACATTACTTTGCCAACAAAGGTCCATCTAGTCAAAGCTATGATTTTTCCAGTAGTCGTGTATGGATGAGAGAGTTGGACTATAAAGAAAGCTGAGCACCAAAGAATTGATGCTTTTGAACTGTGTTGTTGGAGAAGACTCTTGAGAGTCCCTTGGACTGCAAGGAGATCCAACCAGTCCATCCTAAAGGAGATCAGTCCTGAATATTCACTGGAAGGACTGATGCTGAAGCTGAAACTCCAATACTTTGGCCCCCAGATGCGAAGAACTGACTCGCTGGAAAAGACCCTGATGCTGGGAAAGATTGAAGGCAGGAGGAGAAGGGGATGACAAAGGATGAGATGGTTGGATGGCATCACTGACTAGATGGACACAAGTTTGAGCAAGCTCCTGGGAATTGGTGATGGACAGGCAAGCCTGGCATTCTGCTGTCCATGGGGTCGCAAAGAGTCAGACAAGACTGAGCGACTGAACTGAACTGAACTTTAATCCCATGTGAATTTTTTTTTATGGTGAAATTTGGCCTCTGAAGATTTGTTAATTCAAGTATCCTGGTATATGGCTAGAATCTTTAAACTTGGAAAACATTTCCAGACATTATCTTTCCTTAGAAATTTGTCCATTAAAAACATTGTTTTTCCTTATTTATGTGGTCTAGTATTAGGAGCTGCAGGATTAAATTGGCAGAGCACAGAGCATTCCATATACCTTTCATTTTTTTCAATGTACAAAACAAGAAGACAAAAGCTAAAAACTTCCTATTTTTTCTGACATAGGAAAAGTCACTTCTTACTAGTCATTTTGAGGATCAGGCTAGTCTGTCTTGGGTGATAACCCATTCTGATGGGTTGTGTGTGCTGATAGTATTAGAGATGGAGCCATAATCTAAGAGCCTTTCAGAGTAGATTTTTTCAATTGAATAAATAATTGTTGAGTGTGTCTTAAGCTAGTAGTAAAATATCAATATAGCTAAGGTAAAACCTATAGGGTAACAAAGTGGGGAAAGAAATACAGGCATGAGTATGGGTTCTGTGGTCAGGCAGAACTGGGATTGAATCCTAATTTCTCCTCTTACTAGTTCTGTGATCTCCAACAAAATATTCAGTTTCTATGAACCTGTTTCTTAAGGGTTACTTGCTTTTCCCCCACCTCTAGTCTCTGTATGCTCAGAGGAAGGTCTATTACCTTCCTGACTTCAAGCCCTATCCCTATTATTTTTCATGGAGCTGCAGTGAGTTTCCTAGTTGGTTTGTGTGGAAAGAAGCAGAGTATTTATAACTCAACTGAGCCTCTTTTCATTTCTCTTGAGAGACAGGATGGCTCCAAGGAGCACACATGTTGCTCTGCTTCTCCATGCTGTAGGGCGACCAAGTGGCAGAAAAAGCCTGCGGTGATCTAGTGATGCCTGGGACTGTTTACATTTCTCATAATGCCCAGCTTTGGATGTTAAGTTTGTCCAATATCCTTGTTCAATATTATGAAACATACTTGTCCACATATATAAGCCACACTCTGTCATTTATTTCTAATTGTTTTATTCATAAAGGCAAAATTTTATTCTCCTATGCTGATCTCTGAAATCTCAATTAGATCAGAATGAAGGCATGGGAAAGAAACGCTGCTTACTTGATGCCTTCTTTTTCCCTAACAGGCTGTCACGAGAATTAGATTGGACAATGTAAGTAAAATGTTAGTAAGGTGCCCTGCATGTTGTAGGTGGCTAATCAATGCTACCTCTTAATCATGTAGGTAATTTTAGGTATGCACAGTTCTTTCATGGAACTTAATGTCAATGTTGCAACATTTCCTTGAATCAAGCCTTATTGTAATAGAATGTATCATTCTATTGTCCTTGTCCTTGTGTTAGTTACTCAGTTGTGTCCGACTCTTTGCGACCCCATGTACTGTAGCCCACCAGGCTCTTCTGTCCATGGGATTTCCCAGGCAAGAATACTGGAGTCAATTGCCATTTCCTCCTCCAGGGGATCTTCCCGACCCAGGGATTGAAGCCGGGACTCCTGAATTGCAGGCAGATTCTTTACCATCTGAGCCACCAGGGAAGTCCCTGTGTCATTCTGTTAATTCAGGTCAATTTGAGTTTAGAGAAAACCGTAGAACAAGGGTTTGAGGGAAAACTGGGATGTGCTGTTGTCACAAGGACTTAATCTTTATCTCCTAATGCCTTACGATCATAACCTTTTTTCAACTAGAAACAGTTGAATCATCTGGTCTAATACCTCCTTTTACAGAAGCAGAAATTGAGGCCAAGGTAATTTAAGAGGTTTCCTTAAAATTATACAGATACTAGCAGATGGGAATTATCATTCAGATCTTTCCATTGTACTCTCCAGATAAGCAAGGGACCATAAATCAGCTACTAGAAGAGTTTAGTTTTAAACTTCCTGGCACTGGCTGTCCTAGAACAAGTTTGAAAATGTCTCTCTAAATGAGCACTTATTTTTGAGGAAGGGTCTACCACCCCTCTGGATCAGGGGGAACTATGGTGGTCAATATCCAGTGAACTCCTGGTAATGGTGAGTATCCATATTTTAATAGTCTTGGGATCTGAATAGCCTGAGTGTTGACCCATAATTTCCCTTAACACACAGAACATTCATAATTACTAAAAAGTCATACTGTGAGAATTATGCCTTTTATTTTTCCACTGGGATCCTGGCCCAGATTCCCTGCTGGCTTAGCTGACTTTAGCCTCGTGACCTTTCATCATGTACGTAAAAACCTCAGAAAAAAAGCCTCACTTGGCTCAAGTAAACTAATTGTCAGCTGAAAAAACAAAACCAAAAAAAGAGAAGAAAGCCTCAAAAGGACAAATGTACTTGTCACCCAAGGAGAGGATGCTGAAGGTTACCATGGCGAGCCTAAATCTAACATGGCTCAACAAGCAAAGTGAAATGACAATGAAAGGTGGTAAATCTGACATTTAAAAACCCTCTGATATTTTTGAAAACTTCTCTCCTGCCATTTCCTTCCCAGCAGACAGAAGCACCGAGCCATCGCTGTGCCTTTACATGCATATTTAAGAGAACATAACTACTTACTTATTTTTAGTTTGTTTTTCCTTCAAATTGGAGAACAGAAATGTTTTTCTTTCCAGACTGATTATTTGTGGTACAAATGGATCTAAATCTGTAGGCATTAATACCCACTGTTCATTACAAATCACACCATCTCCCTGAGTGGAAGAAGACTATACTAACAGTGTATTCTTTGTTCATTATGGCTTAGTACCAGAAATGGTGGGCTGTTGAGCTATGAAACTTGGCAAAATCTGCTGTATGTAAGAAACAAAATACCTAAATATTTAAACACTTCCAGACTGACAAAACTCTAGACAGGGAGAAAAACTCATTCCTTATGAAGCCAAGTCAAGCTACAAGGTAGGTTAGCCTTATTCCTAGAGGAGAGCAGTAAGAAAAATCAAAATATTAAATGTCATACTTATTACTTGTGTGTAATTTTTCCATCCTGTCTTTAGCAGAAAGCAAAGGGATTGGATCCTATTTCAATGACCCTCCTGCTCATATCCAGTTTTATATTGTAAGGCTATTTCTACATCCAGGCAGATAGCCTGCAGCAGTACACTTTGCTGTATTAGAAACAACGAATTCTATTTGGACAAGAAATTCTCTATAAAAGATACATTCATAAGCCTCTGCTCTTACTAAGAAATCTACACTTACAGGCTCAGAGAACCTTAAAGCTGAAAAAGACCTGAGAAAACATCTTTTCCACCCTGCTCATTTTTCTACATTGGGAAACTGAAGTCCAAACGCAGGAGGGTTTTGCCCATGGTTACATGGCTAGTCAGTGGCAGGAGTGGGATTAAAAACCTGGGTCTTTTGATTCTTAATCCTGGAGTCTTTTCATTGAGTGAATGTTGATTCTCTTCCCCTTACAAAGGAATACACCATGGTTGTTATGAATATAGACTCGAGGGCTAAAGTACATCAGTTGGGGTCTTATTCTGTCCACTTGCTGATGTGTTATTTAGGACAAATAACTTAGACTTTGCTCCTCAGTTTTCTCATTGTAAAATGGGGATAATAATAGTGCTTATTTTATATGATTCTTGTTAGGATTAAATACCTCAAATAATGTAGAGCATTTAGGGAGGGGTCTGGTACATAGTAAGCTGTCAAGAGTGTTTGAAAGTATTTTTTTATTATACTATTAATAAGGTAATTCGTTTAATGGAGATAGCCTTTTTTGACAAGATATTTAAGAACAATATGTGATATTTAAGAAGATCTGAGAAAGAAGCAATCAATGGAAATGTCAACAGAACAGCTAAGAAAAGCACCAGTGGACTGGCAGAACTCCATTATGTAAAGTCTAAAATCTTCATGGGTATGTCTAGTCTCTCAAGACATACGTGCTATCAGACAGGGAGTATTATGTTTCCACATAATTCTCAAACTAATTATGCCTGGTTAATATTTCTCATACAGTCTGAAATAAAACATTTTTATTGACACAGAGCTATCCACACTTGTGGATATGCCAATATCACTTGAGACTGAGAGACCTGTTACTGGTCCGTAGTGAGATTCAGAGCTTACACCAATGTATGAATCAACAATGTCACTAAACACACACACATATGAATATATGTGTGCTAAGTCACTTCAGTCATGTCCGACTCTTTGCAACCCCCTGGACTGTAGCCTGCTAAGCTCCTCTGTCCATGTGGTTCTCCAGACAAGAATACTGGAGTGGGTTGCCATGCCCTTCTCCAGGGGATCTTCCTGACTCAGGATCGAACTCTTATGTCTCCTGCATTGGCAGGAGGGTTCTTTACCACTAGTGCCACCTGGGAAGCCCATGTGAATATATATGATCTGTATAAAAGAATATACACACACATATCCACATACACACACACATGCAATTGCAGCAATACTTTCTTGATGTTGGAAGTGGTGCATTGATACACATTTCAGCACAACACTACAAACTTCTAGGTGGACCAGTAAAGAGTTTGTAGACAGGCACGATGTGGCACCATCTGTTGACTAGCATTGGCCCTCAGACCACACTTTGACCAGCACTGACCTAGACCATGATCATTAGGGTACTCCAGCAAGAAACCCCTTTAATTTATTGACTCGATCCAAAGGACATGGAATCCACCTAACCTTCTAGAATTGCACTGTGGGTAAACAGTATATTCTAACATAGAAAAGTTGGTTCTTTGCCTGACTCATCTATACCAATCGGATTTGTGGGACATCACATATAATTGTCTTTCTGGAAAATTCCATTGGTTTGCTTTCTCATCTAGTAATGGCAGCATAGCTCTTTTAGCAAAGGAATTTATAAAATTTTTACTTATGACTGTATTAAAATGGCAACTATTAATCACTGAAAGTGAAAATCGCTCAGTCTTGTCTGACTCTGCAACCCCATGGACTATACAGTCCTTGGAATTCTCCAGGCCAGAATACTGGAGTGGATAGCCTTTCCCTTCTCTGGGCGATCTCCCTACCAGTGGCTCAGTAGGTAAAGAATCCACCTGCAATGTGGAGACCTGAGTTCAATCCCTGGGTTGGGAAGATCCCCTGGAGAAGGGAAAAGCTACCTCCTCCAGTATTCTGGCCTAGAGAATTCCATGGACTGTATAGTCCATGGGGTCCCAAAGAGTCAGAAACAACTGAGTGACTTTCACTTTCCAATATTAAATGGCACTTTAAAATGAAATAATAAGAAATGGAAGTGAAATGAGGATCATGTGATGAGGAGAAAAAGAATAGCTTTGTTTCTAATTCTGCATAGGACCGTATATCACCTAGTTTTATCTTGTGGCTTTTCCTCAAGAAATTGTGGTGATGCTTTCTGTAATACTGAATTTTGAAATCATGCCTTCATAGGGATGTTTGAAATACCTAGGAGAATACCTGTAGTTTTACCAGCACCCAATTAATGGGAGTTATCTGCCCTTTTTCTTCATTTCCTGCTTTCTCTGGGAGGAGCATGCATCTAGTTTTAAAATCCCAAATTTACAATCCCACTTAGGCAGAGTCAAGGTCCTCGGTTGTCTATAGCTATACAGGTAGTTTGGTGACAACTCCTTTCCCTTTCCTTCAGAGAATCTCCCTGCCTTTATTTCAAATCTTTGTTTCCAGTTTCCTTAGCTTTGGATGAAATTCACTCATCATTATTAAGCCAATAGAAGGTCTTACCACTCACACTAGAAATAGCTTTGTGGACAGAAATCCACTCTAGCTCAGAGCATTTTCAAGTCTGGTGGAAGGAAGCATTACAACCAACCTTCAGCACCTAGCCCTGTTCTTCTGAACAACTAACAACACTCTCCCAAACTATTTATCATCGCTTTATAAATATTTTTTCTTTTGTTAGGATTATTTAATTGTTAAGGTTAAATGAGTGAAAGCAGAAGGACCATTAACCCTTTAGGAACTAAGTCTCTGGAACCTTCAAAAAAATCCCATGTGGTAATTATTAATGATGTTTTCCAAAATTACAATTCTCTTCTCTTTCTAGGGGCTTCCCTAGTGGCTCAGCAGTAAAGAATCCACCCGCAATGCAGGAGCTGCCGGAGACATGGGTTCAAACCCTGGGTTGGGAAGATCCCTTGGAGGAGGGCACAGCAACCCAATCCAGTATTCTTGCTGGGAAAATCCCATAGACAGAGGAGCCTTGTGTCAGACACAATTGAAGCGACTGAGCATGAAGGCTTCTCCTTCTAGATTCATGGTAGAGTTGTATTTTCTAGACCCTTATACTTGGGTAGGGTTGTGTGACCAGTTCTGGCCAGTGAATTGCAAACAGCAGTGATATGTATAACTTCTGGCCGAGCCCTCAATTTATAAATTAGAGCTGTCTTTCTCTCTGCCATGACAGCAAGCAAGGCTTCAGAAAGTGGCTGTTCCGTCACCCATCCTCGGTCCTCAATTCAGTTCAGTTCAGTCGCTCAGTCACGTCCGACTCTTTGCGACCCCATGGACTGCAGCACACCAGGCTTTCCTGTCCATCACCAACTCCTGGAGTTTACTCAAACTCATGTCCATTGAGTCAGTGATGCCATCCAACCATCTTATCCTCCTGCCTTCAATCTTTCCCAGCATCAGGGTCTTTTCCAATGAGTCAGCTCTTCGCATCAGGTGGCCAAATTTGGAGCTTCAGCTTCAACATCAGTCCTTCCAATGAATATTCAGGGTTGATTTCCTTTAGGGTTGACTGGTTTGATCTCCTTGCTATCCAAGGGACTCTCAAGAGTCTTTTCCAACACCGCAGTTCAAAAGCATCAATTCTTTGGTGCTCAGCCTTCTTTATGGTCCGATTCTCACATCCGTACATGACTACTGGGAAAACCACAGCTTTGACTATACAGACCTTTGTCAGCAAAGTAATGTCTTGGCTTTTTAATACACTGTCTGGGTTTGTTATAGTTTTTCTTCCAAGGAAAAAGCATCTCTAAATTTCATGGCTGCAGTCACTGTCCACAGTGATTTTTGGAGCCCAAGAAAATAAAGTCTGTCACTGTTTCCCCCATCTATTTACCATGAAGTGATGGGACAGGATAACATACTCTTTGTTTTCTGAATATTGAGTTTTAAGCCAGCTTTTTCATTCTCTTCTTTCATCTTCATCAAGAGGCTCTCTAGTTACTCTTTGCTTTCTGCCATAAGGGTGGTGTCATCTGCATATCTGAGGTTATTGATATTTCTCCTGGCAATCTTGATTCCAGCTTGTGCTTCATCCAGCCTGGCATTTCGCATGATGTACTCTGCATAGAAGCAGGGTGACAATATACAGCCTTGACGTACTCCTTTTCCAATTTTGAACCAGTTCATTGTTCCATGTCTGGTTCTAACTGTTGCTTCTTGACCTGCATACAGGTTTATAAGGAGGCAGGTAAGATGCTCTGGTATTCCCATCTCTTTAAGAATTTTCCACGGTTTGTTGTGATCCACACAGTCAAAGGCTTTAGCACAGTCAATGAAACAGAAGTAGATGTATTTCTGGAATTCTTTTGCTTTTTCTGTGATCCAACGGATGTTGGCAATTTGATCTCTGGTTCCTCTGCCTTTTCTAAATCCAGCTTGAACATCTGGAAGTTCTCAGCTTGCATACTGTTGAAGCCTAGCTTTAAGGATTTTGAGCATTACCTTGCTAGCATGTTAAATGCGTGCAACTGTGCGGTAGTTTGAACATTCTTTGGCATTGCCTTTCTTTGGGATTGGAATGAAAACTGACCTTTTCCAGGTATGTGGCCACTGCTGAGTTTTCCAAATTTGCTGGCATATTGAGTGCAGCACTTTCACAGCATCATCTTTTAGGATTAGAAATAGCTCAGCTGGAATTCCATCACCTCCACTAGCTTTTTTTGTAGTAATGCTTCCTAAAGCCCACTTGACTTCACACTCCAAGATGTCTGGTTCTAGGTGACCACTCAGTGCAAGCAACCTGAGTTCAATTCCTGTGTCAAGAAAATCCCTGGAGAAGGGAATGGCTATCCACTCCAGTATTCTTGCTGGGGAATCCCATGGACAGAGGAGCCCAGTGGGCTACAGTCCATAGGGTCACAAAGAGTCAGACACAACTGAGTGACTAACACTTCACTTTACTTTTTTTATACTTGATTTGTGTTTGTTTTTTTCTGGTGGACAGCAAGGTGATTCAGTTTTATACACACACACACACATATGTACATAATATTTTTCATATTCTTTTCCATTATGGTCTATTACAGGATACTGAATATAGTTCCCTGTGCTATACAGTAAAGCCTTGTTGTTTATCTGTTTTGTAAACAGTAGTTTATCTGCTAATCACAAACTCTTAATTTATCCCCTAACCCCTGTTCCCCTTTAGTAACCATATGTTTGTTTTCTATGTCTGTTTTTCTGTTTTATAAATAAGTTCATTTGTGTCATATTTTAGATTCCACATGTAAGTGATATCATATGGTATTTATCTTTCTCTGACTTAGTTTGATAATATCTAGGTCCATCAACATTGCTGCAAATGGCATGATTTTCTTTTTTATGGCTGAGTAATTTTTCGTTTTGTGTATATATCACATCTTCTTTATCCATTCATGTGTTGACGGACATTTACGTTGCTTCCATGTCTTAACTACTGTAAATAGTCCTTCTCTGAACACTAGGCACATGTATCTTTTTTAATAAGAATTTTCTCAAGATATATGCCCAGGAGTGGAGTTGCTGGATCATATATATGGCAACTCTGTTTTTAGTTTTTATAAGAAACCACCATACTATATTCCATGGTGGCTGCAACTATTTATATTCCCATCAACAGTGTAGCATTTGTTATTTGTAATGATGCCCATTCTGATTGGTATCAGGAGGTACCTAATGGTAGTTTTAATTTACATTTCTCTAATAATTAGCAATGTTGAACATCTTTTCTTGTGCCTATTGGCTATCTATATGTCTTTTTTGGAGAAATGTCTATTTGGGCCTTCTGCCCATTTTTTTGTTTTCTTTTGTTTTTTTAATTTATTTTTAATTGAAGGATAGTTGCTCTACAATATTGGTTTGATTTCTCCCATACATTAGCATGAATTAGTCATAGGTGTACATATGTCCCCTCCCTCACTGACCCTTTCCCACCACTCTAAGTTGTTACACAGCCCCAGTTTGAGTTCCCTGAGTCATACAGTAAATTTCCATTGGCTATCCAATTTACATTTGGTTGTGTATATGCTGGGGCTTCCCAGGTGCACTAGTGGTATAGAACCTGCCTGCCAGTGCAGAAGATGTAAGAGACATGGGTTCAATTCCAGGGTTGGGAAGATCCCCTGGAGTAGGACATTTTAACCCACTTCAGTATCCTTGTCTGGAGAATCCCCATGGACAGAGGAGCCTGGCAGGCTACAGTCTATAGGGTCACAAAGAGTCAGACACCACCGAAGTGACTCAACAGCAGCAGCAGCTGCAGCAACAGCAGTGTATATACTTCCATGCTACTCTCTGCATTCATCTCACCCTCTCCTTCCTCCTCCCAGCCCTTATCCATGTCTGTTCTCTATGTCTGTGTCTCCACTGCTGCTCTGCAAATAGGTTCATCAGTACCATCTTTCTGGATTCCATATATACGCATTAATATACGATATTTGTTTTTTTCTTCCTGACTTACTTCCCTCTGTATAATAGGCTCTAGGTCCATCCACCTCATTGGAACTTACTCAGATCCATTCCTTTTCATAGCTGAGTAGTATTGCATTGCTTATATGTACCACAGCTTCTTTATCCGTTTATCTGTCGATGGACATCTAGATTGCTTCCATGTCCTTTGTTGTGGTTCAGTCATTAAGTCATGTCCGACTCTTTGCAACCCCAAGGAACTGCAGTACACCAGGCTTCCCTGTTGATCACTATCAGCTGGAATTTGCTCAAACTCATTTCCACTGAGTCGATCATGTCATCCAAACATCACATCCTCTGTCGTCCCCTTCTCCTCCTGCCCTCAATCTTTCCCAGCATCAGGGACTTTTCCAGTGACTCAGCTCTTTGCATCAGGTGGCCAAAGTAATGGAGCTTCAGCTTCAGCCTCAGTCCTTCCAATGAATATTCAGGATTGATTTCCTTTAAGATTAACTGGTTTGATCTCCTTGTTGTTCAAGGGACTCTCAAGAGTCTTCTTTAACACCACTGTTCGAAAGCATCAATTCTTTGGCTCTCAGCCTTCTTTATGATTCAGCTCTCACATCTGTACATGACTGCTGGCAAATCCATAGTTTTGTCCTAGGTATTGTAAATAGTGCTGCATTGAGCACTGTGGTACACGTGTCTTTTTCAGTTTTGGTTTCCTCAGGGTATATGGCTAAAAGTGGTATTGCTGGGTTGTATGGTGGTTTTAATCCTAGCATTTAAAGGAATTGCCACACTGTCTTCCATAGTGGCTGTATCAATTTATGTTTCCACCAGCAGTGCAAAAGGGGTCTCTTTTCTCCACACCCTCTCCAGCACTTGTTGTTTGTGAATTTTTTGATGATGGCTATTCTGCCTCGGGTGAGTTGATATCTCCTTGTAGTTTTGATTTGCATTTCTCTAATAATGAGTGATGTTGAGCATCTTTTCATGCATTTTTTCGCCATCTGTATGTCTTTGGAGAAATATCTGTTTAGCCTTTTCCCCACTTTTCTATTGGGTTGTTTGTTTTTCTGGCATTGAGTTGTATGAGCTGTTTGTCTGTTCTAGAAATTAATCCTTTGTCAGTTGTTTCATTTGCTATTATTTTCTCCCATTCTGAGAGCTGCCTTTTCACCTTGTTTATAGTTTCCTTTGCTGTGCAAACTTTTAAGTTTAATTAGGTCCCAGTTGTTGATTTTTGTTTTTATTTCCATTATTCTAGGAAGTGGCTCATAGAGGCTCTTGCTATGATTTATGTCATACAGTGTTCTGCCTATGTTTCTTTCCAAGAGCTTTTATAGTTTCTGATCTTACATTTAGGACTTTAATCCATTTTGAGTTTATCTTTGTGTATGGTGTTAGGACGTGTTCTAATTTAATTGTTTTACATGTAGCTGTCCAGTTCTCCCAGCACCACTTATTGAAGAGACTATCTTTTTCCCATTGTATATTCTTGCCTCCTTTGTCAAAGATAAGGTGCCCATAGGTGTGTGGGTTTATCTCTGGGCTTTCTATCTTGTTCCATTGATCTATATATCTGTTTTTGTGCCAGTACCATACTGTATTGATGACTGAAGCTTTGTAGTATAGTCTGAAGTCAGGCAAGTTGATTGCTACCACTCCATTCTTCTTTCTCAAGATTGCTTTGGCTATTTGAGGTCTTTTGGGTTTCCATACGAATTGTGAATTTTTTTTTATTCTAGTTCTGTGAAAAATGCCGTTGTTAATTTGATAGGGATTGCATTGAATCTGTGGATTACAGTTGGTCGTATAGTGATTTTCACAATATTGATTCTTCTGACCCAGGAGCAGGAAATTCTGCCCATTTTTTTAATTGGATTGTTTGGTTTTTATTTTTTTGTTGTTGTTGAGTCATATGAGCTGTTTTCATATTTTGGAAACTAAACCCTTGTCAGTCCCATCATTTACAAATATTTTCTTCTAGTCTATAGGTTGTCTTTTCATTTTGCTTGTGGTTTCCTTTGCTGTGCAGAAGCTTATAAATTTGATTAGGTCCCATTTGTTTAATTTTGTTTTTATTTCTATTGTCCTGGGAGACTGACCTAAGAAAACATTGGTACAGTTTATGTCAGAGAATGTTTTGCCTATGATATTGTGTCTTATATTTAAGACTTTCACACTCAGGAGCCCCACAGGAGTCCTGCTCACATTTGCTACCATTATCCCAACATTTGTATTAGGAAGCAGGAGCACAGGAAGGTTAGACAATTTGAGTAAGGTCACACAGCCAGGCAATCTTAGGTAATCAGCTTCTAGAGTATATATTTTTAATACTTTCTTCTTCTTCTGGATTTTAGTTCAAGTTCTGCTGCTTAACAGTTATGAATCTTTAGGTAACTCACTTAGCTTATTTGAGTTAGTTTCCTTAACAGCAAAATATATTGTTATGAGTATTAAATAACATACTACAGGTGGAGGACTTAGAGTAATGCCAGACACAAAGTAAACACCTAGTGCATGCTTGCTGCTATTATTATTATAATATTAGCAGTGGTGGTGTTTTTGTTGGTGTTACCACTCTTTTTGTCTCTGCCCTTGCTGTCCTTTCCATCACTGACAGCTGAAAGGAGAAGTTAGATGTGATCCAAAGCTTACCTCTCAGAGAAAAGTAGCCAGAGGCTCTTTAAAATCAAGCCTGTCTGAAAATTGGGAGGAAGGACTTCAACACCAAACTAGGGCATGCCAAGGTGAGTCACAGAAATGCTCTCATAAGTCTAATCAGTGGCTCCATATTATGTTAGACTTAGAATAAATTGATGAAAATTAAGAATCTTATGTTAGATTTAATTTTATTTAAAACTTTCTTCATTAAGATGCCTTAAAAAATCTTTTAAAATATATAGTTTTCAAGACCAATCTATATATATGAAAAGGATCAATGTCACTCCTTAGTTAAGAAATGCAAAATAAAGCAACAACCAGTCACCATTTTCCCCTATCATTGAAGCTGCTTAAAACCCTGACAGCTCCCTGTTGTGAGCACATCCATACACTGTACAACCTCTTTGGTGAACAATTTAACAGAATCTATCAATATTTTTAACGCACATCCCCTTTAACCCAGCTATTCCATTTCTAAAAATGCCTCTTACAGCAAGCTTACTCAATTGAGCAAAGATGCACGTACAAGGCTGTTTGCAGCATTGTTTGTATTTGCAAAAATCTAGAAACATCTTAGACTGTCCATCTAGCCTTAGATACTGCTATGAATATGCACAGTGCTTTTCTAATAGGCATCCCTACAGCTAAATTTCTCTGCTTTAGTAACTTAAAAATGCTTTCTATTCAGTGGGCTTGTCTATTGCTTTTTTAATAAATTGCTGAGTAATTTCAGTGCTTCTATTGTTGTTTTCATAAACCCGAGAAGTTACAAGAGGTGTTATGATACCATATAAATGTCAAGAGGTGATTGAAAGAAACCATTTTTTAGTGTTTAATCATTGCTCACTCTCATTTCTAGGCTATTTTCCCTACCCTGAGGGTTTAGCAGAGTTATGTCTTCTCTTCCAAATAGATTTTTCTCTCTAAAATTTCTTGTGTTTCTCTCAAACTCGGACTGTCCTTCATCTCATACCTGAAGGGCTTAGTCATTGTCAGATTTCTCCAGTATTAGAAAAAAACATAAGGAAGAAACAAATGAACCAATCAACCAACCCTAGGTGTTTTGGAGTGTTGGAGTTACGTATCTCTGTGAAAATGGTGACCACCTCCCCTCACCAAACATTACTGAGGCAATTAACATATAAGAAGAAAGAGATGGCCAATGAAAGAGTGGATAATATTTTGAAATAAAAACCCAGCATGGTCCTCTAGGGAAGAAATAAAAAGGAATGTTTTATATAGCCCTCTAAATGCTCAATTAAGTTTATTTAGCAACTTTTTCCTAATTATGGCATAACCATTCAGAGTAGACATAATGTTGCTTTATCCTGGATATTTACAATTGTGTCTGAGAGCCCATTTGTCCTTGAGAGACTAGTAATCAGCAAAGCAGATGATGAAGCTATAAATCTATGGAATCGCTTTGCCAAATATCAGTGTCTCATCGTTATGGTGGTGAAATGAGTTCTTTTACTGAACACTATTGAATACGTCTCACAATCACCATTTTTCAGTGGCTTAATCTACACTGTGAGCTGACTTGAATTTTTTTTCCCCGAAGCTTTGGCTATAAATAACACATCACAAAAGGACAAAGTTGAAGAATGAAAAAGGTTAGAACAGATTTTATTTTAAATCTTTCAAATCATGTATTTCTAAAGCAAGTTTATGTATTTGCAGTCATTTCTAGCCACTATTTCTGCATTCATGCTCAAGAAAAAGAGAAAAGACTGGCTGTATTTAACTCAGAGAAACAATAAAAATCAGCTCTTTGTTCTACCATCGACTCTTCTTTTAGGCATTAGAACATAAATATGTTCTGGATTGCTACCATGCCTGAGAACAGGATCCCAACAATCTACTTAAGAACTTCAATGGACAGTGTAACTTGGATGAAACATCAAGAAGTAGACTTTAAATGTCTATAAAACTACACCCTTTCCTTCTGTCTAATCAAAATGATTAGACACCATCTATCCCATCACCAAATAGACACACCTATTAAAAGATAAACTGAGCCGTATTAAAAAGATTAAGAGTTTATTTGAGCAAAAGTTCATTCAAATGGGTGGTGCCAAACAGGAAGTGGTTAGGAGTGCTGACTGACAGGAACTGGGGAGAAAGACTTATCTGGAGAAACTGAGAAAGCAAAGAAAGGAAATTGTTGAAATTGTTGATTGGCTGTAGCTTACAGCTTAGCTGGCTGGCTGTGATTGGTTGTTCTTAGTATTTTGATTTCGTGAACTTGGGACCTTTGCAGGTTTATATTTTGGTTTGCTTGTAGAGACTGCCTGGGCATTAGAGCCACCTCAGTCTAACAGCCTCCTTGTTTAATTAATCACACCTTCGATTTAAGCTTTAACATTCCAGACCTTTTCCATTAAATAAAGCCCATGTTAATATAGCCGAATAGTCTGAAGTCCTTAAAACTACACCAGCATGCACCATTTTACCAGATAGCCAGTTGTCCTGCATCTTGCTGGAAATGATAAAAGTTGGAGGTAGCAAGTTTCAAATTGGTGGAAAATTTGGAATTTAGTGAGTCATTTGACATCACACCTCATCTCCTTACTAAATAGACATGGAGGAAGCAAAAAATTTGTCTATACATCAGATGTTCCATGTGGCTTTTATTGTATGTATTTTATTATGGGCCTCATCCAGAGCAGGAAATTGACAATTAATCACACTTAATAAGAAGAGGTTGAGGTTCTGGAAATTCCTGTTGGGCTACTTTCTTTTCTGGCCACCATCTAAATCCTATAATGATTCATTTGGGGCTTGAAAAGTGAAATTTTATATTCTTACTCAGTGAAACATTTTTTAAATTCCATAAGCAATAATTATACTGGAATTGAATTTCTTGTTGGTCTATCATTGCTCATTATCAGTTACAGTCTATTAATTTGAAAAAAAATGGACTCCTACTCATGGCTGTTGATCCATAACACCACAGAACTTTTTTTAAACAAAAGAGTAATAATTGAAAGAACTATAGGGTCAAGATGAGGGTAAGTAAATGCAATTTTACCTAGATACTTTATCCACTTTTCAAAAAATGGTGCTTTTGTTTTAATCAGTGACAGATTAGGAAAGATTTCTTGAGTTTTTTTCCCTTTATTATCACCTTTGTGCCCACATAAATCAGTGATTTTCAGTACATGAGTACCAGTAAAGACCTAAAATTACAGAGAAAAATGAATCTGTTATTTTTAATCTATCTGAAAACTTGAATGCATATTAGTGTCACTTTAGAAAGTGTTTCTTTGCAAATAGGAACTGATGACAGTTTAGCTGTGTTTTAGATGAACCATCATTTTGTGTGTATATGTGTACATGGGTGGGGGGTAAATTTAAGGATAGATAGTTTGCAAATACTTTGCCATGAGCACATCAATATCCATACCATGAACTATTAATATTGGCTTGCTACTGAGGTGAACATAGGAATTGGGGCCTGAAGGGGAGTAGAATTTGCCACCCAAAAATATGCTTCTTTGGCATAAGTGAAGTTGCTCAGTCATGTCCGACTCTTTGGGATCCCATGGACTGTCCCAGGCTCCTCCGTCCATGGGATTTTCCAGGCAGGACTACTGGAGTGGGTTGCCATTTCCTTCTCCAGGGGATCTTCCCCACCTAGTGATCGAACCTGGGTCTCCTGCACTGTGGGCAGACTCTTTACCATCTGAGACACCAGGGAAACCAAGGACTATTTTTTTTTAATAGTTTAAAATGATACTTTTTATTTATTTATTTATTTATTTTTAAACTGGTTATTTTTAAGAAACAGCAGATACAGGAGAGGCTCTGAAAACTGATTAGAAGTTACTATTTTGTAAGAGAAATTTACATTTATAGGGGACATCTCCGTTTGTAAGGCTGTCTCTCTCTGTATAGGAAAATGATGACTCTAAATTTTTAGAAGTTTATCAGTGGAGAAGGCAAGGACTTAAATCTGCATACAACCTTACCCTTTACTGTGCTTTTCCTGATCACCTTTCACAACTATTCTCCTCTCATCCCCATGCTCTCCACCCAGCTCCTTTTTTTTTCTTTACTGGAGATGGTATTTAAGTGGTGGCTTGAGTCATTTAGGGGAGTTACTCAGTTTTCCTAGGTCTCTCCCTTGTATACAGGAAGCATACATGTTATTAAACTTTTGTTTTTCTCCTGTTAATCTGTCTTTTATTACAGGGAGGTCTCAACCAAGATTCTAGAAGGGAGGAGGGAATTCCCTCCATGACTGGCCATAGAGCCAAAATCATAAAATAAGGAGATAAACTGGGAGTAATGTGGGAATTCAGGATTACTCTAGTCAAGATAACAAAAGTCTTTATATCGATGCTCTAGTAAGGAGGGATTACAGTTTCTAGTGATATTTTGATGGGGAAAATTTTTAAATCCTGTCAGCAATAGACCTCTCTGTATAAATAGAGAAGAAAGAACACAATTTAATATTGCATGAGCATTATCACATTCACAGCCATGTAAGATAGCACAACAGTCTGGGTGGATTTACAGTCTGAACTGATTTTTCTCATAAATTTATACCTTAAAATAGAAGAAAAACAATTAAAACTTATCTCCTTGAGAGACAAGTAGATGCACCTGTGTTTGTCTCTTGACTAGCTCCTGAGAGACTTAATTTCAGAAGTGTTTGTTTATATTCAAGGGATAGAAGATACGTGAACTGAATTATAAAATCAAAAGTCTTGTCCTCTTCTTCAACCAATTAGACTTCCAAGAGGCATCCTAAGGAGGGAAAGGCCCTTGAAGAAAATTTCACCATTTTACTCTTGTAGTCTACATCTCTAATTTGCTTTATTGTTTGAGTATATTCGTATGCGTTTACCATGTATGTACTTTATCTGTTAAAGTATATGTAGTTCTGGTAAGGATTTAGTTATTCTCAACTGATATTTGTTTACATGATTCAAGAGATACACTTCCTGTATCAGATATTCATTCATAAGCATATATGAAAGTGAAAGAGAAGAGTGAAAAGGTTGGCTTGAAATGAAACATTCAGAAAACTAAGATCATGGCATCTGGTCTCATCACTTCATGGCAAATACATGGGGAAACAGTGGAAACAGTGGCAGACTATTTTGGGGGGCTCCAAAATCACTGCAGATGGTGACTGCAGCCATGAAATTAAAAGACACTTTCTCCTTGGAAGAAAAGTTATGACCAACCTAGACAGCTTATTAAAAAGCAGAGACATTACTTTCCCAAAAAACATCCATCTAGTCAAAGCTATAGTTTTCCCAGTAGTCATGTATGGATGTGAGAGTTGGACTATAAAGAAAGTTGAGCATTGAAGAATTGATGCTTTTAAACTGTGATGTTGTAAAAGACTCTTGAGAGCCCCTTGGACTGCAAGGAGATCCAACTAGTCTATCCTAAAGGAAATCAGTCCTGAATATTCATTGGTAGGACTGATGCTGAAGCTGAGACTGCAATACTTCGGCCACCTGATGCGAAGAGCTGACTCATTGGAAAAGACCCTGATGCTGGAAAAGATTGAAGGCAGGAGGAGAAGGGGACGACAGAGGATGAGATGGTTGGATGGCATCACCGACTCAATGGACATGAGTTTGAGTAAGCTCTGGGAATTAGTGATGGCCAGGGAGGCCTGGCATGCTGCAGTCTATGGGGTTGCAAAGAGTCGGACACAACTGAGCAACTGAACTAAATTGAAGCATATATCAAGAGGATGAGAATGGAGGCAGGAAAACCTATGTAAATATTTGTTTGATTGAAAGGAAATATCTTCTCAAAGCATCAACACAGTCTACCATGGCATAGGATTCCAGCCATATTCGTTCAATAAGAGAATATAAGGCAGGCTAAAGACAGCTTATTCATTCTAGAATCTCTAAATATAAATATCAAAAATTAGCAAAACACTAGAAAAATGTATTGTCACCTTAAAAACACACAATGTAAGAGTTTTGTGTTTCAGTTTTATTCAGGGACTTTACTGAGGACGATAGCCTGGGAAACAGCCTCTCAGTAGCTCTGAGGGAACTGCTCCACAGAGGTTGGGAGAAACCAATATATAGATGAGCTTTGGCTGGAGAATACATGCAGTCAAGCATATGTCTTCATAAAAGATTACTGCTAGTCATAAGGAAAAGTTATATTAATGATTTCAGTGCTTTTCTATGTATAGAAAGATGTACAATTCTGGGTACATTAAAATTCTTCTTAAGATGTACATCTATCTAAGGGACAAGTTTTTCCAAAGCACAGAGTGAGGCACTTTTTTTCTTCTCAAATTCCTTTCTGGGTGTGCTATTGGTCAGTAACTGCAGTTACTAATGACTAGTGCTGTAGAAGTGGATGGTGAGTAACATTCTTTGTTTACAGTATTGATTATGAAAGTAAAATTCCAATTATTAGACTGAATCAGTCCTGAACCCTGAGAGAAAAGAGACTAAAGTATTAGATTTTTTCTGAATGGCAAAGAGATATTTCAGGTAGTGTATAAATGGGGCCATGTCAGCAAGATTATTTTGGCACATATAATTTCAAATCTCTGTTCCTTTTTCCTTGAAAGAGAAAAAAAAGGTAAGAGAAAAAGAGAGAAAGAAAAAGACCTGTTCAATGTTCTTCTCTTCACATTTAGAGCTAGAGTAGTTTCCACATCACTTTAAAAGAATAGTTATAAAAACAGTTAGATCAAGCAATATAAGGACATAATATATAAGGATTATGTCTGGCTATAATATATCAAACATTATATTTAGCAGTGTGCCTCATAGTCTCTTTGTGGAAGGAAGAGTAGACAGGGTAGAGTGTTGTTGGGCATATCTGAAGGTTACCATATCCTAAGAGGTTGGGTGTCAAATTGAAGGGGGAGACAGAGGATGAGATAGTTCGATAATATCACCAACTCAATGGACATGAGTTTGAGCAAACTCTGGGAGATAGTGAAGGACAGGGAAGCATGGCATGCTGAAATCCATGGGGTTGCAAAGAGTCAGACATGACTGAGCAACTGAACAACAATGCTTCTCAAGGACTCTGAGCCTAGTAGGCCTATTTAACACTTTTATCAGCAAGTTGGGGGAACGTATAGAAGGAACACATTAAATTTGTAGGTGCAATAAAATTTAAGATGCTAGAGAACAGAACTAAGATTCAAAAGTTTCTCACAGGCCATAATAAGTGAGTGAAAGTTGCTCAGTCATGTCCAACTCTTGTGACCCCATGGACTACACAGTCCATGGAATTCTCCAGGCCAGAATACTGGAGTGGGTAGCTTTTCCCTTCTCCAGGGGATCTTCCCAACACAGGGATCGAACCCAGGTCTCCTGCATTGCAGGCAGAGTCTTTACCAGTTGAAATGGGCTAAAATTGACAAGAGGAAATTCAGTAAGGCTAAGACACACATATGGCCCCCTAGTTTATCTATAACAAGGCCAGATCAGATCCTCCAAAGTCCTATTTTTTAACCTCATAAATGATTAGATGAATTGCTTATCACCTCTGATATTTAGAAAAAAAAATGCTTCTTAACCAATCTTTGGTTAAGATTCTGTCTATCTTACAGGCCTTTAGTAAGCATATGCGTTGGGTGCATGCTCAGTCACTCAGCTGTTTCCTACTCTTTGCAACCTTATGGACTGTAGCTCGCCAGGCTTCTCTCTCCTTTGAATTCTCCAGGCAAGCATATTGGAGTGGGTTGGCATTTCCTTCTCCAGGGATCTTTCTCACCCAAGGGTCAAACCCACATCTCCCACACTGGCAGGTGGATTCTTTACCACTGAGCCACCTGGGAAGCACTCAGTAAGGATGTGTGTGGGTGTGTGTGTGCGCGCTCAGTCATGTCTGACTCTTTCCAACCCCTATTGATTGTAGTCCACCAGGCTCCTCTGTCCTTGGGACTTTTCAGACAAGATGCTTGCCATTTCCTTCTCCAAGGAATCTTCCCGATCCAGGGATAGAGCCTGCATCTCTTATGTCTCCTACATTGGCAGGTGGGTTCTTTATCAGCTGAGCTACCAGGGACCCCATCAGTAAGGATATAGATGATGTCAAATAAAAACAAATTCTGACTTAGTAAGGAGAGATTTTATTCAAAAGGATCACAGCAAAGGGTGGAGAAGGAACTATTGCAATAGGGGAAGGTAAACGATTATAATAGGGAGAACACTACTACTGTAAGATTGGCAAAGCTCTCAAGAGTTCGGTAAAAAAATTTTTCTTTTACAGAGAGGAGGAAACAAGATTGGAAAGAACCAGGTGTAGAGAAGTGGGTTAAAAAAGGTGGCATTATCAGATGGTAAATTGGATAACGTTTTAGCATGAGACCAGCCTATTTTCCAGGAGGGGCCCTTGAGGCGTTGCTATATACTGGCTAAGATTGAGGGTAGACCAAATTTCAGGGCCTGTCGCAAGGACAGAATCTTAGTCAAAGTTTAGTTAACAGGCATTTTTTTTTCCCCTAGATATCAGTGGTGAGAAGCATTTCATCCAATCATTTATGAGGTGAAAACAGGACTTTGGAGGAACTGTGCCTGGCCTTGCCATAAACTAGGGGGCCATATGTGTGTCTTATCTAAGTCATATGCGGAAGAACAATTTTTTGCAATAAGCTGTTTTTTCAGGACACAAAAGGAGTGGGAGTTTCCTTTAACCTCTTGTTTTCCAGGTGCATAGGGCTGAGGTAAAATCCAACATTATCTAGAATGTGTTTCATCAAAGGTCATGGAAAGGTCAAGGATAGAATGTGGAGGTGGGGGCGGGACTTTGGGCTTAACAGTAAGGTTATATGAAAAGCACCAGACTTCAGCTGGTATGTGCCATCAGTGTGACATGCTGTGTGGCAGCAGGGCAATTTTAGGCTACATTAATAGAAAATAGAAGTCTATCAAAAGAAAGGGCTAATAGTCTATTATGGACTGTACTTCTCAAAATATATCTAGAACAACATGTTCAGCTCTGTACATGCATGTTGCAGTGTTTTACATAGATTATAAGCTTAATTCTTATCTCTCCAAGGTAAATAGGTATATCTTAAAATATTTGGACAACTTTCATGAAAGTGGGGTTACATGTGTAGTTTTCATAGATTCTGTGGATGGAAGTAAAGCCAGTGAATAGAAGTTATTGAAGGGAAGTTCCTGTTCAACCAATGGAAAGTTATTCTCACATGTTCCTTTACCAAAGGACCTCCAATAACTAGAAGCATTCTAGTAGAAACCAAATATTCAGCAGGCCCAGGTGTTATAGAGGGACTGCTGCATTGGATGAGAATTTTGGTCAATTTCTTTGGTCCTTTCCCAGTTCTATGATCCTGTGAATCTCCTAATTGACCACTTCAATCCAAATCTGATGCATCTTTCTTTGAGAGGCTTTGTCCCTTCAACTCTGCAGAGAGTCCTCCTCAGCAGTACCAAGGACTTATGACAGAACAATGTTAACTTTGGGAAAGTATATTTCACCCTAGATAATGAAGGTTCAAAGAACAGGGATGTTAGCGATTGTCTTCTAGCCACCAGTTCATGTCTTTCTACATTTTAGGTCTTCTGGTTTTCCACAACCTTTAAAACCTGGGCAGTCCCTTTGTCACCCTTGATTTCTTTCTTCTCAGTGTGGTTGAAACATCTGTATTTATTTCCATAGTAAATATCTCCATTTTGTTGGTTATTAGCATACACACATTCACATGTAGGCTAAAACTGGACTGTAAACAGGCTTTTTTCTGACTAAAATGTTTTATCTGCTATGCAGAGTAGAGGGTTCTTACCTGAGCCTCATAACCAAAGGTAGTAATCTCTGTGTTGGTCATAGTTTCTCCTGGGAGTCTTGGAGAAGCACAGAGACAATTAATTCCCAGTAATACATCTATGCATATTGTAGGGTAGGAAAAAATAATTGTCCCTCTACCCTTCTAAATTCTCTGATGAGGCCTCTGTAACACAAAGCAGATTAAGCAGATAAAATATTTACTAACACATATATCTCATTTATATATGAGAGACACCAGGGAAAAAGAGGTAGATTAAAATTTGGGTTTAAATATCATTTTCATTGAAAAGCATATTTTTTAAAAAACTTCAACAAAGCAGTATAGGTATGAACAATTGAATAGAAAAGTGGACAAATAATACAAAAGCCAATCCACAGAAAATGGAGAGAAATAGCTAATAAACAGATAAAAAAGAAGCCCAGGTTTATTAACAAGAAAAGAACCCAACACACTTTAGAAGTCCAATGGAAATGGAGTAATCAAATGCACATGTGGACTGGCTGCAACAGCATTTGACTTTATATCAAAAAGAGGCAGTTACACCTTTGGAATAATCATTATCTTGAACTCTAGTGCCTTCATGAAGTGACGCTAGTGCCTCAAGCTCCTTGATTCACAGATGTTCGAAATTTCTAGGCCTGACTTACTGATAGCTCAATTAAATTAAAACTTCATGATGTCTATAGGGCCACTACTGATATTCAGGCTTAGTGCCAGCTCTTTGTAAACGAAAGTGAATGTGGTTATGGCCTCAACATGCAGAACTCAAGGCAGTGTTAATAACTCTGGCCAATACTAGCCTTGATGAAGCTTACATTTTTACTAATGCTTAGGATGTGGCCAATGTCCTAGCTATCTGGTCCACCACATGGAAGACTATAGACTGGCAGATTAAATGCACCCCTCTTTGGAACCATGAACTGTGGAAACAAATCTCAGCTGGCAAGTTAGACTGAGTCCCTCACGTAGATATCTACAGTAAGGGCTGATTCCCTGATAAGACCAGTTGAAATCAAGCTCTAAACAAGCCTACTCAGATGGCTACCTTCACTTGTCTATCATCATACTGGACATGGCAATACATTCACTTTTGTATTTTGGGTAAAAAGGACTATATGTTTCTGGAGCAGAAATGACCACTTCATGCCAAACTTGTGACTCTTGCCAAAAGTTCACTCATTTGTCTCACAGTGGGTAGACACATTGCAGCAGCCATTATTCCTGTCTTCTGGCAGATTGACTACTAGTCTCCTTGATTCCTCTCTTAAGGCTGTCCCTGGTACTTTATGACTGTCAATACTTTTTCTACTCATTGTGTTGCTCTTCTTGTCTGCTCAGATAACTCTGGCTACCCAATAACGATCCTTAAAACTCTACCATGTTCTGCTTTCAAAATCATCTACAGTCTGACAGTTGTTTGCCTTTTATCATAAAGGCCACATAAAAGTGGACTGATGATTATGGCATTTAATGGGCATTCATGTCCCTTATCATCTTCAGGCTGCTAACATCACTGAGATGTGGAATGGATTTTTAAAAATCATCTAAAGATTATTTGACTCTACCTACCTTATCTCTTCTGGCCCACATACTTTAGTAAGACAATTTGGTCACTAAATATAGCCATTTCCAGTTTTAGAAAACTAAATTTAACTGCATAAACTTGAAGATCAATGAGCTTTGTTAAACTGTTCATGAATCAGGCAAGTAGAAAGTTGCCTCAAGGAGCTGTACAAAACGGATAATTTTTGTAGGCAGAAGGGGGTGGGACAAGTAGTCATAAATTAAAGAAAGCATTGTTTTAAACAGGGTCAGCTTCCTTTGGGGGAAGGGCAAGGATATATCATGCAAATTACCTCACTAGTGTTGATCAGAAAATTTCAGACTGTTTGATTTAGAATTCCACTCCTGGGAGAAGCTGAAACTGTAATCAGGTTAGGTATTAAGGGCAATGCCAAAGAATGTTCAAACCGTACAATTGCACTCATTTCACATGCTAGTAAGGTTATGTTCAAAATCCTTCAAGCTAGACTCCAGCAGTACGTGAACTGAGAACTTCCAGATGTACAAGCTAGGTTTGGAAAATGCAGAGGACCAGAGATCAAATTGTAAACATTTGTTGGATCATAGAGAAAGCAAAGGAATATCAGAAAAAAATATCTATTTCTGCTTCATTCACTACACTAGAGCCTCTGACTGTGTGGATCACAACAAAGTATGGAAAATTCTTAAAGAGATGGGAATACCAGACCATCTTACCTGCCTCCTGAGAAACCTTTATGCAGGTCAAGAAACAACAGGTAGAACCGGACATGGAACAATGGACTGGTTCCAAATTGGGGAAGGAGTGTGTCAAGGCTGTATATTGTCACCCTGCTTATTTAACTTCTATGCAGAGTACATCATGTGAAATGCCAGGCTGGATGAAGCACAAGCTGGAATCAAGATTGCTGGGAGAAATATCAATAACCTTAGATACGCAGATGACACCACCCTTATGGAAGAAAGCAAAGAAGAACTAAAGAGCCTCTTGATGAAAGTGAAAGAGGAGAGTGAAAAAAGTTGGCTTAAAACTCAGCATTCAAAAAACTAAGATCATGTCATCAGGTCCCATCACTTCATGGCAAATAGAAGGGGAAAAAGTAGAAACAGTGACAGATTTTCTTTTGGGGGGCTCCAAAATCACTGCAGATAGTGATTGCAGCCATGAAATTAAAAGGCGCTTGCTCCTTGGAAGAAAAGCTATGACCAATCTAGACAGCATATTAAAAAAGCAGTAGTCTCACTTTGCCAACAAAGGTCCGTCTAGTCAAAGCTATGGTTTTTCAGTAGTCATGTACGGATGAGAGAGTTGGACCACAAAGAAGGATGAGCACTAAAGAATTGATGCTTTCTAACTGTGGTGCTGGAGATGACTCTTGAGAGTCCCTTGGACTGCAGGGAGATCCAACCAGTCAACCCTAAAGAAAATCAACCTTGAATAGTCATTGGAAGGACTAATACTGATGCTGAAGCTCCAGTACTTTGGCCACCTGATGCAAAGAGCCGACTCCTTGGAAAAGGCTTTGATGCTGGGAGAGATTGAAGGCAGAAGGCCAAGGGGCCAGCAGAGGATGAGATGGTTAGTTAGTATCACTGACTCAACGGACATGAATCCAGCAAACTCTGGGAGAAAGTGGAGGACAGAGGAGCCTGGCAGGCTGCATTCCATGGGGTTGCAAAGAGTTGGACATGACTGCTGTAACTCAACAACAAATTCTGAAATACTATGTTCACATTTTGGGGTGGCATATACTGGTCTCCTGTGTGTGTGTGCTCAGTCAGTCAGATGTGTCCCACTCTTTGTGACCCCATTGACTGTAGCCTGCCAGTCTCCTCTGTCCATGAGATTCTCCAAGCAAGAATGCTGGAGTGGGTTGCCATTTCCTTCTCCACAGGATCTTCCCGACCCGAGTTGAACCCATGTCTTTTATGTCTCCTGCACTGGCAGGTGGGTTCTTTACCACTAGGACCACCTGGGAAACCCATACTAGTCTCCTACAACATAAATATTCATAATCATCCCTAAGTAATTTTTGTATACCAGAGGAGATTAGGCTCAGTGATAGTTAAGAGTTGGAATAAAAGAGGTACTAAGGGAAGTGGTGGAATCACCTTCATTGCTAGGTTTAATTACTGGGAGACATTCCAAAAACTAATCTGTACTGCTTTGAATTCTGAGTTTGCGTTAATTGACCCCTGAGGCTGTTCCAGTGCTAATTCTTTATTATTATATTGCACATACCAAGGGAGTAAATCACTTTTATATGGATATGAATGGATCATAAAGTAATAAAAATGCTAATGCTCTGGAGACAAATCCAGAGCTTTCTTGTGGTCAGGTTGCCTTAGGACCTCAGTGGGAACTGCTCAGCCCTGGTGCATGAATCAAATATTTCTGACTGCCAGTTTCCTGATTCCAGTGAAGCTAGATTCTGGAGAACATTTATTTCACTTATTTTTAGTAGAATTGTTGCAGGAAGGGGGAACCCTTCCAGGGCCTGAGAGTGGGCTCTTATCTGATACTCAGGAATGAATTGTCCAAGGAGACACACGTGCTGACAAAGCAAGAGACTTTATTGGGAAGGGGCACCCGGGTGGAGAGCAGTAGGGAAAGGGAATTCAGTAGAACAACTCTGTGTGGCTCACTGTCTCAGGTTTTATGGTGATGGAATTAGTTCCCAGGTTGTCTTGGGCCAATCATTCTGACTCAGGGTCCTTCCTTGTGGTGCATTGCTCAACCAAGATATATTCTAGCAAGAAGGATTCTAGGAGGTGGTAGGACACGTTGTGTCTCCTTTTGACCTTTCCTGAACTATTCTGATTAGTGGTGGCTTATTACTTACCAGCACTTCCTGTCCTGCAAATGGTTACTATGGTGCATGGCCAGGGTGGGCGGTTTCAGTGTTTCCCCTAACAGAATTAGTTACATTAATAGCCAAGAAGGACTATCAAGTGAGACTCTTTCTTTCTTGTACCTTTGTTCACAGGGGTAGAGAGTTTTACTATTTAAAAAAGTACCCAAGAAGATTTCAATGATTCTTCCAGTATAGCTATAATACTTTGGAAGTTTTTCTTCTCACATCAACCCCTGATTCCTTATGCTGCTATTTAAAGTCTTTTTATCTTGTTCCTTTCTCAGTAGAAGTTGAAGGATAAAATGTGAAATCTGGTAAAAAGATGAACTAAGGTATATTAATATTTTAAGCAGGTATTTGAGCAAAAAATCAATTTTAATTGGGTAATGCCAAACCAAAGTGTAAGAAGCTGAGAAGATGTAGGGAAATTTTTTTATGAAGAAAAGGCAAAAGCAAAGTATGGAAATTATTAGTCAGTTATAGCTTTAAACCTAGTCGACTGTTTGTGATTGGTTGTCCTTTGGTTTTAATTTCATAAAATTGATGTATTTATAGGCTTAGGTTTTATTTTGCTTATGTAGGTGCTATTAGAGCTGCCTCAGTCTAATAGCCTCCTTGTTTAATTAATTGAACAAATCCAGGATTTTTGTTACACAAATAGGAAACTGAAGACCAAAGAGATTAACTCAGGGTATTATCCTAGGTTTTTCCAATAGTCATGTACGGATGTAAGAGTTAGACCATAAAGAATGCTGAGCGCCAAAGAATTGATGCTTTCAAATAGTGGTGCTGGAGAAAACTCTTCAGAGTCCTGTGGACAGCAAAGAGATCAAACCAGTCAGTCCTGAAGGAAGTCAACCCTAAATATTCATTGGAAGGACTGATGTGGAAGCTGAAGCTCCAATACTTTGGCCACCTGGTTGGAAGAGCCATGTCATTGGAAAAGACCCTGATACTGCAAAAATTGAGGGCAAGAGAAGAGGGTGACAGAGGATAAGATGGTTGGATGGTATCACTGACTCAATGGACATGATTTGAGCAGACTCTGGGAGATAATGAAGGACAAGGAAGCCAGGCAGGCTGCAGTTCATTGGGTCACTAAGAGTCAGAGACAACTTAGCAACTGAATAACATTATCCTAGGTAACCCAGCTAGCAGTATTGAAAAGGCCAAAGTTAGAATGTTTAACACTGTGCTTTTTCTCCTGCATTATAAGCTGTCACTGTAGAATCCTGTTAGGCCTTGTGGCTTTGCCCTTCAATTCACCATGTCCATATTAGCATACACTACTACACAAATCTGTTTTTCTCATCTAAGATGTTACTTTTTCCATCTTCAATCAATTTATTTAAATAGATGAAAATAGAAATATTTCTTGGAGTACTTAACAGAATTCAAATGACCTTGGATGCAGAGCACCTGATACTTAATGAAAACCTGGAGTAGCAGCAGGGAAAACAAACATACAAACCTCTTTGAGTTTCATTTAACTCATTTTCTTCTTTCTATTTTTTACCAGTAACTCTGATCTCTCACATTTGTAAAAGAGGTCTTAGATAAAATGGAAAGATCACTGTCAAAAAACTACTTGGCCTTGGCACATCCTACAGAGTTCCCTTTTGTCAGCTCTATGACCCTGTTTTGTTTGGAAATGTAAGGTCTCTGATAATGACTGAATCAGAGCAAATTTAAGTAAATCATTGGCATTGTCTGTTATAATCTTCCTCATCAGTGGATGATGATTGGAGGCATGCTGCTGTTAATTGCATCCTCCTGAAATTTGCCAGCCCTGGGCAAGTTACTGCTGAAAGTGGGCTTGGTCTCTGGAGATAATGGAGGAACACTAGATTTCTGAGGAGGAAGACAGATAACTTCTCCCCTTCCATAAAATCATATATCTTCATCTTCACCCTCTCATTTCAGAGAAAGAAGTATCCTTCCTCCTGGCCCAAACTTACCCACTCACTTAGATTTTTGATGTTATTACTTCTCTCCTGTTCTGGAAGCTTTCCCACTAATGCCTCTGTTCTCTTGCATAATCAATGTCCTTGCATAGTTTCTTACCCTCAGCTTACAAAGTTTTTCACATTTCTCCACATAAAAATAGTAAAGGAGAGCAGACTATGTCACCTTAAATATGCCTCATTGGTGTAAGGATTAATTCTGAGTTGGTTATTTTTAAGAAACAGAAGACATGGGAAATCTCTGAAAACCAAGTAACAATTATCCTTTTGTTAAAAAAAAAAGTGTTAGTTGTGTCTGACTCTTGGGACACCATGGACTGTAGCCCGCCAGGCTCATCTGTCCACAGAATTCTCCAGGCAAGAATAGGAATGGGTTTTCATTGCCTTCTTCCAGGGAATCTTCCCTGACCCAGGGATCAAACCCTGGTCTCCTGATTGCAAGCTTTGCTATCTGAGCCACCAAGGAAGCCACCTTTCAAATGTATATAAATCTTCACAATGACTAAATAAGCCTCTCAGCTGCCTCACAACTCCAGTCTGTTTCCTCAAGGAAAGCCATCCTTTTGAGATGTAAGCTTGAAGGGAGATAGCAGCCTATTTCCATCTCTGTGTGAGGGTCAGACTCTAATATCAGTGAGCATCTAGCTCTTATTTATAAAATTACCTCCCGTTGTTAATATATGAAAAGCTTGTTTGCCTACTGGATAAAATCAGTCAACTAATATGGATGTGTTTTCCCAAAATTTAGGTATGACAAAAGATGTTGTCAAGTCCTAAGGACTAGTAATTGTTTTCTTGAGAACACACACGTAATGAATTTTACCTGTTTAGCTATATAAGAGGTTGAAATTGCTGTTTTTGTGATCACATAGCAAATTGCCTGTGATGTGCATCACATTCTGGTATAATGCTTACTCAAAAATAAAATGGTTTTTCGTCTCTACTGCCTCGGTGCAAAGTTTTTCTGGGTTAGTAGAAGATTTTGTTATTTTTAATTCTGTCTCCCCAATGCTCTTATCTATCTTAATCCCCTAGGTTTATGGGGTTTTAAAAAAATATATATTTATTTGACTGTGTTGTTGTGACGCATGGAGTCTTTATTGTGGCACGCAGGCTCTAGTTGCCCCACAGCACATGTGATCCTCATTCTCTGATCAGGGATCAAACTTGAGTCCCCAGAACTCCCAAGGCAGACTCCCAATCACAGGACCTTCGGGGTAGTCCCCGGTTCCCTGTTTTTTAGCAGCAAATTGTTCGATGCCATCATTTACACTGATTTCCACTTCCTTTTGGCCTACTTACCAATCAGCCCAGTTCAGTTCAGTCGCTCAGTCCTGTCCGACTCTCAGCGACCCCATAAATCGCAGCACGCCAGGCCTCCCTGTCCATCACCAACTCCTGGAGTCTACCCAAACCCGTGTCCATCGAGTCAGTGATGCCATCCAGGAATCTCATCCTCTGTCGTCCCCTTCTCCTTCTGCCCCTAATCCTTCCCAGCATCAGGGTGTTTTCAAATGAGTCAGCTCTTCACATCAGGTGGCCAAAGTATTGGAGTTCCAGCTTCAACATCAGTCCTTGCAATGAACACCCAGGGCTGATCTCCTTTAGGATGGACTGGTTGGATCTCCTTGCAGTCCAAGGGACTCTCAAGAGTCTTCTCCAACATCACAGTTCAAAAGCATCAATTCTGCGGCGCTCAGGTTTCTTCACAGTCCAACTCTCACATCCATACATGACCACTGGAAAAAAACCGTAGGCTTGACTAGACGGACCTTTGTTGGCAAAGTAATGTCTCTGCTTTTTAATATGCTATCTATGTTGGTCATAACTTTCCTTCCAAGGAGTAAGCGTCTTTTAATTTCATGGCTGCAATCACCATCTGCAGTGATTTTGGAGCCCCAAAAAATAAAGTCTGATACTGTTTCCACTGTTTCCCCATCTATTTGCCATGAAGTGATGGGACCGGATGCCATGATCTTGGCTTTGTGAATGTTAAGCTTTAAGCCAACTTTTTCACTCTCCTCTTTCACTTTCTTCAAGAGGCTTTTTAGTTCTTCTTCACTTTCTGCCATAAGGGTGGTGTCATCGACATATCTGAAGTTACTGATATTTCTCCTGGAAATCTTGATTCCAGCTTGTGCTTCTTCCAGCCCAGCGTTTTTCATGATGAATTCTACACATAAGTTAAATAAGCAGGGTGACAATATACAGCCTTGATGTACTCCTTTTCCTATTTGGAATCAGTCTGTTGTTCCATGTCCAGTTCTAACTGTTGCTTCCTGACCTGCATACAGATTTCTCAAGAGACAGGTCAGCTGGTCTGGTATGCCCATCTCTTTCAGAATTTTCCACAGTTTATTGTGATCCACACAGTCAAAGGCTTTGGCGCATAGTCAATAAAGCAGAAGTAGATGTTTTTCTGGAACTCTCTTGCTTTTTCGATGATTTATAAAGATGTTGGCAATTTGATCTCTGGTTCCTCTGCCTTTTCTAAAACCAGCTTGAACATCTGGAAGTCACAGTTCACGTATTGCTGAAGCCTGGCTTGGAGAATTTTGAGCATTACTTTTACTAGCGTGTGAGATGAGTGCAATTGTGCGGTAGTAGTTTGAGCATTCTTTGGCATTGCCTTTCTTTGGGATTGGAATGAAAAACTGACCTTTTCCAGTCCTGTGGCCACTGCTGAGTTTTCCAAATTTGCTGGCATATTGAGTGCAGCACTTTCGCAGCATCATCTTTCAGGATTTGAAATAGCTCAACTGGAATTCCATCACCTTCACTAGCTTTGTTCATAATGATGCTTCCTAAGGCCCACTTGACTTCACATTCCAGGATGTCTTGGCTCTAGGTGAGTGATCACACCATCGTGGTTATCTGGGGTCGCGAACATCTTTTTTGTACAGTTCTTCTGTGTATTCTTGCTACCTCTTCTGCTTCTGTTAGGTCCATATCATTTCTGTCCTTTATTGAGCCCATCTTTGCATGAAATGTTCCTTTGGTATCTCTAATTTTCTTGAAGAAGTCTCTAGTCTTTCTCATTGTGTTGTTTTCCTCTATTTCTTTGTATTGATTGCTGAGGATGGCTTTCTTATCTTTCCTTGCTATTCTTTGGAACTCTGCATTCAAATGGGAATATCTTTCCTTTTCTCCTTTGCTTTTCACTTCTCTTCTTTTCACAGCTATTTGTAAGGCCACCTCAGACAGCCATTTTGCTTTTTTGCATTTCTTTTCCATAGGGATAGTCTTGATCCCTGTCTCCTTTACAATGTCATGAACCTCCATCCATAGTTCATCAGGCACTCTGTCTATCAGATCTAGTCCCTTAAATCTATTTCTCACTTCCACTGTATAATCATAAGGGATTTGATTTAGGTCATACCTGAATGGTCTGGTGGTTTTCCCTACTTTCTTCAATTTCAGTCTGAATTTGGCAATAAGGAGTTCACGATCTGAGCCACAGTCCGCTCCTGGTCTTGTTTTTGCTGACTGTATAGAGCTTCTCCATCTTTGGCTGCAAAGAATATAATCAGTCTGATTTCGGTGTTGACCATCTGGTGATGTCCAGCAAAAGCAATACTGTGACTGGTATTGCTGTGACTGGTATTGATGTGACTGGTGATGGAAGCAAGGTCCAATGCTGTAAAGAGCAATATTGCATAAGAACCTGGAATGTTAGGTCCATGAATCAATGCAAATTGGAAGTGGTCAAACAGGAAATGGCAAGACTAAACATTGACATTTTAGGAATCAGCGAACTAAAATGGACTGGAATGGGTGGATTTAACTCAGATGACCATTATATCTACTACTGTGGGCAAGAATGCCTTAGGAGAAATGGAGTAGCCATCATAGTCAACAAAAGAGTCCGAAATGCAGTACTTAGATGCAATCTCAAAAACGACTGAATGATCTCTGTTCGTTTCCAAGGCAAACCATTCAATATCACGGTAATCCAAGTCTATACCTTGGCCAGTAATTCTGAAGAAGTTGAAGTTGAACAGTTCTATGAAAACCTACAAGACCTTCTAGAACCAACACGCAAAAAGGATGCCCTTTTCATTATAGGGGACTGGAATGCAAAAGTAGGAAGTCAAGAAACACCTGCAGTAACAGGCAAATTTGGCCTTGGAGTACAGAATGAAGCAGGGCAAAGGCTCATAGGGTTTTGCCAAGAGAACGCACTGGTCATAGCAAACACCTTCTTCCAACAACTAATCAGCCCACTGGTTCCCAAATTTTGCACACTGGAATCCCCGTGGGAATCTTAGAAAAATACTGATACCAAATATCCTGATTTAATTTGCTATGAGTGCTATGACTTGGGCAGCAAGATTTTGAAACTGTTGCTGCTTATTTCTAATGTGCAGCAAAGTTTGCAAACTGATGGCTTCTGCTTACAAAGACTGGAACTCTTCATTCTGAAGTTAAAATGTAGACAATTTTAAAACCAGACAGAGATGAGATTAAATTTCTGCTCTACCATTTCCCTTCAGTAAGAAGTTAACCACTGAGTCTGGTAAAGATTCTCCTTGATCAAACTTTAGATGGGCTCCTCTGAGCCTACTATTTGACTAGGCCTTTTTCTTACAGCTTACCTTTGACCTGCTTAATTCATTTGAAGCAAAAATCCTGCTAAGTCTATTTATCAAGAACCTCCCATTATTTTTTTTTTCCACTGAAGTATAGTTGATTTACAATCTTGTGGCAATCTCTGCTGTTCAGCAAAGTGAGTCGGTTATGCATATATACACATTAGTTTTTCATGTTCTTTTCTATGATGGTTGATCGCAAGATATTGTATGCTATGCAAGTACGTACAAGTGGCTTTTTAGGATGGAATAACACAGTAATGGGTACAGAAAGTGATAAGGTTTGTGGAAAGTGAACCATGAGAAAAGAGTTTTTGTACATGGTTAGGACTAAGTTTAAAATAAATTTAATTAAGTATACCTTTTTAAATAAAGTAAATTTGAATTTAGCTTTTATCTCTGTTAAGATGACACTTTTTCTTCAGATATTGATCTGCTTTGATAATAGATTTAAGTTTCTTTATCTCAAATCATCTGTTCTATAAAAATCCTTTATTGCTACTGTCAACTAAAAAAAGATGTACAACTTTGAGAGTTTGTGAGTTAAGTTTTTTATTTGGGGCAAAATGAGGACTGCATCCCGGGAGGCAGCATCTCAGATAGCTCTGAGACTGCTCCAAAGTGGCAGTGGAGGAAAGTCAATATATAAGGTTTTGGTGAAGGGGGAGTTCAATTCCATGAAGCTCTCATTTTACAAAAGGTTTTTTGTTAGTCATGAGTATCTGATATCACCATGAAGGGATTTAGTGCTTCTCTGGATATGAGGAGATGTAAGGATTCAGTTCAGTTCATTTCATTTCAGTCGCTCAGTCGTGTCCGACTCTTTGTGACCCCATGAACCGTAGCACGCCAGGCCTCCCTGTCCATCACCAATACCTGGAGCCTACCCACATTCATGTCCATTGAGTCGGTGATGCCATCCAACCATCTCATCCTCTGTCGTCCCCTTCTCCTCCTGCCCTCAATCTTTCCCAGCATCAGGGTCTTTTCCAATGAGTCAGCTCTTCACATCAGGGGGCCAAAATATTGGAGTTTCAGCTTCAACATCATCCTTCCAATGAACACCCAGGACTGATCTCCTTTAGGATGGACTGGTTGGAACGCCTTGCAGTCCAAGGGACTCTCAAGAGTCTTCCCCAATCACCACAGTTCAAAAGCATCAATTCTCAGCTTTCTTTATACTCCAAATCTCATATCCATACATGACTAATGGAAAAACCATAGCTTTGACTAGACGGACCTTGTTGGCGAAGTAATGTCTCTGCTTTTTAATATGCTGTCTAGGTGGTCAGAAATTAGAACTTTCTTCCAAGGAGTAAGCATCTTTTAATTTTCAGGGCTGCAATCACCATCTGCAGTGATTTTGGAGCCCCAAAAAATAAAGTCTGATACTGTTTCCACTGTTTCCCCATCTATTTGCCATGAAGTGATGGGACCGGATGCCATGATCTTAGTTTTCTGAATGTTAAGCTTTAAGCCAACATTTTCACTCTCCTCTCTCACTTTCATCAAGAGGCTCTTTAGTTCTTCTTCACTTTCTGCCATAAGGGTGGTGTCATCTGCATATCGAGGTTATTGATCTTTCTCCTGGCAATCTTGATTCCAGCTTGTGCTTCCTCCAGCCCAGCGTTTCTCATGATGTACTCTGCATATAAGTTAAATAAGCAAGGGGACAATATACAGCCTTGACGTACTCCTTTTCCTATTTGGAACCAGTCTGTTGTTCCATGTCCAGTTCTAACTGTTGCTTCCTGACCTGCATACAGATTTCTCAAGAGGCAGGTCAGGTGGTCTGGTATTCTCATTACTTGAACCAGCGTTACTGGTTGGGGCATAGGCTTGGATTACTGTGATATTGAATGGTTTGCCTTGGAAACAAACAGAGATCATCTCTTTCGTTTCTGAGATTGCATCCAAGGACTGCATTTCGGACTCTCTTGTTGATCATGATGGCTACTCAATTTCTTCTAAGGGATTCCTGCCCACAGTAGTAGATATAATGGTCATCCACTTAAATTCACCCATTCCAGTCCATTTTAGTTCGCTGATTCCTAGAATGTCGATGTTCACTCTTACCATCTCCTGTTTGACTGCTTCCAATTTGCCTTGATTCATTCACCTAACATTCCAGATTCCTATGCAATATTGCTCTTTCCAGCATTGGACTTTGCTTCTGACCATCCACAACTGGGTGTTGTTTTTGCTTTGGCTCCATCCCTTCATTCTTTCTGAAGTTATTTCTCCTCTCTTCTCCAGTAGCATATTGGGCACCTACCGACCTGGGGAGGTCTATATCCTAGGAGGACCTACATCTTTCATTGTCCTATCTTTTTGCCTTTTCAAAGGGATGGGGTTCTCAAGGCAAGAATACTGAAGTGGTTTTCCATTCCCTTCTCCAGTGGACCACATGCTGTCAGACCTCTCCACCATGACCCATCCGTCTTGGGTGGCCCCACATGGCATGGCCTAGTTTCACTGAGTTAGACAAGGCTGTGGTCCATGTGATCAGATTGGCTAGTTTTTCTGTGATTGTGGTTTTCCAGTCTGTCTGCCCTCTGATGCTCTCTCTCAGCGCCTACCCTCTTACTTGGGTTTCTCTTACCTTGGACATGGGGAATTCTCTTCACGGCTGCTAAGGACTGAGATCATTAAAATCTGTTCCTAAAAACATCCAACAATCTAAAGACCCTTTGGCATAGTTAAACACTTTTACACGTAGCGTTCCAATTTTCCCAGCAACATTTATTGAAAGAGGGCGGTCTTGCCCATTGAAATTCTTGCCGCCTTTGTCAAAAATAAGGTACCCATAGGGTGTCGGATTTATATATCTGGGCTTTCAATCTTGTTCATAGGTCTATATTTCTGTTTTTATTGTGTGCCAGCCACCATTATTCCGTCTTGATTGACATGCTTCCTCTTGTAGTATAATCTGAAGACCAGAAAGGTTATTCCTCAAGCTCCATACTTCTTTCTCCAAGACTGCTTCACTATTGTGGGACCTTTTTGAGTTAATCCATATGAATTGTTTAGGATTTTTTGTTCTAGTTGCTGTGAATAATGTTATAGGTAATTTGATAGCACCTCACTGAATATGATAACTTCATTTGGTAAGTATATTCAATTTCACAACAATGATGTCTTCCCAACCCAGGAACAATCACGGAATATCTCACCATCTGTTTATGTCATCTGAATTCTTTTCATAGTGTCTATAAGTTACTGTATACAGTTCTTTTGTTTCCTTAGGTAATTTATTCCTATAATACTTAACTCTTTTTGATGCAATGGTGAATGTGATTGAAGTCCTTAATTTCTACTTTCTGATTTTTCATTGTTATATAATAGAAATTCAAATGCTTTCTGTAGCATTGATTTTGTAACCAGCAACTTTGCTAAAGTATCACTGATACTCTAGTAATTTTCTGATACTATCTCTAGGAGTTATTTCTATTTAAAATATCATGACATCTGCAAACCAGTGAGAGCTTTAACTTTACTTTCTGATCAGGGTTCTTATTTATTTCTTTTTTCCCTTCTCTGACTGCTGTAGCAAGATTTCCAGAACTATTGATAAAAGTAGGGAAAGTGGACACGCCTTGTCGCCTGTTCCTGATCTTAGGGGAATGCCTTCAGTTTTTCTCACTGGTTGAGACTAAATGTTTGCTGTACCCTTATCATATATGGGCCTTTACTATGTAGAGGTAAGTCCTTCTATGCCACATTTTGTAGAAGAGTTTTTAATCATAATGTGTGCTGAATGTTGTCAAATCACGCCTTTTTTCTGCATCTATTGAGGTTATGACCCATATGTTTTTATACTTTCAAGTTTGTTAATAAGGTGTATTACATTGATGATTTGCATATATTGAAAATCCTTGCACCCGTGAATAAAACCCATACCTTGATCCTGGATAGTATGAGCTTTTTGATGAGGTTGCTGAGTATCTGTCTTGCTAAAATTTGCTGAGGAGGTTTTTTTTTGCATCTTTGTTCAACAGTGATATGGCTTGTAATTTTCTTTTTTGTGTGTTATGTCTTTTCTGGGTTTGGTATCAGGGTGATGGTATCCCTATCATAGAATGTTTTGGAAGTGTTTCCTTCCTTTGCAATTTATTTGAAAGAGTTTAAAGTGAAGGAGAGGCATTACTTAATTCTCTAAAAGTTTGATAGAGTTCTCTCCAGTAAGCCATCAGTCCTGAGCTTTTGTTTATGTGGGAGAATTTTGATCACAGCTTCAGTTTATCAGTGCTTGTAATTTGTGTGTTCAAAATTTTTCTATTTTATCCCTGGTCAGTCTTGGAAAGTTGAACTTTTCAAAGAATCCTGCCCATATTCTCTTCCAGGGTATTCATTTTTATAGCCATATAGTTGGTTCATAAGAGTCTCTTACAATCCTTTTTATTTCTGCCTTGTCTGTTTGTAACCTCTCCTTTTTCATTTCTAATTTTGTTATTAGATTCTACTCTCTAATTATTTGATGATCTTGCTAACTTTTGTATATTGTTTATCTTCTCAAAGAACAACTTGCTAGTTTTATTAGATCTTACAATAGTTATCTCATTTCTTTTCATTTATTCTGCTCGGATCTTTAAGATGCTTTCCTGCTACTAATTTTGGGTATTTGTTTGTTTTGTTTTGTTTTTGTTCCCGTTGTTTTTAAAGGTTAATGTTAGGTTTGTCTAAGTCGTTTTTCCCTAGATGGTGTTATTCATCAAGGGTTGTCTAGATTTTCTACCTTATTGAGTAGATGTATTGCTATAAACTTCCCTCTTTGTAGAACTCTTTTGCTGCATCGCCATAGTATTTGATTTGTGTTTTCACTGTCATTTGTTTCTAGAAATTTTTTTGAATTTCCCTTTTGATTTCCTTCGTAATCAGGTGGTTATTTAGAAATGTGTTATATTTAATCTCCATGTAATTTTGATTCTTCAGTTTTTTTTCTTGTAATGAGATATCTAAATCTCATAGTGTTATGGTCATTGTAAAATGCTTTGATATGGATTTGAATTTTCTTACTTTACTGAGGTTTAATTTGTGACCCACGATGTGGTCTATCCTGGAGAATGTTCCATGTGCACTTGAGAAGAATGTATTCTTCTGCATTTGGATGGAATGTCCTGAAGATATCAATGAGATCCATCTCATCTAATGTATCATTTAAGACTTGTGTTTTCCTTATTTAATTAGTCAGTTTTTATGAATCTATCCATTGGGTTAAATAGTGGGTGGTGTAAAGTCTCCTACTATTATTGTGTTACTGTCAATTTCTCCTTTTATGTCTGTTAGTGTTTGTCTTATGTATTGAGGTGCTCCTATGTTGGGTGCATAGATATTTACAATTGTTATGTCTTCCTCTTGGATTGATCCCATTGAATCATTATGTAGTGGGGGTGGGTTCCTTCTTTATCTGTTGCAATATATCGTTAATTTTAAGGTCTGATACTTCTTGATATGAGGATTGCTACTCCAGCTTTCTTTTGCTTCCCATTTGCATGGAATATATTTTTCCATCCTCTCACTTTCAGTCTATATGTGTCTTTAGGTCTGAAGTGGGTTTCTTGTAGACAGCATATACATGGGTCCAACTTTTTGTATCCATACAGCCAGTCTGTGTCTTTTGGTTGGAGCATTTAATCCATTTACATTTAAAGTAATTATTGATATATAGTTCTCTATTGCCATTTTCTTAATTGTTTGGGGTTGATTTTGTAGATCTCTTTTTCTTCTTTTGTATTTCTTGACTAATATACGTCTGTTTCACATTTGTTTTAAAGCTGGTTTGGTGGTACATGAAATTCTCTTAACTTATTGCCTTGTCTGGAGAGCACTTTATTATCTCCACAATTTTGAATAATTCCTTGCCGAGGTACAATATACATGGTTGTAATTTTTCCCTTTTGCAAACTTTATAACCTGCCATTTTCTTTCCTGCCTGCAGGGTTTCTGCATGAAAGATCAGCTGTTAAGCATATGGGTTTCCCAATGCATGTTACATTTTAGCTTCTCCTTGCTGCTTTCAATATACTTTCTTTGTGTTTAATTTTTGTTAAGTTTCGATTAGTAATGTGTCTTGCATGTATTCTCCTTGGGATTATATCCTAGGATTCATTTGCTTCTTGGATTTGATGTCTATTTTCCTTTCCCATGCTTGGGAATATTTTCAACTATAATCACTTCAAAAATTTTCATCATACCCTATATATTTCTATCTTCTTTTATCTGGGATCCTATAATTCAAATGTTGTACATTAGATATTGTCCCCAGAGGTCTGTGATGACTATCACTCAGTTTCTTTTCGTTACTTTAATTTTACTTTATTCTGCTCTTCTAAGAATTTACTTCCACCATATTAATCTTCCAGCTACACTGATTTGTTCTTCCCACTTCGGATATTCTGCCAATTTATTCCTTCCAGAGTATTATTAAATTTCAGTAAAAGTGGGTCATTTGTACTCCTCCTCGCATGTTTATTCTTTTAATTCTTCTAGGTCTGTTGTTATTTGATTCTTGGACATTTTCTCCATTTTGGTCCGTCAAGGTTTTTGATCATCTTTACTACCATTATTCTGAAATATTTTCGCAGTAGTTTGCCTATTCCTCTTCATTTATTTTGGACTTCTTGTGTTTCTAGTTATTTCTTCACTTGTTGAGTATTTCTCTGCCTTTTCATTATTTGTTTAAAACTTACTGGGTGCTTGAGGTCTCCTTTTCCCCAGGCTTTTAAGGTTGAATTCTTTACCTTCCTATTGTTTCTGCTTCCTAAGGATTGGTCCATAGTTTGAGTTAAACGCTTCTTATAGGGTGAATTTGTGGCTGAGTTTTTGTTTGTTGTTTTTTTTCCCCTCTGATGTGGCAAGGAGCTGAATGAGGGGTAATCCTATCTGCTGATGATTGGGTTTAATATTTTCATTATTTGTTTGTTGTTTTAGATTAGGGGTCCTGCACAGGGTGCAACAGATGGTTGGTGATGCTGGGTACTTGTATTCAAGTGGTTTCCTTTTGTGTGAGTTCTCACTAATTGATACTCCCTAGGTTAGTTCCTGGAAGCTAGGGTCTTGGACGCATACTCCCACTCCAAGAGGCTCAGACTTGATCTCTGGATCTGATTCCGGAGTTTCTTGTGATCTTCTAGCTTCAGTTTTTTCCCAGTCACATCATTCCTTGAATCCTCATAGGAGAAACTACCAAATGAAAGCCCAAAATAAATCTGTTCAAGGCCTCAGCACCCAATTCTCCTGCAACGTCACCTCTTCTATTTCTCCTCGGCTCCTTAGAAGTCCAAACCCCACTGCCTCCTCACAGACTCACTGAGGTGGAAGTTCACTGGTAGAGGACCTACACTACTCCTACCCCATACCATTCTTACTTACAGACCAGGACTCTCTGATAGGCGTGGAGGAGGAAAATAGATTCAAAGAGGGAGGGGAAAGTTTACTACCTTTCAAAAACAAAACCATACTACTTTTACGTAGAAAAAATTATAAAGATGCCAAGTCCTTTAGTCCCCTAAAATAATATGAAAATACCACCAGCCTTTATTGTCCACACTGTGTTGTTTACAGTATTCATCCTTTCTTTTCTTCCAAATTATTGTCCTGATTTTCATAAAGTGACTTCCCTGGTGGTTCTCAGATGGTAAAGCGACTGCCTGACAATGCAGGAGACCCAGGTTCGATCCCTGGGTTGGGAAGATCCCCTGGAGAAGGAAATGGCAACCCACTCCAGTATTCTTGCCTGGAAAATCCCAAGACAGGAGGAGCCTTGGTAGGCTACAGTCCACAGGGATCGCAAAGAGTCGGACATGACTGAGCGACTTCACTATCACTTTCAACTTCATTTAAGTATCAGCCCCCGCATATCCATTCATCACTTTATGGAGGAAGCTCAATATCTCTCCTTGACTTGAGTTTGGGACTAATGGCTGTGCCCTCAGTCCAACCCTGTGATTCTTTTTCCCCCAGATCAAGTAGCTGGCTCAGGGGATGGGGCAAGAGATCCCATCAAGCTAAGAGCTGTGAGAAGTGGTTTGCTCGGTGAACTAAAAAAGACTCTTCCTTGCTTATCTGATGAGACATCTTGAAACAATCCTTTTGTTTTCCAACAATAACGTGGATGAATAAGATCATAACTCAGACAGCTTTTGGCAGCTATGATTCATCCCATGTGGAAAGCCTACTTTAGAAATACAACCTGCACAGCAGATAGAAAGTATGAAACTGAGCTACATCCTTGATGAAAACTTAGGTGGAGTTACTGAGTCAAACCACCAGGAGGTGAGCCCCACCTGTGAACAATCCCCTGTAGAAAACTTACATCCTCTGTATTATTTACCCAGTTTTGCAATTGTTTTCTGATTTCTTTTACCCCCCTATTAATTGTAACCAAGCTCATTTAAACCTTTTTCAGTGTTATCCTAATTCTGGAAGGTTTAACTATTAGGTAATTTCAAATTTTTCTGCTAGAGCTTACTATAAATTATTTGACATCATCGCATTTATTTCCTTAATCTAGCTACATCTATTAGAGCTGTCTGTTTCAGTACAGTTTCCACTAACCTTATGAAAAGCTATTTAAGTTTAACTAATTAAAGTGAAATAAAATAAAAACAATCATTATCCTCGTTTGCACTATTACTTCCAGATAGCCACATGTGGATAGTGGCTACCATCTAGATTGGCACAGTACAGAAACACTTCCAGTCCTCAGAGAAAGTTTAAACTGGATAGTGCTATGAAAGAGAGAGAGAGAAAGAAGAGAATAGAAGAGAGCGTAGAAGATGAGGAAACTTTATTTCTAATATGACCCACACCAGTGAACTCACTGTATTCCCTCAGGAAAAGAAGCCCTTCTCTTTCTCAGGTCTTTTTATTTCCTGTACAACAGAGAGGTGAACAATGAGGGTTATGGGGGGAGATTCTTCTAGGTTCAGAGTAATGAAATTCTAAAGAGCATATTTTTTTGATTTTTAACTATTTGTAGTTTTTGTAATTCTTCAGGGTTCAGCTTGAATTCTACAATCAATCATATTAGATACTAGTACCCAAGGGCTGAAAATTCAGGACAGTTTCATTTTTTTCCTTAGCGCTAGCAAAAAAAAAAAAAGAAGTATCCAAAATAGATTCTATGTGTCAGGTAGGTAAAAGGGATTTAAAACAACATATGGTCCCACTTATCATTTTACTTAGGTATTAAAACAATAGACTCAAACAGAACAAGCAGTCATCCTTAATATTAACTTGCTATCTATCATACATGTGTACTACACCAAAATAACAAATAAAGGCCTTGGAATGAGGGCACACAATAAACTTGTTTCAGAAAAAACTTCATCGTATATCCCAGCTTGATAGTAGCCTCATATTTTATTTTTGATTCCATTGAATATTTGTTTTTATTTACACGTACCAACACTTGATCTCTACTATAGATGGTAGTATAGTGTATACATAATAATATATATATATATAAAATTAAAATATATATATATATAAACACAACACACGACACACACACAACATATATACTTGATTTCTGACAATAGAGTAGCTAAACAAGGTGCTAGTATCTCCTCTCATAGTGTTTACGGTAAAGAGATAAAGCAGATCTCATAACTAATTCCAGACACAGTTTTTATTTACAATGGTAATTAATGCTATAGAGAGAATAACTGTGAGGAGCAAAAATCAGAGGTGACAATTTGGTTGGGGCATCCAGAAGTACCACAGAGAGACTCTATCCCAACAAGGACTCAAGAGTGTAGAAGGAGCAGAGAGAGAATGTGATGTAAACGAACGAGCCTAGAGAAGTAGAACAGGTGCCACCTTAACCATAGCCCTGTCAACCATGGCCATGCATTAAGGGCTTATATTTTAAGCCCATGGGAAACTCACTGAAAGGTTTTCACAAGTTTAACTTGAGTGTCAATGATCAACATCATCTCAAACTCATTAACTCTGGATGCAGAGTGGGAACGAGATTCTTGGAGAAGGTTCACATTTGAAGCGCAAGTGGACTATTTAAAGGAAGGTATTATTATAATTACCAATGAAAATGGTGGTAATTTGGGGTGTATTAAAAGTTTTTGAACGGACAGGGAAAACAGGGAAAGTTTAAGACACAGAGTCCTGTGAAGATGCCATATTCTAGATCACAGTGGTTATTGGAGATAGCGACTATGAAATGCTGGCTAAAGATCTGAGCATTTTATAAACCCAAAAAAATCATGTTCATTTTGTTTTTATTATTATCATCAAAGCATCATTTTTCACACCACTATGTGCTTATAATATATATTCATATTCTCATAATAAAGAGACCACTTGCTCTTTAAAATTAGTATATTTTATCACTTTCATTAGTGCCATGACAGTAACTGTTTGTGGTATTCCAACTTTCTTCTTGTTCTAAAAAATGAGAATGAGAGATGAGATGTGGGAAGAACAAAAGAAACGACCTTATTTTTCTTTTTCCTGGCTGCCTGGAAGACAGACCAAGATAAGCAGTGAGGAATTATAATTGATAAGATAATTGAAGAGAAGGCTTCCTGGAGGTGAGAAATGAGACACGTACATGAAAGTTATCTATTCTTCTAGCCTAAGAGAAATCCTTACCTTCCATTTCTTTCCCTTTTCCTTACAAGTTTACGAAAATTCTGGCTTGTGTGTCCACATCCAAATTACCAAACTGAGAGTCACCATTTTAGTAATGAGCAATGAATCAGCCCTCAAGCACCTTAAGTCTTATTATGAGACATTTTTTTGGCTTTTTTGGTGGGTGTGTTTTGCTTGTTTTTTTACCTTATGTATGCAGAACATTTTATTTATGAAATAATATTCTCATCTTTCTTCACTTCTAACAGCTCTAGAAGCTTTGATCAAATTAGTACTTCCATCTGTCACTATGATGGTTTGGCGTTCACTTTCAAAGTACTCATAAGGCTATCTTACTTAGCTTTACGTGGGCTTGATCTTTATTCTGTCAATTTATTTTTATCGTTTCTGCAATCTTGCATGCCTAGAATTATGGTTTACTTAGAGCTTCAGTTTCTGAAAATCAAATACCAGTTTTGCATCAAAGTATGTTCAACCCTTATGAGAGGTGTGACATTAGTTCAAATCACTTAACTTCTTTGAAAATTTGTGTTTTTCACTGGATAAAATAGAGAGACTGTACTACAGACCTTATTAGCAAAATTTTGTGAGTATTAAATGAGACACAGCAAAGTGAATGCTTGACCAGGGGCTTGGACACATGAGAAAATATTCCTCTCTCTAGACAACATTTATTAATACAATAGTCATCATCCCATCATCATTATTAAAACATGTACATCAATCATCATAGATTATTGTAATATTATATAACTCATATTCTCTTGTACTTCTTTTGCTTTCTCTACATTTTTGGTCCTCAACTTAGCTTAAATAACATTTTAAAACAACACAAGGTCCAGACCACAGAAATATGACAAGTATATACATTTTATTTTAGGTCCCAAGTAAGACTAACAAAAGCTACGGATGTTGTATGTGTAATCTGATAGGCACATATAAGACACCAGGGGAGGCAGAAAAAATTTTAAGTGAGTATCCCAAGACAAAGTGTGATGATAACAAGAAATAATATCCAATTGGTGATACAGGCCAGGACAAAGATAGGGTAGCATTATTACTTAGCCAAGGGAAAGAGAGAATAATGTCTTCTCATAATCAGAGGACTGAAAACTGACATTGTCAGCCAATGATGTAATACCCCAGTGTCTACAGAAAAGACGAAACTGAGTTTCATGGTAAAGAAAGCATCTATATTAGAGATAATTAACAATGACTCCCTCTCATCCCAATACCTTCATTTCCCATTAGCCAATAGAAATGGAACAAAAGAAAAAATATATAGAGAAATCACAACCCAAAATTGTGTATTTCGGTAAAATACTTAGGAACTCCTTAAATGGCATACCCTCAACCACTTTACATATTGCAATATGGACAGAAAACTTGGCATCTTTCTCTAGTCCCATGTAATATATTTAAAATTCCTTTAAGTTTTTTTTTAATTTTAGAATATGCAAACAAAAATCTTGCATGTCTCAAATGTGTATTTTCCTGCACATTTGTGAAATCAAATTACCAAATTATTAAGTTGGATGTTCCTAAACTAAAGTGAAGATGCTTTTATGTTCTAATGCCAGAAATGCAAAAGTGAGTTTAAAATCAGGGAAATGAGGTGATTTTCGAGTGAGGTACTATCAGGCCTGGATCCAGGATTTTGCCCCTATCAAAGCCTTTTCCCCAATTAACTTAATAACACAAAGTGAATATGAATTTTTTTGATATTTTTAAAACTGGTTTTAAATCATTAGAAGAGACAAAAGGTGAAGTCACACTCCATAGATGCAGTTTCTCCCACCATTAAATTCCCTTTGGACATTCTCTGTTGCGCCCAGATCTTCTCTCCTGAGCCTCTAGAAAACCTCTGTACCTCTCTCACTCTCTGGTTATTTTCTGCCCACCCGGACTCCCCCACCATTTTTCCCCTCTAAGATTTCTGCCCTCTGGATACCTCTATCCTCCATTTCCTCCATTCCCCAGGCCTTTTCATTATGCAGGGCAATATCTGAACATTCTTGCTATGAAACAGTCTGATTTATCTTTCATCCCCAATTCTTTTCATGTGTCTTCTAGAGTAAATGTTGGGTTTTCCCATGGGGAAGAAGATCTAGTGAATATGATATCTCTCTTTTATTACATAAAGAGTGTTATACCAACACATGGATACTGTCTTTGAAAATTAAATATCTTTAGGATTTGGCCCCACTGAGTAGGTATCATGAAGTCCCTCTCCTTATAACTACCATTTCAGAATCATTACAAGGAAACTTTCCTTCAAAATTACTTCTTTTTCTTTTAAATAACTTTGCACATTTCCTGTAATCTCAGGAACATAGCAGAACCTATTTTTTTAAGAAAGATTTTTATATTGTAATTGTGGACTTGTAATATACCATACAACCAGAAGTAGAATAACTAAATATTATAGCGTGATAGTAAGTTTTGTGTTCTGTAGCACAAATCCTTAGCGTCTGCTAAGTCACTTCAGTCATGTCTGCCTCTTTGCGACCCCATGGACTGCAGCCCACCAGGCTCCTCTGTCCATGAGATTCTCCAGGCAAGAATACTGGAGTGGGTTTCCATTTCCTTCTCCAGGGATTCTTCCCGACCCAGGGATCAAACCTGTGTCTCTTATGTCTCCTGCACTGGCAGATGGGTTCTTTACCACTAGTGCCACCTGGGAAGCCCCAAATCCTCCTTACTTGTTTTGTTTTAATCCCCAAGAATTGTCTTTGCTCTTCTTTGTTTGTTCTGCCATGTGGGTTTTCTCATCACATTGTACTAAAATCCCATTGGGAATGAAAGTACACTGGATTGCTTAATTTGTGGTTTCCTCACAATTTACTGAATTGAATAATCCTATTCCTGACTACTGGGTTTCTCTATTAAGTCTTCTGTCTTCTTCTGTGCTGTTTCATAATTTTCTTCTTGAAAGCTGTCTATAGCATTTGCTTTTTTTAGCCCAAGGTAGCAACATGAATTCGGAGAAGGCAATGGCACCCCACTCTAGTACTCTTGCCTGGAAAATCCCATGGACGGAGGAGCCTGGCAGGCTGCAGTCCATGGGGTCGCTAAGAGTCAGACACGACTGAGTGACTTCACTTTCACTTTTCCCATTCATGCACTGGAGAAGGAATTGGCAACCCACTCCAGTATTCTTGCCTGGAGAATCCCAGGGACGGTGGAGCCTGGTGGGCTGCCGTCTATGGGGTCACACAGAGTCGGACACGACTGAAGCGACTTAGCAGCAGCAGCAGCAGCAACATGAATTATTAAAATATATTGGTGATATTCTGGAATAAGATTGTTTCTTCATTTATACTTTATCATTTGTTTTAACTGTTATTTATTCTTGTATATACTGTAGTAAAAAAACTAGCTAAATTTATTAAGAATTTCTTATTTAATCTTCATGTCCTATATATTTAGTTTTGTTTCATTATATTGTTTAAGCCTCCTAGCACAGTGCTGAATAATTTTAGTAGTAGCAAGAATACATGTCCTGTATTTTCCTTTTTTACTATAATAAACATGTTTCCTTGGCTTCATTCTTAAGTATGAGGCTTAACTAATCAAAATTAGGAAGTTCTGTTCTTAGTTTGCTAATAATAATATGTACATACATTTTTAAACTAAATTGATCCAATTTTTTTCTTCATACTTTGAGATAATATCTTTTCTTGTTTAACCTAACATTTTAGTCACTATCCCCAGTAGAATTTATTTCTGATGCTGGACAATTCTTGAATATTTGAGACAAATTCTAGTTGGCCATGATATATTGTATTACTACTTTTAAAGTGTTGCTAGATTCAGTTTATCCAACACTTATTAAGTTATTTTGAAGCTATATGACATATATATTCATTAGTAGGGTTTATCTATAATTGTATTTTCTCTTTTTTCTTGTACATTTTAATATGAGCTCCTTAAAAAAGGAGCTTTTAAAATCATGCTAGCATAAATAAACAATTCATGAATGGATGAAACACAAAGCTGAGGAGCTTGCACATAAGACCAAAGTGGATAAAAATGATAGAAAGATAGAAAATATAAGAAAATTAGAGGATCACCCTAGGAAGTGAAATGTTTGAAGAATAGAAATTCCATGAGAAGAGAAAAAATGAGTTGAGAGGAATTAATTCAAAGAAGTGATTCAAATAATTTTCATTTCCCAAAACTAAAAGACACGAGATTCTGGACTAAATGGACCCACTGAGAACAATATGTGGGAAATGACCCACAAAAAGTCACATCACAGTGAACTTTCAGAAAAACAGGGACAAAGATAAAGTTATAAATGCTTCTGTGTAGGAAAAAGTAGGTTACTTTTGTTCAGTTCAGTTCAGTTCAGTCACTCAGTCATGTCTGACTCTTTGCAACCCCATGGACTGCAGCACGCCAGGCTTCCTGTCCATCACCAACTCCCAGAGCTTACTCAAACTCATGTCCATCAAGTCGGTGATGACATCTAACCATCTCATCCTCTGTCATCCCCTTCTCCTCCTGCCTTCAATCTTTCCCAGCATCAAGGTCTTTTCCAATGAGTCAGCTCTTCGCATCAGGTGGTCAAGGTACTGGAACTTCAGCTTCAGCATCAGTCCTTCCAAATGAATATTCAGGACTGATTTTCTTTAGGATGGACTGATTGGATCTCCTTGCTATCCAAGGGACTCTCAAGAATCTTCTCCAACACCACAGTTCAAAAGCATCAATTCTTCGCTGCTCAGCTTTCTTTATAGTCCAACTCTCACATCCATACATGACCACTGGAAAAACCATAGCTTTGACTAGATGGACCTTTGTTGGGAAAGTAATGTCTCTGCTTTTTAATATGCTGTCTAGGTGGTCAGAACTTTTCTTCCAAGGAGTAAGCATCTTTTAATTTCATGGCTGCAATCACCATCTGCAGTGATTTTGGAGCCCCCCAAAATAAAGTCTGTCACTGTTTCTATTGTTTCCCTATCTATTTGCCATGAAGTGATGGGACCAGATGCCATGATCTTAGTTTTCTGAATGTTGAGTTTCAGGCCAACTTTTTTATTCTCCTCTTTCATTTTCATCAAGAGACTCTTTAGTTCTTCTTTGCTTTCTGCCATAAGGATGGTGTCATCTGCATATCTGAGGTTATTGATATTTCTCCTGGCAATCTTGATTCCAGCTTGTGCTTCACCCAGCCCAGCATTTTGCATGATGTACCCTGAATATAAGTTAAATAAGCAGGGTGACAATATACAACCTTGATGACCTCCTTTCCCGATTTGGAACCAGTCTGTTGTTCCATGTCTAGTTCTAACTCTTTCTTCTTGACCTGAATGCAGATTTCTCAGGAGGCAGCTCAGGTTACCTTTGTAGGGAAACAAAATTTGCCACCCTAAAATATCTCCTTGGCATACAGATTATTTTGAGCTGAAAATAATCAAGGCCCAAAAGACTCAGGGAGAAATTTTGACCTTCCCCCTAACTGCCTAAAAGAGCTGAATCTTTTAGGCAGATAGATAAAGAATCTGTTTCTGGGCTAGGTGTGGTGGTAGTGGTGGTGGGGAATTCTTAGAAATGAGAGTCCACGTCATGTCCTATTGTCTCTGTGTGGCCCAGCAAACATTTGTTTACCAAATACTTGTTTTTCCATCTCTTTGTGAATTACCTTCCTCCCCTTTGAAATCCCAAACCACTACCCCCAACATCCTGTTTTGTCTTTCACTAAAGATGGCATTTCCTGTTGGCTCAGTGGTAAAGAATCCACCTGCAATGCAGGAGATGCAGGAGACATGGGTTCAATACCTGGGTCAAGAAGATCTTGCCTGAAGAATAGAGAATAGAGGAGTGCAGACAGAGGAGCCTGGCAGGCTATAGTCCATAGGGTCGCAAAGAGTCAGACATGACTGAAGCAACTGAGCACGCACACAAAGATGACATTTAAGGTGACAGCTTCAGTCATTTTGGTGAGTTTCCCGGTTTTTCTGGGTCTCTCCCATGTATATGTGTTGTTAAGCTTCTGTGTGATTTTCTCCTGTTAATCTGTCTCATGTCAATTTAATTCTTAGAGCAGCCTGAAGAACCTAAAATGGTAGAGGAAATTTTCTTCCTCTTTCTTTCTTCCTTACAAAGGATCAGGAGTCAAAATGACATCACCTTCTCAACAGCAACACTGACAGCTACAAGAGTATGTAGCAATTTCTTTGAAATTCTGAGAGAAAATCACTTTCCACTTAGAATTCTATACCCAGTGAAAAAATATTGATTAAGCAAGAGAGTAGAATAAACATGTGTTTAGATATGTCAAGTCAAAAATTTAACTTCTCTATATCTTTTTGTCAGGGCCTATTGAAAAACATTTCCTACCAAAACAAGCAATATCAATAAAAAGAAGGCAAAATCTGATTTTAAAAAATGGGGTGTGGTTGTGATGTCTAATGGGGTTTGACAGCAGCAAGATGGCAGTGTAGGAATTCCTAGACTCTTCTTCCCCCGACAAACACACTGATTCAGCAACAATTCACGGGCACATTCCATTTGTAAGGAATCAAAAATCAATTGAAAACCTCTTGCACTCCAGCTGAGCCTGAAACCAGTCTCACTAAAGCTGATAGGAGATTCAGGACACTTTATACCCAAGACCCTGCCCATACGTCCAGCGTCATAAGATCATGAAGAGACTCCCTAGCTCCCATCCTCACCTAATGGCCCAACTATTCCAACGGGGTTTCCTGAGGACTAGCTTCTGTCTTGCTAGCCTTGGAGCTCTAATGGGTACAGTGCAGACTCGCTGCACAAGGAAAATGGAGGTGGTAGCTTAGACTGGTTGGTGCCATAGATTTGTGTTTAGCACAGAGTGAGCAGATGAAAAATCTGATCTCTCAGCTTCCCCTTATGGAGGGAAAAAGTTGAACTATGTGCAGAGTGTCCCAGTTTATCTGGGGCTGCCCAAAGAACTAGCATTTATCTTGCCAATCTTGAAGCTGTGATGAGTCCAGCACAATTTAGCCACCAAGAGAGAACAGAGGCAGTGACTTGCGCTAGTAGATGCCATAGCCACTCCCCACCCATGTTTTCTTCATAGAATCTTTAGTTTCTTAGACATTATTATTATTACTATTTAATACCATCCCGGCTAAAGCTTATTGCCTTTCACGGACAACATATCATGGGCTGCACTGAGAAAATTATCAGTGTTCATGCAGTTTATTGAAAGTCTATCTTCTCCAGCCTTAGAGGACCCTCATTATATTTAAGAATCTTTATATTCTTATAGACTCCATATCCCAAGACCCAATTTCCACTTCAAACTTTTTAGATTGTGGCCTTTTACTTGATTTATGTATTTTATGCTCCCTCAAGAGGCATACCTGCATGCTAAGTAGCTTCAGGGTGTCCGACTCTTTCTGACCCTATGGACTTTAGACTGCCAGGCTCCTCTGTCCATGGGATTTTCCAGGCAAGAATACTGGAGTGGGTTGCCATACTCTCCTCCAGGGGATCTTCCCAGCCCAGGGATCGAACCTTCATCTCTTATGTCTCCTGTGTTGGCAGGCAGATTTCTTTACCACTAGATGCCACCTTAGGAAGCCCCCGTTCCCTCATGATACAGATCTCCATTTCAAAATCACTCTCCTCTCCTTTTTTTGCTTTGGCTTCTCTCTTCTAGATCAAAGAAAAAGTTTCCATTTCATTTCCTAGACATATTATCTCGGTGTCTTTGCTTAATCTTTTCTGGGACTATATTCCATAAACTATAACCTTTATTCAAATATTTTAAGCCCTTTTTCTGTTTATTTCTTCTGTTATGTTATTAAGCACAGACTCTAGACTTTGAACCCCCAATTCTACTTCTTAAGTGCTGTGTGAGTTGAATAAGTCACCTAGCCTTTCTGAGCTCTTTAAGAATTATATTTCTGTGAACATTCAAGTTTGTTAAGTACTTAATATTAGTGAGATAATTATATAGGTAGTTTTGCAGTATGTGGTGTATGATTAAAAAGCTGAATTGTTGGGGATTATTGCTAAAATTAACGATGTTGACTCCATTAATGAAGGTCAGTTTTCTGCATATCTTAGGGAAACTTACCTTATCCTGAAACCTCCGCAAGTTTCTTTAATCACAACCCTCGTTGAAAGATGGCTACCATGTTCCACCAACTCATACCTTGCTTAAAACCACAGACTTCTGTCCTCACCTGCTTGACTGAAACTGCTCTCAGGATGGAGGCTGAATCTTTCTAGTCCTAATCCAGTGCTCAATCACCTAAACCATAATGCATCCTTTCAGATTTTGTTTGGCTGAGACCACTGGCATGTTTTTCAATTATACAGATCTATTTGGATCTCAAAAAATGGGTCTTAACTGTTGTTCATTATGTTAGTTATCAGATGAGAGAGATAGACCTTCAATATAAAAAAGTGACGTTTAATTTCTCAAGTGTCGTTTTTGAAGTACTACAGTCAAATGCTTCTGCGGTGATTTCAGATAATTTGGCATTCACTCTCATCTTTGTCAATCTTTTCGCCCCCATCACATTGTGTTCTCCTAAGAAAATGTTTTAAATAAAAATGTTTCATAATCATACCAAAAAACCCAAGGATTCTTGAATTAATAATCATTATATTATGGCTTTTTGTGTGTGTTGCTGTCTGGATTTGAAACCACTGAATTGCATCAAACTTAGGGTATATGGTACCTTTTATTTGAAAAATTGAGCTTTGGTTCTATATTAGCTTTCTGGAGAAAATGCAAAGCCATTTCATTACACCATTGCAGCAAAGGAGAAGGCCTTGCCTTAGGCAGCGGAAATTAATTCAAAGTCTAATAAGGAAATCTTGGGGCAGATGAATCCCTAAGGAGAAGGTGATGTTGATACATAGTTTAGTGCTCTGCAGAATTAAAAACTTGATGGAAATCATTGCACTTCAGGGAACTGAAACCAGCAAAGGCTTTGAGCATGATATGAGGATCAATATTGAGAAGAATAAAATTAATTGAATTAGCAAATTCCCTTGGACAAATAGTTGAAGGGAAACTTCGGCAGCTTAGCTCTGAATGACTTATGAAAATTACAGGGAAATTAGGGAAAAGGAATGGGTCCAATGTTTTGGAGTCTGCTCCTAACTCTCTGCTGGGACCCAGGAGGTACCTCACTCTACAAATGAAACTGCCCTGCTGTTTGGGGCCTGTAATTGATGCTGATCATCTCAAATTTTAGAGGGATTGCAATCTGATTCAAGGCTTTTGCATGAAAAGACAAAGTTTTTGTTTTCATTTGTCTCAGACCACTTTACTAGCTGTGTGATCCTTGGGCTAAAAGTATTGCTCAGCTTTCCAATCTGTAAATCTGAGGATAAGATGAATTCTGAATTCTCTGCTTTGAGGGCGATTGTTACTGCTAAAATGAGGATGATATATGTTTTAATGCCTACCAGGGCCTGGCACATCGGCTGGAAGCTCAATAAATGTTAATTTCCTTTCTTTTTTCCTATTGCCTCCCAATATTTTTATTTAGATTCACCACCCTCTGATTGTGGGGCAAAAAAATAAAAATGTTTAGGATATGAGAGCAATTTTTGTTTGTTGTTTCCTTGTGCAAGTATCCAGACACTTGTTGAGAAGTTGAAAGCACTGGCTAAAACAAATTTAAGATTTATCAGTGACTCTGCTATGCATACTTAATCATTTTTTTAGAAACCATTAGCTTGATTATACATTGCACTGTTATAAACTACTTTGTGTTTAAATGTTGGCTGATGGTTATCTTCAGTTATTGGGAACTGTTCTCATTAAAGGGACACCAAAAAAGTATGTGTTAAGAATAAATCTACCTATCGATCAGTTAACTTAGGGACAAAAAGTAAATTAAGTTTATTAATAGTAAGGACTTTATTTCATGGAGCATCTACTATTGGCCCTAATAGTGCATCAGATATTGGTAAAATTCACCAAAATTCCTGATGGCTGCTTTTATTATTCATATTTACAGTAGACAAATCTAGAGAATTAGACATTGTGGCAAGCCATGTAGCAAAGACTTCAACCTGGAGATCTCTGTGGCCCCAGATCCATGAGCTAACTTTTACAGACTAGCATTGCCTAGGCTAACCCAAACAGCGGTTAATTGACTGTTAACCACTATCCAGTTATTGGATTTAGCTTGAGGCCAACCTCACTTCTCTGTTTTATTTGGTACCACAATTTTGAAGAGAGAGTGACAGATTCCCATATTTCAGGCTGGAGTTATGTGTTCCTTATTAGCAAATCTTGGAGATTTGGCAACCCACTGCAATATTCTTGCCTGAAGAATTCCATGGACAGAAGAGCCTGGTGGGCTACAGTCCATGGGGTCACAAGAGTCAGAGGACGACACGTCTCACTTTATTAGCAAATTCCAAACTTTTCCAGGATGGACATTTCAATAGAAAAACTTGCAGAATCTAAAATATTTACTAAGTTAAGTGAGGTTTTCTATTGTATTGTGAGTGATGAATCTTGCCTTTTTCTTGCAGGGAAGTTGTGGCAAAACAAATGTATGGATATCGGGTAGAATATCCAGCCCAGCCTACAGTCTGTGTTTACCTGAGAAACTACCGATTTCCCATTGGTTATACCAAAGAGAAAATAATAATTACTGCTGTGTATTGGCTCCTCGAGGTTGCTCTGGTATTGTTTTGGATGCGTATTGTATGTTATTTCTAATAACATCTGGTGAAGTTTATGGAAAGCACAAAGAGGTTATTTAACTGCTCAAAGCCAGAAGTTTATAAGTTGGAAGAGTTAGTCTTCAAACTTGATCTTACTCTAAAGCCTTAAAGTCTAATCATTCTATTTGACAAACCACAAATAAGTATAGTGATTTTGTCAAGAACCACTTGAATAGTAGTGTCAGACCTATGTTTCCTGTTTTTATTAAAGTTTTTAAAATTGAGTATAGTTAATTTAAAATGTTGTGTTAGTTTCAGATGTACAGCAAAGTGATTCATTATTATATATATTATGTTATAGTTTTAGAATTATATATATATTCCTTTTTCAGATTCTTTTCCATTATACGGTATTACAAGATATTGAATATAGTTCCCTATGCTATGGTAGTAATGGTAGTTTAGTCGCTAAGTCTTGTCTGACTCTTCCGACCCCATAGACTGTAGCCTGCCAGGCTCCTCTGTCCATGGGATTCATCCAAGCAAGAATACTGGAGTAGGTTGCCATTTCCTTCTCCACTATGCTATGCAGTAGGTCCTTATTTATCTGTTGTCTATATGCTGCTGCTGCTGGTGCTAAGTCACTTCAGTCATGTCTGACTCTGTGCGACCCCACAGATGGCAGCCCACCAGGCTCTGCCATCCCTGGGATTCTCCAGGCAAGAACTATATACTAGTATATATATGTTAATCTCAAGCTCATAATTTACCCCTCCTCCATACCCCTTTAACCATCGGTAACTATGGACGGAGGTCCCTGATATTGTACAGGAGACAGGGATCAAGACCATCCCCATGGAAAAGAAATGCAAAAAAAGCAAAATGGCTGTCTGAGGCCTTACAAATAGCTGTGAAAAGAGGAGAGAAGTGAAAAGCAAAGGAGAAAAGGCAAGATATTCCCATTTGAATGAATAGTTCCAAAGAATGGCAAGGAGAGATAAGAAAGCCTTCCTCAGCGATCAATGCAAAGAAATAGAGGGAAAACAATAGAATGGGAAAGACTAGAGATCTCTTCATGAAAATTAGAGATACCAAGGGAACATTTCATGCAAAGATGGGCTCGATAAAGGACAGAAATGGTATGGACCTAAAACAGAAGCAGAAGATTATTAAGAAGAATTACGGTGGCAAGATATACACAGAAGAACCTGTACAAAAAAAAACAGATTCTACATGACCCAGAAAATCGACACGATGGTTCGTGTGATCACTCACCTGGAGCCAGACATCCTGGAATGTGAAGTCAAGTGGGGCCTTAGAAAGCATCACTACAAAACAAAAGCTAGTGGAGGTGATGGAATTCCAGTTGAGCTATTTTCAAATCCTGAAAGGTGATACTGTGAAAGTGCTACACTCAATATGCCAGCAAAATTTGGAAAACTCAGCAGTGGCCACAGGGACTGGAAAAAGGTCAGTTTTCATTCCAATCCCAAAGAAAGGCAGTTCCAAAGAATTGCTCAAAACTACCGCACAATTGCACTCATTCTCACACGCTAGTAAAGTAATGCTTAAAATTCTCCAAGCCAGGGCTTTAACAATACATGAATCGTGAACTTCCAGATGTTCAAGCTGGTTTTAGAAAAGGCAGAGGAAACAGAGATCAAATTGCCAACATCTTATAAATCATCAAAAAAAGCAAGAGAGTTCCCAGAAAAACATATCTATTTCTGCTTTATGGACTATGCCAAAGCCTTTGACTGTGTGGATCACAATAAACTGTGGAAAATTTTGAAAGTGATGGGAATACCAGACCACCTGACCTGCCTCTTGAGAAACCTGTATGCAGGTCAGGAAGCAATAGTTAGAACTGGACATGGAACAACACAGACTGGTTCCACATAGGGAAAAGGAGTACGTCAAGGCTGTATATTGTCACCCTGCTTATTTAACTTATATGCAGAGTACGTCATGAGAAACACTGGGCTGGAAAAGACAGCACAAGCCGGAATCCAAGATTGCCGGGAGAAATATCAATAACCTCAGATATGCCGATGACACCACCTTTATGGCAGAAAGTGAGAGAAGAAACTAAAAAAGCCTCTTGATGAAAGTGAAAGAGGAGAGTGAAAAAAGTTGGCTTAAAGCTCAACATTCAGAAAAACTAAGATCATAGCATCTGGTCCCATCACTTCATGGGAAATAGATAGGGGAAACAGTAGAAAACAGTGTCAGACTTTATTTTTTTGGGGCTCCAAAATCACTGCAGATGGTGATTGCAGCCATGAAATTAAAAGACGCTTACTCTTTGGAAGGAAAGTTATGACCAACCTAGATAGCATATTAAAAAGTGGAGACATTTCTTTGCCAACAAAGGTTCGTCTAGTCACCAGTGTAAGGCTATGGTTTTTCCAGTAGTCATGTATGGATGTGAGAGTTGGACTGTGAAGAAAGCTGAGCGCTGCAGAATTGATGCTTTTGAACTGTGGTGTTGGAGAAGACTCTTGAGAGTCCCTTGGACTGCAAGGAGATCCAACCAGTCCATCCTAAAGGAGATCAGTCCTGGGTGTTCATTGGAAGGACTGATGTTGAAGCTGAAACTCCAATACTTTGGCCACCTGATGTGAAGAGTTGACTCGCTGGAAAAGACCCTGATGCTGGGGAAAGATTGGGGGCAGGAGGAGAAGGGGACGACAGAGGATGAGATGGCTGGATGGCATCACTGACCTGATGGACATGTGTTTGGGTAAACTCCAGGAGTTGGTGATGGATAGGGAGGCCTGGCGTGCTGCGATTCATGGGGTTGCAAAGAGTCGGACACGACTGAGCAACTGAACTGAACTGAACTGAACTGTAAGTTTGTTTTCTATGTCTGCAAGTCTCTGTTTTAGAAATGAGTTCATTTATATCTTTTTCTTTTTTTGATTTCACATATAAATTATATCATATGATGTTTGTCTTTCTCTGACTGACTTGCTTCACTTAGTATGAAAATCTCTATGTCCATTCATGACATTATTTCATCCTTTTTTATAGCTGAGTTTTCATTGTGCATATATACCACATCTTTTTTATCCATTCATCTGTAGATGGACATTTAGCCTGCTTCCATGTCTTGGTTATTGTAAAGAGTGCTACTGTGCACATTGGGGTTCATGTATCTTTTCAAATTATGTTTTTCTCCAGATTTATACCCAGGAATGGGATTGCAGGATCATATGGTAGTTCTATTTTTGGTTTTTTAAGGAAGCTCAGTACTGTTCTCCATAGTAGTTGTAGCAATTTACAATCCTACCAACATTGTAGAAGGGTTCACTTTTCTCCACACCCTCTCCAGCATTTATTGTTTATAGACTTTTTGATGGTGGCCATTCTGACCAGCATGAGATGATACCTCACTGTGGTTTTGATTTTGCATTTCTGTAATAATGAGTGATGTTGTTGAGCATCTTTTCATGTGTTTATTAGCCATCTGTATGTCTTTTTTGGAGAAATATAATCTATATTTTCTACATAAGTGTGTCAAGTTCCAAATCTCATGTTCTTTCCAGTATAAAGTGAACAGATTATACAAAACTTAATAGAAAAGCTCAAAATGAAAAATCTGTGGGCTTTTTACTCTGAAATAGAGTAATTGTGGCCTTGCCAATAACACTTAGCTAGAAATTTTTAAACAAGCTTAATTATGTTGACTTTATCCTCCCTATACCCTAATTCATATTCATCCACAGCCTAACAAACCTGTCCATTCTTAGCTTTGGTTTTCTTAGTTCCATATTTGACTAATTGTCATCACCCACTCCTGAATATACTCCCCCTTCGTATCTCTGAAATTGTTCTTCAACATCTCAACTCCACTGTCAGACTTACTCTAAAGCCTTCCTGTCAATGTCCCTGACTTGCTCTGTCCCTCTGATCACTCCATAAGACAAAATATTCCCCAAAGATTATGTACATTGAGACCTTGATTATCCACAATGCTCTGTTTTGTATAACATGTATGAGTGTTCTGACTTTAAAATTTTCAAATTAACCAGAAAATTTTATTTAAAATTTTTAAAATAATTTTATTTGCTTCAATTCTTATTTAAAATTCTTTTAGAGTGTCTAGGATGACTTTTTCATCTTAGTAAAAATAATACAATGGGTAAAATGGGCTTTTTTTTTTTGATGACTGGGGATCTTTTTACTGATTTGGTATAGATTGCCAGAGTCTCTGTTTTCTCATCTATAATATTTGAGTCATAAAAATTCCTATTTCAGGGGACTTCCCTGGAGGTCCAGTGGTTAAAATTCTGCACTTCCAAAGCAGGAGGCACAGGTTCAATCCCTGATAAGGGAATTAAGATCCCACATGCTGAGTGGCTTGGCAAAAAAAACAAAAACAAACCTATTTTGATGGCTGATATAAGGATTCAATGAGATAATATATATGAATAATAGTTTGGCAATGGGCTTCTGTGGTGGCTCAGATGCAAAGAATCTGCCTGCAGTTCAGGAGACCTAGGTTCAACCCTGGATCAGGAAGATCCTCTGGAGAAGGGAATGGCTACCCACTTCAGTATTCTTGCCTGGAGAATCCCATGGACAGAGGAGCCTGGCGGGCTTCAGTCCATGGGGTCGCAAAGAGTCAGACACGACTAAGTGACTAACACTTTCATTTTTCACTGTATAGTGATCTGCAAAAATACTTTATTGTTCTCAATAACTTATGAAGGACTGTTAATGAAATGAAAGAAGTAAGTCTTTTGATGATTGGACATTACCTAATAGATATTATTGAAATTTTACGTGTTGGCTTCTTTGGTCATTGCCTTTTGCTTAAATTTATTTTCATAAAATTTTTTATTGGGAGTATAGTTTATTTATAATGTTGCATTAGTATCTGCTGTACAGCAAAGTGAATCAGCAAAGTGAATTTTACATATACATATATCTACTCTTTTTTAGATTCTTTTCCTATATAGACCATTGCAGATCATTGAGAAGACTTCCCTGTGCTATACAGTAGGTCTTTATTAGCCATCTATTTTATATATAGTAGTGTGTATATGTCAGTCTCAACCTCCCAGTTCATCTGTCCCCCTTCCCCTGCTTTCTCCTCTGGTAACCATAAGTTTGCTTTCTACATCTGTGACTATTTCTGTTTTGTAAATTAATTCAGTTGTATCATTTTTTTGGATTCCACATATAAGCCATATCATATGATATTTGTCTTTGACTTACTTCAGTCTTTTGCTTAAATTTAGAATGTGAAACAAGATCTAAATAGTAAGAAATTTGATTAGTTAATTGAGGTTTTATTCTACATAGCTGTGTCCAGCTGCTGCTGATTATAAATGTATCCACTTTTTGTTATTTGTGATTTGAGTAGTTTTCTAAGTACTTTTTCCTATCTTTGAATCCCTGTTGCATGTAACAACCTTGAGGAGAGGGGCTTGCTCTCTGATTTTTTATATCTTCCCTTACCATCAGTTACAATCTCTGCAAAGAGCAGGGCCCCACCAAGCTCCCCACACCCTGAATCCCCTAGTACCCCAGTCATATAAACTCTGCGTTCATACATACACAGTTAATCAGCATGAACGGAATGCCCTGACACTGATAAAACTGTTCTTTATAGTCCAATTTGGCACACTGTGATATTGTGATTTACAGTAAGAAATATGTATTTGGTCTTTACCTGCTTTCTAGAACAGAACTTTTTTTTGTTTTTTAATTTATTTTTTTTCCTTTACAATATTGTATTAGTTTTGCCATACATTGACATGAATCCGCCATGGGTGTACATGTATTCCCCTTCCAGAAAACCCCTCCCACCTCCCTCCCCATCCCATCCCTCTGGGTCATGAAGGTGCACCAGCCCCAAGCACCCTGTATCATGCATCGAACCTAGACTGGCGATTCGTTTCACATATGACAATTTACATGCTTCAATGCCATTCTCCCATATCATCCCGCCCTCGCCCTCTCCCATAGAGTCCAAAAGACTGTTCTATTCATCTGTGTCTCTTTTGCTGTCTCGCATAAAGGATTATCTTTACCAACTTTCTAAATTGCATATATATGCATTAGTATACTGTATTGGTGTTTTTCGTTCTGGCTTCCTTCACTCTGTATAATAGGCTCCAGTTTCATCCACCTCATTAGAATGGATTCAAATGTATTCTTTTTAATGGCTGAGTAATATTCCATTGTGTATATGTACCACTGCTTTTCTTATCCATTCCTCTGCCGATGGACATCTAGGTTGCTTCCATGTCCTGGCTATTATAAACAGTGCTGTGATGAACATTGGGGTACATGTGTCTCTTTCAATTTTGGTTTCCTCGGTGTGTATGCCCAGAAGTGGGATTGCTGGGTCATAGGGCAGTTCTATTTCCAGTTTTTTGAGGCATCTCCACACTGTTCTCCATAGTGGCTGTACTAGTTTGCATTCCCACTAACAGAGTAAGAGGGTTCCCTTTTCTCCACACCCTCTCCAGCATTTATTGCCTGTGGACTTTTGGATAGCAGCCATTCTGACAGGCGTGAGATGGTACCTCATTGTGGTTTTGATTTGCATTTCTCTGATAATGAGTGATGTTGAGCATCTTTTCATGTGTTTGTTAATCATCTGTATGTCTTCTTTGGAGAAATGTCTGTTTAGTTCTTTGGCCCACTTTTTGATTGGGTCGTTTATTTTTCTGGAATTCAGCTGCAGGAGTTGCTTGTATATTTTTGAGATTAATTCTTTGTCCATTGCTTCGTTTGCTATTATTTTTCTCCCATTCTGAAGGCTGTCTTTTCACCTTGCTTATAGTTTCCTTTGTTGTGCAAAAGCTTTTTAATTTTAATTAGGTCCCATTTGTTTATTTTTGCTTTTATTTCCAATATTCTGGGAGGTGGGTCATGGAGGATCCTGCTGTGTTTATGTCAGAGTGTTTTGCCTATGTTTTCTTCTAGGAGTTTTATAGTTTCTGGTCTTATGTTTAGATCTTTAATCCATTTTGAGTTTATTTTTGTGTTTGGTGTTAGAAAGTGTTCTAGTCTCATTCTTTTTACAAGTGGTTGACCAGTTTTCCCAGCACCACTTGTTAAAGAGATTGTCTTTTCTCCATTGTATATTCTTGCCTCCTTTGTCGAAGATAAAGCGTCCATAGGTGCATGGATTTATCTCTGGGCTTTCTATTTTGTTCCATTGATCTATATTTCTGTCTTTGTGCCAGTACCATACTGTCTTGATGACTGTAGCTTTGTAGTAGAGCCTGAAGTCAGGCAGGGTGATTCCTCCAGTTCCATTCTTCTTTCTCAAGATTGCTTTGGCTATTTGAGATTTTTTGTATATCCATACAAATTGTGAAATTATTTGTTCTAGTTCTGTGAAACGGAGAAGGCAATAGCACCCCACTCCAGTACTCTTGTCTGGAAAATCCCATGGACAGAGGAGCCTGGTAGGCTGCAGTCCATGGGGTCTCTAAAGAGTCGGACACGACTGAGCAACTTCACTTCACTTTTCACTTTCATGCACTGGAGAAGGAAATGGCAACCCACTCCAGTGTCCTTGCCTGGAGAATCCCAGGGACAGCGGAGCCTGGTGGGCTGCCATCTATGGGGCTGCACAGAGTCGGACATGACTGAAGCAACTTAGCAGCAGCAACAGCAGCAGTTCTGTGAAAAATACCATTGGTTGCTTGATAGGGATTGCATTGAATCTATAGATTGCTTTGGGTAGTATACTCATTTTCACTATATTGATTCTTCCAATCCATGAACATGGTATATTTCTTCATCTATTTGTGTCATATTTGATTTCTTTCACCAATGTTTTATAGTTTTCTATATATAGGTCTTTGGTTTCTTTAGGTAGATATATTCCTGAGTATTTTATTCTTTTCATTGCAATGGTGAATCGGATTGTTTCCTTAATTTCCCTTTCTGTTTTCTCGTTGTTAGTGTATAGGAATGCAAGGGATTTCTGTGTGTTTAACTTTATATCCTTCAACTTTACTATATTCATTGATTAGCTCTAGTAATTTTCTGGCAGAGTCTTTAGGGTTTTCTACGTAGAGGATCATATAATCTGCAAACAGTGAGAGTTTTACTTCTCTCTTTTCCAATGGATTCCTTTTCTTTCTTTTTCTGCTTTGATTGCTGTGGCCAAAACTTCCAAAACTATGTTGAATAGTATTGGTGAGAGTGGGCACCCTTGTCTTGTTCCTGACTTTAGGAAATGCTTTCAATTTTTCACCATTGAGGATAATGTTTACTGGGGGTTTGTCATATATAGCTTTTATTATGTTGAGGTATGTTCCTTCTCTGCCTGCTTTCTGGAGGGTTTTTATCATAAATGGATGTTGAATTTTGTCAAAGGCTTTCTCTGCATCTATTGAGATAATCATATGGTTTTTATCTTTCAATTTGTTAATGTGGTGTATTACGTTGATTGATTTGCAGATATTGAAGAATCCTTGCATTCGTGGGATAAAGCCCAGCTGATATTGATGTATGATCTTTTTAATATGTTGTTGGATTCTGTTTGCTAGAATTTTGTTAAGGATTTTTGCATCTATTTTCATCAGGGATAGATATTGGCCTGTAGTTTTATTTTTTTGTGGCATCTTTGTCTGGTTTTGGTATTAAGGTGATGGTGGCCTCATAGAATGAGTTTGGAAGTTTACCTTCCTCTGCAATTTTCTGGAAGAGTTTGAGTAGGATAGGTGTTAGGTCTTCTCTAAATTTTTGGTAGAATTCCACTGTGAAGCAGTCTGGTCCTGGGCTTTTGCTTGCTGGAAGATTTCTGATTACAGTTTCAATTTCCGTGCTTGTGATGGTTCTGTTAAAGATTTTCTATTTATTCCTAGTTCAGTTTTGGAAAGTTGTACTTTTCTAAGAATTTGTCCATTTCTTCCAAGTTGTCCATTTCATTGGCATATAGCTGCTGATAGTAGTCTCTTATGATCCTTTGTATTTCTGTGTTGTCCATTGTGATCTCTCCATTTTCATTTCTAATTTTGTTGATTTGATTCTTCTCCTTTTGTTTCTTGATGAGTCTGGCTAATGGCTTGTCAATTTTATTTATCTTCTCAAAGAACCAGCTTTTGGCTTTGTTGACTTTTGCTATGGTCTCTTTTGTTTCTTTTGCATTTATTTCTGCCCTAATTTTTAAGATTTCTTTCCTTCTACTAACCCTGGGGTTCTTCATTTCTTCCTTTTCTAGTTGCTTTAGGTGTAGAGTTATGTTATTTATTTGACTTTTTTCTTGTTTCTTGAGGTAAGCCTGTATTGCTATGAACCTTCCCCTTACTTACTGCTTTTACAGTGTCCCATAGGTTTTTGGTTGTCGTGTTTTCATTTTCATTCGTTTATATGCATATTTTGATTTCTTTTGTGATTTGTTGGTTATTTAGCAGCATGTTGTTCAGCCTCCATATCTTGGACTTTTTAGCAGTTTTTCTCCTGTAATTGACATCTAATCTTACTGCATTGTGGTCAGAAAAGATGCTTGGAATGATTTCAATTTTTTTGAATTTACTAAGACTAGATTTATGGCCCGGGATGTGATCTATCCTGGAGAAGGTTCCATGTGCACTTGAGAAAAAGGTGAAATTCATTGTTTTGGGGTGAAATGTCCTATAAATATCAATTAGGTCTAACTGGTCTATTGTATCATTTAAAGTTTGTGTTTCCTTGTTAATTTTCTGTTAGTTGATCTATCCATAGGTGTGAGTGGGGTATTAAAGTCTCCCACTATTATTGTGTTATTGTTGATTTCCCCTTTCATGCTTGTTAGCATTTGCCTTACATATTGCAGTGGTCCTATGTTGGGTGCATATATATTTATAGTTGTTATATCTTCTTCTTGGATTGATCCTTTGATCATTATGTAGTGTCCTTCTTTGTCTCTTTTCACAGCCTTTATTTCAGTCTATTTTATCTGATATGAGTATTGCTACTCCTGCTTTCTTTTGGTCTCCATTTGCGTGAAATATCTTTTTCCAGCCCTTCACTTTCAGTCTGTATGTGTCCCTTGTTTTGAAGTGGGTCTCTTGTAGACAACATATATAGGGGTCTTGTTTTTGTATCCATTCAGCCCGTCTTTGTCTTTTGGTTGGGCAATCTGGCCCTTTTAATTTGCTTCTTATAATCTGTTGTGAAATGGAATGTTAGATAACCAGTCTTTGAGTTTATGCATTCACTCATTCAGTAAAGATATTTGTTCAAATATTCTGGATAGCACAGAACTGAACAGCAGATAAATGCTTAATTTTTTCCTATCCCACATTTTATTTATTTACTGTTTTTTAATTGAAAGAATCCCCCATTTTAAAAATTGATTTATAAATTTGCTGCAAGGTTGTAGCCAGAGGTTTATTGTTTGTGACATTTCCTCCTTCCATATTATTGTATCTTTTTTTGTAATAAATTTTTTTCCTCAGGTTTAAACACTACATTCATAGATTTGTTTTTCTCTTATGAGAGCAATTCTTTTCATCAAAGTGCTGATAATCTTCCATAGGACTTGAAGCGTCAACGTAATCTGAAATCTTTTCTGAGATGTTCTATATTTCTAAGAGAAAAGAATAGTTGAATTGTGTCTTATATAATTGCAAGTGACAAAACCATCTAATAAATTTCATCTTCCCTAGCAACACAGAAATATGGACTTGGTTGGAAGCACTTATATAAATCAAGTAGAAAAATGATTCTTCATAAAATTTTGATGACTGAACTGCACTTTGGCTATGTTGAAAGGGTACTGTGACCCACTTTTTCTATCAACAAATCCACCGAGGTATCTACTACAGTCTACTTTTCTTTGGCATGGTAAACAGAAGCATATCCTTAATAAGGAGGCAGACCAATTCAAAGACTACCTCATTTTTAATCACAGTAGACATGTTATGACCAGTTGTCTGTCCACTCACGCACAGTGAAGACAAAGTATTCCCCTTTCTTATTTTATCATTTTACAAATGAGGACTTTGACACTTTAAGAGTCTAAGTATGTTCTTGCTCAAGATCATACATTTATTTTGGTTGAATTTTTTAATGTTTATTTACTATTTATATTTTCCTTTTAATGACTGTCTCTTCATGTGTCTTGCCCTGTTTCTATTGAATATTTATATTTATATGTCTCTAAATCATTATTTTAGTACTTTTATTTCCAAAACAATAATATTTTTCAATTATAAAAATCAAGTTGTGAGATATAATCACCTATTTTTTTTTCTGGCTTTATTACATATTTGTCGTTTTACAGTTTAGTTTTTAGTCTACCTATTATATAGTTTAGTGCTATGAAATCAGGTTGGGATTGAACATATTATTTTCCAAATCAGTTGTATCAGGAAAATTAAAGAATTCATCATTTTACTCTTATTTAAAATAACATATTTGCTTTATTCTATATTATTTTATATGAAAATTTTTTCAGGCTTTCGAGTATGTTCTATTGATTAGATATTTTACTTTTGCAATAATGTTAGAATTTTCATTTTCTTAGATTCATGATATGTATTTGTCTGATAGGAGAAATCTTTCCTTACTACTCTTTTTCCGAATTCTTCACAGATATTCTCACCCTGTTAGTCATCTTGGTATCCATTTATCAATCCAATACAGTTGAGTTTGCTGAATTTACATACAAAACAGAAACAGACTCACAGATATAGAAAACAAACTTGTGGCTACCAAAGAGGGAAGGGAGTCTGGGGAGGGAAATGTTAGTGGTACAGAGTAAATAGATACCAACTATTACGTATAAAATTGATAAAAATAAGGGCCTACTTATCAGACAGAGAATTATACCCATTATCTTGTAATAACCTATAATGGAGTATAATCTGCAAAAATACTGAATCACAATGCTGCACACCTATAATTAGCACTGTATTTTAAATGAACTATATGTAATAAAAAATAAATCAATTTGATATTTGATTGGAATTGATCTATATATATTAGTTTGGCAAGAATTAATAAATTTACAATTTTGAGTACATAAAAATGTATGTCTCAGTGTATTTGTCTGCTGTTCTTTTCTTCTTTACAAGTATGTCTTTTTAAAAATTATCTGGCCAACTTAACTCTCTGTTCCACTTGAAATAGGTTTTCTTGGATTTTTAAGCATATAATCCTATCATTCACAAATAATGACAGTTTTGCATCTTTTTTCCTATATATCATATCTATTCATAATCTCAATTTCTTCATATGTAAAATGGAGATAAAATATTACTTATTTTATTGTGAAGATTGTTGTGAAAATTAAAGGGAATAAGTCACATAAAATAACACCATTGTCTTACGTATGGGAAATCCTCTATAAATGTTTCTATGGCTCTTCTTGCTATTATTGATGTTACATTTTTTAGCAACTTGAAGAAAAATGTTGAAAACAAAGAGTCAAACATGACTGAGCAACTTTAAAAAAACTCTTTAAGGATGTATTTACAATAGATAAATTGCAACATCTTAAGAAAAGGTGCCTCTATACCTAGTTTATTTGGAAATTTCAAAGTCAGTAATAGGCCTTTAATTTTATCAAATACTTTATTTTTCCATCTTTGATAATATTCATCTGGCTTTTCTCATTCAGCATTTCAATTCAATGAATTATATTAATAGATGTCCTAATGTTGAAAATCCTGGGGATCTATATTTCCCTGGGATTGTCATGGTTATATTTTGCTTTTAATATACCAATAAATTTGTTTTATCATTATTTCAATTAGGACTCATATACATATTCTCAGTGACATTTATCTCTAGCTTTCTTCCTCTGAGCTATCTTTGTCAGATTTTATGGGTTATATTTTGTTCAAAGATCATGTGGGAAGCTGTTCATATTTTTCTGTGCTTTGAAATAGTTTGTGTACATGGCAAAATATTTGTCTCTGTGTCATGTAAAAGAATTTCAATATATTTCCACAGAGCAGTTGTACTTTTCTTTTGAAAAGTACATCAGATTCTATCCCTTAGCAGTTTAAAATTTACTGCTCTTGGAATAGAACTGCAAACCATTGCTACAGGCTGTAAGAGCTGGGATGATGTGGCTGCTCCTGCCAGTCCCATTAGCATCAAGTCTCAACCATGCTTTCCTATCTCACTCTGAAAGAAGCGAGTGAGGCTGTAGCTTGATGCTCCCAATGCACTATGCTCTTTCCCACCACAGGGCTTGTGCAATGGTTATGACTTTTACCCATAGTACACTCTGCCCCTCTTACTCCCTACTCATCCTTCAGGTGTTTCAGCTTCAGTGAAACATCCTAGGAAAGTTATTCCATGAAAGTAGGTCACCCAGTTATTCTCCATCACAGCATCCTATTTCTTTCCTTCATAGTATTAATAGCATTTATAATGACTTCTTTTGTTTATTTATGTATTTGTTTATTTATGTGCTCAATCATTTCCTTATTAATTGTCCATCTCCCTCCATTAGGGTTTAAGATCTAGTATTTTGGCATGCCATTATGTTTTACTCATCATAGATCTCTTCTAACACAACTTTTTACCATTTGCATCCAAGTCTTAGAATCATATTTATATTCTTTGAGGGGCTCCATATTTATTTAATGTAGTGAGCCATGACCATTCTCTTAAGGTAGGAATAGCCTTTGCTTGATTTATCCTTTGAGCTTCATTGCTAGGTGGGCTGGAATACCATGTGGCCAAGAATTTTGTTTGTTTATTTAGTTGTTTTAAGAAACACTTTTGGTTGAGGCATTTTTCAGGCTCTTTCATATCTATTATGAATAAATGACGTCTAAGTATACAGTTCTTGATCCAGAATGTTTATTCCTCAGAACTCTATATATATTGCACAATTTTAAAAATATAGTTAACTTTTTAAAATTTTTTATTTATTTTTAATTTTTGGCTGCACCACACAGCAAGTGGGACCTTAGCTCCCCAAACAGGGATCAATCCTGCATTCCTTACATTGGAAGCACAGAGTCTTAACCTCTGGCCTTCCAGAGAAGTCCCTATTACACAATTATTAACATGTGTTTTTGAGTATATCAAGGAAGGTTTGTGAAATCTGAAATGGCTGATTTTTATTTCTATGTAGCGAACCATGCCCCTACCTGTGTATGCCTCAAAATTTGTAGGGTATTTTTAATTATTGTTAATAAATTCAAGTAAAATATTTGTGAGAATATGTGTAGCAGTAAGTCTTTTTATTAAAAAAAAATTGTTTTTTTTGCTGGTATTCAGGAAACCCTGAGAATTTTGGACTCTAGTATATATTCACTTCAGAAAAGTTTTCAATTATTGTACTTTTTGTTATTATATCTGTTCCATTTATTCTGCTTTTGCTTTGGAATGCCAATTATCTGTGGTTGAATCTCTTTTTTTAAATTTTTACCACTTGTTTTTGTCTGTCTTCTCCTTGCCACTACTGTTTCTCAACTTGCCCTCTATTTAGTGGTGTTTCCTTAGTGTCAGTCCTGTTGTTTTGTGCTTGTAGAGTTTTACTCATGGTTTGCTGTTTTAGTCTCTTCTGAATCATTTTCTCACACAGCTCCTTTTCAGCTTATCTAGATGATTTTGCATAACATTGTCTTATCTTTTATTCATTTTACTCTGTTCTTATTTCATAGAGACCACGTCTTGTCAAATTCTATTAAGAATACTAAGAACTTTAATTTTTTTCTCTTTTTCCTGGGACAAATAATTGTCAAAATCTGCTTCTCTGCTGTCTTCAAAAACATCACCTTTCCTGTGTTTGGCAGTATCCTTTCATAGACCCCATACTCATCATGTATTCTGCTTCTCCTGGAACAAGGAGACATCTAGTCTATCCCAATGTTGTGAGGTGTGAGAGACATGCCTTTTCCCTTCATCTTCTCCAATTATATATAGACAAAATCTTATTCTTAAGTTCAACTGATATTTCTATTTCCTCACCCAATTTACAATACTAGCAAGCACTTATCTAATTCAGTGTTCCTCAGCATTGGCACTATTGACTCTTTGGGCCAGATAATTCTTTTGTGTGCTTGTGGGGGGCGAGCGGGTGCTATCTTGTGTATTATAGACTGTTTAGCAGCATCACTGGCCTCTACACACTAGATACCAGTGTGATCACCAAGATGATGTCGTCCCCTAGTGTACCCATCAAAACAGTGACTAATATCCTTTGGGGACTGAAATTGCCCCCGGGTTAAGAACCATTTATCTAAGCAGACTTGGTTAGAATAATGAGAAAATGAAAAATTCTAAGTGCCAGCAGCATCCACCAGTACCAGTTATGATTCCATCTCTTCCTCCAACTGCAGCTTTGACTTTCTGGAACTCTTCAGAGCTGCCAAGTATGGTTGTACAGGTTTGGCTCTACACAGGGTCATCTGGTTTAGTGGGAGGTGTAATCCAACATGTATTTCATTCTGCAAAATGTGTGTGTATAAACTTGGGTCGACTAAGAGGGAGCATCTTTTCCTAATTCAAACAAGGCTTGTGAACTTGGGTTGATTCCTTGCAGAATGCAATGTAACTACCAGTTCCTAGTTCACATTTTCTGCCACATTGTTTTCTTGAGTTATAGGCTCTGAATGAATTAGAAAGGTAAGAGCTAATGGGAGAGTTTAATAGTAACTTGGTCACCTAAAAACACAAGACAAAACCCTGCCTTATATTGGTTGGGCTGCCTGTTTTTCTGAATGGTACCTACCCTTTGTGTTTCAATCCAAACAATTTATATATGTTATATGGACCTTATTTGGATTCCTATTCAAACAAACTATTAAAAGATAACTACTGAGGAATGGTTATTTGAAGATATTAAAGAATCACTGTCATTTATTTTTAGGAATAATTTTGAAAGGGCCCTTAACTTTAAAGATATATTTAAATAAAATAATACTATGTCTAAAATTTTGCTTTAAAATAACCCTAAGTCTGTGGCTGGGGTGTAGATGAACAAAATCAGTTATGAACTGAGAATTACAGAAGCTGAATGATGGGTATATGAGGGTTTGTTATACTATTCATCCAACTTTTTACTTTTTTGTAATGATTTAGATGGCTCTTTCCCCATGGCCTCACCAACAAAAGGTATATTGTCAGATTTGGAGATTGTTTTTAATTGAGTAGATGTCTTAGTGCAGTTTTAATTTGAGGGTTGAGGCTGATATTTTAAATCCAATTTTATTTTATCTAAAGTGAAACCTTGATGTCTGCCTATTTTGTGCCATGTGTACATTAAAGATTCAGAGATAAGCAAGACCCAGCTCTTGCTCTCAAGAAGTCCACAATCCAAAGGCAAAACTTAAGAAATCAATTCTTTGTACAGCATGATGAATGCCACAATAAAAGTATCCACAGAGTATTATGGGTATCTAAAAACAGAAAACAAAGAGAGAGGGAAAGGCAAGCAAGATGAGTGAGGAGAAATGTTTAGGAAACTATAAGGTTTGAAAGAGATGCCCAAAATTATATAGATCTATGAAACAGCAAAAGTTGGGAAAAGCCTAGACAGAAATATTCTAGGAACTCTGAATTTCCCCCCTTGCCCCAATTAGAAAGGGCCCCTTTGTTTTTTTTTTGTCAAATTTTTTGGGTTTAATAGGGGCCCGGGTTTAATTTCCAAATTTCCCTATTTAATTTTTTTTTATGTGATAGTTTTTGTACTTTTTAAAAATTCCCAAAACTCCTAATTTACCCCCTCCTTCCTTTTTTCCCTTTTTGAAAAACCATAGTTTTTTTTTTCCCTATGTCAAAGGGAGTTATTTTTTTTTTTTAAAAATTTAAATTTTTAATTTGGCCCAATATTTTTTTAAAAAATTTTTGTTTTTCCAACTATAAAGTGTTTTTCATATATTTTCTTTTCTCTTTTTCTGACTTAAATTTTTCCCCTTGTTTTAAATAATTTTCTAGGCCCTTTCCAGGGTTCCCTGCAAATGGAAAATTTTTTTCTTTCTTTTAAAATGGCTGTGTAAAATTTCCCCCTTTTGTGTGTGTGTGTGTTTAAAATCTTTTTAAAGCCCGGGCCCCAATTTCCCTACCATAAATACAGTTTACCTCTCTAGGTACAGTGTTAAAATAGATATTATAAAGTTTACATTCTCGCAGAGAAACTGTTAATAAACATATGGTAGATTCATATTGATGTATAGCAGAAACCATCACAATATTAAAAAATAATTATCCTCTAATTAAAAAAGAAAAATAACAACACATAGTTCATATTTTAATTATACATATAAGTCAGCATAAAGATAAATTTGCATCAGACTTATGAAAACATTTATACTCCAAGATTATTGGCTCTAATGCTAAATTACTTTTGTCATGATAGATAATGCATTTATCTACTGTCTGATATAACATTTTTTTCTCCAGAGCTTCTTCATAGCATTAATCAATTCAGAATTTCTTAGACTATGGATTAGTGGGTTCAGCATATGAGTTATGACTCCATAAAACACAGTCAAAGATTTATCAATGGGAAAGGTCTTAGCAGGTCTTATATTTACAAATATAGAGGAAACAAAGAAGCAGACAACCACAGTGATGTGGGAACCACAGGTATGGAGGGCTTTCTGCCTCCCTTCCTGACTCAGGTTCTTCAGAGAGTGCAGGATGACTCCATAGGAGACGAGTAAGAGCAGAAACACAACAGTGCAGATCAGTCCTCCATTGGCCACAACTAAGGTGCCAATGACAGGTGTCAGTACAGACGAGTTTTAGTAAAGGGAACATGTCACACATATAGTGATCAATGACATTGGGGCCACAGAATGGGCCAATAAAGAGTGCTAAGTTGAATTACTGAAAAGCAAAGGAGAAAAGGAAAGATATTCTCATTTGAGTGCACAATTCCAAAGAATAGCAAGGAGAGATAAGAAAGCCTTCCTCAGTGATCAATGCAAAGAAGTAGAGGAAAACAACAGAATGGGAAAGACTAGAGATCTCTTCAGGAAAATTAGAGATACCAAGGGAACATTTCATGCAAAGATGGGTTTGATAAAGGACAGAAATGGTATGGACCTAACAGAAGCTGAAGATATTAAGAAAAGGTGGCAAGAATACACAGAAATGTACAAAAAAGATCTTCACGACCCAGATAATCATGATGGTGTCATCATTCACCTAGAGCCAGACATCCTGGAATGTGAAGTCAAGTAGGCCTTAGGAAGCATCACTACGAACAAAACTAGTGGAGGTGATGGAATTCCAGTTGAGTTCTTTCAAATCCTGAAAGATGATGCTGTGAAAGTGCTGCACTCAATATGCCAGCAAATTTGGAAAACTCAGCAGTAGCCACAGGACTGGAAAAAGGTCAGTTTTCATTCAAATCCCAAAGAAAGGCAATGCCAAAGAATGCTGAAACTACCACAGAGTTGCACTCATCTCACACGCTAGTAAAGTAATGCTCAAAATTCTCCAAGCCTGGCATCAGCAATACGTTAACCATGAACTTCCAGATGTTCAAGCTGGTTTTAGAAAAGGCAGAGGAACCAAAGATCAAATTGCCAACATCCGCTAGATCATCGAAAGAGCAAGAGGGTTCCAGAAAAAACAAACAAAAACAAACAAACAAACAAAAATCATCTATTTCTGCTTTATTGACTATTCCAAAGCCTTTGACTGTGTGGATCACAATAAACTGTGGAAAATTCTGAAAGAGGTGGGAATACCAGACCACCTGACCTGTCTCTTGAGAAACCTGTATGCAGGTCAGGAAGCAACAGTTAGAACTGGACATGGAACAACAGACTGGTTACAAATAGGAAAAGGAGTACGTCAAGGCTGTATATTGTCACCCTGCTTATTTAACTTATATGCAGACAACATCATGAGAAATGCTGGGCTGGAAGAAGCACACCTGGAATCAAGATTGCCGGGAGAAATATCAATAACCTCAGATATGCAGATGACACCACCCCTATGGCAGAAAGTGAAGTGGAACTAAAAAGCCTCTTGATGAAAGTGAAAGAGGAGAGTGAAAAAGTTGGCTTACAACTCAACATTCAGAAAACTAGGATCATGGCATCTGGTCCCATCACTTCATAGGAAATAGATGGGGAAATAATGAAAACAGTGTTAGACTTTAAATTAAATGATGTTCTATCCTTGGTTAAAACCTCTCGATGGCCTCAGGCCACTTCTGAGAATGAAATCCCAATGTACCTCACCTGAACAAGGCCCTCTGCCTGCCTCTTCCCTGCAACCAAGTGGTCTCTGAGGTGCTGCATGTCATCAAAAACCATGCTTTTTATTCGTGTCTAACCTGGTGTCCGGTATCCTGTTAGGTATCAGAAGGGCAGGACATTTAAGATGTACACATGGCATCCATCACTGTCCTGGACAATAAACATTGCCAGATGATCGAAGGTCACTTTGTCTCAGCATCCTGACTTGGAATTGTGCCAACTCTGCTAGTTTTTGTGTCTAGATGTAGTTGAGTGTTCATTTTATTTTGGTTTTCCTGGTTTAAAAAAAAAAAAGGACACATTTGAATTCGTTCCTCTTCAGGTAAACTAATGCCAGACTCATGCCCAGTATCATAACATGGGGCATTTAATTGCTGCTTACAACGCTTTTTTGTTTTGGGTTATGGATATGTGGCATGCTCAGTCATGTCTGACTCTTTGCAACCCTTGGATGTAAGCCCAGGTGGCCTTAGTGTTTAAAAAAAAAATCCCGCCTGCCAATGCAGAGATGTAAGAGATGTGGGTTTGATTCCTGGGTCAGGAAAGATCCCCTGGAGGAAGGAAATGGCAACCCACTCCAGTATTCTTGCCTGGAAAATCCCATGGACAGAGGAGCCTGGTGGGCTACAGTCCATAGGGGTCACAAAGAGTCAGACATGACTTAAGTGACTTAGTACCACACCTGGGACGGCAGCCCACCAGGTTCCTCTGTCCTATGGATTTTTCCAGGGCAAAAGATATATGGAGGTGGGTTGCCATTTCCTATGCCAGGGAATCTTCCGAGGCCGGGATCAGGAACCAATGTCTCTTTGTGTCTCCTGCATTGGCAGGCAGGTTCTTTACCACTTGAGCCGTATTGCCATCGCTCAAGACTCCTTCTTAATTGTTTACCATAACAAGACACCGTGCCACTGCATAAGAGCTGGAGTGTTTTTCATTTATTTTCTTTGCCCACTTACTGAAACTGTTTTTCTATGAGCCAAGTCAGCACTGAAATAAAAACAGTTTTAAACAGGAATTTTGTCTTTAATAATGGTGTAAAGATGGCAAGTCAACTCTCTCATCAGTATAGTTAATACAAACAAGGAAATTGATTAAATCTTCCAAAGACAGTTATTTCTTCATTTAATTTCTGTTGTTTATATATTTTTAATTCCCTCGCACACAAATAGTGTTGATAATGCAATCTTTACCTATTATGTTTAAAAGACAATTTGGGGGAAATTTTTTACCATTAAAATAATAATTTGTCCTGATTTGGAAACATCTACAAAAAACATTTGGCTCATAATTCTAGAAGACATCATTAAACTAGAGGTTCCTTGTGGGTACTGATTCTGTTACATTCTGACAGGTCTTAATTATGAGCAGTTTTCTGCTAAAAAAAAAAAAACAAAAAAAAAGGAAAGGAAGATAGAGGAATAGGGTAGGGAGGGAAAAAGGGAAAAGAACTTGGAATGATGATCTCGGAAGTACATTCCCACTCAAAATTTTCTTGGTTTCTGTAAGAACTTCCTTTTTAATCTACAGCAGGTCTGCCAAAGCAGAATGATATTACCAGCTACCGTTTCTTAAGAACCCCCTAGTGAATACAACACGTACATGAAAAATCTTTACATGGGTCAGTTCAATTAATGGAGGCATGGAGTTTTGATGATTATCCTACCCAATTTTACAGGTAGAAAACAAACGTATGCTGGAAAATTCAGTCACCAAACACGCAGCTTTGTTTGCTTTTTAACAAACATGATCCTCCAACTGCCAGAAAGAGAACGGGATGAGGTAGACGGGAAGGATTTATGAACTCAAAAATGCAAAAACACAATGACATTGCCTTAAACAGATAACTGATCTCTTGGCAAAGTCTGCTATTTAGGTGGCCTGTGACTGCCACTGCCTGTAGGACCAAGTATTACTTGTTTTATATCAACCTGCCAGAATCAACAGCTTGTAACGTCTTTTCTTCCAAAGGTAGGATTTCAGTACCAGTCTAAGGAAATCACACAGGTATTTATTCTCTCAGTTTCAAGGCAAAACCTGAGGTTAACTAAAGGAAGAACAGATTTTAATGCCAGTAGAATAAAATAGATAATTTTCGAAACTAACATTTAAGCCAGGCATCAATGAATCCTGAATTTACAATATTTCCTGAATGTTATCCTATTTGTAATATTAAACATCTGGATAGTCAACTAAAAATTAAATACACCACAGAAAATATGTACCAAATCACATTTTTAAATTTTATTTTTCAATTTTTTTGGCCACCCAAGTGGCTTGTGTGATCTTACGTTCCTGACCCCAGGGATCGAACCAAAGCCCCCCCCCTGCACTGGCAGCACAGACTCTTAACCACTGGGACTGCCTGGGGGAAGCACCCACAAATCACCACTTTTACTCAGAAAATTATATCCCAATAATATTCCTTGGAAAATGAAAAGTTTAATGAGTTTTCACTGAGAATTGTACCTTTTATAAATATTTGCTAAATTTTGCTTTTTTTTCTTATATATAGTTGAACTTTTTTCAGTTGGTATCAAATACATTTCCTTTTTTTGACTGGATCAGGTGCCATCTTGGACAAAGCCAGCTCAGAGCTCAGCTGAAATCAACTCAAGGGATAAAATACCTCAATTGTGAGTTACAGATGCCGGTGAGCAGTTTAAAAAACAAAAATATTTTTGGTTGAAGCACTTTTACTCATTTTGAGCCTCAAGAAATGGACATTTGTACAGACTTGATCTTTGTACTTAAAACACTAACATCAATTGATTCTTTTAACAGGAGATACCACACAGGCAAGCTTGAGTTTGAGATAATCCTAACAAGAAATGTATCTTCCATTCATGACAGGTAGACAGGTAAACCTGTGTCTTAACTACACAGGAAAGTGGTTTTGCCCCAATTTCTGTGCCTTTCTATGGGAGCACTCACACGCTCTCTGATGCTGAGTAATTTAGATCTCTCCACTATAAAATATTCTTTGATACCACATTAGTTACTGCAGGAAGTGGAACATCTCTTTCCTTAAACATGCTTCCATGACACAAAGTAACACATAAAGTGCATTTAGTAAGTGCTGAGTAAATCAGATTCCACTGAATTAAATCTTATCAGTCCAGAACTGAAGAACCATTACAAAAATGGCATCCTAAAAAAGTGTGAATCTAAATACCTTCCCCAAATTCAGTAATTGTTTAAAAAGGCCGGAATTATAAATTAATATCTGTGATAGTTTCACTAATATATATTAAGGTGGGTGTATTGTTACTTAAAAATTTTCGTGGCTGACTGTTTGGAGAAGTCTGCATTTTAACTGTACCCAAACACAAAGCTTAAAACTGATAGAAAAACTACTTGAAAATCCTCAAAGCAGGAAAAATATTTATCTATAGTGATGTGTTACCGAAACAGAAACCCGTGTGCCTGACCCAAGAGGCCAAAACACCAACAAAACTTCAGTTTGGGCCGAGAAAAGGTTTACTGATAGGGCTACGCAGGGTTAAAGAGTGGCTCAAGCCCCCCAAAAAAATCCAAACTCCCAAGAAACTCTTAGCAAAGCCTTTTTAGGGAAGGGGAGGGAGGGGTGGGTGAGTTGTTGCCATTGTTTTGTAGATTAGAAGGTATAGATAGGAGAAAGATAAGTAGGAAGTAGATAGACGTAGAGAGAATAGAAGAAGTATTTAGAGTTTTTATAAGAGAGAGTTTAGAGAAGAAGAAGAGAAGGAAGAGAAGAAGTAGGGTAGGAGATAGAATATAAGATGTTATTAGAAGAAGTAGAGAAGTATTAAGAAGAAGAATTTAGTAGATTTGTTAGAAGAAGTAAAGAGATGTAGATTAAGATAGAAGAGGGTTTTAAGAGAAAAATGGACGTTATGAAGATGTTAGATAGAGAGTAGGGAAAGAGATGAGAAGAAGAAGAGAAGAGATAATTTTAGAGATTTAGAATTTAGTAGAAGTTAGGAATAGAAGAGAATTAGAAGTAGAAGGAAGAAGAAGTGAGATAGAAGGTAGGATAAGTAGAAGATAGAAGTAGATAGAAAAAGAGATTAGAATACGAAGAAGATAGAGGTAGAAATATAAGAGAGGAGAAGTAGTTTGTTAGATAGTAGAAGTAAGTTAGAAGAGAAGAGAATTTAGAGGTAGATAGAAAGAAGAAGAGATAGAAGAGAAGATAGGAGTATAGAAAGAAGAGAGGATTTAGAAGAGGGTAGAAGTAGAAAGATAGAAGTAGACTAGGATGGATTTAGAAGAATAATTTCTAGTTTAGAAAGAAGTATGTAAGAAGGTAAGAGAAGAAGGGTAGAAGAAGGTTAGAAGTTTAGTAGAAGAGAAGATAGAAGATTAGAAAGAGTGGTTTTAGAAGTTGATAATAGATGAAGAAAGGTGTTAGAAGAGAGAAGAGAGAAGAAGAAGAAGTGTAGAAGAGAAGAAAGAAGAGAAGAGTTTTAGAAGAAGGTATATGAATTTAGAAGTTAGATGAGGATAGGAAGAGAAGTAGAAGAAGAGTTGAAGTAAGATTTAGAGGAGAGTAGAAGGAAGAAGTAGATATAGAAGAGAGAGAGAAGAAGTAAGAGAAGAGAGAAGGAGATAAGATAGAGAGAGTAGAAGTTTAGAAGTAGACAAGAAGAGATAGAGAGAAGAGGTAAAGAGGGAATAGTTAAGAATAGTAAGAGAAGTGTAGAAGAAGAATAGAAGAGAAAGAAGTAGAATTGAGATAGTAGAATTAGAAGAAGAAGAGAGAAAATAGTAGAAGTAGAAGAGAATGTATAGAAGTAGAAGGGAGGAATAGAGTTAGAAGGGTGTTTGAATATAAAGAATTTGATAGAAGAGGAGTAAGAACTTAGAATTAGAAGAATGTAAGAAAGATAAGTTAGAAGAGTGTATAGGAATGAAGTATAGTAGTAGAAGTAAGAGAAGAGAAGTAGAAGAGAAAGAGATAATAGTTTCAGAGAAGCAGATGTTGTTTTAAGAAGGAAGGAGAAGAGAAGAAGGAGAAGATAATTAAGTGTTAGAAGAGATAGAAGAGAAGTAGTTAAGGAAGAGATGTTGGTTATAGAAGAAAGTATAGAGAAGAAGTTTAGAATATAGAAAGAAGAGAAAGAAGAGTAGTAGTGAAAGAAGTAGATGGTAAAGAGAAGATTAGAAGAAGTCCTCTTTTTAAAAAATTCATTGACTGTGCAGGTCTTAGCTGTTGACCTAAGGGATCCATAGTTCCCTGGGACCAGGTATCAAAATTCTGGACCCTTGCATTGGGAGTCAGAGTCTCAGCCCACTGGACACGGTCATTAGTCAGGATACAATGTCCTGTAAACCTCACCAAACAACGTTTATTCTCGGTTCTGACAGAAAGGACATGGGACATGGTCCCCAGGCACGAAACTGTAACCCTCCGAGATCACAGTCCTGGATTGAAAGGGAGATCTAGTTGGCGGCTCCTCTGAGGCCAGGTATCCAGACCCTGTCCCAACAGTTAATTCCTGAGGGGAGCCAGCGCACAGGCCCAACCAAGCCCTCCAGATCCACCCTATAGCAGGGGAAAGGAGAGGTTCCTCAGATTGGTGACCCGTACTGACGGCTGCTGACCATGAGGTCGCAGAGGGCAGGGATAGGGGATGAGGCCCTGGGCCCAGCCATGTCGAGCAGGCGTGGTGTAGGGCTCTGAACCCTGCAGGACACAGCCAGGCCTGTTTCCCTGGGGGCCAACAGCTCCACCTGCTGGCTTGGAGGCCAGGGTGGAAGCTGGAGAGCTCCAAGGAAGAAAGCCGGATTCACCTCTTACCTCTTACTCTGTACCTGATGATCTCCCACTCTGCCATTATTAGCTGTGTGGACCCCTAACAGTCGCTCACTGAAGTTGCTCAGTTGGGGCGAGGGGCCAACTGAGGCATGGACCAATGGCTGAGCCAGGACCACTAACGGTCTCTCACTGACAGTTGCTTCTCTTGGGGGGGAGGGGTCATTGTGGACCAAACCAATGGCGATGACCGACCATAAATGTCTGATTGAACCTGCTCCATGGTAACAGGGTGGGTGCTGGCTCCTTACCTCATGCAGCAATGGCCAATGTACTAAGGGTTTTAAACCGGCTGTGTTATATTACATAAGGTTCTATTTTTTTCAATTGGAAAAGTATGATTAAGAAGGGCTGGATACAAAGATAAACTTGCCCAGCTAGGTGACAGGTGTTAAAAAAAAAAAATAGCACAAGAAACAGAGATTACACTCTAAACAGGAATGAGCAAAGAAACAGGTATTTATAGAAAGTATTTTATCTCAAGCACAGGATAGCTTCCTGTTTAAGATCTATTTATTGTGTTATTTTTACCAATAGCCAGAGTCCTCCATTTACCTCCGCTTTATTCATGAATATAAAAAGGCTACTGATGTCCACGCCCCCTACCCCCTGACTGGGTTAACAGGAACTTGTGGACTCTTCTGGCCTTCTGAAGCAAGCTGTGGTTTCTCTCTGTGACTTGCCTGCGAGCTCTAGCACGGCTGAGCAGTCCATCTCTTGCTGATTCCTTTTCTGTCACAGGAAAACCAAGATACCATTATCAACAGCACATTCTAATTTGTTCAGCCAAGTTGCTTTTTCTGTTAGCAAGTATAATTTCCTAGAGGCCTGCTGGCAAAAGATGTGGTTGAAATTATCAATGGAAAATATGCCTTATAAGTTAGTTCATTAAAGTAGTTTATCCATTTGGCTCCCTGGCACATTATTTTTAAAAGCAGTTTTAGGTTTACAACAAAAATTGAGAGGGTGATAGAGATTTCCTATATACTCACTACCCCTACATACTCGTAGCTTCCTCTATTATCAACATCACTCATCAGAATGGTACTTTTACCAAGGATGAACCTATATCAAAATCATAATCACCGAAAGTCCATAGTTTATTTTAGGATTCACACTTTGTGTTGCACATCCTATGGGTTTGGATAAATGTATAAAGCCATATATCCATCTTTGTATCATAAAGAGTGTTTTCACTGCTGCAAAAACACTCTGTGCTCTGCCTATCCATCTCTTTTCTTCCTTCTCTGACAACCACTGATCTTTTTACCATCACCAAAGTTTTGCCTTTTCCATGTCACAAAGTTGGAACCATACAATATGCAGCCTTTTCAGATGGGCTTCTTTCACTTAGTAATATGCATTTAAGGTTCCTCTATGCCTTCCCATGGCTTGATAACCCATTTATTTTTAGTGTTGAATAATATTCTATTGGTTGCATGTACCACAGTTTATATATTTGCCTCCTGAACAATATCCTGGTTGCTTCCAAGTTTGGCAATTATAAACAAGGTTGCAATAAACATTCATTTGCAGGTTTGTGTGGACCTGTTTTCAACTCTTTTGGGTCAATAACAAGGATTGTAATTTCTTGATTCTATAATAAGAGTATGTTTAGTTTTGTAAGAAACTGTCCTCCAGTGTGGCTGTATCACTTTTCATTCCCACCAGCAATTAATGAGAGAATTCCTGTTGCTCCACATCCTCACTAGCACTTGATGGTGTCAGTAGTCCAAATGTTGGCCATTCTTATAGGTGTGCAGTAGCATCTCATTGTTGTTTTAATTGGCATTTCCATGATGACACATGATGTGGAAAACCTCTGGTTGTAAAGACAGCATAAAGTACAACTTATTGACCAAGATAAATAAATGTCTACAAATACTCCTTTATTTTCAGCTCCACCTTGTAACTGGTGACTTAGAAAGGAAAAGAAAGTATATAAAGCAATACAAATGGGATGGAGAAGCAGGGGAAGAAGTCTCTAACTTCAGCTATTAGTCTATAATGCAGTTTGGTCACCAAAACTGCATCTCTTCTGTTTGGTTCACTCATTTTAATTGATTTTCCCAAGGAGCCCAGAAGTTACAAAACATGTGCTCAGGTAAGGTAGTAATTAAAAACAAACAGAATGTCATATTAACAGTGATAGTGTTGATATAATCTTGAGTCCATGGAACTCAGATGTATTAGGAGATGTCAAATTCCAAGCCACCATCACCAACACACACACACACACACACACACACACACACACACACCACTTTAGAAATGAAACTGAATCAAGGAAAGAGAAAAGGAATTAATGCTGATGAAGAGTTGTTCTGTGATAGGCATTATATTTTATGTTTCCCATTTAATTCTCACAGCAAGCATAATAGCAGAAGTAATGTTATTCTAATTTTATAGGTGGCAGTCCTGGGGCTCAATAACTTGCCTGAGATTCTACAGTTAACTATTGCAAGAACTGAGCTTGTAAACAAGGATCTGGCCGTAAACTCTATGCTTTGTCTACCGTAGAACTCTATCTTAATGCAGCATTGAAACATATTACAGGAATATATTTTCACCTCTTTCCATTGTTTATTTTTACCAAATCACCTGTTTTCCAAGGGAAACACTGTGTAAAGTACCTGCATGGTTCTTGACCCTTATTAGGTGCCTAAGAGTTGGTATTTTCATTCCTCCCTCCAGTCAGTCTGAGGGCAACTTTTTGATCTACACATTTTGAGTGGCTTGCCACATAAATACTTGTACTTTTAGTATCCTTAGATTTTAAAAAATGTACAAAAATAAAATGGCTTCAGCAAACCTTTGAATTGGATTCATGTTGTACTAACACACACAATACACATACACTTTCATATGAACAAATCATATGCCTGCTGTGCTCATAGTATATGCATTACTCTAACACTCACTTTATTTTTTAGAGATTTATTTATTTATGGCTGTATTGGGTACTTGTTGGAGCTTGGGCTCTTCGTATCTGTGTGAGGGCTTTCTCTAGTTGTAGCGACCGGCGGCTACTCTCTAGTTGTGGTGCATGGGCTTCTCATTGCAATGGCTTCTCTTGTTGCAGAGCATAGGCTCTAGGGGATGAGGGCTTCAGTAATTGTGGTGCGTGGGCTCAGTAGTTGAGGCTCACAGGTTCTAGAGTGCAGGCTCAGTAGCTGTGGTGCACAGACTTAGCTGCCCTGCAGCATGTGGAATTTTAGTTCTTGGACCAGGGATTGAACCCATGTTCCCTCCATTGGCAGGCAGATTCCTAACCACTGGACCACCAGCGAAGTCCTTCCAACACTTGCTTTAGAAAAACAGATTTATTTAGGTAAAATTCACATACCATGCAAATCACCTATTTATATCCTTAGTGATGGTTTTTAGTATATTCATAGATATATGCCATGAGCACCATAGCAAATTTTAGAACATTTTTATCACCCCCCCAGAAGAAACTCAGAACTCTAGCTTTCATCTACCAATCCTCCCATCATTGCCCACCACATCCCAGTCTTAAGCAACTGCTAAAATATTTTCCGTCTCCATAGATTTGTGTCTTCTAAACATTTAATGTACATGTAATTATATAGTATGTTGCCTTTTATATCTGGATTCTTTCACTTAGCATAATGTTTTTTAGGCTGATTCATGTGGTAGCATCAATCAGTACTTCATTCCTTTTATTGATTGAATAATATTCCATCACATGGATATACTATATTTTGTATATCTAGTTATTGGTTGGTGAACACTTGAGTTGATTCTAATTTGGGGCTATAATAAATAATACTGCTACAAATATTCATGTACAAGTTTTTGTTTGAACATTTGTTTTCATTTCTCTTGAGTGACATTTCATTTCTTTGGGAATGGAACTGGTAACTGTATATTTAACAATTTAATGAACTTCCAGACTGTTTGACAAAGCAGCTGCATCATTTTACATTCCTACCAGCAATGTGTGAGGGTTCAAATTTCCCTGTATGCTCTCTAAATTTGTTGTTGTTTGTCTTTTTGATTATAGACATCTTAGTGGGATTGCAGATATAACTTCCCTAATGACTAATAGGGAAGGAAATGGCAACCCACTCTAGTGTTCTTGCCTGGAGAATCCCAGGGACGGCGGAGCCTGGTGGGCTGCCATCTATGGGGTCGCACAGAGTCGGACATGACTGAAGTGACTTAGCAGCAATGACTAATAATCTTGAGCATCTTTTGTACATAAATTTGATGACATTTAACTTTTATTAAGAGCCTGTAATATACAAAGTGTAGTGGTACAGTGGGGGATGTAGATGGAGTAGGAACAGAAACAGACCACAAGAACGTTAAAGTTAGAGGGATTTTTAAGATAACTTTAATTCTGAATTCAGCCATCTACAGACTGTGTGATCACAGACAGATTACTTAATCCATTTGTGCCTCATATTCCTCAGTTATAAAATGAATTTAATAATACATGTCTTCCAGAGAATTTATAGGAATTGAATGTAATAATTCAATCAAATGTTTGTCACATCCCTCCTTTGTGCCTTGCACTCTGTGTGTATATAATTACCTGTATAAGTGTTAGTCACTCAGCCTTATCCGACTCTTTGCGACCCCATGGACTGTAGCCCACCAGGCTCCTCTGTCCATGGAATTCTCCAGGCAAGAATACTGGAGTGGGTTGCCATTTCCTTCTCCAGGGGATCTTCCCAGCCCAGGGATTGAACACGGCTCTCCTGCATTGCAGGCAGACTCTTTACCCACTGAGCCACCAGGGAAGCCCTTTATCTGTATAAACAAGTTTTATAAAAGTGTCTAGCCCCAAGCCTGGCTCCATTCTACACCAATAGTGCTGGTAACAAGGAGGGGACAAGTATGACAATGTTGACAGTGCAATCAATTAAGGTATTATTGGATATATTATCCCATGTTATTGTGATGAAAAATCACTTTAATTTAGTGGGAGGTGTTGTAAGTAGACTAAAAGCTGAACTTGAATTGAAAGTTGGCTTCAGTGCAGTACAGATAGACTTGCCTCCTAAAAACAGATCATTGGCTTTTTCTGCCTGTTTGGTGCTGTGGGTCCATGTGCGCATGTTCACCCCTGCCACATTGGTACTAATTGGCATCCTGGTAGGCAGTTTCAGCCAGGAGAGCAAAGACTGACAGGCAGAGAGAGCTGCGCCTTTGGTGAGGGCAGAGGTACCTGGGTAGAAGGCAGAGTGGAGCTCAGTCACCACCGCTCTGTCTGCTGTTTGGAGAAACAAGATAACCATGGAAGACACCAGCTTGACACCTTTGCAAAATCATAACTATCCTTATGGGAAAGAAACTAGGAAGCCAACCTGGGTACTGGCCCTCAGTCCTGAGACAGTTTCTCCTGAAGGCTTTTAAGAGCACTGTGTAGGATCTGTAGGCTTTGCATTTGTTTAAATGTAAAAGAAAGAGGGAGAAAAAGGCAAACTCCCCATATAAGCATTTGGACTTGTGAAATAGTCCACTGCAGTTAAGAACTAAAACACGGTAGCTAACTGAGAATAACCTAGAAAGTGTCCAATGATGTGATCAACAATTCTGGGGATAATATTTTTCAAATGATTTCAGATGACTAAAAGCATTTTGGAATTCATGTGGCTGGGTGAATTTTTAAATCAATGACTTGAAAGACTGATTTGTATTTTAATGGCTTGGACAAGCATCTGTAATAGCGAAAGCAGTTGAGATGAATAACTATAAGTGACCTTTACTCCTGGGAAAATTAACATGTGAAAATACAACCCTACAAGATATTTATTTGTAGTACTAGTACTACACATACATATTTTATAATGCTTATTATAAAATGAATAAGATGTAAGAATTGAAAGATGAAGTGATAATTATTATAATTTACTTTATAATATTATATTGGGTTTTATACACAAATTTTTCCTAAGATCTCTTCAAATATGTTTTCCAGTTCATTTTCAGTAGGATTGGATTTGTGAAAAAGTTGTATTATATGCAAAAATTGTTTAGGATTTTAAAACATAAAGTATACATTACTACCTTATATTCAAATTGTATGTGCATAGATATACTCAAATTGTAGGTCGATGTATTTTTTTAGGAAAACATATGTATTTTCTCATTACCAAGTTAATTAATGGTCATTGAGTAAAACCTGAAAACTATATAAAAAATATGTCTTAAGAATGCCAATTTTCTCAAATTCTTATTGACAGTAGGTATTATCATGTAAAATATAAGCAATCTAGTAGGGAAATCTTCACTTTTTAACATTGTTTTTAAAATAGTCCTTCTTATTTTTGTATTTATTTTTGGCTGTGCTGAATCTTTTTTGCTGAGCACGGGCTTTCTCTAGTTGCAGTGAGTGGAGGCTACTCTGTTGGGGTTCACAGCCTTCTCACTGTGGAGGCCTCTTTTGTTGTGGAGCACAGGCTTTAGGGCACATGGGCTTCAGTAGTTGTGGCTCCGGGGCTCTAGAGCATGGGCTTAGTAGTTGTGGTGCATGAGCTTAGTTGCCCCTTGGAATGTGGGATCTTCCTCGATCAAGGATCAAACCATGTCCCCCTGTATTGGCAGGCGGATTCTTAACCGTTGAACCACCAGGGAAGTCCTCCTTCCTATTTTTAAATCATTTTATTTGTCATTCTTATTTGTGTTTCTTTACAAATTGCATGTGGCAGGTTCTATTTTTTTTTTTTTTACTGAAGCATTCAAATTTTTAAAAATATTTTAATCTGTCTTATATTAAACATTTTAACCCTTTTTCTATGATATCTGTGGCAAATATTTGTAGCTCTGAATTTCTAACTTTGTATAATGCTTAAATTGGCCTTCCAAACCTATACATCAGATACATACCTGCCAGTTATTTTATTGTCTAGTTTTATTCATTTGTCCTTGTTTAATGATTGAGGACCAATACTGATGACATCAATATGACATTTTATGTTTTCATATTCAAGTAATAGTCTAAATAAATTCTTACTAGAGTTTTCTGCTAGGCGGGCACCTTTATTATCCTATATCCAGTTCCTCAGAAGGACAATCATTTATTAGGCAGTGAAGCCCAGCTATATCCTAACTCCATATTTTATGCTTTCCTTTCATTCATATGACCTTTATTGATTGGGGGTCTTCATAGAGCCCTCAGATCACCTAAAGATATTGTTAGTATCTGTCAAATATTCCACCATTAAAAAAATAGTAGTTAGGATGGCTTGGCTTAGTAACACTAAAGAATGAAATAATCTGGCACTTTTTTAAAAAAAGTGATGTTAAGAGTACTACATGTTTATTTTATAAAATCTAGGGAATTATCAAAATCCAGATAGTGGAAAATTTGAAAGTATTCCCCCATAATCTCTCCACTCAAAGACAAAGCTCTGATAGCATTTCAGTATGTAATCTTCTCTTTTTTTTTCTTATTTCTCTCTTTGTATATTTACATATGCATTTTTGATCATACCCTATATGGGGTATTATTACCAAACTGAACTTAGGTCCACTCACCTGCCATGCACCAAAGCAATTTTACTGACACTGGGTTGTAGTGAGGGAAAATACAGTGTTTATTTTAGGCACCAAGCAAAGAGTATGGTTGGCTCAGGCTTAAACACCCCAAACTCCCTGATGGCTTTCAGGGAAGCTTTTTTAAAAGCAATATTTGGGGTTGAGGACTGAAGGATGCATGACTTTCTTCTGGTTGGTTGGTGGTGAGATAACAGGGTGGTGTTTCAGGAAACTTGATCATCACCTTCTGGTCCCACCCAGTATGGGGTGCTTAGCATATAGTCACTACCCTCCACCTGGGCAGGGAGGGTATTAGTTCCTGATGAGAAACTCAAAAATATGTGTCAGAGTGTTATGTATATCCCTTGAGGAGGCACTACGATTCTGTTTTATCACTGAACTATTATTGTTATTACTTTTCTTGTTTAACTGGCTTTTTCTTGGTTTCTGCATTCCCTCACTTCCCTAGTTAGTAACTGCGTGTGTCTGCTCTTTGGAACTCAGGGAAGGTTTAGACCTAAAGCCTTTTGATACAAATAACAAATGGGAGACAGAGGGACTTCTGTACCTCAGAGGTCCCTGCAGAATCCTGCTCAGTTTTAATCCCCCTTTTTCTTTGATACTTCTCATCTTGAGGGGAACAGGTTCTGGATAAGAAAGAAATTAAAGTTTTGGATGGAGAGGTTAATCATAAAATCAGCAGAGGAACTCAGTTTTAGGGGGACTCAGTTTAAATATTGCATCTTGATTATTCCACTTTAAATATATAAAAATGTCCCTATAAAGTTAAATATTGCTGGTTTATATGATTTAATAGCTATATAATAAGACAGTCTTCTATTGATCAACATTTCCGTTTTCTATTTTTTTCAACCACAATGAAAATGCTTTGCTAAATATCCTTATCTTATTACATGTTATGAAGTACAGTTTGTGGATCAAAGGCCATTCACCGTTAAGGTTATGTGACGCAAATTTTCCACATGCCTTCGTAAAAGAATGTTTACCTGCCCTTGACCTCTATTAGACAGTAATCTTCAAATATGTAGATCCAACCTAACCTACATATTTGAAGTTCACAGTCTAATAGAGGTCAATGGCAAGTAAATATACTTTTGAGAAGGCATGTGGAAAATTTGCGTCACATAACCTTAATGGTGAATGGCCTTTGATCCACAAACTGTACTTCATAACATATAATAACACTAGGATATTCAGTAAACCATTTTTACTGTGGTTGAAAAAATAGAAAACTTAAATGTTGACCAATAGAAGATTGGTTATATTATGTAGCAATTAAATCATATAAGCCAGTAATATTTAACTAAATTGGAAGTGTTCAAACAGGAGATGGCAAAAGTAAACATCGACATTTTAGGAATCAGTGAACTAAAATGGATGGGAATGGGCAAATTTAATTCAGATGACTATTTCATCTACTACTATGGCAAGAATCCCTTAGAAGAAATGGAGTAGCCCTCATAGTCAACAAAAAAGTCCAAAATGCAGTACTTGGATGCAATCTCAAAAATGACAGAATGATCTCTGTTCGTTTCCAAGGCAAATCATTCAATATCACAGGAATCCAAGTCTATGCCCTGATCAGTAACGTTGAAGAAGCTGAAGTTGAATGGTTCTATGAAGACCTACAAGACCTTTTAGAACTAAAACCACAAAAAGATGTCCTTTTCATCATAGGGGATTGGAATGCAAAAGTAAGAAGTAAAGAGATACCTGGAGTAACAAGCAAGTGTGGCCTTGGAGTACAAAAGGAAGCCGGGCAAAGGCTAACGGCGTTTTGTCAAGAGAACGCACTGCTCATAGCAAACACCCTCTTCCAACAATATAAGAGAGAGAACTCTACACATCGACATAATCAGATGGTCAATATCAAAATCAAATTGATTATATTCTTTGCAGCTGATGGTGGAGAAGCTCTATACAGTCAGCAAAAACAAGACTGGGAGCTGACTGTGATCAGACCATGAACTCCTTATTGCAAAATTCAGACTTAAATTGAAGAAAGTAGGGAAAACCACTAGGCCATTAAGGTATGACCTAAATCAAATCCCTTATGATTAATACAGTGGAAGTGACAAAGAAATTCAAGGGATTAGATCTGATAGACAGAGTGCTTCAAGAACTATAGACGGAGATTCCTAACATTGTATAGGAGGTGGTGACCAAAATCCCCAAGAAAAATAAATGCGAAAAGGCAAAATGGTTGTCTGAAGAGGCATTACAAATAGCTGAGAAAAGAAGAGAAGTGAAAGGCAAAGAAGAAAAGGAAAGATATACCCATCTGAATCCAGAGTTCCAAACAATAGCAAGGAGAGATAAGAAAGCCTTCCTAAGTGAACAATGCAAATAAATAGAGAAAAACAACAGAATGGGAAAGACTAGAGATCTCTTCAAGAATATTAGAGATACCAAGGGAGCATTTCATGCAAAGATGGGCACAATAAAGGACAGAAACAATATGGACCTAACAGAAGCAGATATTAAGAAGTGGCAAGAATACACAAAAGAACTATCAAAAAAGTTCTTCATGACCCAGATAACCATGATGGTGTGGTCACTCACCTAGAGCCAGACATCCTGAAGTGTAAATTCAAGTGGACCTTAGGAAGCATTACTATGAATAAAGCTAGTGGAGGTGATGGAATTCCAGCTGAGCTATTTCAAATCCTAAAAGATGATGCCATGAAAGTGCTGCACTCAATATGCCAGCAAATTTGGAAAACTCACCAGTGGCCATAGGACTGGAAAAGGTCAGTTTTCATTCCAATTCCAAAGAAGGGCAATGCCAAAGAATGTTCAAACTACTGCACAGTTATGTTCATTTCACATGCTGGCAAAGTAATGCTCAAAATCCTTCAAGGTAGGCTTCAACAGTATATGAACTGAGAACTTTGTGATGTACAACTTTCTGGATTTAGAAAAGGCAGAAGAACCAGAAATCAAATTGACAACATCTGTTGGATAATAGAAAAAGCAAGAGAATCCCAGAAAAACATCTACTTCTGCTTCATTTACTGTGCTAAAGCCTTTGACTGTGTGGGTCACAACAAACCGTGGAAAATTCTTACATAGATGGGAATAGCAGACCACCTTACCTGCCTCCGGAGAAAACCATATGCAGGTCAAGAAGCAACAGTTAGATCCGGACATGTAACAATGGACTGGTTCAAAATTGGGAAAGGGGTATGTCAAGGCTGTATATTTTCACATTACTTATTTAACTTATATGCAAAGTACATCATGCAAAATGCCAGGCTGGATGAAGCTCAAACTGGAATCAAGATTGCTAGGAGAAATATCAATAATCTCAGATATGTAATGACACCACTCTTATGGCAGAAAGCGAAGAGGAGCTAAAGAGCCTATTGATGAAGGTAAAGAGAAGAATGAAAAAGCTGGCTTATAACTCAACATTCAGAAAACTAAGATCATGGCATCTGGTCCCATCACTTCATGGCAAATAGATGGGGAAACAATGGAAACAGTGAAAGACTTTATTTTCTTGGGCTTCAGAGTAATTGCAGACAGTGACTTGCAGCCATGAAATTAAAAGATGTCTCCTGCTTGAAAGAAAAGCTATGACAAACCTAGACAGTGTATTAAAAAGCAGAGACATCACTTTGCCAAAAAAGATCTTTATAGACAAAGCTATGGCTTTTCCAGTAGTCGTCTATGGATACGAGAAATTCTGGACCATGAAAAGGCTGAGTGCAGAAGAATTGATGCTTTTGAATTGTGGTGCTGGAGAAGACTCTTTAGAGTCCCTTGGATAATAAGAATATCAAACCAGTCAATCCTGAAGGAAATCAACCCTGAGTCTTCATTCAAAGAACTGATACTGAAGCTCCAATACTTTGGCCACCTGATGCAAAGAGCTGACTCACTGGAACAGATCCTGATGCTGGAAAAGATTGAGGTCAGGAGAAGGGGGCCCTGCCCATCTCATCCAGGAAGAGATGGTTGGATGGTATCACTGACTCAATGGACAGGAGTTTGAGCGCACTCCAAGAGATAGTGAAGGACAGGGAAGCCTACCATGCTACAGACCATGGGGTCGCAAAGAATGTTGGACATTACTGAGTGACTGAACAAACCTAACCTAGTACTCATCACACTATAGATGCTTAATAAATATTTGTTGAATGATCAGGTGGATAGAAAAGAGAAAAGGAAGAGTGAGAGAGGGAAGGATTCATGCCTGCCCTTGGACTATGCTGTGTTGAGTGCTGGCCCCCAGCCTACCTCTATGGCATCTCTTTTTTCAGTTTTAATATTTTCTGTAGAAGTAAAGTTAATTTATAGTGCTGTATTAATTTCTGCTATACAGCACAGTGATTCCATTACACATACATTTTTAATATTCTTATGGCATCTTTACATATTGATGTATAAAAAATTATAATGCTTCATTTAGTAGATTGTTTTTGGCAGAAGGTGGAAACAAACATGAAACTTCTTTCTCTAGGTCTGATTTCCTCTTAGCATCAACCCTTGTCTTATTCTTACCCATGGGTGCCACTCAAGCCACCAGATTCCTCTTCCATTTTAACTCTCAAGTTTCATCCTCGACTAGACCTACTTTTGCATAAAGAAAAAGACCTGATAATGAGCATTTTCAAACAAGAGCCATTTACCTCAGGACTGTATCTTCAGCAGCTCAAAGAAATTTGAAATGATAATTTCTCTTTAACCAGAACTAGATAATCATTTCCAGTGTGGTATGACATGGCAACCCACTCCAGTATTCTTACCTGGAGAATCGCATGAACAGAGGAGCCTGGAAGCCTGCAGTCCATAGCATTGCACAGAATCAGACATGATGGAGACAACTTAGCACTCATTCTAGCCCAAGGCTAGGGCAAACAGTAGGCATGTCATTTTCTCTTCCTTTCAGTGACATGCAAAAACACCCAATGATTTATTAAACATGCAAAGCAGAGCAAGGTACATTTATCTTTGCAAACTATGTCAAAAATTCTCGGCAGTTTCTATTTGGGAAGATTCTCTGGAGAAAGGAATGGCAACCCACTCCAGTATTCTTGCCTGGAGAATCCCCATGAACAGAGGAGCCTGGCAGGCTATAGTCAATGGGATTGCAAAGAGTTGGTCACGACTGAGCGACTAACACTACTACTACTAGAAGAAGTAAATAGGAATAGTTGTGTGTTCATCATTCATAGCCTCCTCTTCTTGCATCCTTTTCTCTGCTCCTTTCTCCCTCCCTCCCTATTTGGACCAAGGAAGATTTCAGGGATGGTACCGACCCTGGATGGTTTGAATGGTTGATTCCCATTTTAGCTCTTTGGCTGCCTCAATCAGGCATTCACATTTTAAGTCGTTTAGCTCCATTTGTGCCCTGTCAGGTTTTTCCATGTTAAAGGAATGTCAGGCCTCAGCAAGCAGGTGGGGAGATACATTTTAGCTAACTGGGGCCCAGCAGTCTCATGAGGCCCACCTCTTAGACTGGCTCTGTCACGAGTCCTCTTAGAGAACTCGTGTAGCGGGAAGAATTCAGAAAGGATCACTTAGGATCTCTCTCAATATGCCACCCCCAGGAGGGAATGAGCCCCTTGTCAGCACAGCCTAGAATCCCCTTCCTGTTAGGCACTGACATCAGAGAAGCTTGCAGCCTTTTCTCCTTGGCTTTCAGACCAGTAGCCTGCCTGCGTCTATTTCTATCTGGTAGCATCTGGATGGAAGCCAATTATCCCTTCTTGTCCTCTTCTCTAAGACTCCCAGACACATATTCCGTGTTTTCTGGCATTTTGATATTTAGTAAGTATTTAATAAGAGATTTATACCAGAACATTCTTACCTGATATCCTTAAAGGAAATCCTCACTTCCCATGTTATGGGAAGTTGCTGACCTACTGAGCTATAGTCTTTCTAATTAGATTGGTGGCCATAGTTTTGCTCTTTAAATGGTGGGATGAGTATATTTAACTCTCGTGGCTTCTGGAGGTAGATGGACTCTGAGAAATAATAAAAACCAGGGCTTAGGCCTGGGTTGTGGACTCCAGGGGAAAAAAAGTTTTATTCTTCCTTGAACGGTACCAGGTTGTGGATGAAAACTGCTGCTTTCTGTTTGAAAGGACCACTGTGTGTGATCTTTGCTTCCCTGGTGGCTCAGACGGTAGAGAATTTGCCTGCAATGCGGGAGACCTGGATTCGATCCCTGGGTTGGCAAGATTCCCTGGAGAATGGAACAGCTACCCACTCCAGTATTCTGGCCTAGAGAATTCCATAGACTATAGTCCATGGGGTCGAAAAGAGTTGGACACAACTGAGCGACTTTCACTTTCACTTTTCTTTTGAAACTTACTCCACAGCTTTCTGCCGAGGTGGGAGAGGTGGCCAGAGGAGCTAGTCACCCATGGGACTTTTCTGGAATAAAAAAAATTTCTGATGATGCCTTTGAAATGTTTCCTATGCTGCTTAGTATTCTTTTCTTCACACTAGATTATCATAAAAGGATAGATGAGAGTGTTTTATAATCTTGCGGGTACATGCATTTTTTTTTAACTTGTAGCAATAAAGATAAAATCTAAACAGTTTGGTTGTTTTTTGTATGCTTCCTCTCTGAGTACTAGAACTAGGGTATGGGAAGATAGATAAGACAGTAACACTTTAACCACGTGTTTTCCACAGAAATGTTTTTCAGTGTCCTCTGAAATTCTAATTGGAAAGCCACTGAACTAACAGACAGCTTACTAGGGGTAAATTATGCTCCTCACGACAATGGTATTATTTTTTTTTAAATAAATTTATTTATTTTAGTTGGGGGCTAATTACTTTACAATATTGTAGTAGTTTTTGCCATACATTGACATGAATCAGCCATGGGTTCACATGTGCTCAGGGATGGAGCGTTGGGATGACCCAGAGGGATGGGATGGGGAGGGAGGTGGGAGGAGGGTTCGGGAGGGGGAGCACATGTGAACGACAATGGTATTAAAATCTACCATATTGACTGGGGCTTCCTAGGTGATGCTAGTGGTGAAGAATCCACCTCCCAATGCAAGAAATGTGGATTTGATCCCTGGGTTGGGAAGATCCTCTGGAGGAGGAAATGGCAACCCACTCCAGTATTCTTGCCTGGAGAATCCCAAGGACAGAGGAGCCTGACAGGCTGCAGTCCATAGAGTCACAAGGAGTTGGACATGACTTAGTCACTCTACAACCAAAACAACATATTGATTAGGAGATTGGGATTGACATATACACACTACTGTATATAAAATAGATAACTAATAAGAACCTACTATATAGCACAGGGGACTCTTCTTAATACTCTGTAATGACCTATATGGGAAAAGAATCATAAAAAGAGTGGATAGATGTATATGTATAACTGATTCACTTTGTTGTACACCTGAAACAAACACTTTAAAAAAAATCTACAAAGTTGACCTCATATCTTAGTGGAATCTTCGAGCAACATAGCAATTACTGTCTTTGTTCATTCATTCAGCAGATGAATTGAACACCCACTATGTGCCAGGCACTGTGTTTGGGATTCAAAGTGAGAGGAGGACAGTGCCCTTATTCATGTTCGATAGCTGCTGTAACAAATTATTACAAACTTAGTGACTTGCAACAACATGGATTTATTATCTTACAGTTCTAGAGATCAAAAGTTCTAAAAAGATCAAGATGTTGGCAAGGCTGTGTCCCTTCTACAGACTCCAGGGGAGCATCTGTTTTCTTGCCTTTCCCAGCTTCTAGAGGTTGCCTATGTTCTTCAGCTCATGGTACCTTCCTCCATCTTCAGAGCTAGCAGTGTCACATCTTCTCTCCTACCTGACCTCTGCTTCTATCCTTACATCTTCTTTCTATCTATGTCTGGCCCTCCTGTCTCCTTCTTGTAAGGATGCTTGGTCCCACTTGGATAATTCAGGACACTCTCCTCATCTCAAGGCTCATAACCTTAAATGTATCTACAAAGTCCCTTTTGCCATGTAAGGTAACATAGTCAAAGGTTCTGGGACATCTTTGTTGGGAGTGGGCATTATTCATCCTACCACAACACTCTTTCCCTTGAGTTAGCACATAATATAGCATAAGATGATAGACACTAAACAGATTTTTGTAATTAAATGTGATAAATTGTAAGATAATCTCTGCACAAGTTACTATGGGAACACAGAAGAGAAAATGTCAGACTGCCCTGAGGAAGTGCCTTACACAGGAGGAGATGTTTATATTGAGTCTAAAAAGATGAGGCGTTCAGTAAATGAAGGAGGAAAGGCTATGAGAGGCGGATGGAGGACCAGGCTTGAAAGAGCATGATTTTCTCCTGCAGCAAAGACCAGTTCAGTGTGACTGAGGTGTAGGTGGCAATGACAAAAGATGGGGCTGGAAAGGAAAGAGTTGGGGCTAGCTGAGGGAGAAATTTGCACCCAACTGCTACAATAACAGGTTTGTATATTATTTTCCTTTCAACAGCAGGGAGCCATGGAAATAATAAGCATTTCAGAAAGACCACACTGAATGTTATATGGACAGTGCTTGGCTGAGGGAGAGGATCGCTGAAGGAAGGGAGATCACTGTTCATCGCAGTAAGATGTCTGTGAACAAATGGACTATAACGTCAGTGTCAGTCAGTCAGTCAGTCAGTGTTAGTCTCCCAGTTGTATCTGACTCTGTATCATTTGCAGCCCTATGGACTGTAGCCTGCCAGTCTCCTCTGTCCATGGGATTCTCCAGGCAAGAATAGTTGGTTGCCATGCCCTCCTCCAGGGGATCTTCCTGACCCAGGGATCACACTTGGATCTCCTGCATTGCAGGCAGATTCTTTACCATTTGAGCCACTGGGGAAGCCCATAGCATCAGCATAAACATGATTAACTCAACAAGTTGCCTTATTTGACTATTTTTCTATCTGTGGTAGGTTGAATAATGGCCCTCAAAGTTAATAGAACCTATAAATGCCACCTGATTTGGAAAAAGGGTCCCTGCAAATGTGATTGAATTAAAGATCTTGAGATGGTGAGATTTTCCTTGACTATCTGGGTGGGCCCTAAATGAGATCACATGTACCCTTATATGAGGGAAGTAGAGGAAGATGACAGAAGAGAAGAAGACAATGTGACCATGGAGGCAGAGATTGGAGTTGAAGAGGAAATGAAATGTTTACATAACCTCCTGCTCTTTCTGCCTTCGTAACTCAGCTTGCTCCTTGCAAAGTCTAGATCATGTAGGTCTCAGAAAGAGGGGACTCACAATACTAGGGACTGGAGTTTATCTCACTCACCCCTGCCCTAATATTTGCAATTGCTCTAGCCCCTGCTAACCCGCAAATCTGCTTAATTGTGCTTGTCCATGTATAAAAACTCTGTAACCCCTTTGTTCGGGGCTCAGAACTTGGAGTGTTAACTCCTCTGGGCCCACCAGCATAATAAACCTGAGTTCTCTAAATCTCTGAGTGTGGTGCTTGGTTTCTTGAGTATTGGTTTCTGCAACAGAGTGATGTGGCCATTAAGTCAAGGAATGCCAGCACCCCCAAAAGTTGGAGGACATAAGGAACAGATTCTACCCTACATGCTCCAGAGAGAGCATGACCCTCCTGACACCTTGAATTTGGCTCAGTGAAACTGATTTTGGACTACTGGTCTTCAGAATTGTTAGGGTATTCTTTTTAACTACCAAATTTGTGGTAATTTGTCCCAGTAGCCACGGGAAAAGAATACCCTACTTTACTTTGAATGGACATGTCTTTTGATGACCTAAATAATCTTAGGGCACTGTCACATGCAGAAGTTTATCTCAACTTTAGTTTAAATGATGTAGCTCTCCCAAATAGCTACCCCTTTATTCTTCATAGCCAAGAGGTTAATGGGGGATTTATGTTTCTATTTTACACAAATGGAGAAGTGATTTTTCAGTTCTTAGTACAAGCCTTGTGATGCTGTATTTAAATATGGTTTTTTAGAGTTTCATCTCAAGAAGTTGAGATGATGTGTGAAGCAAAAACAAACAAACAAACAAACAAAAGTGTTAGCAGGGGTGGATGGATCAGCAAGCTTTCCCTGAAGGGTAGCACCATTCTGAACTGACGCTTTATTAGGAGAATATTTGAAAAAGAACTTTAGATTTCATGGTCCTTTGAAGAAGTTACCATTCCCACAGGGGCAGCCATAGTGCCATTCAGAAGAGAATCATTCATGTGTGTGTGTAAAGTTTTCAAGTATGCAAATCAGATTCCTGCCTACTTTGTTTAATGGGTTGTAATTTTTTTTTTATATTAAAGTAGCACTGAATGGAGTTTACCTGTGAATGAGCGTCAAGGAATTAGATTATAAGGAGTAAGAGCCTGCAAGTCAAACAGAAGTTTTTCCAAACTTCAGGGCTACTATTAACAAGTTGAGAACCTCAATTTATTTGTTTTTGAAATGAGATTAATAACAGTATCTGCTTCACTAGGTTGTTGCAACAATTAGATGAAATAAAACTTGCACAGCACCTGGCATAGCTTTTGACACATACACAAGACACTCAATGAATATTTGAGGTTATTAAAATTAGAGTCATAATGATGGTGATAGCATTACTTTTGTCATCTGGTACTGCTAAATGGTGAGATGTTCATTAGTAGCAGCATCTTGTAGAAAATTCTGGAAAAGTACAGATACTAAGTAACTCAGTTTTGAAGGTGGTGCTAAGCTCTGTGCTGATAGATAGCCCTTGTGACTTCTTTGGTTCTAGGTGGATACAGAACATTCAATAAGAACACCCTGCCTCTGATAAGAAGAAACATGTTAGAAGAAGTAGTCCTGGCCTTTGATGATTAAGTTAACTTTACCTTGGAGTTGATAAAAGCCAGCCAGCAAGGACTTGGTATGTTCACACCCAGTATAATGAGTATAATTATGAACAATAGAAGACAATGGTTCATGGAGTGCTAAATGCATATTAAAGGCTATGATTGATCCGAGAAGGCCTGGCGTAGTCAAAGGAAACCTAAGCAAGTAAAAAAAATAAGCTGGTTATTTAAGGAAGGGGAGGAATGAAGTAGAGTAGGGTTTAGAAGAAAGGGGAACACTTGAGTCAGGGGCCATGACATGAGTAAAAGTAAAGCATCACAATGGTCCTAACACCACTAGCTTGTACAGGTACTCTATGAACCCAGCCCCCATCCCAGTTCCTTTCTAGCCAAAATAAAGTCTCTGTAGTCACCCTTAGCTTTCCTGCTTCTATATGTTTTCCAACACTGCTCTGAAATTCTGTCTCTTAAAGTCTCTCATCAGTCCTGGCTTGCTTTGTGAAGCTTTTCCTTATCACAAGATGATGTGTTCTTACTATCCTTACTCTAAGGTCCCCATAGTATCTTGGGTGGTCTTCTCTAATGTTACTAATAACACTTTGCTTCAAATTAGAGTTCCTTGTATAACTGTTTGTAAATTCCTTGAGGACAGAGATTAGAATTTATTCATCTTCATATACTTTGCAGCAATGTGCAGAGAGCTTGGGCATATTCAGTTTCTCAAATTTTTAATATTGAACTGAAGGATATTGGTCTCTATGTTCCGTGTGTGTATGTGTGTGTGTGTGTGTGTGTGTGCTCAGCTGCTCAGTCACGTCTGACTCTTTGCAACCCCATGGACTGTAGCCCACCGGGCTTCTCTGTCCATGGGATTCTCCAGACGAGAATACTGGAATGTATTGCCATTTCCTCTTCCAGGAGAACTTCCTGACCCAGGGATCGAACCTGGGTCTCCTACACTGGCAGGTGAATTCTTTACCACTGAGCCACCTTGGAATCCCCTGTGTTCCTTGAGAATCTCCCAAACTGGAGTAAAATGATGTTCATCACATATATCCATATAATATTGGAACTGGAGAGTGCTATAATTTATCCAAATATTTTATGTCTTCTACCCTACTTCCTGGTTTGCTTGTTTATGATAAAGTGTAGCTCGTTGCTGGTTGTATAGTAGGTGCTTTAGTAATATAATGAGAAAATGGTAATTCTCAAATGATCTATTTAGAAATTGCTACCAAATATGACTTGTACAGGCACAGATAAAAATTGTTTATTCAATGACTCAAATTATGATAGCAATTAGAATCTTGTAGTAAAAAAAAAATCAGTTTTTGTATTAAGCTCCAAATCACCCTTTCTTTCCAGTTAAGCAGGTGCTGAATAGAAATTTACAGATCTTCTTTAGAACCAGGCTAGTTTCTCCATATGGGCAGTAATATATACATTTATATATTTCTGACATGATTGCTTTTCTTTCTCATTGATTATAAAAAGCCATCAGGGCAAAGAACCTATCCTCCACTTTTTAATGACCATATATACTCAGGTGTATAGCAATCCATTTGCTCATTCTCATGACTCAATAAATACTAACTTACTAAAAGACAATGACCTTAAAAGGGTTATGGTGACAAATATTTGGTGAGAATTATTAGCCAATATAGCCTGATTCTTTTAAAGAGAGAAAGTAAGGAGCAAAGACAATTTTAGAGGACTGATTCTGAAGCCTAGTTTTCTGTATTGTAGATAAACTGGCAATTTTCTTTTAATCTCATTAGATTCTATCAAATAAAAACATATTTTTCACAGTTCTTTGTGTTTGTTAATGATGGTTAAGTAGAGGATCCATTCTCTCTTCACTGATTTCTGCTGTTTTCAGGCTACATAAATCCTGCATTGATTACTTATCTATGGCTTGGTCCCCAACTGTGGAATTTTTTATCTTGCATAATAACTCTAGAAAAGGACCTTAGTTTTCTTTATGCATTGGATTCTAAATGCCAAAGCAGATTATCCCCCAATGATAGTTATTTCACTACTTGACTACATTATTTTTCAAGGACCTGCTGTGTTTTGCCACTCAGCAGAATACATAATCCCTGCCACCCAATAAAAAAACTTAATGAGTAAAGAATAAATTCCATTTTATCATTGGTGACTTTTCACACTGAATATATGAAACTTAAGAGAAAGGTCAGGAAGAAAATATCTATCTCAAAAACCAAAAGACAATTGCTATGTCTGTATATAAGAGCATCATATGAACCAATTTCACTACAAAGTGAGTTATTTAAACAAGCCAGAAGATTAATCCTCAGTAAAGAAAACACACACATACTCACAGCTCTTTGTTGTCATCAATTCTTAAACTGGAGTATCATTTTTGACTTTCCATGTTTTATGGATGAGTTAGATAATAATAAAAAAAAGTCCTGCTTATCTCTTTCCAAGTATTTCTTTTTAATCATAACCCTGACTATAGGTAAACTAAATGAAAATAATACATTTTAAATTGGTAAGTTTTTATTAATTGATTTTTAATAAAGGCAATTTCTGGATGATACCAAATGGCTTCCCCGGTGGCTCAGACAGTAAAGATTCTGCCTGTGATGCAGGAGACCTGGGTGCTATCCCTGGGTTAGGAAGATCCCCTGGAGAAGGGAATGGCTGCCCACTCCAGTATTCTTCCCTGAGAAATCCCATGGACGGAGGAGCCTGACAGGCTACAGTCCATGGGGTCACAAAGAGTCGGACACAAATGAACGACTAACACACACACATACACACACCAAGTGGGTAGGCCTAAATATCATCTCATCTCATCACTCTCTGTCTTTGTCTCTCTCTCTCTCACACACATACACACACACACAGCCTAAGTCTATATATTTTGTCTAACTAAGGCTAACCACCCGATTTTCTCACTGGATTTTCTTTTCAGATGACAACCGAAATCTGAATTGTGTAGAACCAGCATTTACCAGTTAACTATATTCATTTTTACTTTGCAACTGACAGACCTCTGGAGTGAGGTTTGATGCATATTTAGAAGAGTGTACTAGTCTCTACTCCACTTTCTGCCTCTTGGCATTTTTTACTATAGGTTTTAAGGGTTCCAAGTGTTCAACATAGCCAAAGAAGGCCAGAATCCACCTAGGGATAATGCAACAGGACCCTGAGTCCAATTTTTTAGGACTTGGGGATTGAAGCTGTGATTGAAAGGATCAGCACTCTTAGACCACGCTTCTAGAGTTTCTTTAGTGACTAGAGAACTTCCTACTCTTACCAAACAGAAATTGCCCTTGCTTTTCAAAGGGACTCTGAGCTCCTGAATTGTAACCCTGGTCATCTTCTTTGGAAGGTAACATACCAGGCTTATTGGGAAATAATCATATCAGTCTGGTAGCAGAAGAAGCTGTCATTACTCACTATGCTAATAAAAAGTATGATGACATCAAGGCAGACTTCCTGGAAAACCTAATTATACAACAGCACTATAGCAGAAAGCAATTTGAAGGATAATGTTTATTGTCAAGCATCAGGCAATAAACAGTTTCAGCAGGTGATTGAATGCTCCCAACATTTGATCACCATAAAGGCACCTTATTGTAAATATCCTCAACCCTGAATGGCATTACATCCCAGGACACAAAAAAGAGCACACAATAAACTACATTTAAACCTTTTCTTCAATACATTAATGATCCAAGATTGAGTTCAATTTTCTCAACCCTAGCTCACTAGTCACTTACTACCTATTAAAACTTGGGCAAATTGTTTTGAGTCTCAATTTCATTATCTGTAAAATGAGGATAATAACAACTGTTCTTATCTAGCTAGCAGTTTTATTTTTAGTATCAAATAAAAGAATTGATGAAAGGTACTTCATAATAATACCATGATGAAATTACTTTATTTACAGGTAAGCCTCATATCTTTGACTATGAACCCTCTTCTATAGAGGAGGTGAGAGAAAGGAGGCTTATTCCCACTCTTCACTGATATCCTCATGTTCAAGTTCATAACTGCCTGTGCAAATGAATAGAATGAGAATAATAATAATAATCAACAAATCAGGAAACACTGGCTCGGCACATAATCTGAGATAGTTCTATGGAAATAAAGAACAATAACAAGATATGATCTCTATTCTTAAGAAGTTTGTAGTCTCTGGGGGAGGGCAGAAGGAATACATGCTAAACTAGTTGTTCTCGAAGTGAGGTCTATGAACTCCTGGGGACCCCCAAGAACCTTTTAGGGGGATCTACAAGATCAATACAATTTTCATTATAATACTAAGACATTATGTGCTTTTGTCACTCTTGATCTTTCATGAGTGTACAGTGGAGTTTTCCAGAGGTTACATGATGTACAATACAGATTGCATGCAGAAACATGTATAAGAATCCAGCTGTGTTTTATTAAGCCAGATGTCAGAGGTTTTTTTCTTACCTGGAGAATTCCATGGACAGAGGAGCCTGGAGAGCTCCTCTGTCCATGGGGTCACAAAGAGTCGGACATGACTGAGCACTAATACACACACACAGAGGTTTTTTTTTTTTTTAATGTGAAACAATGCCACTCTTCTCACTAACTTTATTTTGGAAAATGTTTTCATAAAAATTTCTTATTTGTGTTAACATGTAATGGGTTTGTTGTTATTTGAAATGAAATAGACATCTTTTAAAATGCCAGTTTCATGGAGGAATCAACCTTCCTGACTTCAGACTATACTACAAAGCTACAGTCATCAAGACAGTATGGTACTGGCACAAAGACAGAAATATAGATCAATGGAACAAAATAGAAAGTCCAGAGATAAATCCACACACATGTGGACACCTTATCTTTGACAAAGGAGGCAAAAACATATAATGGAGAAAAGACAGTCTCTTCAACAAGTGATGCTGGGAAAACTGGTCAACTACATGTAAAAGAATGAAACTAGAACACTTCCTGACACCATATACAAAAATAAACTCAAAATAGATTAAAGACCTAAATGTAAGACCAGAAACTATAAAGCTCTTAGAGAAAAACATAGGAAAAACACTCTCCAACATAAATCACAGAACAATCCTCTATGACCCACCTCCCAGAGTAATGAAATAAAAACAAAAATTAAAAAATGGGACCTAATTAAATTTTAAAACTTTTCACAACAAAGGGAACTATAAGCAAGGTGAAAAGACAGCCTTCAGAATGTGAGAAAATAACATCAAACAAAACAACTGACAAAGAATTAATCTCCAAAATATACAAGCAACTCATGCAGCTCAACACCAGAAAAACGAACAATCCAATCAAAAAGTTGGCAGACATTTCTCCAAAGAAGACATACAGATGGCTAATAAACATATGAAAAGATGCTCAACATCACTCATTAGAGAAATACAAATCAATACCACAATGAGGTATCATCTCACACCAGTCAGAATGGCCATCATTAAAAGTCTACAAAAGGTAAATGCTAGAGAGGGTGTGGAGAAAATGGAACCCTCTTACACTGTTGGTGGAAATGCAGACTGGTACAGCCACTATGGAGAACAGTGTGGAGATTTCTTTAAAAACTGGGAATAGAACTGCCATACGATCCAGCAATCCCACTGCTGAGTATATGGGCAGAGGAAACCAGAATTGACAGAGACACATGTACCCCAGTGTTCATTGCAACACTATTTACAATAGCTAGGACATGGCAAATATCCATTGCCAGATGAATGGATAAGGAAGTTGTGGTACATATACACAATGGAATATTACTCAGCTATAAAAAAAGAATGCATTTGAGTCAGTTCTAATGAGGTGGATGAACCTAGAGCCTGTTATACAGAGTGATGTAAGTCAGAAAGAGAAAGAAAAATATTGTATATTTAATTCATATATATGGAATTTAGAAAGATGGTACCAACGGTCCTACATGCAGGGCAGCAAAGGAGACACAGACGTACAGAACAGACTTTTGGACTCAGTGAGAGAAGGTGAGGGTGGGATAATTTGAGAGAATAGCATTAAAACATGGACATTACCACATGTAAAATAGATGACCAGTTCAAATTTGATGCATGAAGCAGGGCACCCAAAGCCAGTGCTCTGGGACAACCCAGAAGGAAAGGGTGGGGAGGGAGCTGGGAGGGTGGTTCAGGATGGGGGTACACATGTATACCTGTGACTGATTCATGTTGATGTATGGCAAAACCCATCACAATATTATAAAGTAATCATCCTGCAATTAAATAAATAAAATTTTAAAATCCAGTTTTAATTCTAAATATGGTAAATATTAAAAGATTGAACCCACAGAAACAAATCTTTTTTATCACATTTTAAATTAATTTTTATTAGACTATAGTTGATTTACAGTGTTGTCAGTTTCTGCTTCACAGCAAAGTGAGTCAGTTATACATATACACATAGCCATTCTTTCCCCATATAGGCCATTAGAGTATTGAGTAGAGTTCCCTGTGCTATACAGTAGGTCCTTATTAGTCGTCTATTTTATATATAGCTGTGTATATGTCAATCCCAGTCTCCCAAATTATCCCTCCCCTCACCTGTTTCCTTGCTGGTAAACATAAGTTTGTTTTCTACATCTGTGACTCTAATTCTTTTCTGTAAATAGGTTCATTTATAGCATGTTTTAAGATTACACATATAAGTGATATCATATGATTTTGTCTTTGTCTGAGTTCACTCAGTATGACACTCCCTAGGTCCATCCATGTCATTGTAAATGGCATTATTTTGTTCTTTTTTATGAGTGAGTAATATTCCATTATATATGCACCACATCAGCAATGCTTTTTGGGGTGGAGGGGGCACTCTATAATGTTAAGACTTCTGAGGGGTCCTGAGAGTGAAATATTTGAATACTACTGTGCTAAATAGTAAAATTTAAGTGCTAATCTCTGTGCTGCTAATTGTCAGAGTCCCTTAGGACATTGCTATTCAAAGTATGGTCCCTGGATCACAGCCTTGGCCTCACCCAGAAGCTTATTATAATAAGAATTTCAAGTTATCTGTCTTTTAACAAGAGTCACCATCCTCCCAATGATTCATATGCACGTTTAAAGTCTGAGGAGTATTGGGCTAGATGACACAGGGAAAGTTTCAAAGAAGTGACTTTGCATAAACACAGGCAGAGGATTCAAGCTTTGCCCACTAGCCAATATTCTAGACTACTGGTCTCAAATTCTGATCATCAGAACTCCTAGTGGGATTTTATAAAAATCTACAAGTTCTTAATGAGAATTAGCATTTTTTCTTTGTGGAAGGGTCTTTGGCAATATTAATTCAAATGAAAATTCACATATCTTTTGATCAGAAAATTCTATTTCTAGGGATTTATACTATGTAGACACTTGTGTGTGCATGTGAAGTCACTTCAGCCATGTCCAACTCTTTTCAACCCTATGGACTGTAGCCCACCAGGCTCCTCTGTCCATGGGGATTCTCCAGGCAAGAATACTGGAGTGGGTTACCATGGCCTCCTCCAGGGGATCTTCCTGACCCAGGGATTGAACCCATATTTCTTATGTCTCCTGCATTGGTAGGTGAGTTGTTTACCACTAGCAACACCTGCAAAGCCCACATAGACACTTATACATGTGCAAATATCATAAGTATGAGAATATTCACTGTAGCATTGTTGTGTAATATCAAAAAATGTGGGAAAGAAAATCTAAACTGGCAGTAGTAGTAAAGAACCCACTTGCCAGTGTAGGAGACATAAGAGACAAGGATTCGATCTCGAGGGTCAGGAAGATCCCCTGGACAAGGGCACGGCAACCCATTCCAGTATTCTTGCCTGGAGAATCTCATGGACAGAAGAGCCTGGCAGGCTACAGTCCATAGTGTTGCAGAGTCAGACATAACTGAAGTGACTGAACACACACACAGGAGACTTTTTTAAATGTATTGTTACTTATCCAAACAGTGGAATGCTATGAAACGGTGGGGAAAAAAATGATATTCCTTTGTGTAATACTATTGAAAAATTTCAAAACCTTATGGCAAGTGGATAAAGCAAGGTGCAAAGTGGTATGTATAGCTCATTACTCTATAAAAAATGATATTTATACACATATTTGCTTGAATATACAGAAGTTGTTTCCATAAAATACTCAAGAAACTGGTACCACTATACTCACTAAACTGGTAACAGTGGTTTTCTCAGGATAGGGGGACTAGAGAAGAGGAGTGAACAAGGTTACTTTTTATTAGATGCCTACAATGGTATCTTCTGCATCTAGAACCATATGTATGCATTGCCTGTTATAAATAAATTAACAAATCCCTAGGTAATTTAATCTTCTCATTTAATAGGTCAAGGTGGGGCTCATAAATGTGTATTTGGAGAATAAAATATAAGCTCCCTGAGTGATGCTGAGCTGCAGTTGAGTTTGGGAAGTCTTGAATTTCTTGACAGTCACTCTTAACTCACTTCCCTATGATCACATACTGTGGGGAATAAAAGGGACTGTGCATGCTCTTCCCTCCTCTCCCTATGGATGGTACTGCCCATCTCTCCCAGAAAATAAGATTTTAGCCAAAGCCCCTTTGAAAACAGGGACCAGTGGAGGGTAGAAAATAATCACCAGATGTGTTCTATTTGAATTTATACAAGATTTTATTGTCATTTTTGGGCCCCTGTCTTCAGGTATAAAGCAAAATATGTGCTGTGTGTGCTCAGTCACTCAGTCCTCTCTGACTCTTTGCATCCCCATGGACTGTAGCCCGCCAGGCTCCTCTGTCCATGGGATTCTCCAGGCAAGAATACTGTAGTGGGTTGCCATTTCCTGTTTCAGGGGAATCTTCCTGACCCAGGGATCGAATCCTCGTCTCTTGCATCACCTGCATTGGCAGGCAGATTCTTTACCACTGAGCCACCTGGGAAGCCCAAAACAAAGCATACTATTTTTTAAAAGTTGTTTTCTAATAAGAAATCTATTATCTTTAGAGATGTAAAGATTTTGGAGGAAAGAGCTTACTTTTTCTATACATTGTCAATGTAAGAAATCCTTTTCAGATGTTTTTCCCGTGTGTATACACATACACATGTCACAGTTTACAACTTTCAACTTGGAGGTACAAGACATAGCTTTATTTTCTATAACACCCATCCTTGCTCCAGAAACCTCATCTCAGGATCTATGAAGAGAACAACTTCATTTGGAATCTAGGGTGGTGGAATAATGTCCCCCCTCAAATAGCAGGAGTCTAGATGCAAAGTTGCTCAGTTTAGCAAAGCTTTTCCATTGTTCCCTAAGATTGGGTCATGTTATAGCTCATCTAGAGTTTCCTATTTCATTAAGTTGTTGTTGTTCATTCATTAAGTCATGTCCAGCTCTTTGAAACTCCATGGACTGCAACAAGCCAGGCTTCCCTGTCCTTCACTATCTCCCAGAGTCCATTGAGTCGGTGATGCCATCCAACCATCTCGTCCTCTGTCATCCCCTTCTCCAGCCCTCAATCTTTTCCCAGCATCAGGGTTTTTCTAATGAGTCAGTTCTTCAAATCAGGTAGCCAAAGTATTGGAGTTTCAGCTTCAGAATCAGTACTTCCAATGAATATTCAGGGTTGATTTCCTTTAAGACTGATTGGTTTGATCTCCTTCCTGTCTAAGGGACTCTCAAGAGTCTTCTCCAACACCACAGTATGAAAACATCAGTTCTTCAGCTCTCAGCCTTCTTTATGGTCCAACTCTCACATCTGTACATGACTGCTGGAAAAATCGCAGCTTTGTACAGACTTTTGTCAGCAAAGTGATGTCTCTGCTTTTTAATACGCTGTCTAGGTTTGTTATAACTTTTCTTCGAAGGAGCAAGCATCTTTTAATTTTGTGGCTGCAGTCACCATCCAAGGTAATTTGGGAGCCCAAGAAAATAAAATCTGCCATTTTTTGGCCATCTATTTGCCATGAAGTGATGGGACTGGATGCCATGATCTTAATGTTCGTAATTTTTAGTTTTAAGCCAGCCTTTTCACTCTCCTCTTTCACCCTCATCAAGAGGCTCTTTAGTTCCTCTTCATTTTCTGCCAGATGATACCATACCATAAAGTGGTATCATCTGCATATCTGAGGATGTTAAGTTGAGTGGCTATCAATAGACAGTACCTTCTTGTCACTTTAAAATGCTTCCCACTTTTCTCCCAGTTTATATGTAGGAACTTTTTAATCTGGGAGTATTTGTCTGATCTATTGATTCTTGACAAATGAGAGAAATGCAAATGGAAGGATGTTCAGCAGATTGTTAACAAAGTGCTTTGAGTGCACAAGGCAATAAGAAGGGTCCCCCTCAGGACTGACTGTCTAGATTGAGGTCATAATTAAAGGTCATAAATTCCCCTTTAACCTCTCTGGTTGTTATGTTGATAGAAAGGTGCTGACTTGGAAAGGGGTTATGTAATTTTACCATGGGAACATGAAGATTTCTCTAATATAAGCCTTTTGAAAATTATTTTTTATTTTTTAATTTAAGTTAGTTGATTTACAGTATTTCAGGTATACAGCAAAGTGATTCAGTTGTATATATATTCTTTTACAGATTCTTTTCCATAATAGTTACAGGAGTATAGTTCCCTGTGCTATAAGTAGGTCTTTATTTTATATATAGTGGTGTGCATCTGTTAATCCCAAATTCTATCTCACCCTTTCCATTTTGGTGAATCTGTTTCTGTTTTGTATCAGAACATGTACAAGATTCCACATGTAAGTGATATCATATGATATTTGTCTTTGAATTACTTATGATAATCTGTAGGTCCATTCATGTTGCTACAAATGGCATTATTTCATTCTTCTATTTTATTAAGCCATTTGAAAATATAGGCCTTGGACCTAAGCAGGAGAGGTCCTGTCTTACTTCTATGGCAAGGCAGGAAAAATATCAATTTAAAAGCTTTTCCGAATTTAAAAAAATGATAATAAAGAGGGTGGAAAGAAACTTTGGGAGGTGATGGGTATGTTTAAAGCCTTGATGGTGGTGATAGTTTCACAGGTATATACCTATCCCCAAACTCAATGAGAGGTAGATATTAACTGTGTGTGTGTATATATATATATATATATATATATATATATATATATATATATATAAATATATATATATATATATCTTCTGATTCTACCAGCCAAACTGATGTCTGACTTCACAGAGGTGTTGTAGAACCAGTAAGGGCTGCAGAATATGGCGTCTCTGTACTGGTCATAGAAAACACCATAGGACTGACTCAGTTGCAGCTTTTCTTATTTTAAAACTCCCCTATTTTATTATGTGATAAGCATTAGTGACAATGTGTATTTAGTAAGGGTATAAAATCCTAGTGTTTTATAGTTTTTACAAAATAGGAAAGTAAAAGACATTTTCCTTGATTTTTAGCCTATTTTTTTTTTACTGTATAGGTAATACACATTTAATTATTTATTTTTGTTTAAGAGTTAAAAGTTTATTGAGGAAACATGTTACTGCAAGTCACTGTATTTTTCACAAACTTGTTTACTGTTGGACCAGCTTTACCTTAAATAGTAGCTTTATGAAATCACAAATGTGACTCCATATGCCATTTGGATAGCAGAAGAAAGTTATTAATATATTTATGTAAATTTTACTTATGATTAGTCAAGATAAATAACATTTTATTACCTGAAATATATTCTGACAGTTCTTAGCTTTGTTGGCCACTGGGAAATGCACGCTAACTTGCTTTAAGATTCTGCCAGGAAAGAATGCAGCTCTGATACTTTTCTCACTCTATGTTGTTCAGTTGCTAAGTCATGTCCAAGTCTTTTTGAACCCATGAGCTACAGGATGCCAGGCTTCCCTGTCCTTCACTATCTCTTGGACTCTGCTCAAACTCATGTCCATTGGGTCGGTGATGCCATCCAATTGTCTCATCCTTTGTCCCCCCCTTCTCCTCCTGCCCTCAATCTTTCCCAGGATCAGAAAACTCCGCATCATTCTATATCAATATAAGCACAGTCCAGTTCTAAATTTTGAGCTGTGTCTGTATCAAAGCCCAAAACATCATTATGACCATGAGAAGGTGTGCCAGTTGCCCAAAGTATTGGAGGCAACAATAAGTATAATTTTCACCCCAGTGCCAGATATGAAGGCCAAAGGTCCCACAAGCACTTATTTAATATGTTGTAAAAAGTCTCTGGATCCCACTTTACAGAGAGTGTGTTATGTTGATGTCTGGATAAATCCCAGGAGCAAGCAATTTACAATATAAATGGGTTTGATCAATAAAAGAGAGAGGCTTCGAGAATTCGGAGCTGTGAATCCCCCAAGCCCTAATAAGGGATGTGATGAGGTATTAGAAGTTAATTGCAAGACTGTGTTAAACCTGATGTTTTCACATTACAGAATAAGGCATGGAACTGAAGGCCTCATGACAAATTGGATTGTTTAAAGAGGAAGAATGGTGATGGTGAACGGAATCAGAGAATCCATGGCATGGGAAAATCACTTGAAGGTTTTCGATAGATTCAGCATACAAAAATGAAGTCCTGGAATAGAGGTATGGGTCAGAGAAGGTGAAGGTGAGAGGATAGTTTTTTTTCCCATGTTTAGAGGTTTTACACAAAGAAGACAGACTTAATTTGTCCTTTGTAATCATGAGAATTCAAAATGGAAGCAGTGGGAGAACCCAGTTGAGGAAGTAGTGAATTCTCAACTACTTCTGCATATTTTAAGGAGATGAGCAAGCTTGAGAAAGGTAGTTGGACTAGACGATTTCATTTTGACCCCCTTTGTTCACTAATATTTTCTAAAATCACAACTAGAATTAAGGTAAGGAATTGAAAGTATGCTTGCTTAGAGTCAACTGAAGTTACATTTAAGGTTGAAAAATCACCAGCAAACTAAAAAAAAAAAAAATAGAATACATCATAGCTCAGAGCTAAACTCTCTACTAAGTAAAAGCTTCCTTAATTTAATAGACAACAAACAAAGGAAAGATATGTAAAGAATATGAAAAATATATGTGTTTGACTGTATGCAACCCTATGGACTATAACCCGCCAGGCTCCTTTGTCCATGGGATTCTCCAGGCAAGAATACTGGAATGGGTTGCCATGCCCTCCTCCAGGGGATCTTCCCAACCCAGGGATTTCACTCATGTTTCTTTGGTCTCCTGTATTGGCAGGTTTTTTACACTAGCACCACCTGGGAAGCCTGTGGAAGATAAATTTATACTAAAAAGAATATCAATAATAGATAATATTTATATAGCACTTACACTAGGCATTAAGTGATAAATTCACCTAATTCTCAAAATATTTCAAGTATTATTATTTTCTCTTATTATATAGATGAATAAAAATTGAGGCACAGAGAATTAAATATACTGTCCAAATCAAATAAATAGCAGATGGTGGAGCAGGTATGTGAACTCAGGAAGTCTTGGCTCTGAAATCTGTCCTCTTAATCATCACTCTCTACCACAGGTTCATAAAACTTTTTCTGTGAGGACAAGATAGTAAATATTTTAGGTCTTTCTGGCCACAAAGTGCCTGTCAAAACTATTTACCTTTGCTGTCATAGTGAGAAAGCAGCCAGAGATATTATGTAAAAGAATGGATGTGGCTGTGTTCCAATAAAACTTTATTTATGGACAAAGAAATTTGAATTTCATGGAATTTCCATGTGTCATGAAATATTATTCTTCTTTGGATATTTTTAACAATGATGCAAAAAATGTAAAAACATTCTTATTTGCAGAACATACAACAAGAGAGGCTACTAGGCTAAGTTTGGCACATTGGCTGATTCTGGCCCATAGCCTATAATTGGCTGACTGCATTTCTCTTCTGCCACTCAGTAGCATGCATATAAATAATCGGTAAACACAGTAAACATGGAAATATGACCAGTTCATTAGAAATAAAAAGAGTGTTAACAAAAACCAAGACATAATGAAATACTCATCAAATTGAAATAGATTAAGCTAGGGGCAGTAACTAGTATAAGCTTTCTGATTGGGACAAGGAGCACTTTGACAATATAATGAAAATTGTGAATGTGTATACACTTTGACCTAACAGTTTCACCTCTAAACATTATCCCAAGAAGGAATTAGTCAGGTGTCAAAGATGTGTATAAAAATATGTTTTGTGGATCTTTGTTTATAATAGAGAAAAACCAAGAAGAGGACATATCCTAGATGACTTGAGGACAATCATCTCTTCCCCAACAGATATATTTGTAGCAATGCGATGCTATCCTGCTCATTAGTAACTAAACTGATTTTCTCATTTGCCTGTATTTATGGAAAGAAACATTATAGAATCCAAGAGCCAGAAGGTATTTCAGGAGTCACTTAGTAAAATTTATAATCCCAGGCAATAATTGCATTTAAGACATCTTCTAAAAGTACGTTTAATTGAATAATTTTTAGTGATTGGAAACCCCCTTCTTCCAAAAAAATAAATCCTTACAACCCACCGCTATTCTTTAGATAAGGGCAATTAATTTTTTTTACCATTACCTGTAAATACCATTTTAATTCATTTATATAAACCTAGAAACAAAAAAACATAAAAAAATTAGATGGACAGGATACAATTAAAAAATTCCCATCTCAAACCTTCCTTATGGGCAAAGAACATAATAAATTTATTTTTCATAAGATTATTTGAAAACTAAAAGAACTCAAATCTGGTGCCCTGAGTTCAAATAATGAAAAATTTCCAGTGTACATTGTTAAATGTAAATGGATTTAAAATGCATCAATGTCTCTTGTTTCATCTTGCGTTGCACCTGAGCATCTTCAGGGCCCCACACATTGTAGAGAGAGCTTTTTTTTAATTAAGTTTTTTCATGAAGATATATTCCCTTATTATCTTACAAAAGTTTTAGAGTTTGGACTTTAACACTTATTTTTTCTATTTTTTAAATTTAAATATATTAAAAAAATTCTTACAGTGTTGTGTTGGTTTCTGCCGTACAGCAACATGAATCAGCCATAAGTATACACATATCCCCTCCCTCTTGAATCTCCCTCCCACCCATCCTCCCACCCTGACCCCCACCCACACCCCATAGAGCTATTTTTAAGTGATCTACTGTGCATTAGATAAACAATGGGTTTGGAGGACAGTCTGATTTTCACCATGAAATTTGAAAGATAGGAAACTGAAAGCGTAGTCATTTGAAATGCTATCTGGAATCTCTTAACACTTGAGCAAGGACAAAAACCCACTTTAAGTAATCTTAATAAAAAATAAAAAGTATTTATCTTTGGCAGATACAAAAAGCATTATATTAAGTTTCACAAGGATTTTTCACAATGACTCAACTATGTAATTATATGTTATAGCTGATTACATGCACTTACACTAATTATGTAATAAAGCATAATTACACTAATTACATAAACAGATGATCAACTAAAAATCAATTTTATCCTAGACCCCAAGGATATGCTCAGATAACAAAGGTAAGAGACTGTTTTTGTGGAACTACCAATTCATAATAGTCTTTAATATTCTGTGTTCATCAACGTTATAGGGGCTTAGTGTATAACTTTTTCTGGCCTTTCCAAACCTATTGATTCTATTCTAACTTTTGAAATTCTGGGCCTTTTGGTAGCAGCCAAGAAGGTGCTCTGTATTCAGATATGTGTTCACAGTAAAATGAGCAGAGAATTTGCATGATATCTTGCTGTGGAGAATGGGCCTAAGTCAGGAAAGGAAACTCAGATGTACTCAGCTTTATAAAAGCACTGTGTTCTTGAAAAGTTACATAGAAATTTATTTTCCTTAAGGACAAAATGACTTTGAAATAATATTCCTGGTTGATTTTCAATTGGCAATGCTGCCCATTACTCTGTTTCATGAGAGGAACTTACAGAGGATAAGACAGTCAGATGCTTTCCACTTTAAAATTTCTCTGTAAAGAAATAGATAAATATGCTAAACAAGACTTGATATTTATGAAAATCTGCAACAAACATTTTCAGTAAGTGATAAACCCTCAGTGATCTCAGCCTTTCATAATGTAAGGATACATGTAAAAGGTTAAAATCGGAGGTTTGTGTTTATGTGACAAAAATAAGTAGTAGTAAAGTCTTTGCCAGATTAGGCCCCTTTTCCAGCCAAGACCATTGCAGCCTGAAGAGAAAAAAACATGTTCAAGCTTCATACTCATCAATCATGCTACCAAAATTGCCAGATCTGTCATAGGTCTGTTTTTTTTTAAATTAGTTTATTTATCTATTTTTTAACTTTGCAATATTGTATTGGTTTTGCAATACATTGACATGAATCCACCATGGGTGTACATAGGTATATTAATATCAATTTTCACTGTCATTAGCAATCATGAGATCATCAGGGAGGTACTCCCCTATCAATAGTTTTCCAAATAGGTGTGGTTTCCTCTTTCCCTTTAGTCTCTCAAGAACCAAGTGATCGTTGTTCTCTTCAGAACTTAACCTGGCTCCACTTTGTGTTCAGTGCCCTTCCCTTTCGATCCATACTGAAAGATTAGGTTTTTAAATTGAAGAGTAGTTGGTTTACAATGTTGTGTTAACTTCTGCTGTACAGCAAAGTGATTCAGTTATATATTCGTGTGTGCCTGCTAAGTTGTTTCAGTCGTGTTTGACTCTTTGCGATGCTATGGATTATACCCTGTCAGGCTCCTCTGTCCATAGGATTCTCCAGGCAAGAATACATGTCCTCCTCCAGGAGATCTTCCTGACCCAGGGATCGAACCTGCTTCTCTACGTCTCCTGCATTGGCAGGTGGTTTTTTTTTTTTTTTACCACTATTGCCACCCGGGAAGCTCCTGACTTCCATTTTGGTGGAAGTTATACATATATATTTCTATATGTATATATATATACATATTATTTTTCACATTCTTTTCCATTATGATTTATCTCAGGATATTGAATATAGTTCCCTGTGCTATATAATAGGACCTTGTTGTTTATTCATTCTAAACATAATAATTTGGGCTTCCCTGGTGGCTTAGTGGTAAAGAATACACCTACCAATGCAGGAGATGCAGGTTTGATCCTTGGGTCAGGAAGATCCCCTGGAAAAGGAAATGGCACCCCACTTCGGTATTCTTGCCTGGGAAACCCCATGGAGAGAGGAGTCTGACGGGCTATAGTCCATGGGTGTTGCGAAAGAGCTGGACACAACTTAGAGACCAAACAACAACAAAACATAGTAGTTTGCATCTACCAACCCCGAACTCTCAGTCCATCCCTCCCCCATAATCTCTCCCCCTTGGCAACCACAAGTCTGTTCTCTATGTCTGTGAGTTTGAATGTTTTTTTTAAAGCCATTCACAGCAGAGGGGTTAGACACTTTGGACTTGCCAATAATTCTCCCTTCATTAACTCACTTTGCCTTCCAGGATTGACCATACTCAAAAAGCCCAGGTCCTCTAAAGAAGGCAAAGAAGAAAGAAGCTTTGTTCGCTTAGTCAGTAGTCTCTGGGCTACTCCTGAAGTTGATCTTGTGGGGATGGCTCTTTGATTTAGAATCCTGCTGTGGCATATAATTTTAGGCTTATCATTTGGACCATAGTTTAGTTGATTTTGCTACACTTAGATTCAAGCAGACTGACAATTGTTTACACCCTCACCTGCATTCTCCATCCTGTTCTCATGCACAAACCCAGACTACTTTCTAATGCTCCATGTTACTTGCCCTATGTAATGGTGTGATATAGGAGGAAAGCGGACATAGGAGGAAAGTGGACTGAGTTCTAAACTTGATTCTGTACGAATGACCTGTATGGCTTTAGGGGAGTTCTTCACATTTCTGTATCTGAAAGTAGATATAATGTTACTTGTCTTGCTTTCGTGAGGATAAAGTGACAGAGACAGTATGATTATGAAAATAACAATAAGCACAGTAATGATAATATTAAGAACCGTGCATATTAATATTAATATGCACAGACTATGGCATGTTTTACCTACGTTATTGCACTTCAGTTACATTTCACAGAAGAAACTCAAAGAAGTTAAGTGACTTTCCCAAGATTACAAAGCTAGTAAGTGGTAGAGACAGAATTATATCTTCAGAGCCAATGTGAACAACTATATCAAAAAATGTATGAAGTAGAACAGGACATGATTGAGTGCAGAGAGTAAATATGTTCTAGAGTACAAAATCTGTTAGGAATCTCCATATGTTGGGCACTGTGGGATTCCTTTGAATGAACCTTCAAACCTTAAAAACTAGGAGTGATGGAAGGGAGGTTGCCCAAGACAGCAGAAGAAAGCCAGATGGTCTTATGGTGATGAGGAGGCTAGTGGTGGGCTCTGGTACTGAATGCAGGGCAGTTCAGACAAAGTAGAACTATTGAGCTTACTTCAGGATGGTGGTGAGGAGAAAGTGAGAAAGGAGATCAAGAATATCCTAATAACAGTGACTTCTGGTGATTGAATCAATTCAGTTCAGTCGCTCAGTCATGTCCAACTATTTGCGACCCCATGGACTGCAGCACGCCAGGCCTCCCTGTCCATCACCAATTCCCGGACCTTACTCAAACTCATGTCCATCGAGTCGGTGATGCCATCCAACCATCTCATCCTCTGTTGCCCCCTTCTCCTCCTGCTTTCAATCTTTCCCAGCATCAGGGTCTTTTCCAAAGAGTCAGTTCTTCGCATGAGGTGACCAAAGTATTGGAGCTTCAGCTTCAGCACCAGTCCTTCCAATGAATATTCAGGACTGATTTCCTTTAGGACTGACTGGTTTGATCTTCTTGCAGTCCAAGGGACTCTCAAGATGAATGAATACTTACTATGAAATAGGCACTGTGTTGAATACTTAGTATATGTGAATTTTGTTAAGACCGTGGATTTTGATTCAATAAGTGGGGAGGGGCATTTCTAACATATTCTCAGGTGGTGCTGATGCTGCTGATCTGTGGACTACACTTAGTCCTCAAAACAAAAACATTGTGCAGAGGAGGAAATTGAGATAGGGAAAGGTCAACTTGCCCCATTGTTATACAGTGGCAGAATGAAGATTCAAACCCTATCTCATCTTTATAACCAAAACACTCTACTGCTCCTCATTTATACTTGGAAGAAGACAGTGCCTTTACACTTAGACGGTTTTCCATGCTTCTCTGAAGGGTCAGTTCACTGAAACTACAGGTGATTTTCCTAAGTAGTTGTCACCGGGAAAGTCTGGGTAGGATTTGGTTGGTCTTTGTGTTGGCCTGTCCTGGATATAAACGGTCAGAAAACTTCATCTGTAGTTGATTAACAATCCAGACTGAGAAGTCAAGGAAGTGGTGGAGGTAGATTTTCCTCTCAACTCGGTTATTGGCCTTTGGCAGAACCCCCACTTGGAACCGTGGCCTTGGGCAAAGTCCAGCCGGGCTGATACTCAATTAGGGGGAGAAAAAGCCCATTGGGTTTACCAGACTTGAAAGGCCAGCAAATGAATGCTGCCTGTATGGAAGCCTGGCGTGGTTTAGTTATCCACCTTAAAGTAACTTTTGATTTTCCTTCAACCTAAAGGAATTATGGCATCACTCAGATTTAAGGAAAAAATGGCTAAAACAGATTTGAAAGGGGAGAAAATCATCTGCATTGGCCAAGTGTTTCATAAGAGGAGAGAAAAAAGTGTTAGTGCTGCAAGAGAACTTAGAGATCAACTATTTCTTTTTCTAATTAAAAAAAGTTTTAATTGAAGTATAGTTAATTTACAGTGTTGTATTAATTTCTGGTATACAACAAAATGATTCAGTTTGTATATATATATATATTCTTTTCCAGATTCTTTTCCATTATAGTTATTATAGAATATTGAATATGGTTCCCTGTGCTATACATTAGGTCCTTGTTATTTATCTATTTTATATGTAGTAGTTTTTTATCTGCTAACCCTAAACTCCTAATTTATCCCTCCCACCCCCTTTTTCCCTTTTGGGAACCATAAGCTTGTTTTCTATGTCCATGAGTCTGTTTCCGTTTTGTATCATTTTTTAAGATTCTACATATAAGTGATATCATATGCTATTTGTCTGTCTGACTTACTTCACTCAATATGATAATCTCTAGGTCCATCCATGTTGCTGCAAATGGTATTATTTCAAGATCAACTATTTCAAATCCTTTCTTTTGGACCAAAGAAAAAGGAGGCTAACAGACTGCCTAAGTTCTCACACACAGAGCTAGTTAAAGTAGAGCCCATGCTATAAACTCAGAATTCCTAACTCGAAATCCGGGGCTCTTTTCTGACAGAGCTCTATGCAAAACTGGTTTAGCGACTCCACTACTTTTATTTTTTTGTTGTTGTTAATTTATTTATTTTGGTTGGGGGCTAATTACTTTACAATATTGTAGTGGTTTTTGCCATACATTGACATGAATCAGCCATGGGTTTACATGTGCTCCCCATCCTGAACCCCCCCTCCCACCTCCCTCCCCATCCCATCCCTCTGGGTCATCCCATTGTCCCAGCCCTGAGCATTTGTCTCATGCATCAAACCTGGAATGGTGTTCCGTTTCACATATGATGATATATATGTTTCAATGCTATTCTCTCAGATCGTCCCACCCTCACCTTCTTCCACAGAGTCCATAAGACTGTTCTATGCATCTGTGTCTCTTTTTCTGTCTCGCATATAGGGTTATTGTTACCATCTTTCAAATTCCATATATATGCAATAGTATACTATATTGGTGTTTTTCTTTCTGGCTTACTTCACTCTGTATAATGGGCTCCAGTTTCATCCATCTCAATAGAACTGATTCAAATGTATTCTTTTTAATGGCTGAGTAATATTCCATTGTGTATATGTACCACAGCTTCCTTATCCATTCGTCTAATGATGGACATCTAGGTTGCTTCCATGTCCTGGCTATTATAAACGGTGCTGCGATGAACATTGGGGTACACGCGTCTCTTTCAATTCTGGTTTCCTCGGTGTATATGCCCAGCAGTGGGATTGCTGGGTCATATGGCAGTTCTATTCCCAGTTTTTTAAGGAATCTCCACACTGTTCTCCATAGTGGCTGTACTAGTTTGCATCCCCACCAAAATCAATTGACTGTATTATCTTTTAGATATTTGACATATGTCTTCAATTTTTTGAATTGTGTAAATGTATCTTTATTCATTAGATGTATTACTTTCATTTATATTTTTGGAAATTTGATATTTTCCCACTTTTTAATGTCTTTCCTTGTCCCAGAGAGAATATGAGATAACGTGTAACAACAATATAATAAATAAGAAAAATACAAATTGCAAGCATCATGTGTTATAATAAAGTCAAAACCTGAACTCAGATTTCTTCACTTCCTAACTACATTAAAAAAATGGTCCAAGAAACATCAGCCTCAGCCTCACATGGGAGCTTTTCAGAAATGTGCAATCTCAGACTCTACTTCAGACCTTCTGTATTAGAATCTGTGCTTTGACAATTTCCCCCAAGTGATTTGCATGCATAGCAAAGTTGGAGATGCACTGCTTTATAGCATGCCATAGTTTGTTGCTTAATGTGTCTCTAAATTTCCTCATGGCACATATGTGCCACTGTTTCTATAATTCCAATCATATTATACCTCAATCATGAGATACAACAGGAGTGTGTAGGTAAGGGATCATTTTGTGTAGAGCATAACGTACCACTTTTGCAATCCTGAAGTAAGATGAGTAAAACTGCTGCCACAACTATAGCTGAGTGCAAATGAGATTTATTGACACATTTTTACTTTCATTTCATTATTAAATCAAAGAAGATGCATTTTCCCCCAAATTTGCAAGATTGAAAGGCAATTTAGTTAAGAAGACTCTGTACTTGTAAATATCTAATTACAAAAGCAATTTTCTCTCTTGTTTGTAAGAAACTGGAATAATATGCCAATTTATTCCTTTAGGTGGTATCTATCAAATAAGTGATCCTCAAAAATGTATTTAGCTCTCTTACCGTCAATTCTCAGTTTTCCAAGAGCCAATTATTTGGTAAGTAGTTTTGCTCCTGTCTTTGTTAGCTCTTTTATCAGAAGATAACCATGTGAAAAAAAAAAAAAAGAAAACCTAAGTTTTTGGTCAAATATTTGTTAAGGGAGGTTGAAACCTTGTCCAAATAAACCTTGTCTTTTCTTTCAACCATGCTCCATTCTTGCAAGAATAAGAGTTTACTCTAACATTGCAGAATTAGTGTTGGATTAATTAACTCATACCATCACTCAATGGAGGCCAATGTTGTGAGTTCTATTCTTGTTAGACCAATTAAGTTTATTGCTTTTCTCAACAGCCATATTCTATTTATCATGAAGAGATTGAATCTGGAAGTGTGGGTGAACAGGTGTAGATTCATCACATTACTGTATTCATGAGCTTTGTTTCTGTTGCATTGGTAGCATCATTCCAGTATACAGAGGATGGTACTTAAGATGTGTATGAGAGAGATCTTTCATAAGACTGTCCCATTAGTAACTTTGCTACATTTCTTGGTTTATATTTAGTGTTCTAAACACATGAATATCTTCTCTTTTTGATCTGGTGTAGAGACAAAAAGATAAAGCTTACTACCAGAGTTTGGAAGAATAAAGTCACAGAGGAACACTGAATAATAACTACCTCAAATGTGAACCATTGTACAACATCTGGATGGTAAAGACCTTTGTAAATGTACCCCTTCATAAGAACAACAAAAGCACTGGCAAAATTATTAAAATTAACTTTTTCAAAATTAACTCTGGAGAATAACCAATATCTTTCAACAATCTGAGAATCATTTAAGACAAACTGCTGAATGTTGGTAGGAAAAACAGGTTTTATGGTCTTATCATTAGATCTACTCCTCATCTCCCTTTTGCAGCTCTGCAGTCAGAAGTTTCAAAAATATTCTATACAGTCCATGGAATTCTCCAGGCCATAATACTGAGGTGGGTAGCCTTTCCCTTCTCCAGGTGATCTTCCCAACCCAGGGATCGAACCCAGGTCTCCCGCATTGTGGGGAGATTCATTACCAGCTGAGCCACAAGGGAAGCCAAGAATACTGGAGTGGGTAGCCTATCCCTTCTCCGTGGATCTTCTACCAGTCGAACGGGTCTCCAGCAACGAGCGGGTCTCCTCCATGATTGCAGGGTGGATTCTTTACCAACTGAGCCACAAGGGAAAGCCCTCGAAGTATTGGACACCCGGGGGTCTCCTCCATTGCAGTAGATGCTTCAATATACACAGAACCCCTTGGCAAAGACTGGGAGATATACTGGATCCAAGCTTTTAAGGAAATCTTAGCTCAATCATTAACTTACCAGTAACCTGTGCAATGTGCTCAGTTGCTCAGTCATATCTGACTCTCTGCGTCCCCATGGACTATAACCCACTTGGCTACACTGTCCATGGAATTTTCCAAGCAAGAATACTGGAGTGGGTTGCCATTTCTTACTCTAGGGGATCTTCCTGAACCAGGGATCAAACCCACATCTCCTGAGTCTCCTGCATTGGCCAACAAATTCTTTACGTCTGTGCCACCTGGGAAGCCCCGACCAGTAACCTAACAAAGCAAAACTCACATTGGCCACACACTCACATTCAGCAAGAAATACAGACTTTACAGAATTAGCCCAGGAAAGTCATTAAACAAGGAGAAGCAAAAGTAACAAAAAAAGAATAGTTAATAACAAATCATAAGAAAGTGAGATCTGATTTCAAGAGTTGCCACATTATCTAAAAGGCCTAGTTTTCAACAAAGAATTATGAAATACACATCAAAATTGGAAGATAGGTTCATATACATGAAAAAAAGCAGTTAATAGAAATTATTCCTGAGGGGGCCCAGACGTTTACCTTTCTATACAAAGACTTTAAATCATTTACTATGAATATATTCAAAGAACTAAAATAAATCATGTCTAAATAATTAAACCAAGTAAGATAATGATGTTTCAACAAAGGGATAATATTAGTAGAAATTATTTTAAAAAGAAACTAAATAGAAATTCTAGAGTTGAAAAGTGCAATATTTGAAATAAGAAATGTACAAGAGGGATCACACTCTCACCAACACTTATCTTGTCATCTTGATCAGTCATCTTATCAGGTATAAGGTAATATTGCATTGATGTTTAAATTTGCATTTCCCTAGGGAAATGCAGTGAGCACCTTTTCATATACCCATTGGCCATGTGTATATATTCTTTGGAAAGATGTCTATTCAATTTTTTGTACTTAGATCCTGAATGAGTTTCTTATATATTTTGTATATTAACCCCTTATCAGATTTGTGAGTTGCCCTGTACCAAATCCATATAAAAACATCACAAGAAAAATATAGCCCAATATCTCCCGTGAATATAGTTGTAAAAACCCTCAACAAAATACCAACAAACTAAATTCAGCAACATATTAAATATATTATACAGCATGAGGAAGTGAGATTTATCCCAGGAATCCAAGGGTGGCTCAATATACAAAAATAAAATAATATGCTACATTAACAAAATGAAGGAAACAAATCACATGATCATCTCAAAACTGATGCAGAAAAGGCATCTTAGAAATCCAACATTCTCACGATAGAAATCAAATTAGGAATTGAAAGGAACTTCCTTGGTATAATAAAGGATAATTTATGAAAAACCCATGGCTGACACTATAGTGAATGGTGAAAACTAAAAATTTTTCTTCTATGATCAAGAAGAAGAGAATCATACCTCCTTTCACAACTTCTATTCACATTGTACTGAAGTGCTAACTAGAGCAATTAGGCAATAAAAAAAACTAAAGGTATCCAAATTGGAAAGGAAGAATTAAAATTATCCCTATTTGCAGATGATATGATCTCATATATAGCAATACTAAAAAAATCTACACACACCAAAGAAACACTTATGGCTAATAAATGAATACAGCATATTTGCAGAATATAAGATCAACATGGGGCTTCCCTGGTAGCTCAGTTGGTAAAGAATCTGCCTGCAAGGTAAGAAACCCTGGTTCAATTCCTGGGTCAGGAAGATCATGGGGTCAGTGGGATAGGCTACCCACTCCAGTATTCTTGGGCTTCTCTGGTAGCTCAGTCAGTAAAGAATCCACCTGCAATGCGGGAGATCTGGGTTCAATCCCTGGGTTGGGAAGATCCCCTGGAGGAGGGCATGGCAAGCCACTCCAGTATTCTTGACTGGATAATCCCCATGGACAGAGGAGCCTGGTGGGCTGCAGTCCATGGGGTCGCAAAGAGTCAGACATGACTGAGCAATGAAGCACACACATACAAGATCAACGTGCACAAAAAATAGTTTTCTTTCTATACACTAGCAATAAACATTCCAAACAGGAAATTTAGAAGGAACTTCATTTAAATTAGCATCAAAAGAATAAAATACCGGGGATAAATTGAACCAGGGAAGTGTAAGATTTGTTTACTGAAGACTACAAAACATTGCAGAAAGAAACTAGAGAAGGCCTAAACAAATGGAAAGTCATGTATTTTCGTCTATTCAAAGATTTAATATTTTTAAGGTGGCAGCACTACCCAAGATGATCTATAGACTTAATGCAATCCCTATCAAATTCTCATTGGTAATTTTTGCAGAAATGAAGAAGCAGATCATAAAATTAATAAGGGATTACAGAATAGACAAGAAATAATCTTAAAAAAGAGAAACATATTTGGAGGACTCACACTTCCTGTTTTCAAAAATTGCTCCAAATCTACAGTAATCATACAAGTGTGGTACTGGCACAATAATAGACATATGGATACAATGGAGTAGAACTGAGAGCCCAGAAATAAACGCATACATCTATTGTCAGTTGATTTTCAACAAAGAGACCAAGACCATTTAATGGGGAGAATAGTCTTTTCACCAAATAGAGTAGGGATGCCTTGATATCCACAAGCAAAGAGAGAAGTTGATCCCTACCTTATACCATATACAAAAATTAACTCAAAATGGATCAAGAATCTAAATGTAAAAACTAAAGCTATAAAATTCTTAAAAGAAAACATAGGGATGAATCTTCATATCATTTGATTTGGTAATCATTTCTTATATACTATGACAAAAGCACAAGCAACAAAAAGAAGAAAAAAAGAAAAATTGGACTTAAAAAAAAAATTGCACTTCAAAGGATGCTATTACAAAAGACAACCTACAGAACAAAAGAAAAGATCTGTAAATAATATTTCTGGTATAGACTGATTATATAGAACATAATAATGACCTCTAAAAACAAAAAGACAATCCAATTAAACGATGAACAAAGTACTTGAATAGACATTTCTTCAAAGAAAATATACAAATGTCAAAAAAATCACCCGAAAAGATGCTCAACCTCAATAGTCATTAAGGAAATACAAGTCAAAACCATGAGGTATCATTTTATATCCAGTAAGATGGCTATAATAAACAAAGTTGAATGTAACAAGTGTTGGCAAGGATGTGAAGAAATTGAAACTCTTGTATATTGCTTGTGGGGATATAAAATAGTACAGAAACTTTGTAAAACAGACTGATGATTCCTCAAAAAGTTAAACATAAAATTACCATGTTGTTGTTCAGTCACTCTGTCATGTTCAACTCTTTGCAACCCCATGGACTGCAGCACGCCAGGCCTCCCTGTCCCTCACCATCTCCCGTAATTTGCCCAAGTTCGTGTCCATTGCATCAGTGATGTCATCCAGCCATCTCATCCTCTGATGCCCTCTTCTTCTCCATTGTATGGATATACCACATTCTGTTCATTTATCAGTTGATGAAATTGGGGGTTATTCCACTTTGGGGCTATTGTGAATAGTGCTGCTATGAACATTTATGTACAAATTTTTGTTACCCAGTAATTCTATTCCTAGATATTCAAGATAATTGAAAACAGGTATTCAAACAAAAATTCGTAAAGGTTTTAAAACCATCAAGGCCTGGTGGTACAAGCGGCTGTATCTTCTCACTCTTCAGCAGCTTTTTCACAGCAGGTCAGTTGGTGAAGGCATCAGGAGAGGCAGAGTTGGCTTTAGCAGAAGGCCCGGGGAGTATCGCTTGAATGCAGAGGCACAAAGGATGTGGCAGATCCTTTCTTTATTAATGTTCATTTAAAATTTTCTGTATACCTTTTTATAAATTAAGTTACTGTAAATGAAACCCATTGTAAACTGTTGCAAGACCCCTGCTCCAAGTCCTCTGGCAGTACAAAACTGATCCTTTTAGTTGCTTCATAAGTTGTTTTATGGACAATAAACTGGACAACATTTGTCATTTTATGGACAACATTTGGTGGCATGGTTGTAACCTAAGGGGAAAAGGTGCATTTCAGAAATTGCTGTAAAACTTAAACTAGTCAAAGAGCTAAGACTGGAAATTTTAGACTTAAGCTTTACTCTCAGACTTTTAAATTCCTTTATATTTTTAGCAGCTGAGAAAAGGTTATCATGCCCATCTGAGACCAACATTCTGTTATTTTATAAATTTAGCTTAGCAAGTACCTGAGATCACTTAGCAAGTCAAACCCAGAATTAGAACTTTATCCTCAAGATAAAATATGATAGTGAAAGGATCAATTAATCCTGCCTTGGAGGCTGACCACAGATGATTCACTTCACTTCTGTGGACTTATTTCCCTGTAAGTATAAGTAAGATACAGGGCTTAGACCAGTGATTCCAAAGGACTCTTACAGTTCCTTCATTGTGCTTTATTCCACTGTGTAGCATTTTGAAAGATGTTCCCCTAATTACAACCACCTTCCTCATGGTTCTGAAGTATCCACTGGAAACAACCTCCGTCCAAAAACATTTTTTTCCCTTTGAGCGTATCCTAATTAAAGTTAGGGTAACAAGACACTAAATATGTGTTCGGTAACAGAACTGTCATGTAAAATTAAATCTAGGAAATGGCAGCATCTGGATACTCATTGGTGCAGCTGCCAAATCCAACCACTGTTATTCAAATGGCTTTAAAGGAAATTATGGCTTAATTGAGGAATTAGTGAATTTTTTTTAAAAAGTTATTACAAAATGTTTAATTGTTTCTGATTCCTCTTGGATGATTTGTGCAATTCAAACATATTTTGTTTTGAAAATATTTTCAAAATAACAGCAATTATCTTAAATACTTTTTTAATCTACTTAAAATGTCATAACAGAAATCATTTTCTGAATACAAATACTCAAAAGATAAATTTAGAAATATGACAGTCAAATCAGAATATATATAAAGTTTCGCATTCTAAACATCACGTTTGAAAACCCAATCTGTTCCCTGAATTTGCAATATATGATTTTTAGCAGGGCTATCCTCATCTACACTTCAACTGCAATTTTTAAGTGTAGATAAAAATTTATTTTAATTTTGTTTTAATTTCAATTTTAAAACATTTTTTTAATTTAAGTGCTAAGCAAATTCTGTGTGTGTGTGTATTCGAGATAATCTAATAAGTATGAATAGACAAATTCTGATTTTTAATCATACATATTCAGATAAAATTTTATGCATAACTCTTTTCATGTCTTTGATCACAATTTATAATAACAATAATAATGGCATAAAATATTTTTACACAAGTTTTTTTCATAACAAATACTGCAATATCTTTAAACATTTACAATTCTGCTACTCAGACAAACTTTGCATTTGAGTTGCTGTCAATCTGCTGCTGCTGCTGCTAAGTCGCTTCAGTCGTGTACGACTCTGTGCGATCCCATAGACCGCAGCCCACCAGGCTCTGCCGTCCCTGGGATTCTCCAGGCAAGAATACTGGAGTGGGTTGCCATTTCCTTCTCCAGTGCATGAAAGGAAAAAGTGAAAGTGAAGTCAGTCGTGTCCGACTCTTAGCGACCCCATGGACTGTAGCCCACCAGGCTCCTCCGTCCATGAGATTTTCCAAGCAAGAGTACTGGAGTGGGATGCCATTGCCTTCTCCGTGCTTTCAGTCACTCTAGCACAAAAACCATGCTTGGTCTTACTGCCTTTGAAGTAATTATTACAATGCTTTAAATTGGTAGCATCTGTAGCCACTAAAAGCTCTGTATAGTCTATTTTGTCATTGAGCTGAGACGGAAAATTTCTTCAAGTAGTTTTCACATCACTGACTTTCCACTGTGGTAAAGATTGGAATCTTTTTCACACATTGGAATTTGGAACTCTTAGGAGGAACCAGCTAGACATAGAATTTGTACTATTTTCCCAACATAAATCCTTCTTGCATAACTGTTTGGTTTTTGCATGTGTGGGAAAAAAGTCCAAGAATTCTGGAAGCAATTTCTTCCAGTTGAAGAGTAAGTGATGAGGAGATTTACAAGATTGAACTTCTACCCTTGCTCAACACACAGAAAATTCACAAACTGCCCAGTGACACCTCAGGTCAGGAGCTGAGATACACTGTTGGTGACTTAATTCAGTATCATTCAGTCTTTGATTTATTTAATAAATACTTGAGCAATATGTTTGGTTTCAAGAAGATTGCGAAAATTTTCTCTCAGCGTTTAAGGAGTTTAGAAGCTAATTAAGGAGAAAGGATATGCATTGCTTGGTATGATTTTTTGCCTTTTCCCATGGATAGGTGTGTTAGTCATGTCCAACTCTTTGCAACCCCACAGACCGTAGCCCACCAGGCTCCTCTGTCCATGGGATTTCCCAGGCAAGAATACTGGAATGGCCAGGTTCGATGCATGAGACAAATGCTCAGGGCTGGAGCAAAGGGATGACCCAGAGGGATGGTATGGGGAGGGAGGTGGGAGGGGGGTTCAGGATGGGGAACACATGTAAACCCAGGGCTGATTCATGTCAATGTATGGCAAAAACCACTACAATATTGTAAAGTAATTAGCCCCCAACTAAAATAAATAAATTTATTAAAAAAAAAAAAAAGAAATCTGGAATGGGTTGCCATTTCCTCTCCAGGGGATATTCCTGACCCAGGGATTGAATCCATGTCTCCTGCATTGGCAGGTAGATTCTTTACCAGTACACCACCTGGAAAGCCCACAAATGTGTCTAGACTGCTCTTTTAGGAAACAGGGAATCATCAGAAGTCTTTGAGCAAGTTTGTATTTTAGCCAGTCTTATCTGGTGGCAGTGCCTAAGAATGGTGGGAAAGAATGAGATAAGAATAAAGAGAGCAGTTAGGATGTCCTTGTAATAGCCCAGCCATAAAATGATGGACATCAAAACTCTGGTCTTTAGAAATAAAACCAAAAGAAAAACATATGAAAGAAATATTTTAACTAGAATAAGGAAGTTGTGTGTGAGGGGTGGCTCTTGAAATATAGAAAACAATGGCTTAAAGAAGAATAAGATATCTAAAATTTTCAGCTTGAATTTTTAAAAGAGTTTCTTCTTCCAGCTATAAATTGCTAAGTCTGCACCGTGTTTTATTGAAGTATAGTTGATTTACAATGTTGTGTTAGTTTCTGGTGTAACATCAAAGTGGTTCAGTTATATACACACATACGCATATGTATATATTCTTTTTCATATTCTTTTCCATGATGGTTTATCACAGAATATTGAATATCATTCCCTGTGCTATACAGTAGGACCTGTATATAATAGTTTGCTAACCCCAAACTCCCAGTCCATCCCTCCCCACACCTTTCCCCCTTGGCAACCACAGGTCTGTTCTCTGCATCTGTGAGTCTGTTTCTGTTTCATAGATAAGTTGATTTGTGTCATATTTTAGATTCCACATATAAGTGATATCATATGATATTTGTCTTTCTCTTTCTGACTTATTCTACTTAGTATGATAATCTCTAGGTCCATCCAGGTAGCTGCAAATGGTATTATTTCACTCTCTTTTTATGGCTCAATAATACTCCATTGTGGGGCTTCCCAGGTGGCTCAGTGGTAAAGAATCTGCCTGCCAATGCTTGCTAATTGCAAGAACCGGGGATGTGATCCCTGGGTTAGCAAGATCTCCTGGAGAAGGAAATGGCAACCCACTCTAGTATTCCTGCCTGGGAAATTCCATGAACAGAAGAGCTTGGTGGGCTACAGTACATGGGGTTGCAAAGAGTCAGGCACAACTGAGTGCATGCGTACATAATTCTCCATTGTATATAAGTACCACATCTTCTTTATCCATTCATCTCTTGATGAACATTTAGGTTGTTTCCATGTCTTGGCTATTGTAAATAGTGCTGCTATGAACATAGGGGTGCAGGCTAAACCCCTTTAAAAGCATTGAGATTTCATGCTAAATTTAGGGGCCAATTAGTTGAAAAGCAGACTTCTTTAGCCCCTGCAGTCCCTATGGTTGCTTTTAATTTTTCTCAGAGCTGCTTTGGGGATTGTTCCACAGTGGAACTGTTCTGAAAGACTGACTTCTGAACTGTAGCCCCTTTAGAAAATTTGTGGGTACCCTAAATGAGTCAATTTATGAGAAAGGTCTTGGGTTCTTTTGGTAAAATATAAGAGATAATAGGTGAATTTAAAGACTAAACTGGGGTCCCAAATTCACTTGAATAGAATAGCATTTAGGTTGTCCTAGGGCAGTGGTTAGATCATAGTAAAAGCAAGAGAGTTCCAGAAAAACATCTACTTCTGCTTCATTGACTATGCTAAAGCCTTTGACTGTGTGGATCACAACAAACTGTGGAAAATTCTTCAAGACATGGAAATACCAGGCCACCTTACCTGCCTCCTGAGAAACCTGTATGCAGGTCAAGAAGCAACAGTTAGAACCAGACATGGAACAATGGAGTGGTTCCAAATTGGGAAAGGAGTACATCAAGGCTGTATATTGTCACCCTGCTTATTTAACTTACATGCAGAGTACATCATGTGAAATGCTGGACTGGATGAAGCACAAGCTGGAATCAAGATTGCAGGGAGAAATATCAATAACATTAGATATGCAGATGACACCACCCTTATGGCAGCATGTGAAGAGGAACTAAAGAGCCTCTTGATGAAGGGGAAAGAGAAGAATGAAAAGCTAGTTTAAAACTCAACATTCAAAAAACTGAGATCATGGCATCCAGTTCCACTTCATGGCAAATAGATGGGGAAACAAAGGAAACCATGACAGACTATTTTCTTGAGCTCCAAAATCACTGCAGATGGTGACTGCAGCCATGAAACCAAAAGATGCTTGCTCCTTGGAAGAAAAGCTATGACCAACCTAGACAGCATATTTAAAAAGCAGAGACATTACTTTGCCAACAAAGGTCCGTCTAGTCAAAGTTATTTTTTTTCCAGTAGTCATGTATGGATGTGAGAGTTGGGCCATAAAGAAAGCTGAGCGCCAAAGAACTGATGCTTTTGAACTGTGGTGTTGGAGAAGACTCTTAAGAGTTCCTTGGGCTGCAAGGAGATCAAATCAGTCTGTCCTAAAGGAAATCAGTCCTGGGTGTTCATTGGAAGAACTGATGCTAAAGCTGAAGCTCCATACTTTGGCCACCTGATGCGAAGATCTGACTCATTTGAAAAGATCCTGATGCTGGGAAAGATTGAAGGCAGGAGGAGAAGGGGATGACAAAGGATGAGATGGCATCACCGACTCAATGGACATGAGTTTGAGCAAGCTGGTGATGGACAGGGAGCCTGTTACTGTGTGTGTGTGTGTGTGTGTGTGTGTGTGTGTGTGTGTGTTTGCACGCGTGTGCTCAGTTGCTTTAGTCATGACCAGCTCTTTGCACCCCTATGGACTGTAGCTCTCTAGTCTCCTCTGTCCATAGGATTGTCCAGGCAAGAATACTGGAGTGGGTTGCCACGCCCTCTTCCTGGGGATCTTCCTGACTCAGGGATCGAACCCCTGTGTCTTATGTCTCCTGCATTGGCAGGTGGGTTCTTTACCACTAGCGCCACCTGGCAAGCCCATCAGTAATGTAGATATCAGTATGTAGATATCCAAACTTGGCTATCTTTGAACAAGCACCTCAGGATATTCTAACACAAGTTTATTAGTTCAACTACTTCACTGAGAAACACCATCTTAGATTGATTACCAATTCCTTAGCCCCTAGTGTTCAGAATTTTAAATATTTTGCAGGCACAGTGTTTGAGTTTGCAGTCCACTGATGTGTGTGTGGGTGTGTGGGTGCATCCGGGTACTCATGTGTGTACTGCAGTGTGTAATAAGCAAGCAGCAGGAGGTTTGCTATTCCTTTAAGATACACCCCTCCTCCAGTCTGCTTTTAGAACCTCTAGGATGCTACTACTGAAAAGGGGGCTTAAAATGAAAATAGAAACTTGAAAAGCTTAATGTTAGAGAAGAAATCTTTCTTCGGCTTCCCGTCTATGTTCTCTTTGCCTTAAAAAAAAAATCACTTTCCTCCTCCTCTGTATTTTGACCAAAGCCTCAAACAATCCTACCTATAAGATCCACAAGCATCAAGTTTTGTTATACAGAGTGGAATTCAATAAATATGAACCTCAGAAAGAAAACTTTTACCTTCAGACTTCTTCCCAGATGATAGAATTAGCAACTGTCTAGTACCAAAAGGAAGGTGGGGGAATCATTTGGTAACCTTGAAAGATACCTCAGTGACACCCTTTAAAAATATATACCATATGGTCCCGGTTTCCAATCTGGAGGAAACGGCTGATTTCTCCACCACTGTGAAAAGGTGTATGACATTGCTTTACAGAGCTGACAGCACCCTGGCTGGATCTCCCTTCTTATGGTGACACCTGCCAGGGAAGCCTGCAGCAGGCAAACATCTGGGAGTTCTCTGATGTAAGGCAGACTGTGATTGTTTCCAGACCTGTTTGGTGTGTTCTCTCACTGAGTGAGTGCCATTCCAAGATGATTAGCATATGTCTAGAATGGATGCCTGAATCTCTGTATTTTAGAAGCTTGAACTGTGTCGATGGAATGTCAGTTAATTGTGGACCAGCTCAGAACTATAGCTAGATCCCTGCAATTTTACCATAGAGAGCACCTCTTTTTACCCATGTGCTGATTGAGTATATCCCTGGAGAAGGAAATGGCAACCCACTCCAGTATTCTTGACTGGAGAATCCCATGAACAGAGGAGCCTGGAGAGCTACAGTCCATGGGGTCTCAAAGAATCAGACATGATTGAGTGACTGAGCACCTGATTGAGTATATATTGAGGATATACCAGCTTTGTCCTGACCTATATGCTTAAGGCTAGCCCTATCTGCCATCAAGGAAGGGGATAAGCCAGGCCCTGATATGGCTGTTTTGGTTGACATGATGCCAAAAGTGCTTTCAGACTGTTTTTGATGGTATCAGTGGTTTTGACGCATGAGTGAATACTATCTTAGTTTATCAGGAGACCAGGGATGCCTTCAGAGGCCACTGTAGGGAAGCATCCATTAAGCTATCTGGCATCTGCTCAGAATTTCATCATTAGAGTCACCACATACAGAAATCTCTCAAGCGATTGCTTGCTAAGATAGCCTGGGCGGCTGGAGAAAATGGGACACATCTGCTATTTTTTAATTATGATTTTATAGATGATATCAGTGAGGGAAAATAATTTTTGACAAATGAATATTGCCTTGTAATTCTGCAACAAAAATAAGCCTTGAGCTCATGAGAAACATTTGCATAATCAGGTCCTTGTGCAACAAGGTGGTCACCTGCATATTACTGAGTTGGCCAAAAAATTCATTCGAATTTTTCTGCAAAATAGTGTGGAAAACCCAAATGAACTTTTTGGCCAACCCAATATTTTTTTTTTTCTTGTAGTATTCTCCTCTGTATTTAGTTGTTTGAAAATGAAACTTTATTATTTTTCCAGTTATAAAACTAGTATATACTAGTCATAAGAAAACAAATAATAGAGAAATACACACAGTATATACAAACTATATAATGAATACATGAAGTAAAAAGAAAAATTACCCTATTGTGATCACCTGTATTTTAATAACCCCCTATGATGCATGTGGCCAGCATGCATTCCCAGGCATTCTCACTTAAGCCTGAAAATGATCTTATCCTATATTCCATCACAGGTAGTAGGATTAGTGAAAAGAGATGTCTTTCTCCAAAAAAGTTAGCATAGAGTTTTATTGTCCAAGGAAAAGAAAGAGTAAAGCCAAGCAGTTCCTTTGTATTTTTCCTGTTATCACTTCACCAGCAACTCTACCCATTTCTGCTCATTACTTAACTGCAATTCTGTTACATGCCATTTTTCAAAATAGGAGAGAGTCATTTCTCAGAGGCAGTAGGAGTCTAGATGGATACCATGAGGCAAAAATCAGGTAATAGGTAAATTTATCTCAATGTATTGAAGGCAGAAAAATAGTCAAGAATTTCAGATGAAGATGAAACAAATCAATTAGATAAACTTTTACAGAAAGATAAAATTCAATAGTGCTACAGAATTAACTGCAGCATATAGAGGACTAAGAAAAGTGATTTATCAAATTAGAATGTTATTTACTGCTTTGTTCACAACAAGGTATTTTTTTTAATTTTGTATACTGATTTGAATGCAGAATTCCAAAGAATAGCAAGGAGAGATAAGAAAGCCTTCCTCAGTGATCAATGCAAAGAAATAGAGGAAAACAATAGAATGGAAAAGACTAGAGACCTCTTCAAGAAAATTAGAGATACCAAGGGAACATTTCATGCAAAGATGCGCTCGATAAAGGACAGAAATGGTAGGGACCTAACAGAAGCAGAAGATATTAAGAAGAGGTGGCAAGAATACACAGAAGAACTGTACAAAAAAGATCTTCACGACCCAGATAACCACGATGCTGTGATCACTCACCTAGAGCCAGACATCCTGGAGTGTGAAGTCAAGTGGGCCTTAGAAAGCATCACTACAAACAAAGCTAGTAGAGGTGATGGAATTCCAGTTGAGCTATTTCAAATCCTGAAAGATGATGCTGTGAAAGTGCTGCACTCAATATGCCAGCAAATTTGGAAAGCTCACCAGTGGCCACAGGACTGGAAAAGGTCAGTTTTCATTCCAATCCCAAAGGAAGGAAAGGCCAAAGAATGCTCAAACTACCACACAATTGCACTCATCTCATACGCTAGTAAAGTAATGCTCAAAATTCTCCAAGCCAGGCTTCAGCAATACGTGAATCGTGAACTTCCAGATGTTCAAGCTTGTTTTAGAAAAGGCAGAGGAACCAGAGATCAAATTGCCAACATCCACTAGATCATCGAAAAAAGCAAGAGAGTTCCAGAAAAAACATCTATTTCTGCTTTATTGACTATGCCAAAGCCTTTGACTGTGTGGATCACAATAAACTGTGGAAAATTCTGAAAGAGATGGGAATACCAGACCACCTGACCTGCCTCTGGAGAAACCTGTATGCAGATCAGGAAGCAACAGTTAGAACTGGACATGGAACAACAGACTGGTTCCACATAGGAAAAGGAGTACGTCAAGGCTGTATATTGTCACCCTGCTGATTTAACTTATATGCAGAGTACATCATGAGAAACACTGGGCTGGAAGAAGCACAAGCTGGAATCAAGATTGTGGGGAGAAATATCAATAACCTCAGATATGCAGATGACACCACCCTTATGGCAGAAAGTGAAGAGGAACTAAAGAGCCTCTTGATGAAGGTGAAAGAGGAGAGTGAAAAAGTTGGCTTAAAGCTCAACATTCAGAAAACTAAGATCATGGCATCTGGCCCCATCACTTCATGGCAAATAGATGAGGAAACAGTGGCTGCCTTTATTTTCCTGGGCTCCAAAATCACTGCAGATGGTGACTACAGCCATGAAATTAAAAGATGCTTGCTCCTTGGAAGGAAAGTTATGACCAACCTAGACAGCATATTAAAAAGCAGAGACATCACTTTGCCAACAAAGGTCTGTCTAGTCAAGGCTATGGTTTTTCGAGTAGTCATGTATGGATGTGAGAGTTGGACTATAAAGAAAGCTGAGCGCTGAAGAATTGATGCTTTTGAACTGTGGTGTTGGAGAAGATTCTTGAGAGTCCCTTGGACTGCAAGGAGATCCAACCAGTCCATCCTAAAGGAGATCAGTCCTAGGTGTTCATTGGAAGGACTGATGTTGAAGCTGAAACTCCAATACTTTGGCCACCTGATGTGAAGAGCTGACTCATTTGAAAGGACCCTGATGATGGGAAAGATTGAGGGCAGGAGGAGAAGGGGACGACAGAGGATGAGATGGTTGGATGGCATCACCGACCTGATGGACATGTGTTTGGGTAAACTCCAGGAGTTGGTGATGGACAGGGAGGCCTGGCGTGCTGCGGTTCATGGGGTCGCAAAGAGTTGGATACACCTGAGTGACTGAACTGAACTGAACTGATACTAACAGTTGATAGACATTAAATAATTTAATACACACAGATTATACATATAATGAATGTGTATCTTTAGCATCGTATGGCATATTGAAAGATTATATGGTTGGTGTAATTGTCTATGTATAATCGCCAAGATGATTTTAAGACCAAGAGGCCTTTGTGCATTACTTACAGATCCTTAAATTTAAGTATAAGGGGAAACTGTCTTGATCTATTTCAATAAACAGCAACCAAAAAGAAGTCTGTTAGAAGGAAATTGGAGACTTTTCCAAGTAGCAAATCAATAACTTTAAGTGTTTTGGAAATTATAATTTTAAGTAACATTAGGCCTTAAGGACAGAAAAAGTGAGTCTTGTAGCAAAAATTATGATATAAATATGCAATCATGGTATGAATTTGCATTTATGATACTTCTTTTGCTGTTGTTTTTTTTTTAAAAGGGGGGGGCATAGAAAGCCAATCTCTTTCTGAGGCTGTGAGGCTATGAGAGGAGTATTGTTAACAGCAGATCTTCATCTTGGGATTAGAGAAGTACTTGAATCTTGAGAACTTGGGCACTGGTATATGTTTATTTAGGTCCACAGTCTCTTACAGTCTGAAGTGATGTCAATGAAGGGTTCAGGGCTGAAACCTTCAAAAGAGAGCAATGGAACTCAGTGAGTGCTGTGGACTTAATGCTTGTATCCTTCCAGAATTTGTGTACTGAATCCCTACCACATGTGATGGTATTTGGAAGTGAACCTTTGGGAGGTAATCAGATTTAGATGAGGTCATAAGGCTGGGGTTCTTGTCATAGAATTAGTGCCATTACAAGAGGAGACCAGAGTGCTTCCCTGCCACCTCTCCCTCTCCTGCCTCTCTCCTGCTTTTCTCTCTTCCCCCCCCCCCACTTTACTGCTCCATCTCCCTTTCTGTCTCCCTCTGACCACTCCCCAGCCCCCACCATGTGAGGATATAGAAAGAATTCTGCCCTCTGTGAACCAGGAAGAGGGTTCTCATCTGGAACAGAATCAGTCAGCACCTTGAGCTTGGACTTCCCAGGCTTCAGAACCATGAGAAAAAAAATATTGTTTTTAAGCCACACAGTCTATGCTATTTTGTTATAGTAGCCAAAGCTAAAACAGGGAGGTTATATGAAACAGAGCTAACAGTTCTGGTTGGTAAGGAAGCTGATTTTTGCCTCAGGGTCCATTTCTGTCAATCTCTAAATTTTATCATTCTTAGAGTAGATGGTATGATTATAATCGTGCTTGATTTACAAAACTTACTTATAGGGGAAAGTACTACATATGTACAGTTTTCACTCCATTTGCCATGGCTAAGGGGAATCTCACTTTTGACAATATGAACATGACCTGATATCGTCCTTTACCTACTGGTGACTTCTATGAATCTCAAGCAGTGAGGTCAGGAAGAAACAAATGACCCTCAAAAGGCAAATATTGCAAACCCAAATCTGAGCAGACACTGCAAATATCCCTTGACTGATGATTGCCTTCTGAATGATTTTAGTATTCCCAATCAGTGTGAAGGTAGCTTAATATATGCTCTCTGACCTTGTAAATTTCCTTTACCTTAAGGCTTAAGCTAAAGTTATCAAGGGACACTGTGATTTCATGGTCTAATTATGCTTGCTGTTGCATACACCATATGATCATTTTAAACTTAAAAATAGCAAAGAAAGAAATGAAAGGACTTTCTGGTGCTCAAGTGGTTAAGACTTCATGCTCCCAATGTAGGCAGCCCAGGTTCAGTACCTGTTCAGGGAACCAGATCCCATATACCACAACTAAAGATTCCTCATGCTGAAACTAAGACCCAGCACAGCCAAATAAATAAATAAATTTTTTTTAAATAGAAAAAAAAAAAACCCAAAAACCGTAGATTTTAAAGCCTCTGATGGCAGTTGCATCAAATAAGTAAAATTTTGAATGGATTCAGTTGTCAGGCACTCTGGGACTTTAGAAATGAGTGCAAAGGGGAATTATTTGTGGGGTGCTTATCATAATCTGAAAGGTAGAAGGAGGACCCCACCCATTGTAGATATCAGTATCTACAGTTAAACAGGTTCAGGGTAAACAGACACAAACATACAATAAATATTTCTCAGCTTTAGCAGGCAGCACCTATCCAAGGTAAGACACAGAACTGCTGCCTTTTAAAGGTTTCTCAGTAGCAGTGTAGTTTATCAGGCAGTAATTTAGGCTAGGAATGAAGACAGGATATTTCCATTATTAAAAAAAAAATATATATATATATATATAATGTATTAGTTACTTGTAACATGGGAATGAATGTGCATGTCGCGAGAGTGGGAGAGGAAGGGTTAGAAGTATGAGCACAGTGGATTGGGATGGGGAAAGTGTAGTCACAACATGTATGACCATAGCAGAGTTGCTGAGCACAGGGACCATTTTCCTTCACTTCTTCTGGAGGCTTGGGCACCCTTTTCATCCCAACTTTGGCTTCTCTGTTTCCTACATCTGGCCTGGCTATGACCATCTATTGCTACATGGACTTGTTCTCAGAATTCTGGCCACTCTGCCCAGAGGAAGCCCCAGCTCTCTGACTCCTGCAGGTTCTCTCACCCTATGGTTGGTAAGTTTCTTAAGACAGGAAACTCTGCATTCCCAGGACAGGTCCCAGGCCCTGGGTTGTGTGATTAGTCCCTCAGGGAGCATCTCTGTCACCTTCCACTTTCCTGCAAGGCTGTGGATTCCGATTTGCCAGAGCAAGGATCATGTGATGCTGCAGGAGTTTCCAGGGACTCTGGCCTCATTGTTGCCCTGCAAGACAAATTCTTTGGGGACTTCCCTGGTGGTCCAGTGGTTAAAAATCCACCTTGCAGTGCAGGGGAAATGAGTTCAATCCCACATTCGGGGAACTAAGATCCCAAATGCCATGGAGCAGCCAAGCCCTTGCACCACAACTAGTGGACAAGAGTTCAAGAAAAATCTCTACTTCTGTTTTATTGACTATGCCAAAGCCTTTGACTTTGTGGATCACAAAAAACTGTGCAAAATTCCTAAAGAGATAGGAATACCAGACCACCTGACCTGACTCCTAAGAAATCTGTATGCAGGTCAAGAAGCAATAGTTAGAACCAGACATGGAACAACAGACTTATTCCAAATCAGGAAAGGAGGACATCAAGGCTATATATTGTCACCCTGCTTATTTAAATTATATGCAGAGTACATCATGTGAAATGCCAGGCTGGAATCAAGATTGCCGGGAGAAATAGCAATAACCTCAAATATACAGATGACACCACCCTTATGGCAGAAAGCGAAGAAAAACTAAAGAGCCTCTTGATGAAAGTGAAAGAGGAGAGTGAAAAAGTTGGCTTAAAGCTCAACATTCAGAAAACTAAGATCATGGCATCTGATCCCATCACTTCATGGCAAATAGATGGGGAAACAAAGGAAACAGTGAGAGACTTTATTTTTTTGGGCTCCAAAATCACTGCAGATGGTGACTGCAGCCATGAAATTAAAAGACACTTGCTCCTTGGAAGAAAAGCTATGACCAACCTAGAAAGCATATTAAAAAGCAGAGACATTACTTTACCAACAAAGTCCATCTAGTCAAAGCTATAGTTTTTCTAGTAGTCATGTATGGATGTAAGAGTTGGACTATAAAGAAAGCTGAACACCGAAGAATTGATGCTTTTGAACTGTGGTGTTGGAGAAGACTCTTGAGAGTCCCTTGGACTGCAAGGACATCCAACCAGTCAATCCTAAAGGAAATCAGTCCTTAATGTTCATTGGAAGGACCGATGCTGAAGCTGAAACACCAATGTTTTGGCCACCTGATGTGAAGAACTGACTCATTGGAAAAGACCCTGATGCTGGAAAAGAGTGAAGGTGGGAGGAGAAGAGGACGACAGAGGATGAGATGGTTGGATGGCATCACCGACTCAATGGACATGAGTTAGAGTAAGCTCCGGGAGTTGGTGATGGACAGGGAAGCCTGGCTTTGCTTCAGTCCATGGGGTCACAAAGAGTTGGACACGACTGAGTGATTGAACTGAATTGAACCACAACTAGAGAGTTCCTGCACCTCAAGGAAAGATCCCACATGAGACAATGGAGATCTTGCCTGCCATAACTAAGACTCAAAGCAGCCCAATAAATTATTTGTTTAAAAAATAAAAAAAGAGCCTTTTGTGGCTGTGAATGGGCTCCGATGACTACACTATCTCCAGCACCTCTTCCCCCCTCTGCTTCTCAGTGGTTTCTTGCCATGTTTTCACCAGGGCCCTTCTTCCTGACTCTGGCTACTCTGAAAGTTCGAAGCACATGACTTAGCCCAAAGTTGCCAAAGCATCTTCCTCCTTAGCCCCAGGCTCTGCCTCCTACAGCAAAGAGCCATTGCTGTACGTTATCTTCCCAAGCCTCTCTGAGACCATCACCTCTCCAATCTCTCATGTTATCTAATGTATGTTATCAGAGACATCTTGGCACCCTTCATAATGATCTGTCTGCTAAAGAGTAGATGACAGCCAAACTCCTGAGTGCCTAACTTGAATTAAAGGTGAGAAAAAAAGGAAACGGAAGTAAAACTAAAACAAGTACTGAGTTTCAGAGAAATGTTTCTTTAGCACAGGAGGTAGTCATTTTCAAAAGATCTCTTGATGGTTATAAAAAGATTGTTAAGGAAAATAATTAGGAAGTGGAGGAAGGCATTGTATTCTTTCATAACATCACCTTTTAGTTCTAAACTGTATAAACTCTCTGCTGTGAAAAAGTGAGGAAATTAACACCCTCACACTTCTTTCTCAGTCTGCCTTGAAATTTTTTATTATTTTTTTACTTTTTCAAGGTTAACAATGTTATGTTCTAAAACCATAATACCCACATTTGTTTAGTCTTGGGTCCATATGCAAATAGATTCAGTCCTCACTACTAGTACTTTTTCAAGAGCTTCTGTAAGTTTTTTTCAAGCTCACCATGTGATTCTAATGCACACTGTGGGTTCATAACTGCTGCTGCTTTTGGGTCATGGAGTGAGGACTTTAAAAATAAAACAACAAACCGGGATCTCATTAAATGCCAGAATTCAGAAGACTGCTCTGGAGTTGTGCAATTTCTTTAGGGAAGAGCTCTTTGAGTTTTATATGAGAGGGAGAAGCCAGGACATCTAAAGTTCTGAGACACAAGAGAGGGAGAAACATCTCATGTATACAGACTTTTAATTCAACTATTGAGATCAGAGCCTCTGCAGAGTTTTAGGGGGTTTAGTAGCTTCCTTCCTAAGCTGAACATAACAGTGGTTCTCAGAGTGTTGTCCAAGGACCGGCAGCATCAGCATCACCTGACCTACAGAATCAGAAACATTGGGGATGAGCCTAGGAATCTGTGTTTTAACAACCCTCCCCTGCCCAGGGGATTCTGATATATCCTTGAGTTTGAGAGCCACTAGGCTACAAAACCAAAGTGTGGTCTGTGGATCAGCAGAATCCAACATCACCTGGAAGCATGTTAGAAATACACATTCAGGGAATTCCCTGCTGGTCTAGTGGTTAAGACTCATGCTTTCACTGCTGGGGGCATGGGTTCGATCCCTGGTCAGGGACTTAAGATCCTGCATGCTGTGCAACACGGTCAATAAATGAATTAAATAAAGATATGCACATCCACAGGCCCACCTCAAACCTACTGCATCAGTATCTTCATTTTAACAGGATTCCCAGATGTTCCATATGCCTGTTAACATGTTTGAAAACACGTCTGAAAACCACTTGTCTAGGCCAGTGGTTCTCTTCTTAGCTGGACTTAGAGAATCACCCAGCCAGCTTAAAAAAAAAACAAACTGTAGGTCAAGATTGGTCCTCCCCAGGACCAATTAAATTAGAATGTCAGCATGAGGTTGAGGGGGAAGAAGGAGAGTTGAACTGCACATTAGTAGCTGCAAAAGTTCACCATGTGATTCCAATGTGCAGCTTGGGTTGAGGACCCTGTCTCTAAGCTGTTGCTTATTGAACCCTCCTTTATCAATTATTGCTCCTCTGTTTGCTTTCAGGAACTTATTGGTAAAGTGCTTATCTGCTGATGCCACCCACTCATTCACTTGTATTCTATGACTGTTGTATGTACTGTGTATATGTATGTTGTATGTATTGTATATGTATTGTTTTTCCTTGTCATTTTAATGGTTCTGTTTCTCTGGAGACTGCTAATACAATGAATACACCCTCCTTCCCCAGTATCTGGCACCTTCGCTTCTCTAGAGAGGTATGTAATAAATGTTTATTGAAACCTTGTTGTTGTTCAGTCACTCAATCATGTCCGACTCTTTGTGACCCCATGAACTGCAGCACACCAGTCTTCCCTGTCCTTCACCATCATACTGAACCCTAGTGTTCAACACTCATTAAGGTATTAAAAGAGAGTACCATAAAGTGATTTTTATCTTTCCCCAAAGGCTACTTATCTTTACCTGTGAAGGTCAATGTGAAAAGCGAAGCTTTCGTGGTTATTTTTACTTGATTTATCCATGTCCAAAGTATGCAGCAAAATATCAGATAGAGTGATGGGTCCTTCTTGCTGAGCTTTGCTTGAGTTTCCTCAAACAAAAAAAAAAAAAAGAAAAATTTAGTATGCCCTTGGCTTCCTTTTGTAACTGTTGAGTGACTACTATGTCCCCAACGTGGTCAGAAACTGTTCAGATACTATAGAAGAGACTTTATTTCATTGATTCCACTTACAAACATCATGCAGATACTGGTTACCACAGATTAGTGGTTTCTGTGGCCTGTGTTTGTGGTGTGTGTGTTTCCTGCAGATGGAGTAAAGGAGGATACTTTGATTGCATAAAGTCTGTCTTAGCGTGTCATACTTGCATAAGCTTATGACTGATAACTGTGGTTCAATTCCCTGCTTTATAAAGCAAAATCTCTATTGACTTAATAGCATGCTGTTATATGATGACATCATTAATGGTGCCTACTGCAGAAAATAAAATAAATGTTTTCCTGTGAAACTAAAGTTTAGACTGGTTTTGGATAAATCAGGATATAGCTATAAAATACAATAGTGTCTGGCTAGCCATTAAATATTCCTTATTACATTAAACTCCATTAAAAACAAATGATAGTACATTTCCTATTATACTGAGTGAGCTATGATAATAGGAATGCCAGCTTTTTATTGACAAAGGAATATTGAACTGCTTTCTCATCAGAAAATATGAGTGGAGATATTTGATAATATAGTACAGCAATTCTACAAAGATGAACTAAATTCAGATTGGAAGTATGATTCACTCTCAACTTGGGCAGGAAAGGAATTTAAATTGCTCTGAAAGTTTTAAGTAAGTATTTCATCTACCTGATTGCATTTATCCTAGATGGCAAAAATTTAAGTGCATATCTTACAATGATCATTGTCACTCACTGGATTATTTTAAGGGAAGGTCAATGTTCCAAAAGCTAAACATCAGCTTTACCCAGAATTCTTGTTACAAAGACATTCCTGATCCAACCCCAAATGACCTGAATCAGAATCATTTGGGAAATGATCTGGGTGTATATATTTTTAGCAAATCTTCCATAGTGATTCTCATGCTCAAATATGGAAAACACTGTTTCAGGCTATCTATATTCATATATACAATATGATAGACCTAGACTAGGAGTGGTCATATGCATAGGTCACAATGTGCTGGTTTGGTTGTAGTGGTGTGTAATATTTAGTGGGAAATTATATGAAGAGTTTCCCAGGTGACTCAGTGGTTAAAAAAAAAAAATCTGCCTGCTAGTGCCAGAGACACGAGACCAGGGTTAGATCCCTGGGTCGGGAAAATCCCCAGGAGTGGGGTATGGCCACCCACTCCAGTATTCTTGCATGGAGAATTCAATGGACAGAGGAGCGTGGTGGGCCACAGTCCATGGGGTTGCAAAGTAAGACGTGACTGAGCATGCTCATACATATGAAGTACATCCTCCCTTTCTTATATCTGAAATTCTGCCATTTGAGATCAATATTTCCCTCTATCCATAGTTTTTTTTTTTTTTGAGTTAAACATCCTGGAAATATTTCTATTATAAGATGTGAAAAAGTTTTAGCACATGACAGGAAGAACTGGGCATAATGAAAGCTCTGGGCCTCTATGGGGGATGGGAGCAGTGTGGACACACATCAGGGGGGATATGTGAAACATCACAATTGTACTGTCAGTTCAGTTCAGTCGCTCAGTCATGTCCGATTCTTTGCGACCCAAAGGACTGAAGCACGCCAGGCTTCCTGTCCTTCACCAACTCCTAGAGCTTGCTCAAACTCATGTCCATCGAGTCGGTGATGCCATGCAACCATCTCATCCTCTGTCGTCCCCTTCTCCTCCCACCTCCAATCTTTCCCAGCATCAGGGTCTTTTCCAATGAGTCAGTTCTTCACATCAGGTGGCCAAAGTATTGGGAGTTTCAGCTTCAGCATCAGTCCTTCCAATGACCGTTCAGGATTGATTTCCTTTAGGATTGACTGGTTTGTTCTTCTTGCAGCCCAAGGGACTCTCAAGAGTCTTCTCCAACACCACAGTTCAAAAGCATCAATTCTTCAGTGCTCAGCTTTCTTTATAGTCCAACTCTCACATCCATACATGACCACTGGAAAAACCATAGCTTTGACTAGATGCACCTTTGTTGGCAAAGTAATGTCTCTGCTTTTTAATATGCTGTCTAGGTTGGTCATAGCTTTTCTTCCAAGGAGCAAGTGTCTTTTAATTTCATGGCTGCAGTCACCATCTGCAGTGATTTTGGAGCCCAAAAAAATAAAGTCTGTCACTGTTTCCACTGTTTCCCCATCTATTTGCCATGAAGTGATGGGACCAGATGCCATGATCTTAGTTTTCTGAATGTTGAGCTTTAAGCCAATTTTTTTACTCCCCTCTTTACTTTCATCAAGAGGCTCTTTAATTCTTCTTCACTTTCTGTCATAAGGGTGGTGTCATCTACATATCTGAGGTTATTGATATTTCTCCCAGCATTCTTGATTACAGCTTGTGTTTCATCCAGCCTGGCATTTCTCATGAATTACATCTCTGCATGTAAGTTAAATAAGCAGGGTAACAATATAGAGCCTTGACGTACTCCTTTCCCAATTTGGAACCTGTCTGTTGTTCCATGTCTGGTTCTAACTGTTGCTTCTTCACCTGCATACAGATTTCTCAGGAGGCAGGTCAGGTGTTCTGGTATTCCCATCTCTTTCAGAATTTTGCACAGTTGTTGTGATCCACACAGTCAAAGGCTTTTTTAGCATGATTTTTGGCATGTAATTATATGCTGATGCCATATATATAGTCTTTCCTTCATGGTTCAGATGGTAAAGAAACTGCCTGCAATGCAGGAGACCTGGGTTCAATTCCTGGATTGGGAAGGAAGATCCCAACACATGAACATGTGTATATGTATACATGCTCATATGTGCTCAGTCACTCAGTCATGTCTGACTCTTTGCGACCCGATGGACTACAGCCCACCAGGTTCCTCTGTCCATGGGATTCTCCAGGCAAGAATACTAGAGTGGGTTGTCAGTTCCTCCTCCAGGGAATCTGCCCAATCCAGGGATCAAACCTGAGTCTCCTGCATCTCCTACATTGGCAGGCAGATTCTTTACCACTGAGCTACCTGAGAATCCATATATATATATATATATATATATATATATATATATATATATATATATATACACACACACATAACACACATATATATGCATACACCAAAACACATGCATATACACATATATATGTATATTAATATACATTTAACTATACAAAAAATAACTTTGCTTCCAAAAATCATAAAATGCTTTCCAATGCAGTGAAAATCTTCATCATACAGGAAAGTTGCTTTTATGAATCAAAGTCTCTCTGTTGTCAGGGGGATGTTTGCTCATGTCTTTAACTTATAATGATAGATGAGTAGTTAACATAACTAATATTCAATGAGCTATTCATAAAAATCCCTGTCCTGGGGCACTCAGTAGGCATTCCAGTGCTGGTCTACTGACTCAGTCATAACATTTAGTGAAAAGGACATGAACTTTGGTGTTAGTCTAGACCAGGGTTTGAGTACTCTCTGTATTACTTACAAGTGAAGTCACTTAGTAATTCTGAGTCTCAATTTCCACATCTAGAAATTGGTGCTAATAATATTTTAATGGAAATAACTCTTGGGGTTAGCATAAGGATAAAATGAGGCTTTACATGTAAGGAGAATTTTCAACTTTTAAAGGCTGTATATGGCCATCCTGTTTATTTAACTTATATGCAGAGTACATCATGAGAAACGCCAGGCTGGATGTAGCACAAGCTGGAATCAAGATTGCTGGAAGAAAGATCAATAACCTCAGATATGCAGATGACACCACCCTTATGGCAGAAAGTGAAGAAAAACTAAAGAGCCTCTTGATGAAAGTGAAAGAGGAGAGTGAAAAAGTTGGCTTATAGCTTAACATTCAGAAAACTAAGATCATGGCATCTGGTCCCATCACTTCATGGCAAATAGATGGGGAAACAAAGGAAACAGTGAGAGACTTTATTTTTTGGGGCTCCAAAATCACTGCAGAGGGTGATTGCAGCCATGAAATTAAAAGACGCTTGCTCCTTGGAAGAAAAGCTATGACCAACCTAGATAGCATATTAAAAAGCAGAGACATTACTTTACCAACAAAAGTCCGTCTAGTCAAAGCTATGGTTTTCCCAGTGGTCATGTATGGATGTGAGAGTTGGACCGTAAAGAAAGCTGAGCGCTGAAGAATTGATGCTTTTGAACTGTGGTGTTGGAGAAGACTCTTGAGAGTCACTTGGGCTGCAAGGAGATCAAACCAGTCAATCCTAAAGGAAATTAGTCCTGAATGGTCATTGTAAGGACTGATGCTGAAGCTGAAACCCCAATGTTTTGGCCACCTGATGTGAAGAACTGACTCACTGGAAAAGACCCTGATGCTGGGAAAGATTCAAGGCGGGAGGAAAAGGGGACAACAGAGGATGAGATGGTTGGGTGGCATTACCGATGCCATGGACATGAGTTTGAGTAGGCTCCGAGAGTTGGTGATGGACAGGGAAGCCTGGCTTTGCTGCAGTCCATGGGGTCGCAAAGAGTCAGATGTGACTGAGTGACTGAACTGAACATAATTATTGAGAGAAACCTAGGATACTTCCATCTCTTACCAAAGGGCTAGTGGCCTGACATATGGTACATTACTCTCATTTCCATAGGGATAAGTGGAATTCTGATTCTCCCTAACAAGGTGGTGGAGAAGAATTCATTAAGCTTGTCCCTGGAGATTATGTGTCTGCCTTCAAGGAGAGAGGTGCTTGGAGTAGACTTATTTTGTAAGAGGGGCTCCATATTACAAAACTGGGATGATAACCCCTCATTTTGGCCCCAAAGGTTGCCCCTGAATCATAGGAGGAGAGTGAGATGAAGAGTGAAAAAATATGAAAACATCAATGTGATATGACCAAAGAGACTACAGATACATTTCAATAAGATGATAGTTTAGCATCTGAGATAGAGGCTCTACAATGGTGAGGGTAAACCAGACTCAAACTCTGAGACCAAAAGGGTCTGATTAAGTTAAAAAGTCAAAATCACATATTTCTCTTTTAATGGCATTCTAATGTAGTAGATGTCTCATCTAACAAGGTAGAAAGATTAACAGTTATGTGGTAGAGATTTTTTAGCATGGTCCATTTTCATGGAAGTCATTTTTAGCCCATTCTAAATTATATGTGTTAAAAGGATACATGAATTCATTAAATTATTTTTAACTCAGCTCATTATTACACTCAGCTTGACATCTCAGACAGTTGCTAATTTTTTAACCAATTTAACAAAATGTCTTTTGTTAAGAATTAAGTAGCAAATGCTTCCAACTTATTATCGTTGAAGTAAAAGAAAGCCTTTCCAAGAGGAGCTATATGTTTTGGAGGTATATTGGGTATAGAACCATAGAGAATCAGAACCAAAAAGATCCTAGAAATGATGTAGTTCAACCTCTCACTGAACAGACAAGGTAAAAGAATTATTTCATGATATTCACACTAAGGTGATAAACAGAAATCCATGAACTGATCACATATTTAGAGACTCTCTTATACATTCAAGGCACTGTGCCATAGGATAAAGGATAAGGAATTGTGTAAGATGTGCTCTCTGCCCTTATAAAAAAGGCTTATGATCTAACCAAAGGATCAAACATGTGCTTGTGTAACCGTGAATAATATGAGGTAACTTATTACAAGTGGTGCAAAATGTTATATGAACTGAGAAGTTGGCAAGTTCTCCTTGGAGAGTCTTATATTGAGGGAACCTTCTTGGGTATGGCGGTATTTTTAATCTACTCTCTGATCTTTGTCCCAACTGTGATTGTATATCAGTATGTGCTGTGTTGTGCTTAGTTGATCAGTCATGTCTAGCTCTCTGCCACTCATGGACTGTAGCCTGCCAGGCTCCTCTGTCCATGGGGATTCTCTGGGCAAGAATACTGGGGTGAGTTGCCATGCCTTTCTCGTATATCAGTCTACTTAGTGATAATGCTTCTGTAAATAGGGGGAAATGCATGGTTTGAATGATGCATAGGGTCTAAGGAGGTTTTCTTAAAATATAGCTTTGATGAATGTTACTATGCTTATAAATGTGGATGTTCATTCATTTGTTCAACCAATGTTTATTGAACGTTAACTATGTAGTAGAAGCTGTGGGCATAATAATGAATGAAACAGAGTGCTTGTGCTCATGTTACAATCTACTCAAGGGAGAAAGACAAGAAACAAATAGGCAAATAGCTATTGAACATTTCAGATTGTGGTCAGTCCTATGAAGAAATAGGGTAAGGAGCCAGAGAATACTGTTGCTTGGGGTGAAGGGCTGCTGTTTTCATAAAGGGTGAGTAGGGAAGGTTTCTTCGTTGAGCAGAGACTGAAGAAAGTGGGCAACTGGGACTTCCCTGTTGGTCTAGTGGTTAGGAGTCCACCTGCCAATGCAGGAGACACAGGTTCAATTCCTGGTCCAAGAAGGAGCCCACATGCCGTGGAGCAACTGAGCCCATGGGCCACAACTGCTGAGCCCATGGGCCACAACTGCTGAGCCCATGTGCCCTTGAGCCCATGTTCTGTAACAGGAGAAGCCACCACAATGAGAAGCCCGCACACTGCAACAAAGAGTAGCCCCCCGCTTGCCGCAGCTAGAGAAAGCTCGGGCGCAGCAATGAAGACTCAGGGCAGCCAAAAACAAATAAATGAATAAAATTTAAAATAAAAAGAAAGTGGGGGACTGAGCCATGCAAACAGCTGGACTGTGCAGAAGAAACAAGTGAATTTCATTAATATGGTTTATTGAAGTAGCACAAAAGGCATTGATTTGTCAGGCTTGCTTTTCTTCCTGATCACAAGCAAGGGGAAGGGCTTTTACTTATAATGGAAAGGAGCTGATGAACTGACCACTTTATCAATACCAATGCAGACCTTCTATGGAAAGTTAAGAGGAAAATCAGAGAGGGTAGAAAGGAGAAAAAGAAGGGAAGGGCAGGATAGAAAGGAAATGAAGGAGAGGAGACAGAGGGGAAAAGAAGACATAATACAGGAAAATCATGGATTTAAATCTCCACCTCAGCCTGTCCAGAAAGGCCTGATGTCAGGAACTTATCTGCTGCATCCTAAATAGCATCTGCTACAGATATGTCCCTGAAGTTGCCTGAGTCAACAACACCCTTGTGTAGGGCATTGAATTCTCATGTTTAAGCCAATGTATTCAATAATACAGTCTCTTTGGATACCTGGTGTGTGAGCAGACCTGAGATATAGGGAAGAGAAAGAAGAATGATAAGGCATTGCCTCACCAGCAGAAATGAATATTTATATGTTCATAATCTTTACAGCGTACATTTCTTTGAATTTCTCTTGTATGCCCCCTATACACAACACACACACACACACACACACACACACACACACACACACACACACACGGAGTATAGTAACGTGATTCTCAAGTTTTGGGGGGTTGGCCACAAAGTTTTTTTTTTTTTAACCTGAGCAAACTTTGTGGCCAACCCAATATCTAGCCCAACACATAACACATTTGAGAGATATAAGAACCCCCACAATGACCACTGCCTTACTAAGACAAAGAGTGTCATAGTATCAGAGAATGAATGTAATTCTGACCTGACCTCTCAAGCATAAAAGCCTTCCAACCTTTATCACATCACAGCATAGGTAGGAAATGATACAAGTGTACCACAGGTACACTGAAGTAAAGAGAAGGAAGTCCCAGATCCCACTCAGCCGCCCCAAGGGCTGCAGAGAACCATCTCTGGGCATGTTAGGAACCCATCTGAGAAATATCATTTGGAAGTTCTGCTTTAAGGCAGAGGTCCCCAGCCTTTTTGGCACCAGGGACCAATTTTGTGGAAGGCAATTTTCCATAGACCAGGGTGGTAGGGGTGATGGTTTCAGGATGATTCGAAGTGCATTACATTTATTGTGCATTTTATTTCTGTCATTATTACATCAGCTCCACCTCAGATCATCAGGCATTAGATCCTGGAGGTTGGGGACCCCTGGTTTAAGGGATAAAACACTAGATTTTCATTTCTATTTTTTCTTCTGCTCCCACTCCCCCTCGCCATCATGGGACCTTTTGAAGGCTAAATCAATTTGAAGATGCTGAAATATTATACATTCACACATACAAACAAGATCCTTCCATTGGTATCGTGACTTTTTCCACGTGAAGTCCATGTTAACTAAAAGCTTACCATCTAATGTCGATGAATAATAGCTAATAGAAAATGCATGAGTGAAGCGCCCATTGTGTTGTGCCTCATGATTATTTATCTGCTTAAGATGAGGGCCTTTCTGAGAACCAAAGCAGGTGGCATAATATAGCGTGGGAACAAAGCACAGTGGATTCTCCTTAGGAAGCGCAAGATATGCAACTCACAGCTTGTCAGATTTAAGCTTATTATGAAACATTACCCCCCTCTCAGATATAAAAATCACTCCCATTGAAACAAAAGATTACAATTCAGGACAAGTGTAGCGAGGATGCTAATTAACGAAGGTGTTTACAACTGTGCTGTTTTGAGCTGATGCTCGCCTTTGCCTGCTGTGAAAGGTTTCAGTTTGCAGCTGCCTTTCTGTCTTTTTTCAATTCCTGCTTGAAAATAACAAGTTAAGACAATTTCTGTTACTTAGATGGCAAAACAGAATACTGAGGCCAATATTTATGCTGTCTGAAGTAGTTTTTTCAGCCGTAATGGAGGAACTTGAAAATCATGTGGTTTATTAGATAATGAAATTGTTTTTAGTGAAGGAAATGCAAACGAATCCGTGACCAAGGATGATAACACTAATATCCTCCTCTGGCGGGACCGTGTAAAAATGAATGCTGGCAAAGTGACACCCTTCTTTCCTCATTAATTTAAGTTCCTACTAGGAAGGGGGCAAATATGTCATTTTCATACCCAGATGATAGTAGGAGGATTAGGTTAGAACCTGTTCTGGAAGGGAAGGGAAAAAAATAGGCAGAGTCTAACGATTCAGCTCGAGGCAAATGTTTTAAAGGAGTAGAGATTTCAAAAGTGGAAGCCAAACAAAGGAAGAAGGAAGTAAAAGCTCTCCCGTTTTACCCTCCCTTCCCAGAGTAAAAGCTCTCTGGGAAGTGCTCTCCCAGGCCACATATACCCTGAGATCTTGATGAACCAATCTGCTTTGTCACATTATACTTTTATATATTTAAAATTTTTTTTTAATTTATTTGGTTGCTCCAGGTCTTAATTGCAGCACCCGAGATCTTTAGTTGCAGCATGTGGGATCTAGTTCCCTGATCAGGGATTGAACCTAGGGACCCCTGCATTGGAAACTCAGAGAAACTCACTGGACCCCCAGAGAAGTCCCCCACTTTATGGTTTTAAGGGGGATTGGTGTGTGTAGAATGGTTCTGACTTGCCACAGTGAAAGTTATTGATAAAATGACAAGTATAGACAAATACCTGCTAGAGACAGTCTTGTACGTCAGGGGTCCCCAGCCTCCGGAGATCTCATGCCTGATGATCAGAGGTGGAGCTGACATAATAATAATAGAAATAAAGTGTATAATAAATGTAATGCGCTTGAATCATCCTGAAACTATCCCCCTTCTCCCCTCCCCATCCATGGAAAAATTGTCTTCCCTGAAGCCAGTCCCTGGTGCCAAAAAGGTTGGAGACTGCTGTTATGCTCCATCCCCACTCAGAGATCTGTTACCAAACACACAGGCCCTCAAACATATCCAGGGAGCACAGTAGATGGATCCCTTTCCAGGGGGGCATAAAACACCAGACTTTCAGAGCAGGAAGGATGCCAAGAAATCATCTAGTTGAATTGTCTTATTTCACAGATGGGGGAAACTGAGGCCAATGTGAGGAAAGGGACTCTTTCAAAGTCACATATGAAGTTAGCAAGCTCTTCATCTTTCTTGACTCTACCTACACTTCTCTATGAACCCATGCGACTTTTCATGCTGAAGGTGAAATGAGTGAAGGAATCAATTCGAGACACTTCCTCATTCCCTCCCTTGCTCATTCAACTATGTTGGCAGGTTGAGCAAATAAGCAACAATTTGTAAACATGAATATGGCCCCAATATTTCATGGGGGGCATAGTTAGGCTGAAATGTATTTGTTGCTTATTAGAAATTCAAATGTACCTGGGTGTCCTATATTTTATGTGGCAATCCTACATTCAACACAGATCTTTCATTGCTTTTCTCTGCCAGCTATTTCATCATTATCCATTCCAAGAAAAAAAATAGAGGATGGACAAAATAATTTGTAATACAGACTGAACTCAGTGAGGCCTGAGAGAATCGGTGGATAGAGCCATTCCTTCTGCTGACTGGAGCCCCACTAAATTACAAATGCTTCATGAATTCCAAGCACTTCCTTCTGCATGCGATCACTTATTTGGAGCTTCTTTCTCTCTTTCTTCTAACAGGTATGACTTTGAATCGGCAAGAACCAAGGATAGATAGTAAGAGATACTTGTGAGTTGAGGACTATTATATAAACACTGTCTCTGTTCACAGAATCTTCAATGTATCAGTTTGGAAGCTAAGGCATGAGAGATGACACTGTGCTAGGGCACTAGAGAATCTGTTCTAGAGAGGAGGAGGCACCTAGGAACTCTAGCCTGGTATGACCAAACATGGCTGATTATCACAAACACCTGGGAATGTCTTAAACTACACATCCTTCGGTCTTACTCTCAAAGGATCTAATTTCATAGAGCTGGAATCTAACCCATCATCCTAATGTCACTCATGCAGGCAATCTGGGGATTAAACATTGCAATATACTGGCCTAGGATATTAAGACAACACTTAACTCCCTTCCAGGGTCAAACTCTTCCTGCTCACCTCTTATTCCACCATAAGTAAGTCCCCTTCAGGCTCCCCTGATGATTCAGAGATATAGAACCCACCTGCCAAAGCAGAAAACGCGGGTTCGATCCCTGGATCGGGAAGATCCCCTGGAGGAGGAAATGGCAACCCACTCCAGTATTCTTGCCTGGGAAATCCCATGGACAGAGGAGTCTGGCTAGCTATAGTCCATGGGGTTGCAAAGTCGGACACAACTGGACAACTGAATGAATGAACAGAGTCCTTTGCAGTATTTTACTACCCTCATGATTTATTGCACCTATGTAGTGGTCTATTTTATAGCCACTGTTTATTCTTTTTATTTATTTTGAAGTATAGTTGATTTTCAATGTGGTGTTAGTTTCAGGTGCATAGCAAAGCAATTCAGTTATATTGAATACATACACACATATATATACATATGTATGTTCTTTTATTGACTCTTCTCCTTTTAAAAAATTTTTCTCCTTTTAAACACAAATTCCAAATTATATAGTAGCTTCCAATCTACCTCCCCAAATAAGGTTGCTAGGTGGCTGGAATCCATGTCTCTATATAAATCAGAGACCTATCCAAGTTACTTTGTTTTGACCCAGCTTACAGCCAAGTGCACAAACTCTAGTGGGAAATTTCAGTGTAAAACTTAAGAGTTCTCCCTCTATCCTGGATGCCATATCCCAGTGCTCCTGTATACCATGGGTAAGGGAATGATACCTCCCTTTTCTGTCACAATGGGAGATATCCCACCACGTGGGTGGCTGAATTTGAATTGTTCCCTGAAGTGTCAGCTAGATTTCAACATGCAGAGATAGAGGGGGAAACATTCTAGAAAGGAGTATAATCACTCACAGTTTAAAGTTTCTGAAACCTGAGTTATCATCAGAATCACCTGGAGACTTGGGTAAAAATGTACTTGGGAAGAGTGTTAAAAATCAGTCTCAGATTTAAAGTATGGAACAGGCTTTAGCATGTGCCTTTTCAGTTAACTCCTTGATTATGAAGTATAATTGGGTTTAAGGACTATTTGAGCTGATGTATGATAACCTGGGAAAAAAAGTAAAGACCCTGGGGCCCTGGATGCACTTGAATCTTTTTTGGGGGGTGGGGGTGGGGAAGGTGTCTAGGAATAATCAGGCAGTGACTTGCTACACGCTGTAACTCTTCTTGGTTTCTACCACTTGGCCAGTATAAAATCAGACATGGTTTAAGGCAGAGGTCCCCAACCTTTTTGGCACCAGGGACTGGTTTTGTGGAAGACAGTTTTTCCATGGACCAGGCTGGGGGTTGGTTTTGGAATGATTCAAGTGCATCACACTTATTGTGCCCATTATTCCTATTATTATTACATCAGCTCTGCCTCAGATCATCATGCATTAGATCCTGGTGTTTGGGGACCCCCTAGTTTAAGGGAGTGCAAACACGTTTTACTTCTTTCTATACACTCTGCTAAGGAGAGAAGAGTGTAGAAGTGAAGGACCAACCTACATTAACTTAAATAATCATAAAAGACATAATACCAGCCATTACTTCAACAATCAGAATCCGTAGAGTGCTGAAAAATGGCCGTGCATGAGTCAACAATCTAGATGTGCTTTGGAAGCCTCCTCTAATGGATGGATTGGACTTCCTTCAGTGTGGTAGATGGTTCAGACTCCAAATGTCTGGTGACCCAGGAAAAGAGATTTGCTTTCTATCTGTGGAGATGATGCTGAGGCCCTGATGGTGCTTGTGTATCTATGATAGTGAAAATTTAAATCCCATCTTTTGAACCTGGAACCAGACATGATGTTCTGGGGTTAAAAAGGCTGACGTGGATAGTACAATTAGTGAGCTCAAATAGTGTCAGTTGTGGGAGTTGGGAGCAGATCCTTACAGCCTATTGATACACTCCTGGTGAGATTCTCCCCAAGATGTTCAGATTTGTGGGTATAAATTAAATCCTTCTGGAAAAATAACAACTATTCCTACTGTCATTTTGGGGGGGTGCGTATGTGTGCCTGGTAAGCCCTTTACATATGTTATGTAATTCTTCAAACAACTCATACAGGGAAATAGTATTACCTCTGTTTCATAAAGACAAAAACAGGCTTAGAGACGATCCCTTCATCCATTCAACAAATGTTCAGTGAGCAGAGTTTATGTCCATGCTAGACTCTAGGTGCTGAGGTTACTGCAGTGGCATCTCAATAGATTACTCTGCTTCTAGGTTTGTCCTCACCCCCACTCCCACCCCGACCATTTTTTCCCCACAAAGTAGTTCATTATTTTAAACAGCTATCATTGGTTTCTGCTGGTGGTGCTTTGAAGGGATAGAGTGAGTGTCTCCAGGCTGAGCCACTTTGTGCCTCTAGGTGGGGGAAGGGAATCTCTGGCCCAATGGAAAGAAGAGTTTTCCAGGCCGGTGCCTGATTGATCGAATACTTCTTGTCTGTAGAAGATGAACAGAGGTTTCCAGGTCCATAACTTAATGGTGAGATTTGTCTTGCTGATGCTGACTTTGTATCTCTGGGTAGGGGAGAAGGGTTTTGGACCATTTCTGGTCTGGGTGCTTATTGTTATGAAATGCACTTTGCTGGCCCCCCACTGGCCACCCACCATCCCTCTGGGTTGGAGAGGGGGATCTACACAACTATGAATTTCCAAATTTCTGTCTCCATTCTGCACCTCTTATATTCCATCATTTACTTAATACATCCATTGTAATGTCTAATGGATATCTCACATCTTCTATATCTTGATTTCTGTTATTATCAATGTTTACTTATTCAATCCCTGCCCTTCCATAAGGTAGGGTCCTCTGAAATCGTTCTTTCAGACCCAGTTGAGCTTAGCTGGTAGGAGGTTGACTAAAAAGTGTTATTAATAGCAACACTAGTGGAAGGGAAAGGAACGAAGCAGGGCTGGGCAAAGGGAAAAGTCAAGCTGTGATGCACACCCAATAAGATCCCACAAGGAGCCCTGAAGCCAGAATCATCCTTCACAGTTGTCCCAAATTTGGCCAAGATTACTAGGGCTTTATAGTCCCTGTGAATTTTACATTGGATGTGGGCCACCTGGGAAGGGGCATGGCCTCGTGTGGGGCAGCTATTTATGCAAAGCTACCGCTAAAGGCTGGCTCCAAGGGTAACTGGCTGCGTCCGGGGCGAGCCCTTCACGCAAGTGGGGTCCAAGCCACTCAGTCAGTTCCAACGGGATCCCCCTGTGTATGACCATACGCCTGACCACGTGGTCTTCCTTAATCCCAGCACAGTGGAATCGCCCAGGCCAGCACGGGATGAGCGTTTCCAGCCCTGGAGGCTTGCTAGTCAAGAGTTATTCCCTTGGCCTTGTGATCTGCTTAAAGTTAGCCTAGCCCCAGTGGTACTTCTGGGTGCACGTTAGAGAAAATCCATCCTAGTCGTGGCAGAATGTTAACAGTCAGTCTCTCCCAGCTCAACCGAGTACACCGGTTCCTGTTGGTCCACTCCAGCCAAGATTTTCTCCTAGCCTGCTTGCCAGGTAAGAGTTCTCTACCTGGGTATCGGTGCACTCACTGCCCAGAATTTTCCCACCAGCCATCTGCGGGCATTAGTGGATAATTTCCTTTTGGGGTACCAACGGTCTAGCCCTCAAGAGTTTCCTCCTAGTCCCCCATATGCCCAGTTAAGAGCCTCCCTTTTAATATTGTAATCATATACAACATAAGAGAGAGACTGAGAGGATGTGAGAAAAGCGAGATTTGTGTATTCCTCGCAGCTTGTCTTTTCTTTAGTGAAGGATTACAGTTGTTAAGGTAATTATCCTGCTTGCTGTCTCTAGGCAAGAACTCATTTTTCGATGACTTACTAAAGGGCATGGGGGGCGTTTGTTAATAATTTACCTGACTAGTGAACCTACGCTAAACATAAGTGCCATGATATAATTTCAAAAGCATATATAATTTTTTACAGTTGCTCTCTCTGTGCCATTTGTCTGCATACACAGTTCCTCCCTGAAAATATTACACACCATAATGCTGGATATTCCAAGCCTAAGAATATCCTGAGAATTTTTTAACTCAATGAGACCACAACTCCTCAAACCCTGAGAAATTTAATTCATCAAAATGTAACCACGACGTCCAACCCACACACCCATTGAGATGGCATTGCTTGAAAGCCTTATCTCATGAAAATACAGTGTCATCCTCCTCCTGCAAACAAGTCATTCTCTAAGAGGAAGGTTAAGGACAAGTTATAAATTGGGTGTGCTTTAACACAGAACAGAGGCTAAACGACTCCTAGTTTGTTGTGTTGAGGAGATTTAGAGGTGCCAAATGTGAGAGAAAGACGGGGAACATCAATCCAACTGGACTGGGATTAACATACACTGATTGTTCAGTTGCTGTTTAAGCCCGTTTTTATACATGATATCAAAAGCAAAGCCCGCATGTGTGGTTTATTGCCTTCTCTGCTACTGGGGACCCAAGCAATGGACCCCTATCCCACAAGCGCATTCACATACCCTAGAAGATTTGCATAGACTGGAAGTTGAAGTTGAATCACAATAGCTGAAATAGACCAGGCTTGGTAAAGTTATATAATCCTAACCCCTCATTTCATAAAGGCAAAACACTTGGAGGAGGAAAAAGAAATTTCCAAAAAGCTGATTGACTTGTGTCTGGAGTTAAGGTGATACCAGAGGATTAGTCAGAGTGTTGGTTTCCCCTACACACCACTTACTTAAAATTGTATTACTTTGGCAATGCAGTCGGTTGTTGTTAGCAATGAGTTCTCAATCTCGTTCTTAGGGCTGTCCTTCTGACAGTGGAAAAGTGGACATTGCTGGATTTTCTTCTTGCCTCCCGAGCCAGTTTCCTATTGCTTCAGACTTCTCCTCCTGTCTCTGTAGTGGATTTTATTCTCTCCTGTTCTCTGGGGCCGGGCCCATTCCATCTCTTCCCTAGAAATTTTTCTATTTAAGAGTCTGTTGCGCTGATGTCTACCACTGTACTGTATATCTTGAAGAAGATCCATTGTCACTTTCCTGAGAAAACAAGCTGTGAATGAGATGTGTTTTACCAAATGGTGTGCAGGGGCTCTGAAGAAGCTAGATTTACAGATAGACCATCTGTAATTGAAAAGCATGTAACAGGTATGGTTTTGGTTTCTGTAGGCTTTTCTCACTGTGTGCACTTTGGAAGAGGATCTATAAATAATATCGCTACTCCAATGGAATGCCCTCTTTTGACAGTTTTATGAGCATCTCGGGAAATCGTATTTTCCGCAATGTGTGACATAATTGTTTATTTCATAGCCATGTCCTGTGTTTGCAATTAGGTAAAGGTTAGCAGGAGAGTTTGCCATCTATATATTTCTTGAGAATTAATAGTCTTTGTTCCATATGCATCAATTTTAGCTTATTAATTTTCCTCCACATCTAGCGAAGCCTAATCTTTCTCACCCAATTTGCTTTCCATATTTTCACTTTTCTGGTATAAGCTATGAACCTTTATTTATATTCATAGATTCAATAGTCCCCTCAGTTTTAATTTTTGCTATCTCTTATTTCCAATACATCTGCATAGGGGGTGGAAGTACATCATCAGAGCGGAATCCTGCTGTGTGAACATTAATAGTACAGCGAGAGGGATTTTCGCCTATGTTTTCCTCTAGGAAGTTTTTATAGTCCTATCCTAGGTCCTTATCTGTATTTAGGAATCCTCTTTAATCCCATTTTGAGTCTATCTAATTTTGATATGTGTATAGCTAGCAGACGAGTCGTGTATCTCTTAGCATTCAGTCTTTTACAAGTGGTCTGATACCAAGCAACATTCCCAGGCCGACCAAAACTTGTTAAAGAGAATTGTACTTTTCCTCCATTGTATATTTACTTGCCCATCCTCATTCCTTATCATATTAGAGATAATGAGTCGAGTTCCATAAAGTGTAACCATGGAATCCCCTTAATACTCTGGGCATTTCTATTCCTCTATCCAGTATGGCATATTTGATTCTATTTCTTCTGTCTTTGTGCCAGTAACGCCTCCATGAAGGCTAGTTGCTTGACCTGAACTGATGGACGGTTTTAGACTTAGCTACTAACGCGCCTTGAACTCAATTGCAGCGTTTGATTCCTACCCACGATTCCATTTCTTAACTTACTCTCAAGATTATACATATTTATTAAGAGACTCCAAATTCGCAACGGAGACCTTGTTTTATATTCAATAGAGATCCTACTCCAAATAACAAACTTACAGATTGTTACGAAAACTATATTTAGACTCCCCTAAAAAGATTCTACACTGCGATAAATAATGATATCTACAACTTTGAGAGGAGAAGTAATAACTTCTCATAGGGATGCAATCTAATGAAGCTCTGATCTCCCAATTACTTTCAACAACAACACACCACGATAGGATTCGATCATTAACATGAAGGAGAGACATACCTCGAATGTCAATTCAGAAATCCCTAAATATCATAAGCTAGTATCCCAACTAGGGTAAAATATCTATTCCCGTAAGAAACTAAGGACTCTAAAAACGATCAATAGCGATTTCACAATAATCTTCTTGTATATCGGCGAAAAACAACAAAAGCGAATAACATTCGCGCAACATGGAAGCGTGAAATCAAAATCAACCTTTGACTTAGGCCTACTTGATTCCATGCATCTACAAGATCAGTAAAAGTGAGTCTACTAAAATTAGGCACACAAGAACAAGAAAATATAGCATCTCGCACATGTAACTCTTAATGGACATCAACCTAGTCATCTTTGCGACAAAAAGGAGGCAAGAATATCACCAATCTGGAGAGGAAAGAGCAATCTTCTTACACACGTACAAGTTGGTGCTGAGGAATCACCTGGTACCAACCACATTTATGTAAAACAGAATATGATAATACTACAGAAACGACACGAAACACACAATCATACTACCAAACATCTCGTACTGACCAAGACTATCAAAAAATAAACATCAAAAATGGATTAAAAGATCTTAAATACGTAAATCAACCAGAAACATATAAAAACTTTCACTCCCTAGAGGAAAAAAAATATTCAAACCACTCTCCTGCTGACCAGACGAAATAAACAATCAAACCACAGAGCAAGGGATCGACAACTACTAGACCCAACCTTCATACTCCAGACATACATTGGAAATAATGAAGCAAAAAATAAAACTAATGGGAAAACAACCTAATAAAATTATATAAGCCGTATCCTGCATAAACAAAAAGGAAACAATATAAAAGCAAAAAACCGTGTGAAGCAAGATAACAGTACCATCCAGATAAACAGTGGGCGACCAGAACAAAATAATAGCAAAGAATATGAAGCAATGGACTAAAGACTTAAAAAATCTCACAAAAAAAAAACCAAAAGAACAAACTCTCCTGCATAGACTCAAAAACAAACTCACTTCCAGACAAAAATCAATGTCACGCCCAAACCTCTAAAAAGTGGGCCAACAGAGAAACTAAGCAGACATTTATCCCCAAATAAGACAACAGACGGCTAACAAACACATGCGAAAAGATCCAAGCATCACTCAATTCTAACGAGAAGAAAATAGAGCGACACATCACAATACCACAATGTCGGTCACCAATATCATTGCCCAGATCGAGAATGGCGTTGCTTTTCAATAAAGTCTACAAGGCAATATAAATGCGGAAGATGCGAGGTGTGGCGAATAAAAAGGGAACCCCCTCTATACTATCGTTGGTGGACAAAGCCAAAAACTAGTGCGTCAACCCACTATGAGTGAACTAGGTGAGGAACGATTCCTCAACCAAAACTTCCGATCCAGCTAGACTCGCTGGTACAATTAAACCACATGTAGACTTACAAAAACGACGGATACCCAGAATTAAGGAGATAACATGATAACCCCAATGAATCATCACCATAGAGCATCTGAGCGTTTATAATAGCCAAGACATGGAAAGTGAACACCGCCATTGATTCCTTCCAGCAGCATACCGTAATAAGGTATAAGGGAAGAACTTTGAGGTTCATAGACACAATAGAATATTACTCAAAGACCCATTAAAAAGCGAATACACACATTCAGAACTCAGTTCTAATAGAGTTATTGAAAATGAACCTGAGCGGGACGCCTTTTATACAGATGTGAAGTTAACAAAAAAGAAACAAAGCAAAAAAAAGGAAAAAAAAAAAAAAAAAAAAAAAAAACCGCCAAAAAAAATTCACACAGTATCATCAAAATGCATATATAACACTCAGCTATTCTAATACTCTTACACTCATTTGTAAAATGGTCCGTACCACAATCAATTTAAAAGATATACCTCTAGTATAGCATGATACAGCAAAATTAGCGAACACAGATGTATACAACAACAGTTACTATTTATGGACATCAATATGTAAGAAGAGCTATTGGGTGCGGCATGAGTATGAGAGACGAAATAATTGGGCAAAGCAAAGCCATTGATAAACATTCATCATGATCACATCGGAATCAACTAACCACCAGATCCCAGGTATCGGCTGGAGGCAATCCAAGATGATGGTGGACCCATAGGGAGTGTGGAATACAGGAAGATCGGAGATTTAAGGAAAAGTGTCTCTTCTCGTTGAGGAGGAAGATCATGTCCACCACCTATGGATAAAATTTCAACCAAGTCAATGTATGAGCAAAACCTAATACACATAACAATGAAAAGATAAATAAAAAGATAAATATAAAATTAAAAAAAAATATAAAAATCAACAAAGCTGATATAATAGCTCTCAAAAATTGTCCAGTCTTTATAAAGCATACCTTCCTACTTGTAGCAGATTTAAATCGAAACCAAATTGGGGTTATTTTTAACAAGATAGGAATATGATATCACAACAATAGCCCAGATAGAAGCGGCGGACTCAAGAAAACGGTAGTAAGCAAACCTTGTATTGTTGAAAATTTTTGGCGAAAGCATTTCCATATAAAACATGGTAACAAACCTATTAAACAAACATACAGTATTTAGAGATTGTGAACATCCAATTCTTGCTCATACCAATAATAGCTTCACACTTGACACAAATGCCATATAAAAAAAAGACTCTCTAAGATAAAAACAATGAAAAAGATTCAAAGCACAATACATACATAAACACCAAAAAACCTACATAGATAGGAACTCACTAACAAATGAAATTACTAAGCGAGGTCTTTTATTTTCCATTAACATCAAATATATCTCAGAGCAATCAGTATGAAGAAGGTAACTGAAAGATCGAAAAGAAAGCAAAATCAAGCAAGGTTAGATACAAACGTAGAACAAAACCAAAGGCAAAAAACTGCGCGTAAACACCCAAAAATCAAGGACTATACCTAAAAATATATAAACATGCACCATAGTAAGACTGGAGACACTGAATATACGCAGTCTTAGAATGACAGAGAATATCTCAATATTTAGAGCCAGCCGAGGAAAAGAGAGATAACAAAGATCCAAACAATAAGAGACAAATCCTCTCGTATGCAGAAACATAGTTTAATATATATAAAGCTCAATTAAAACAGAGAGCGACAGCAACAAGGATTTGTGTGAGCAACGGAATCATTGCTAATGACCCAGACAATCATAACATGAAGGAATAGATGCAATGACTAACTTACTAACTATAAAGACAAAGATAGACCCAAAACTCGGAAATATCAGAAGGTAATTCAAGAGTTTGGACACTTACACTATCATGAAAAAAACATGTTCTCAAACTCATCACTGAAGAACACCCCTAACCAATTATTAACATATATATGATGCCTCTATTATAAATGAGCAACAAACACATCAAATAATAATTGAACACAAAAGCAGACAAAATTAAAAGGAAAAATAGATGATCACAACAATCATAGAGATTTGGAGAAAAATTCACAAGAAATGCGGCAAATCTACTACCTACAATAATTAATACAAAACACACAAATATTAATAGGAGGTCCAAAAAAATAAGTATAGAATGGATGACATTGAACAGCCACTACATACCTCCTTGATCTAATTGATGTTTAAGAATAAAACACAATGTTCCATAACTAGATTCCAATTCTTTTCAAGTGGCATGGAACTTTCAAGCATCTGAAAAAGTGAGCTGTACAGAAAATCTCAGGGAATGTAAACTGGTATCACTTATTTGGAAGTGTACTAATAAGGCTAAACATATCATCTACCTAGTATACCCCCTTCATAGTTTATACCACTAGAGAGAGACTGAACCCACAAAATAGAACAAGTACAAGAATTATCCACAAAGCAATGTTATTCAAAATGTCCCAGTTTGGGACTATCCAATGGTTAAGAATTCTGCTAAGGCAGGAGACATGGCATTGATCCCTAGTGCAGGAAGATCTATCACATGCCATCGGGGCAATTAAAGCCCGTGTGTTCCGCAAATTACTGCGCCTGTGCTCTAGATCCTACAGCCATAACCACTGAAGCACCTGCACACCCTAGTCCAGCGCTCCTCAACAAAGAAAGCCACCGTGATGAAAGCCTGCGTCACTGCAGTGAAGAGTAGCCCGCCCCCCACTCGGCAACTAGAGAAAGCCTGCTGTGCAACAACAAAGACCCAGTGCAAGCAAAAATTAAATAAATATCGTAACATTTTAAAATTCACGTTTTTAAATAAGGCAGCTAAATGCTCATACCACAGTTAGAATGGAGTGACACTGGTGGTTATATACATATAAAAGAATGTTAACCACCAGAAAAAAGTAAAAATGAACTTTTGTGTCAGGGACAATATTTGATGAATCTTACAGATGTGATGAAAAACTAATCCAGTTGTAAATCTAGTCATACATGAATGATTTCATTTGCATGAAATTCAAGAACAAGGCAAAACTAATCACAGTTATAGAAGGCAGAGAAGAGTTTTGAGTTAGCTGTTACTATCTTGGTGTGGGAACCATTGCCAGGGAAGGGCAAATATGGATCATTCTCAGGCTGAACAATGTACGTCTATACAGGTGTTAGTTAAGTCCACGTCAAACAACTGACTGCCTGGTTCAAGAAGCCAGCCTTCACTCAACAAAAACCACTGTATAAACAGTATGAAGCATTCAGTTCAGTTCAGTCGCTCAGTCGTGTCCGACTCTTTGCAACCCCATGAACCGCAGCACACCAGGCCTCCCTGTCCATCACCAACTCCCGGAGTCCACCCAAACCCATGTCCATTGAGTTGGTGATGCCATCCAACCATCTCATCCTCTGTCAGTCCCTTCTCCTCCTGCCTCAATCTTTCCCAGCATCAGGGTCTTTTCCAATGAGTCAGCTCTTCGCATCAGGTGGCCAAAGTATTGGAGTTTCAGCTTCACATCAGTCCTTCCAATGAATATTCAGGGTTGATTTCCTTTAGGATTGGACTGGTGGATCTCCTTGCAGTCCAAGGGACTCTCAAGAGTCTTCTCCAACACCACAGTTCAAAAGCATCAATTCTTCGGCGCTCAGCTTTCTTCACCGTCCAACTCTCACATCCATACATGACCACTGGAAAAACCATAGCCTTGACTAGACGGACCTTTGTTGGCAAAGTAATGTCTCTGCTTTTTAATATGCTGTCTAGGTTGGTCATAACTTTCCTTCCAAGGAGTAAGCGTCTTTTAATTTCATGGCTGCAATCACCATCTGCAGTGATTTTGGAGCCCAGAAAAATAAAATCAGCCACTGTTTCCCCATCTATTTGCCATGAAGTGATGGGACCAGATGCCATGATCTTAGTTTTCTGAATGTTGAGCTTTTAAGCCAACTTTTTCACTCTCCTCTTTCACTTTCATCAAGAGGCTCTTTAGTTCTTCACTTTCTGCCATAAGGGTGGTGTCATCTGCATATCTGAGGTTATTGATATTTCTCCCGCAATCTTGATTCCAGCTTGTGCTTCCACTTAGCCCAGCGTTTCTCATGATGTACTCTGCATGTAAGTTAAATAAGCAGGGTGACAATATACAGCCTTGACATACTCCTTTCAACTATTAGAAGAACCAGTCTGTTGTTCCATGTCCAGTTCTAACTGTTGCTTCCTGACCTGCATACAGGTTTTAGGGCACTAGAGAATCTGTTCTAGAGAGGGAGGAGGCACCTAGGAACTCTAGCCTGGTATGACCAAACATGGCTGATTATCACAAACACCTGGGAATGTCTTAAACTACACATCCTTCGGTCTTACTCTCAAAGGATCTAATTTCATAGAGCTGGAATCTAACCCATCATCCTAATGTCACTCATGCAGGCAATCTGGGGATTAAACATTGCAATATACTGGCCTAGGATATTAAGACAACACTTAACTCCCTTCCAGGGTCAAACTCTTCCTGCTCACCTCTTATTCCACCATAAGTAAGTCCCCTTCAGGCTCCCCTGATGATTCAGAGATATAGAACCCACCTGCCAAAGCAGAAAACGCGGGTTCGATCCCTGGATCGGGAAGATCCCCTGGAGGAGGAAATGGCAACCCACTCCAGTATTCTTGCCTGGGAAATCCCATGGACAGAGGAGTCTGGCTAGCTATAGTCCATGGGGTTGCAAAGTCGGACACAACTGGACAAACTGAATGAATGAACAGAGTCCTTTGCAGTATTTTACTACCCTCATGATTTATTGCACCTATGTAGTGGTCTATTTTATAGCCACTGTTTATTCTTTTTATTTATTTTGAAGTATAGTTGATTTTCAAATGTGGTGTTAGTTTCAGGTGCATAGCAAAGCAATTCAGTTATATTGAATACATACACACATATATATACATATGTATGTTCTTTTATTGACTCTTCTCCTTTTAAAAAATTTTTCTCCTTTTAAACACAAATTCCAAATTATATAGTAGCTTCCAATCTACCTCCCCAAATAAGGTTGCTAGGTGGCTGGAATCCATGTCTCTATATAAATCAGAGACCTATCCAAGTTACTTTGTTTTGACCCAGCTTACAGCCAAGTGCACAAACTCTAGTGGGAAAATTTCAGTGTAAAACTTAAGAGTTCTCCCTCTATCCTGGATGCCATATCCCAGTGCTCCTGTATACCATGGGTAAGGGAATGATACCTCCCTTTTCTGTCACAATGGGAGATATCCCACCACGTGGGTGGCTGAATTTGAATTGTTCCCTGAAGTGTCAGCTAGATTTCAACATGCAGAGATAGAGGGGGGAAACATTCTAGAAAGGAGTATAATCACTCACAGTTTAAAGTTTCTGAAACCTGAGTTATCATCAGAATCACCTGGAGACTTGGGTAAAAATGTACTTGGGAAGAGTGTTAAAAATCAGTCTCAGATTTAAAGTATGGAACAGGCTTTAGCATGTGCCTTTTCAGTTAACTCCTTGATTATGAAGTATAATTGGGTTTAAGGACTATTTGAGCTGATGTATGATAACCTGGGAAAAAAAGTAAAGACCCTGGGGCCCTGGATGCACTTGAATCTTTTTTGGGGGGTGGGGGTGGGGAAGGTGTCTAGGAATAATCAGGCAGTGACTTGCTACACGCTGTAACTCTTCTTGGTTTCTACCACTTGGCCAGTATAAAATCAGACATGGTTTAAGGCAGAGGTCCCCAACCTTTTTGGCACCAGGGACTGGTTTTGTGGAAGACAGTTTTTCCATGGACCAGGCTGGGGGGGTTGGTTTTGGAATGATTCAAGTGCATCACACTTATTGTGCCCATTATTCCTATTATTATTACATCAGCTCTGCCTCAGATCATCATGCATTAGATCCTGGTGTTTGGGGGACCCCCTAGTTTAAAGGGAGTGCAAACACGTTTTACTTCTTTCTATACACTCTGCTAAAGGAGAGAAGAGTGTAGAAGAAGTGAAGGACCAACCTACATTAACTTAAATAATCATAAAAGACATAATACCAGCCATTACTTCAACAATCAGAATCCGTAGAGTGCTGAAAAAATGGCCGTGCATGAGTCAAACAATCTAGATGTGCTTTGGAAGCCTCCTCTAATGGATGGATTGGACTTCCTTCAGTGTGGTAGATGGTTCAGACTCCAAATGTCTGGTGACCCAGGGAAAAGAGATTTGCTTTCTATCTGTGGAGATGATGCTGAGGCCCTGATGGTGCTTGTGTATCTATGATAGTGAAAATTTTAAATCCCATCTTTTGAACCTGGAACCAGACATGATTGTTCTGGGGTTAAAAAGGCTGACGTGGATAGTACAATTAGTGAGCTCAAATAGTGTCAGTTGTGGGAGTTGGGAGCAGATCCTTACAGCCTATTGATACACTCCTGGTGAGATTCTCCCCAAGATGTTCAGATTTGTGGGTATAAATTAAATCCTTCTGGAAAAATAACAACTATTCCTACTGTCATTTTGGGGGGGTGCGTATGTGTGCCTGGTAAGCCCTTTACATATGTTATGTAATTCTTCAAACAACTCATACAGGGAAATAGTAGTATTACCTCTGTTTCATAAAGACAAAAACAGGCTTAGAGACGATCCCTTCATCCATTCAACAAATGTTCAGTGAGCAGAGTTTATGTCCATGCTAGACTCTAGGTGCTGAGGTTACTGCAGTGGCATCTCAATAGATTACTCTGCTTCTAGGTTTGTCCTCACCCCCACTCCCACCCCGACCATTTTTTCCCCACAAAGTAGTTCATTATTTTAAACAGCTATCATTGGTTTTCTGCTGGTGGTGCTTTGAAGGGATAGAGTGAGTGTCTCCAGGCTGAGCCACTTTGTGCCTCTAGGTGGGGGAAGGGAATCTCTGGCCCAATGGAAAGAAGAGTTTTCCAGGCCGGTGCCTGATTTGATCGAATACTTCTTGTCTGTAGAAGATGAACAGAGGTTTCCAGGTCCATAACTTAATGGTGAGATTTGTCTTGCTGATGCTGACTTTGTATCTCTGGGTAGGGGAGAAGGGTTTTGGACCATTTCTGGTCTGGGTGCTTATTGTTATGAAATGCACTTTGCTGGCCCCCCACTGGCCACCCACCATCCCTCTGGGTTGGAGAGGGGGATCTACACAACTATGAATTTCCAAATTTCTGTCTCCATTCTGCACCTCTTATATTCCATCCAGTTGCCCCAGGTAAGAGTTCTCTACCTGGGTATCGGTGCACTCACTGCCAGAATTTTCCCACCAGCCATCTGCGGGCATTAGTGGATAATTTCCTTTTGGGTACCAACGGTCTAGCCCTCAAGAGTTTCCTCCTAGTCCCCCATATGCCCAGTTAAGAGCCTCCCTTTTAATATTGTAATTATTGTGGGTTTTCTTTTCTGCGTGGTGAGGGAATAATGATGAATAATGTTCTGTATGTTTTCAAGTGTGCTTGCTGGTCATTTGTGCAGAATCTTTCGTAGGTTTTTGGCTCAGTTTTGGGGCATGTTGTTTGTGTTATTGTTGACTGTAGGGGATTTTTTTTGTTTAACTTCATACGAGATTTCATATACATACATATGAGAGAGACAGAGAGGATGTGAGAAAGCGAGATTGGTTTATTCCTCGGCAGGCTTGTCTTTTCTTTTGAGTGAAGATTACCAGTGGAGAAGGTAATTAGCCTGCTGCTGTCTCTAGGCAAGAACTCATTTTCGATGACTTACTTAAAGGGCACAGTTGTTAATAATTTGACCTCAAACAACTCTGGTCTTTTGATGTGATGCTTCTGACTAGAACCTACAAACATAAGTGCCCTGATATAATTTCAAAACAATATAATTTTTTAAGTTGCTCTCTCTGTGCCATTTGTCTGCATACACAGTTCCTCCCTGAAAATATTACCACCATACTGCTGGATATTCCAAGCCTAAGAATATCCTGAGAATTTAACTCAAATGAGACCACAACTCCAAACCCTGAGAATTTAATTCACAAAATGTAACCACGACTCCAAACCCACACACCCAAATGCATTGCTTGAAAGCCTTATCTCATGAAAATACAGTGTCACTCCTCCTCAAACAAGTCATTCTCTAAGAGGAAGGTTAAGACAAGTTATAAATTGGGTGTGCTTTAACACAGAACAGAGGCTAACACTCTAGTTTTTGTGTTGAGAGATTTAGAGGTGCCAAATGTAGAGAAAGACGGGGAACAATCCAACTGGACTGGGATTAACACTGATTTGTTCAGTTGCTGTTTAACCCGTTTTATACATGATATCAAAGCAAAGCCCATGTGTGGTTTATTGCCTCTCTGCTACTGGGACCCAAGCAATGGACCCCTATCCCACAAGCGCATTCACATCCTAGAAGATTGCATAGACTGGAGTTGAAGTTGAATCACAATAGCTGAAATAGACCAGGCTTGAAAGTTATATAATCCTAACCCCTCATTTCATAAAAGGCAAAACCACTTGGAGAGGAAAAAGAAATTTCCAAAAGCTGATTGACTTAGTCTGGAGTTAGGTGACCAGAGGATTAGTCAGAGATGGTTTCCCCTACACCACTTACTTAAATTGTATTACTTTTGGCAATGCAGTTCGGTTGTGTTAGCAATGAGTTCTCAATCTCGTTCTTAGGGCTGTCCTTCTGAAGTGGAAAAGGACATTGCTGGTTTCTTCTTGCCTCCCGAGCCAGTTTCCTATTGCTTCAGCTTCCTCCTCTTGTAGTGGTATTATTCTCCTGTTCTCTGGGGCCCATTCCATCTTCTAGAATTTTTCTATTTAAGAGTCTGTTGCTGATGTCTACCACTGGACTGTATCCTTGAAGAGATCCATTGTCACTTCTGAGAAACAAGCCTGTGAATGAGATGTGTTTTACCAAATGGTGTGCAGGCTCTGAAGAAGCTAGATTTACAGAACCATCTGTAATTGAAAAGCATGTAAAGGTATGGTTTTGGTTTCTGTAGGCTTTTCTCACTGTGTGCACTTAGAAGAAAAAATAAAATAACAAATGGAAGCCCTCTTTTGACAGTTTTATGGCAAGGGAAATCTATTTCTGCAATGTGTGACATAATTGTTAATATCATAGCCATGTCTGTGTATCAGCAATTCACGGCTCAAGCAGGTATGGACTAGTTCATTTGGACATGGGTATGGATTTCTGTGCTAAAAGATGCTGTGAAAATCAAACTACTCTATTTTGGTAGCAGTTTCCAAGTTGACATAAGGATGGGTCTTGTAGCAGGTCAGGGGTTCTCAATATTTGGTAATGAGTCCTAGGATTTTATATTAAAAAAGAATCCTGGCTGCTTCTCATGTGCAAGTAGAGTTGCAGAGCATTGAGCCTCAAGAGTATATACTGCTGCTGTTTGATGAAATTTTAATTTACATGAGGTTTTCTTTGTTCAATTAATGAGGTATAAATTCCATACCATAAATTGCACTGACTTTAAGTGTGTGTGTGTGTGTTAGTCACTCAGTTGTGTCCGGATCTTTGCGACCCCATGGACTGTAGCCCACCAGGCTCCTCTGTCCATGGAATTCTCCAGGTAAGAAAACTGGAATGGTTTGCCATTTCCTTCTCCTGATTTTAAGTGTACAGTTCAATTTTTGATAAATTTAATACTTGTGTGACCACTCTTCCCCAAACTCTCACCTGTTTTCCTTCACTATAAATTCATTTTCTTGTTTGAAAACTTTGTATAAATATATAAAAAAATATATATACATATAGGAATATATATTTTATATGTAGGGCTTTATCACTCAATAAAATATTGATGAGATTCATCCATGTTGTGTGTATAGATTGTTGCTTTTTGAATAGTATTCCATTGTGTGAAATATACCACAATCTATTTATCCATGTTCCTGTTGGATACTTGGACACTATGAATATTCTTTCACAGATGTTTTTGGTGGATATATGTTTTCATTTCTGTTGGGTAAATACCTAAAACTTGGGAAAATGAATGCTTAACTTGATAAAGAAACTCCCAAGCGGTAATCCAATGTAATTGTATCATTTCACATTCCTTGCAGACACACATGAGGGTTCTGGTTGCTCAGCAACCTTGCCAGCATTTGGTATCAGAGACATAATTTACAATTGAGCCATTCTAGTAGGTGTGAAGTGCTATCATTGGAATTTTGATAAGGATTAGTAATACATGGTTTTTATTGTGTTGAGGAACATTCTTTCTGTACCTAATTTGTTGAGAGTTTTTAATCATGAAAAGATGTTGAATTTTATCAAATGTTTTCTGTATCGATTCAGAGGATCGTGTAATTTTTATCATTCATTTGTTACTGCACCACGTCACATTTATTAATTTGCATCTGTTGAACTAGTCTTGCATCCCAGGGATCAATCCCACTTGACCATCATGTATGATCCCTTTCCCCCCAGTTTTATTGAGGAATAGTTGACATACATATTGTACAAATTTAAGGTACACAACATGGTGGTTTGAGATATCTATATAGATATATAGATATATGGTCATTGTTTCACTATATATAGTGAAACAATGACCACGATGGGTTTAATTAACATCAATCATTTCATATAGGTACAATAAAAAGGAAAAAAAACTTCCTCCTTGTGAAGAGAACTCTTATAGGATTTTCTCTTAATAGCTTTCCTACATATCCTATAGTAATGTTAACTATAGTCATCATGTTGCACATTATAACCCTAGTACTTATTTGTCTTAGTACTTGAATGTTTGTAACTTTTGACCACTCTCTTTAATTCCCTTCCCCCTGCCTCTAGTAGTCACAAATCTAATCTCTTTTTCTGTGAGTTTGGTGAGTTTCTTGTTTTTAGGAGTATATGTATAAGGAAGATCATACAGTATTTGTTGTCTTCTAACTTATTTCACTTATGCCTTCAAGATCCTTCCATGTTGTCACAAATAATAGGATTTCCATGTTTATTTAATGCCTGAATAATATTCCATTATATATAACCATAAATATACATCATATATTCATATATATATAATTTCTTTATCCATTTGCCCATTGATGGACACTTAGGTTGTTTCCATGTCTTAGCTATTGCAAATAATGCTGCTGTGAACATAAAGGTACCTCATTGTGGTTTTGATTTGCATTTCTCTAATAATGAGTGATGTTGAGCATCTTTCCATGTGTTTGTTAGCCATCTGTATGTCTTCTTTTTAGAAATGTCTATTTAGTTCTTTGGCCCACTTTCTGATTGGATCGTTTATTTTTCTGGAATTAAGCTGCAGGAATTGCTTGTATATTTTTGAGTTAAATTATTTGTCGGTTGTTTCGTTTGCTATTCTCCCATTCTAAAGGCTGTCTTTTCACCTTGCTTATAGTTTCCTTTGTTGTGCAAAAACTTTTAATTTTAATTAGGTCCCATTTGTTTATTTTTGCTTTTATTTCCAATATTCTGGGAGGTGGGTAATGGAGGATCCTGCTGTGGTTTATGTTGGAGAGTGTTTTGCCTATGTTTTCCTCTAGGAGTTTTATAGTTTCTGGTCTTATGTTTTAGATCTTTAATCCATTTAGAGTTTATTTTTGTGTATGGTGTATTTCTGTCTTTGTGCCAGTACCATACTGTCTTGATGACTGTGGCTTTGTAGTAGAGCCTGAAGTCAGGCAGGGTGATTCCTTCAGTTCTATTCTTTCTCAAGATTGCTTTGGCTATTCGAGGTTGGAGGGAATGCAAACTAGTACAGCCACTATGGAGAACAGGGTGGAGATTCCTTAAAAAACTGGGAATAGAAATGCCATATGACCCAGTAATCCCACTGCTGGGCATACACACCAAGGTAACCAGAATTGAGAGAGACACGTGTACCCCAATGTTCATCGCAGCACTGTTTACAATAGCCAGGACATGGAAGCAACCTAGATGTTCATCATCAGACGAATGGATAAGGAAGCTGTGGTACATATACACAATGGAATATTACTCAGCCATTAAAAAGAATACATTTGAATCAGTTCTATTGAGATGGATGAAACTGGAGCCCATTATACAGAGTGAAGTAAGCCAGAAAGAAAAAATACCAATACAGTATACTAACACATATGTATGGAATTTAGAAAGATGATAATGATAACCCTATATGCGAGACAGAAAAAAGAGACACAGATGTATTAAACCAGTCTTTTGGACTCTGAGGGAGAAGGTGAGGATGGGATGATCTGAGAGAATAGCACTGAAACATGTATATTATCATATGTGAAACAAATCGCCAGTCCAGGTCTGATGCATGAGACAAGTGCTCAGGGCTGGTGCACTGGGATGACCCACAGGGATGGGATGGGGAGGAAGGTGGGAGGGGGGTTCAGGACGGGGAACACATGTAAACCCACGGCTGATTCATATCAATGTATAGCAAAAACCACTACAATATTGTAAAGTAATTAGCCTCCAACAACTAAAATTAATAAATTAATTTAAAAAAAATATATTATAAAAACATTTTATATGGACTCTCCTTAGGACTTATAGTCAAGAAATGGAAATTCTGGTCCTAGCTTTGTCATTAATATGTGACCTTTGGGGGTACTCTCCAGCCCCCTTCTGATGTCTGTCAAAAGTTTCTCTGTCCTTTTTCACTTTAATAAAATTCTACTCAAGAACTCTTGAGTGATCAAGCCTGGTCCCTGATTCCAAAGCTAAATCTTCTTCAGAGATCACAAATCCGGCATCATTCACCATAAGATATCATCTTGGGGGCTTGTCTGGGATCTTCAGGACAAGGTAAGGACACTCAGAGTTCTATCCTCTGTCAGTATACATGTTTTCTTCTTTACTATACTAACTCTATGGGCTTCCCTGGTGGCTCAGCTGGTAAAGAATCCACCTGCAATGTGGGAGACCTGGGTTCAATCCCTGGGTTGGGAAGATGCCCTGGAGAAGAGAACAACTACCCACTCCAGTGTTCTGGCCTGGAGAATTCCATGGACTGTACAGTCCATGGGATCACAAAGAGTCAGACACAACTGAGTGACTTTCACTTCACATGTGACCTTTGGGAAGACACTTAATCTGTAAACTAAGCTTCGATGGTCCTTAAGATCTAGGCCAACTATAAGATTCCATATGCTAGTAAGATTCCATATGCTAGTAAGATTCCTTTATTTCTTCTCTCATTTTTTGGAGATGAAGAATTCTTTTCTCTTTTATGGCTCCTTGGTTTTACTTATACATGAGAACAGAATATGTCCCAGTGGACAAACTTGTAAGTTCAACACAAACTTACTCCCTATCCTCTGCTTGGCCTTAATCTTTTTGTCTCCTTTACCCTCATTATCCTGCAGCATTTTTCCAGATGATTCTGCTATGATTGACCACCATTAAAAAGGAAAGAGAGAAAGGTGTTAGGTCAAATTGAAATAGTTGGTTTTTTTTTTTCCATTTTCTTTCCAGGTCAGTCTTCAGCTTACATTTAAAGCAATTTTTCATGGCTTTGAGAGTGTCTTGTAAGTCACAACTTGAATTTTTGTATATCAATGCTTCTGAGTACCTTGGTGACCAACAAAACAACCACATCGATTGCCGGTCTTAGGAAGTAGCCCTTAGAGACAGCGATTTTCTCAACTAAGACTGCATTGCCAGTGCAGTATAAAGAAAAATGTTTGTTTGTCCTCTCCCTGGAAGCCAAAAGGACTCTGCTTCAATCTTGAAATGGCAGACTTTGTCCTTAACTAAGCAAAAGGGAATAATAAAAGTTCAGCATATAGCCAAATAGGCTGTGTGTATGTGTGTGTTTACAAAAGTATAAGAACTTTTTGAAAGTACGTTGATGTGCTTTATGCTGATGGTGAGCTTTAAAAGAAAAATTTGCTAAAAGTACGAGGAGTTAAGAATTTTCTCCAGTGTCATAGTAAAAGTATTATTATAATTACTTTTAAAGAGTATTTATGTCTCAGTAAACCCAGTTCTACTTAAATTTTTAAGTTCTTAAAAAGAATTATGGTAAGCTTGACACATTAAGGCTCTATTCAGAACATGCCAAAACATCCAGTTCATTCTATCAGACATTCAGTCTCTAATCTGGTTGGTTTGATTCTCCAACTGTAAATCTCCCTATTTGAACCAATGTTGGATTATTTTGGCAAAGCCTCCCCTGTGGCAGCAAAGAGAGGAGAGTGGAATTTTTTGGCCAACTTGATAGCCTAGAAACTTGAAACTGGCGGGGATCTTAGACATCTCTTCATACACCTTTTAGTTATATACAAGAAAATCTAGGCCCCTGCAAATGTTTTCAATAAGATCCTAAAAAACTATGGTGAAGGGGGAGCTCTTGGGATAGAATTGTTATAGTTAATAACTTTGAGCATTTAATCTGTGATATTCATTATTTTTGAGATTTAATCTAGATGTACTCTGTAATCAAACACCACTGTTTGAGTTAGATACCATTACTGTCCCTATTTTAAGGCCACAGACTTGCCCTATGTTAGATAATAAGTGGTAGAGTTGGAATTCAAATCCAGACAGTCTCATTAGATTTAACCACTCTCTTCTGTATGTTAGTCATTCAGTTGTGTCAAACTTTTTGCAACCCCATGGACTGTAGCCTGCCAGGCTCCTCTGTCCATGGGATTCTCCAGGCAAGAATACTGGAGTGGGTTGCCATTCCCTCCTCCAGGGGATCTTCCTGACCCAAGAATTGAACATGGGTCTCCTGCATTGCAGGCAGACTCTTTACAATCTGAAGCACCAAGGAACTCTCTTATACAGCCTCCCAATTATTAGCAATGGCTAGATTCTTGAATTTGTAGACCACAATCAAAATGTAAACTGTTCTGAGCCTGGTGCCCACAAAGGTATGCCTTCACCTTTAATCTTGCCAGCTATTCTCAGTAATAAACTATTTTCCTTCAGATCTCTTCTTAGGGCAGACACAAATTTTACACCAAGTATCAGGATTTATCTTAGTGTAAATCACCTATTTATCACTAATTACTTGGGATCTCAGTTCAGTTCTGTCCCTCAGTCATGTCCGACTCTTTGCGACCCCATGGACTGCAGCAAAGCCAGGCTTCCCTGTCCTCACCAACTCCTGAAGCTTATTCAAACTCATGTACATTGAGTTCGTGATGCCATCCAACCATCTCATCCTCTGTCATCCCCTTCTCCTCCTGCCCTCAATCTTTCCCAGCATCAGGGTCTTTTCAAAGGAGTCAGCTCTTCACATCAGGTGGCCAAAGTATTGGAGCTTCAGCATCAGTCCTTCCAATGAATATTCAGGACTGATCTTTAGGATGGACTGGTTGGGCCTCCTTTCAGTCCAAGGGACTCTCAAGAGTCTTCTCCAACACCACAGTTCAAAAGCATCAATTCTTTGGCACTCAGCTTTCTTTATAGTCCAAATCTCACATCCATACATGACTACTGAAAAAACCATAGCCTTGACTAGATGGACCTTTGCTGGCAAAGTAATGTCTCTGCTTCTTAATATGCTGTCTAGGTTGGTCATAACTTTCCTTCCAAGGAGCAAGCGTCTTTGAATTTCATGACTGGAGTCACCATCTGCAGTGATTTCGGAGCCCCCAAAAAATAAAGTCTGCCACTGTTTCCCCATCTATTTGCCATGAAGTGATGGGGCCAGATGCCATGATCTTAGTTTTCTGAATGTTGAGCTTTAAGCCAACTTTTTCACTCTCCTCTTTCACTTTCATCAAGAGGCTCTTTTGTTCTTCTTCACTTTCTGCCATAAGGGTGGTGTCATCTGTGTATCTGAGGTTATTGGTATTTCTCCCCACAATCTTGATTCCAGCTTGTGCTTTATCCAGCCCAGAGCTTCTCATGATGTACTCTACATATAAGTTAAACAAGCACAGTGACAGTATATAGCTTTGACATACTTCTTTTCCTATTTGGAAACAGTCTGTTATTCCATGTCCAGTTCTAACTGTTGCTTCCTGACCTGCATACAGATTTCTCAAGAGGCAGGTCAGGTGGTCTGGTATTCCCATCTCTTTCAGAATTTTCCACAGTTTATTGTGATCCACACAGTCAAAGGATTTGGCGTAGTCAGTAAAGCAGAAATAGATGTTTTTCTGGAACTCTTGCTTTTTCAATGATCCAGTGGATGTTGGCAATTTGATCTCTGGTTCCTCTGCCTTTTCTAAAACCAGCTTGAACATCTGGAAGTTCACGGTTAATGTATTGTTGAACCGTATTGTTGACGTATTAGTACTTGGCATCTAATTTACTAATAATCCATTTAATGCAGAATTTTGCTTAATTTATGAAGTTTTTTACATTATGGCTCACATGTAGAAGCATAGTATAATAGCTAAACACCAGCTCAGAGCCAGACAGGCATAGGTTCAAATTCTAGTTCTGCCCTTTATTAGTTTTATAACCTTGAATGAGTTAACTTGGTTTTGCCTTTGCCTAATCATAGTTATCTCATCCCCTCTGGCCTTAGTTTTCTCATTCTGGATAGCAGCCACTGGGGATGATGCTATTACCTGCTTCATAGGGTTGTTGTGAGGATTATATTAAAATGATATAGCACTTAGCAAGCATCTAGCATATAGTAACTGCTCAAAAGTGATACTTATTAATATTTATTATTATAATCTGTCATTCTTGATCCAGAGCTTTGCCAGGTCCTTAACTAAACACCTCTGCACTTTTATCCATTCCTTTGGTCATCAGCATCTAATTGGGAGGAGTGGTTGGTTGATTGGGTTGCGGTGCTTGATACTGTTCAAGGAATTGACATCTCTTGCCAAGCTTTACTCTGTTTCTGACTCCAATTCTAAACTGGATTTTGTCCCTGATGAATCATAGTAAGCTGCTGATTGCTATGGTAACACCACTGAGGGCTAACTCTGTAACAAATATTTGACATGTGTGATGTCATTTCAAACCTTTTCTGGGCAGCTCAGTAAGGCTAGACATGATCAGACAAACATTTTTGGAATACATACTAGCTTACCTGATTCTATTCTTATTCCTCTATAACACATTCTCTTCTCTGTAGAGTAAGTTTCCAAAAGTGAAACTGATCATGTCTAGCCCCCTCTTTTGAACACTTTCAAGGTTTTCTCATCCTCTTAAGAGACCCCTAGAGGTTAAGATCTTTTATTTTGCAAATTCAAAACAATGTTCATATATTAAGATACTATTAGACATTTTTGCTTTCATTCTTTCATGACAGTACAGTAGTTTTCAAGGTTGTGTGACATGTGGCATTACAATAAAATGGCTGAAATTGGATGTGAGAATCAACCTGTTTTCTATATAAGCCAGACATTGAAGAGATTTACAACAAACTTTTTTTCTTTGTTAACATGTAAGGGATTTTTAATTGTTATTTTTAATGAATACTTTTAAATTTCCCTGTTTTAATTACTAGTTTGGTAAATAATGATAGATGATAACACATAAACTTGAGACCCTCCACAATTTTCAAAGTATAACAGGGTCCTGAGACCCAAAAGTTTTCAAACTGTTAGCTTAAGTTCAAGTTCAAAATCTGTTACAATGGTTCACCAACCATCATGTTTTATTTTAACCTCGGCAATTTTTTCCAGCTTCTTCCGCCCACCCCTCTCTCTTCTCTCTTTGCTTCTTACCTATGTTCTAACCACACTGAATTTTCAATTTCATGCTCTTTCACCCAAAGAAAACACTGTTCCTTCTGCTAGGAACCTCCTTTTCTCTCTAGTTGTTTAAATCTTACATCTCAAATTCAAAATTGGATATTCACTGCAGCTGTACCTCTCTTAGCAGTTATCATGCTGTATTATCAGTACAATTTCATGTTTTACTTGTTTCTTTCCCACTAGATCATAAACTGCATTGGGGCAGATACTGTGTGTTCTTCATACTGTTTTTCTAGTACCAAAGACAGTAATATACTAAATAGATGCTTTTTTAAATGAATTAGAGTGAACTGAAAGTTTAGTGAAATTCATAAAGATTGAGGGCAGGAGGAGAAGAGGGCAACAGAGGATGAGATGGTTGGATGGCATTACCAACTCAATGGATATGAGTATGAGCAAACTCCAGGAGATAGTGAAGGTCAGGGATGCCTGGGGTGCTGCAGTCCATGGAGTCGCAAAGAATTGGACACAACTGAGCAATTGAACAACAAAAGAGTCTAGAGAAAATGACTTCTTTTCATAGAACAAGTCCAAAAAGAGATCTGCAACAGTTAAGTTCTTTTAGTTCTACCTTTAGCGATCTCTAGGCTAGGCACCCTTCAACAACACAAGATAAATTGCTGTGCCAAATGATGTTGTCAGATAATAGAATTCTTAAACCTGTAGTTCAATGCAAATCCTACAGTTCTAAGACTCCTGATGGTTTGACCAGGTAAATCAAGCAGACTATGCAGAACAGATGTTCATTCACACCTAGTAGTAGTCAACCACATGGTTCAAACAAGAGAGCTATCAAAACTAGTTTAATACAATACTAAGCTGAAAAATATAATAATTTGTGTTTGGCAAAACCAAGAAACAATTCATTTTTGCTCAGTCTTATTTTAATATCCTCAAGTGCAATCATTAAGCTCTTGTTACTTTTAATATCTAATGTGGTTAAGGAGGATTGGACTGAATTTATAAAATGATAATTACACCTCTGTGTTGTGCTATTTGCATTTGATTAGGAATATATTTAATTTTCTTGCAAGAATCAGAAATTAAAGGCTGAGATTCTAATTGGAAATAGATGCATGGAAGTTTAAGTGGGAATTTCCAATGAGAGTCAACTTTAGAAAATAGAGGTTATAATGAGGGATTAGGAATCATTAAACTTTATGTTTAAGGTTGCAGAAATTATGAAAGCATACCCAGTTGTTCATCCTTAATATCTATTACCACTCCGAGTTTTGGAATGACTGATACATTCTTGCTACCCCATGTGGACGTTCACCAGCATCAGTAGTCACTTGGGAGCTTGTTAGAAATGTCTCACCCAGAACTACTGAATTAGTTATATATTGCTGTGTAATTGCCACAAATTTAGCATCTTAAAACAACACAGTATTATTTCATAGCTTTCGTGAGTCAGGAATCTGGGCACACCTTCACTGGGTCCTCTACTCAGGATCTTGCAAAGCTGCAATTAAGATGTCAGCCAGGGCTGGGTTGTGATCTGAGACAAGGACTATCTTGTCCAGGCTCACAAAGTTGTTGGCACATTTAATTTCCCTGATGCTGTAGAACCCATAGAAGCTTACTTCAAGGCCAGCATGAGAGTCTCTGACCTTACCCCTATGTCCTCTAGACCAGGAGTCTGCAACCTCCAGGATCTAATGCCTGATGATCTGAGGTGGAGTGGATTCATAATAGAAAGAAAGTGTACAATAAATGTAATGTTCCTGAACCATCCTGAAACCATCCCCCTGCCCCGGATTCATGGAACATTTGTCTTCTACGAAACTAGTCCCTGGTGCCTAAAAGGTTGGGGACCACTGCTCTAGATTCTCTTTTGATGGGCTCCCTTAATTAGATCAGGCTCACCCAGGACCATCTCCCTTTAACTCAAAATCAACTGTTTTGGAACCTTAATTAACAAATGTCTTCAAAATCCCTTCATCTTTGCCATGTAACAACCTAATCATGGGCGTGCCATCCCATAGTATTCAGAGGTCCCGTGTGTGCGTGTGTGCGTGCTAAGTTGCTTCAGTTGTGTCTGACTCCCTGAGACCTATGGACTAGGTCCTACCCACACTCAAGTGGAGGGCATTTTACACAGCATATACACTAGAGGCAGAAATCTTGGAAGCTTAGAGTTCTGCTTACTCTAGCAATTCATATACAAATTAAAATTTGAAGCATTGTGATCTGTCACTTTCTGAGATATGAGAAAACCAAGGCAACCACAGATGAAGTAATCTATATTAATGTCATGATGTGTTAGTAACAGAACCACTTAAACCCAATTCTTTAGTTATTGATGAACACAAAGTAAGTTCTGTGCTGTGTAGGCCCCACACAACTAGGAGAATCAACCCTCTGGGGATCTGGAATTTCTGGGAATACACTGTAAAAGAGAAGCTTTTGTTTACAAGCTAATATTATATATTACTATGTACAGTACACTGTGCTTGGCACTTGGCATGTCATTACATTTAATCTTCATATTAACTCTACCAGTTAGATGGTAGCATTATTATTTTACTGATGAAGAAACTGAGGATCAAAGAGATTAAATTAGCTGCTACACCTAGTGTATGGACCTAGGAGTCAAAGCAAGCATGTTTGACCTGATTTTTCTACTACATCAATGCTATCTCCAAAGTGGGACAAAGGGGCTGCCCAAGGAGAAAGTCCCTGAACACACAGTTGACAAATTTGTCAAACTCCAACATGTCAAGAGATTTGAAGATACCTTTCTTCTGCCTACCTTGAAATAAACTGGGAACTCTCCCGGATTTTGTGAAGCTTTCAGAAACCAGTAAGTGGAGGCATCACCAGTAGAGAGCACAGCCATTTACTGGCAGCCTCTGTTGCATTCATTGGGAATTCCTAAAAGAAGACCCTGACCTGAGTATGCCATCAGTATTCTTTTCTTCTTTATGGATTTTATTTATTTTGGCTGTTCTGGATCTTCCCTGTGGCACAGGCTCTTCCTTGCAGCACTTCTCTAGTTGTGGTGTGCAGGCTTAGTTGCCCTGCAGCATGTAGGATCCTAGTACCCTGACTAGGGATTGAACCTGGGTCCCCTGCATTGCAAGGCAAGTTCTTAACCACTGGACCACCAGGGAAGTCCCACATGCTGTCAGGGTTCTGAGAAAGCCAACTTAAGGGACTCAATGGTTGATGAAGAGAAAGCCTCCATTTGCTGAGTGCACTGAAATTCCTGAAAGCCAAAGAGAAGGTAGAATAATTGCTGACTCTACTGTTGACTGCCATAGTGACAGCAGACTTCACATCGGAAAATGTGGTGACATTCTTTTTCTATTTCCTTTTTTTTCTTTTTTTGGCAAAAGTTGACCACTTCAGATATTCTCCAGATAGCTTTCAAGATAGTACTGATCTCTTCAAAACCAGAAAACATTTAGGATTTTATCTCTACATTTTAGTGGTTATTTAAGGCTAGAGTTATTAGGGGGATTATGGGATAATAGCTAAAGGGTGTGGGGTTTGTTTCCTTTAGGGGTCATGTGAAATGATTTTGGTGATAGATGCACAAGTCTGTGAAAATAATTAACAGCTATTGAATTGTATACTTTAAATGAGTGAATTTGTTGGTATGTGAGTCCGTGGTAAAGAATCCACCTGCCAAGGCAGGAGACTGGGGTTCAATCCCTGGGTGGGGAAGATTTCCCTGGAGAAGGAAATGGCAGCCCATTCCAGCATTCTGCCTGGAAAATCCAATGGACAGAGGAGCCTGGCACACTACAGTCCATGGGGTTGCAAAAGAGTCAGGTATGACTTAGCAATTAAAAAACAACAAACTGTATCTCAAAGTTTTCATTTTTTGATGTTTTGTAGGAAATTTTAGTGGATGATAACAGGTTTCAGATTGAGATTAAACCAGTATTTTCCAAATAATGACCAAATTTTCAGCCTAAGTTTTAAATTTTATAGGAGGATGGTCAAGAACCTTATTTGTAGATTTTATCTTCACTTATTTCCCCCCATGAGGAAGAAATGATTGTCACCTCCCTAAGAGATACTGCTTTTACCCAACCCCAAATGAGTGGAGTTAATTACTTAGGGCAAGCTGCAAAGGGACTTCCCAAGTGGTGCAGTGGTAAAGAATCTACCTGCCAATGCAGGAGACTCAAGAGATGCAGGTTCGATCCCTGGATTGGGAAGATCCCCTGGAGGAGGAAATGGCAACCTGCTTCAGTATTCTTGCCTGGAAAATCCCACGGACAGAGGAGCCTGGCGGGCTACAGTCCATGGGGCTGCAAAAGAGTTGGACATGACTGAGCAACTGAGTATTAACTAGAGCTGAAAAAGCAACTGCCAAAGAGTGTCATGTAAACTATTGTTGGCTAGTCTCCTTGCCCTCATGAGCCCTGAAGCTCAGGATTTTATAAAGTGGAAGAGTGGTTTTATTTTGATCCACAGAATGAATATGGAGTATATTTGGTCCAAATGAGTCTAAAGATGAGTGAGAATTACTTTGCTCCTCCTCCCATGCTCCCAACTCTCTTCCCTCCCAATTTCTAACTTATGTTTCTTCAGTGCCTCTGGACAACAGGGCTCACTTCTCTTCTTCCCGCAGATATCGCTATGGACTTTAAGCAGCAGCTCAGCACAGTGGAAAGAGCATTGGCTTTAAAATAATGGCTCTGATTGACTCTGGGATTTATGTCACTATGCTTCCTTGGGGAAAAAATAATTAACTTCTCTAAACTTGTTCAATTTCCCAACTGGGGGCATAGTTCTTGCAGAGTGGATAGGAGGTTTACCAGGTGCTCAGTAATGAATGGTAGTTGTTACTACTCATGTCGTTCACTGAATATCAATCTGGAAAATTTTAAGTTTCATGGTTTTTAAACAATTCTAAGCCTTCTAGGTTCTGTGCCTATAAGTCGAGATGCCGTGATTAAATTTTACATCATTGCAGCCTGTTAATATACTAATTAGGCTATCTAGCAGAATATCATGAGGTCTTTCCTAGAAATGCTCAATGTACCTATTTGTTAGGAGGGTATAATTACTAATGTGATTAACTGGTCCTATGTTCTGAGTGAAGGAGGGATGGGGACAGTTCATGTTAAAATAGCAAAACAAGAAAATGTTTGAAACACTGAAGAATGTGTATGTATGTATGTACATATACACACACATTTTGGGTTTAAATGATATTTCTCACAGAATCTACATGGCAGTGGAGATCAGGTATAGCTTTGTCATTCCATTCAACTTGTTCTCAAACCTCATGGATATGGGGCCTTAATATTAATGTTTTGGGGTACATCAGGTAGCCAGCACTGCAGTCATAGTTTCTTGGTCATTTCAAACCGAAGTCCTGCCTTTGTGCCTGGTTGTATAGTAGAATCATCAGTAAGTTTGTACCCTTTGTTCAGTTTAGTTACTGGTTGGAGAGCTGGGAGCTTTGAATCTTTGAGGTGGAAGAAGAGACAAAAGCTCTCACTGTGCTTCAGGTGAATGCTTGAAAAAACAAAACCAGGCCTTTTACACTAGGAAGAGTTAGTGTCCTCTTAGCACTTTACCTTACACTTTATCATTTTTTTTTTAAAGAACTGTACCTTCTTTTCAGCCTCAAGTTATGTCACAAAGGTCCCTTTTATAGCCTCCAGCTTTCATAATCTCCAGGAAGACAGTTGTGAGGAGACAATCCATCTTGCCCTGCAAAAAAATAAAAAATAAAGTAGAAGATAGGACGTTCAGGCAGCATGCATTATATATACATGCAGCTTTATTTCCTCCTTTTAAGTATAATGTGCTTTGAATGTTTTTCCATAGAGATATGTGTCATTTTTTGTCTTCATGGTGTTTTATACACATTCTATAATTCAGATATATAACTATTTTCCAATTGTTTTGGAGTTTGGGCTTTGCACTTAATATATAGTCACAGACTGCTTTGCTAAGTCCCTATGCACAGATCTAATAAAATAAAGACAAGTGGAAAGAATTTGGTGTGGGACTCTCAGGGCCACTTTCTACCTTCTGATATCCTTTATTTTATTGTAAATCCTTCATGTGGCCATTTTTGTTTACATCACACTGATTTCTGAATTTTTATTAAGAGAAGAGAAAATGGATATAAAGAAACTTGATTGCTGACAATAGCAGAACCATTTGAGGTATACTTTCACCATCCAACATGAAACCAAGTAACATGATGTAAAATACATTGGGCAGTTTTTGCTAGAAGTCAGCACATCTGTCAGTGCAGCGCTAGCACTTTAATGGATCTGTGTAAAGTGACTTAGCAAAGCAGTTTATGACTGTATATTAGGTTTAAGGCCCAAATGAGAAGTTGTCACCTTTGTGACTTTCTAATGTGAATTTAATATGAAACACTCTGAACAAAGATCATGAGGGAGAAGGTAGAGGAAAGCTGTAGCATAATCAAATTCTAACTGTGGTTTCTTATCTTTGAGTTGACATCTTGGTAAGATGAATTTGTTCTCAGAATATCTTTATGAAGTTGCAACAAGTAATAGATCACTTTATCAAAATACAGATTCAGTGGACAAAGTCAAAAGAATCAGCAGGGCCTTGCTTGGGAAAATTGTCATGAACATTCATTTCTGTGGTTGAAATATATTTGAGAGTTAAGAAATGCATCACTTGTCACACAGATGCTCGGCATCTGTGGGCCCAAGCTATTGATCATTTCCATCCACTCTGGATAATGTCTGTTTGTCTGATAAACTTGTACTCCTCATGTTTAACCCAAGCTAAAGCCCTCATTTAGAGGTTTTTTTTATGGTACAGGTAAAGTGGATTTAATTCAAGTTAACCAAGATGTTTAGTTTCTACTACATAAATGTCCCAGTCCCAAGACTCCTTTTGGGGTGACACAGAGAATAGTGTTATCACTCAAGCATCTTATAACCTACTTGGTAGTGGTGAGGGGAGAAAGAGATGGTGGGACAGATGTGACATGGGCACAATGAGGAACATTGTAATTAGTGTTGTAGAAAAATATTGGGTTGGCCAAAAAGCATGTTTGGATTTTTCCATAAAATGTTACGGAAAAACCCCAATGTACTTTTTGGCCAACCCAATATGTATGCCCTGTTATGTAATTTCAGAAAGAAATCAGAGGGGAGTTGGTGAAAATGTAGCAAATAGCAGTTCAATACTAGCCAATTGGTAGGCACTGTGAAAAGTAGTGAGGACCATAGAAGGGTGAGGAAAAACTCATTACTTGGCTCAAGGAGTCTGTATCTAGTGGGAGAAATAGACCTGAGCATGGCATGTGCTGCATGTGTGTGAGCACATGCAGCCCTTGGATTGAAGTCAGAGTGTGGTAAGTAGAAACACATCCTTTTCAGTCTCTCTTTTGGGCCAGGCACTCTCCTTGAACTTTTTCTACTCTCAAAACAACCCTGAGATCATTTTGATTATCTCTATTTTACATAGGAGGAAATGGCATTTCAAGGATGAGAATTGAGCTCAAGATTGTGTAATTCGTAAGGAGCAAAATGAGTAATTTAAACCTACAATCAATAGCATTTTAATAGCTATCATTTGAGTGCCTGCTAGACGCTTAGTACTACTGGACACTTGCTATGAGTTAAGTTTTATAACAATTCTGCAAAGTATGTATTAAACCTATCATTTTACACATCAGGAAACTGAGAAAGACATTTAGTAACTTTTAAGATCACAGCTGATTATTGGAACAATTAGGATTTAAATCTGGATCTATCTGATTCTAAGCCTGTTTTTGTTTTTTTTTTTAATAATGCAACTGCTCATTGGAAGCCCCTGGTGGCTCAGACAGTAGAGTCTGCCTGCCATGTGGGAGACCCATGTTCAATCCCTGAGTCAGGAAGATCCCCTGGAGAAGGAAATGGCAACCCATTGCAGTATTCTTGCCTGGAGAATCCCATGGATGGAGGAGCCTGGTGAGCTACAGTCCATGGGGTCACAAAGAGTCAGACACGACTGAGCGACTTCACTTTTGCTCATTGGAGGGGTAGAAGAGATTAATTATGATCTTGAGTGAGCAGTTTTGGAAAGGGTAACATTTGAGGTAGGCTTTTAAAATGGCTAGAACTTAAACAGAGTTGGAGTAGAAAAATATTTAAGGTGGGAAGAAAGACAGCAGTGTAGTAAAAAGCATATTTTGAAGAACAGGTTGAAGTGGTTTGGCATGGCTAGATTGTAGGAAACCTCAGACAAAAAGAAGATAGGAAAAATAGCTGGACACTGGAATAACTCCAGTATCATACAGAGAAATTTTTTTTCCTTTTTTTTTTAATGAGGAAAGATTGAAGATTTTGAGCTTAGAATGGACATGATCAGATCTGTGCCATGGCTTATTATTGTCTGTCTCCCATCAATAACTTGAGAACTCCAGGAGAGCAGGGATTCTTTTCTGTTTAGTTCACTACTGTGCCCCTAGTAACCAGAGTAGTGTCGAGAATATAATTACAGCTGAAGTCTACAGCCTTGAGGTTAATAACCTGTGTGATTTCAGTGAGTGGCATTCACATACCCTACAATACAAATAATGTCCCTGAGACTTGTGCAGTTTTATAAATACTGGACATAATGGGCATTCAATAAATATTTTGTATAAATGAATGCTTAATTCGCTTTAGGTGAGTCTGAATGAGGTTTATCGGATGTATTGCAGGAAGGAGAGAATCGGAAAACAGAATGTTAGGATAACTTTTAAGTAGTCAAAGCAGGAGATAATGATCTGAACTACCTAATTGGAAGTAGAAAGGACAGGATACAGACAAGACATGTTTCCATGGTAGAATTAGCACTTTTTTTTTGTTTTGTTCTTTCACTGATTGGATATATAAAGGGGAGGGGTATAGGCAAGGGAAAGTTAAAAGTTCTCAAGGATTTTAGCTTGAGTGCCTGCAGGATGATAATGGCACAAAATTAGAAAAGGAAAATAAGAAAGAAGAGCAAGTTTGGATGGGGTGAGTGGGTGGAAGATGAATTCAGGGATGTACATATTGAGTTTGAGGAGCCTCTGGGATACATGTATTCACCTATCTATTTCCTGGCATTTGAATATGCTGACCTGAAACTCAGCAGAGAGATCAAGGATAAAAAGATAGATGATGGCAGTTTTGAAGCTATGGGAGGAACAAAGATGTGGAGAAGTGGTGGAATGGGAAGAGGAGGCTGCAAAAAATTGCCACTTAAAAATGCCTATAATAAAATAGTGGACAGTAAAAGTGAAAATAGAAGGACACTGAAAAGATATAGTCAGGATGCAGAAAAGGAGCATTAAGTGTCTCAGAAGCAGGAGAGATGGACGTAGTCATCTATGCTGACAGCTGTCAAGAGGTCAAGCAAAAAAAGGACAGAAGAGGTTGCTGGATTTATTAATTAGAAGATCATTTCTGTCAAGAGTAAATCAGTGAGGTTAGAAGCTAGATTGCAAGTTACTAAAGGAAATATAGACCACAAATGAAAAATGAAGGATTAGAAAGATAGAGCTGTACAGTAGAACTGTAGTGTGTAGCACAAGGAACCATATTCAATACTCTGTAATGACCTCTATATGAATAGATGCTAAAAAAGAATATGTATAACTGATTCGCTTTGTACAGCAGAACCTAACACAGCATTGTGAATCAACTATACTCCAATAAATTATTTATTTATGACTGCACTGTGTCTTTGCTGCGCGGGCTTTTCTCTAGTTGTGGCAAGCAAGAGCTACCGTTTGTTGCAGTGCATGGCCTTCTCATTGCGGTGGCTTCTCTTGTTGCAGAGCACGGGCTCTAGGCAGGCGGTCTCGGTAGTTGTGGCACACAGGCTCTAGAGCTCCTGCTCAGTAGTTTTGGCAAGCAGGCTTAGTTGCTCTGCGGCATGTGGGATCTTCCCAGATCACGGATCAAACCTGTGTCCCTTGCATTGGCAGGCAGATTCTTATCCATTGAGCCACCAGGGAAGTCCTCCAATAAAAATTAATTTAAAGAAAGATAGAACTGTGACTTGAAAAAGAAGCATATATAAAGAACAATTTTATAGCATAGAGGAAGATTTGCCTCTGTCTCTCGGTTAAGGGGAAGGAATCAATGGAGGTATTGAAGATGGAGGTGATTGATGAAATAAGGTCCCAGAAAGACAAGAAGAGATGGGGACAAGAGCACAGCAAAAAGGTTATAATGTAGGAAGGACACTTCTTTCAAGTTCTGAGGGAAGAGGAAAGGATATGTAGAGATAGAGAATATAAAATGGAAGCGAGGCAATTTTTAGAAGCACATGGTAGATGGCCTCAATCTTCTCTGTGAAGTAGGAGGCAACTCCATCTGCTAAGCTATGGACTCTTTCTTAGATTAAAAGGTTTAAGTATTAAAATATAGATACCCTTAAGTTTATTTGCATTTTGACAGAGTAAGGTGAACTTTCACTATACTTAATTGAGTCTCACTAAATTCTGCTTAAACGTGTTTTTCAAAGTTTTGTTCCAGAGAGAGCTTAGTTTGGCAACTCTAAGCCCTTTATCAGAAAGCAGTTTTATATCTAATCCTATGTGTGATGGTTGCTATGGAAACAATCGAATGCAAACTTTATTTTATATAACACCCAGCTAAGCTATTGATCAGGTGGGAGGGAGAGAGCCTCAAACCATTTCACTCAAGGAGAAGAAAAACAAGAAACATTTGAGAGGTGAAAAGAAACCTTTTGGTTGGGAAAAACACAATTAAATTTTTCATATATACAAATATAGACTATGGTCTATAGCCTATAGACTATGGTCTGTGGTGAGGGCTTTATCTTTCCTCTTTTAATAAACAAAGGTGTTGGAATCATGATTGTTCAGAGAATCAAGCAGAGAAGATGACACGAAGCCTTAGGTGACAGTATAATAGATAAAACTAAGCTCACAGCAGTGACGGAAGGAATAGAACTAGATCATTAAGTTCCAGTGAAATTAGAGCAGAACCAATGGCCAGGCCTTCAAAATCAAATACAGCCACTAAGTCGAAAAGAGCCAAAGAAAGTGGCAAAGCTGGGGCGGGCGGTGGGGGGGGGGCAATCTTGTCTACCTGGAACACAGTTAATGAACATACATCATTGTGCTTTTTTAATATTCATAAGGTATCAAGTAAAAATAAGGTTATTACCACTGGGTTTTGTACAGGATTGCAGTTCGAGTCTATATGGAGACAGCAAAATTCCCTCTACTTTACTCTCATCCCAGACATGTTAGGGTGTTGATGGAACACGATCAACTATAGTTGGGTAATTCCATCGCTTCATGTCCTGAGATAGATATTCTCCAAGACCAGTAAGAAATAAGTGTAAACTCAATACATCAGTATAGCACAGGAAAAAAAAATGTCAAGCATAAAGGGGACTGAGCAGCCATATCAACATAGAAACAAAACGATCATAAAGATGTCCAAGGCAGTTACAGTACTTTGAATCTTATAAATAATTCACTGATTTTTAAGTCCATGCTCACCATTCAGATGTTTTTGGTTAATGTGATGTCATTCAATTGTTTATGCATTATGGGAGTCATGTACAAACAGTAAACTAAAAATTGACTATAGTGCTACCACCTGGAAATGAACATTGTTAATATTTTGGTGTATTCCCTTCTCATTTTATGCCCTTAGAACTCTGTAACTTGATATGGAGATTTATTTCCCCAGATACACAGACATATATGTTCAATATATATATACAAATGTTACAGAATTGGAACATTATATAAATCTTTATGGTGGTATTTTACTTAACATTGCTATAAAGCACATTTTCCCCACAAATCCTTAAATATCTTCTGAGAACGGGATTTTTAAAGTTCCTTAGGAGCATGTAGCATAGAAACATAATTTATTTAATCAATTCCTTATTGGAAAACTGGCTCAATTCTTTTTTTTGCATTTAGAAATATTTGAGTAACACCTTTGTCCATAAATCTTTGTGTATATTTATATAAATATAATTTTTAAGTCAATGTTTATGTACCTTGTTAAGGCTTTTGATAAATATTGCCAGATTGCCTTAAAGGATAACTTTTCAGGAGAGATTTTAGATTAGAGATTATGCAAATTTTAAGGCTTTTGTTTAATGACAAATTTCCCTGTAGAAGGATTTTAACAGTTTATCCTCTAAAGCAGTATGTAAAGTCTATTCGTCCCTTCCTAGCATCAACACTGGCTACCAACGTGCTTTTACACGTTTGTAAGATTCATAGGTAAAAACATTGGTGTTTAGCTATAACTTACGTTTTTGATAAGTTTAGATACTTTTACATGTTTATTTGCCTTTTATATTTATGAATATTCTATTCATGTTTTTTGTCCAAATTTCTTTTCAGGTATTCATTTTTGACTTATTGTTTACCAGAAATCCTTTACATATAATGTTAACCCTTTATGTGTAATGTATGTAGCAAACATAATTTTTCCAGGCTCTGATTTGCCTTTCACTTTATGGAGCTTTACTGCATAAAAGTTTATTGTTTTCAATATACTCAAGTATATGAATCATTCATTCCCTTTATGTCTTCTTTCAGTGCTTTTATGTTTTTAAAAAATGTTTCTTATGTTGAATCAGATATATTTGTACTTTTTATTCTACTTTTTATGATTTTATTAAATTTTAATGTGTCTGGTGTATGTATGTGTGTGTGTATATATGCACATATATTTGCAAGGACTTTTTAACTATAAAAGATCGGGTGGGGTCTTTTGTGCTTGAGTCTCATCCCCTAAACTCCTACTGGAGTTAAATATTAATTCAAAGGCAATTCAGAGGCCATATTACTAAATAAAATGCAATGGTTTGTTATTAATCATGTAAATTATTTCGGTGATTAGGAATCAATGTTTTATGCATTTTTGTATCATAGTTTTACAGGGTTATAGTCTTGTTTTAGGAAATTGAGGGGTTTAGGTAAAGTATATTATGCTATAATTTTTTCCCATTTAAAGAATTAGAAATATTGCAGTTCATGGTTAGTGTTTTTATACAGCATATCTGATTTTCAGATATGGATTACTGATGTTAAATGAAAGATGATTGTATCTCTTCAACATCATACCCCTATACACATCCAACTGTAACAATTTGGGGGAACTCCGTTCTTTTATATTCATTAAATAATGTGTAAGTATGACATATTCTAATAATTACTTCTTTTAAAATACATTTGGGATCTGGTACCCTTCTTTCCCCCAAACTATTTTTTTTTTGTTTTGCAATTTATTCTTATAAATGAATTGCTTCTTGAAATAAGAAAAATAATCTATTTATACTTTGAATATATATGTTAAATTTTGGAAAATTTGAAATTCTGTCTGCATTTATTCTTCCTATCAAAGAACATATATTAAAGTAAGCTTGTATCTCCTTTAGGAAAAATTTTAAGATTTTCTTATGTAGCCATTGCACTTTTCTTGTAATTTTATGCCTTAATTTTTATTTATATATATATATATATATACATACTCATATATAGAGTTAATTATGTATGTATAGTGGGATTTCATACATATGAAAAGCATTAATATTTATATTAGAAGGAATGGAATTTTCCTCACTATATGTTATGACTATTTCTAGCATTTAGAGTAGCTCTTGGTACATCTCATATTTATTCAGATGATTCTCTAGTTATCTAAGTAGTCATTATCTATAAATAGTGATAATTTATTTCCTTTCCAATAATTTTATGTTTGTTTTTTGGCAACTTATTATTCAAAACTTTCAGAATATTTAAGTTTGGAATGGGTATTGAATTTTATCGAATGCCTTTTGAGCAGCTATATAAATTTTTATGTTGCTTTTTCTGCTATATTAGTGATATTGTGATTCATTAAGTATGCCTAATAATAAACCACATCTGCATTCATTGCATAAATACAAGTCAGAGATATTATTTGCTAGTACTTTATAGTATTTTCATATATATTAATACATGCAGTTGTTTTGTACTGTCTATTTTTCCAATATTTGTTAAATTTTGTTATCAAGGTATCTAAATTTCAGTGAAATAATTTAGAGAAACTTTCCTTTTTTAAAAAAATTTATTTTGGCTGGGATGGGTCTTTATTGCTGTGCATGGGTTTTCTCTAGTGGTGAGCTGGAGGCTACTCTTAGTTGTGATGCAGCTTCTTATTGTGGTGGCTTCTCCTGTTGCAGAGCACAGGCTCTAGGGTGAGTGGGCATTAGTAGTTGCAGCATGCGTTGCGGCCCATGGGTTCAGTTGTCCTGCAGCATGTGGGAGTTTTCTGGATCAGGGAGTGAACCCGTGTCCCCTGCATTCATTGGTAGCTGGATCTTAACCAATGGACCACAGAGAAGTGTGAGAAAGTTCCCTTTACATCTGTGGTCTGAAATAATTTCTATGCTATGGAAATTAAATGCTACTTTAAAATTTATAGATTCATCTGGGCTTGGAGACCTCTTTGATAGTTGTTTGACAACATTGCCATTTTTTCCTATGGTTATTGATCCTCTTGGGTTGATCCTATGGTTATTGATTCTATGGTTGTTGAGCCTCTTGATCCTAACCTTCTGCTAGCTATGTTAATCCAATCTTTTAGAAAATTATTCATTTTAATTTTTCAACATTTATATTTGTATTATTTTTATTAGAGACTACTTTTGTAGAGAACTTTTAGGTTCACAGCAAAATAGAAGGGAAGGTGCAGAGATATATCTGTCCTGTTCCACACCTACACAGCCTTTCCCATTATAACGTCTCCGAACAGGGAGGTATACTTGTTACAATTGATAAGTCTATACTTACACATTATATTCACCCAGAGTCCATGGTTGACATTAGAATTCACTCTATTTTCTCTTCTAATTTTATTGAGATATAATTGACATACAGCATTGTATACATTTAAGGTGTACAAGATAATGACTTTTTTTGGTTTGGATTATTTTTCTGATTTTTAATGGACATATAAGTGATTTACAATATTAGTTTCAGGTGTACAACATAGTGATTCAAAATTTTTATAGTCTATAAAAATATTGAACAGGGAAACCTGGCATGCTGCAGTCCATGGGGTTACAAAGAGTCGGACATGACTGAACGACTGAACAACAGCAACAATACTGTTTTTAAAGTTATTTCAAAATAATGTCTACATTTCTCTGTGCTACACAATATATCTTTGTTGCATATTTACTTTATAACTTGTTGTTCAGCCGCTAAGTTGTGTCCTACTCTTTGTGACCCCATGGACTGTAGTATGCCAGGCTCCTCTGTCCTCCGCTATCTCCTAGAGTTCGCTCAAATTCATGCCCGCTGAGTCGGTGATGCTGTCTAACCATCTCATCCTCTGCTACGTCCTTCTCCTTTTGCCTTCAATCTTTCCTAACATCAGGGTCTTGTCTAATGAGTCAACTCTTCGCATCAGGTGGCCAAAGTATTGGAGCTTCAGATTCAGTCTTTCCAATGAATATTCAGAGTTGATTTCCTATAGGATTTCCTAGTTGATTTCGTATAGGATCAACTGGTTTGATCTCCTTGTAGTCCAAGGGGCTCTCAAGTCTTCTCCAGCACCACAGTTCAAAAGCATCAGTTCTTTGGTGCTCAGCCTTCTTTATTGTCCAACTCTCACATCCGTATATGACTACTGGAAGATAGTTTGTATTTCTAAATCCCATATTCCTATCTCACCCCTTCCTCATTCCTCTCCCTGCTGGTAACCGGTAGTTTTTCCTCCATATCTGTGTGTCTGTTTGGGTTTTGTTATATAAATATGTTTATTTTTGCAGATTTCACATATGAATGATAACCTAAGAGTATTTCTTTTTCTCTGACTTATTTCACTAAACATAATACTCTCCAGTTCCATCCACATTGTTGCAAATGGCAGAATTCTTTTTAGGGGGCTGAGTAATACTCTATTGTAATTGTGTAACATATCTTCTTTATTCATTTGTCTATTCATGGGCAGTTAGACTCCTTCCATGGTTTAGCAATTGTAAATAATGCTGCTATAAACATAGGGGTGTATATATATTTTTTAACTAGTGTTTGCATTTTCACTGGATATATACAAAGGAGTGGAATTGCTTCCAAAGAATAGCAAGGAGAGATAAGAAATCTCAGTGATCAGTGCAAAGAAATAGAGGAAAACAATAGAATGGGAAAGACTAGAGATCTCTTCAAGAAAATTAGAGATACCAAGGGAACATTTCATGCAAAGATGGGCTCAATAAAGGATAGAAATGGTATGGACCTAACAGAAGCAAAAGATACTAAGAGGAGTTGGCAAGAATACAGAGAAAAACTGTACAAAAAAGATCTTCATGACCCAGATAATCACGATGGTGTGATCACTCACCTAGAGACAGACATCAAGGAATATGAAGTCAATTGGGCCTTAGGAAGAAGCATCACTACCAACAAAGCTAGTGAAGGTGATGGAATTCCAATTGAGCTATTTCAAATCATAAAAGATGATGCTGTGTAAGTGCTACACTCAATATGTCAGCAAATTTGGAAAATGCAGCAATGGGCACAGGACTGGAAAAGGTCAGTTTCCATTTCAATCCCAAAGAAAGGCAATGCCAAAGAATGCTCAAACTACTGCACAGTTGCACTTATCTCACATGCTAGTAAAATAATGCTCAAAATTCTCCAAGCCAGGCTTCAGCAATACGTGAACCGTGAACTACCAGATGTTCAAGCTGGTTTTAGAAAAGGCAGAGGAACCAGAGATCAAATTGCCAACATCCACTGGATCATCGAAAAAAGCAAGAGAGTACCAGAAAAACATCTATTTCTGCTTTATTGACTAGGCCAAAGCCTTTGACTGTGTGGATCACAGTAAGCTGTGGAAAATTCTGAAAGAGATGGGAATACCAGACCATCGGACCTGACTCTTGAGAAATCTGTATGCAGACCAGGAAGCAACAGTTAGAACTGGACATGGAACAACAGACTGGTTCCAAATAGGAAAAGGAGTACGTCAAGGCTGTATATTGTCACCCTGCTTCTTTAACTTATATGCAGAGTACATCATGAGAAATGCTGGGATGGAGGAAGCACAAGCTGGAATCAAGATTGCCGGGAGAAATATCAATAACCTCAGATATGCAGATGACACCACCCTGATGGCAGAAAGTGAAGAAGAACTAAAGAGCCTCGTGATGAAAGTGAAAGAGGAGAGTGAAAAAGTTGGCTTCGAGCTCAACATTCAGAAAACTAAGATCATGGCATCCAGTCCCATCACTTCATGGCAACTAGATGGGGAAACAGTGGAAACAGTGGCTGACTCTTTTGGGAGGGCTCCAAAATCACTTCAGATAGTGACTGCAGCCATGAAATTAAAAGACGCTTACTCCTTGGAAGAAAATCTATGACCAACCTAGACAGCATATTAAAAAGCAGAGACATTACTTTGCCAACAAAGGTCCATCTAGTCAAGGCTATGGTTTTTCCAGTAGTCACGTATGGATGTGAGATTTGGACTGAAAAAAAAAAAAAAAAAAAAAAGCTGAGCACCAAAAAATTGATGCTTTTGAACTGTGGTGTTGGAGAAGACTCTTGAGAGTCCCTTGGACTGCAAGGAGATCCAACCAGTCCATCCTAAAGGAAATCAGTCCTGAGGGTTCATTGGAAGGACTGTTGTTGAATCTGAAACTTCAATATTCGGGCCATCTGATGTGAAGAGCTGACTCATTTGAAAAGACCCTGATGCTGGGAAAGGTTGAAGGCAGGAGGAGAAGAGGATGACAGAGGATGAGATGGTTGGATGGCATCACCGACTCAATGGGGATGAGTTTGAGTAGACTCCAGGAGTTGGTGATAGACAAGGAGGCCTGGCGTGCTGTGGTTCATGGATTGGGCTGCAGAGAGTCAGACACGACTGAGTGACTGAACTGAACTGAGCCATAATTCTATTTTCCATGGTAATTGCACCAATTTTCATTCCCACTATCAGTGTACTAGGGTGCCCTTTTCTCTACATCCTCACTTGCATTTGTTATTTGTAGACTTTTTGATAATAGTCATTTTGATAGATGTGAGGTGATGTCTCATTGTCATTTTGATTTGCATTTTTCTAATAATTAGTGATGTTTAGCATCTTTGTATGTGCCTCTTGACCATCTGTATGTCTTCTTTAGGGAAATGTCTATATTGATATTCTACCTTTTTAAAATTGGATTCTTTTTTTTTTTTGAAATTGAGTTGTATGAGCTGTTTATAAATTTTGGATATTAACCCCTTATTTTCACCAGGCTTCCCTGGTAGCTCAGTGGTAAAGAATCTGCTTGCCAGTGCAGGAGATGCAGAAGACACAGGTTCAATCCTTGGGTCGGGAAGATGACCTGGAAAAGGATATGGCAGCCCACTCCAATACTCGTGCCTTCGAAATCAAAGGACAGAGGAGCCTGACAGGCTGCAGTTCATGGGACCAAAAAGAGTTGGATATGACTGAGTTACTGAGCACACATTGGTTATATCATTTGCCAATATTTTCTCCCACTCATTAGGTTGTCTTTTCATTTTGTTGACAGTTTCCTTTGATGTTCAAAAGCTTTCAATTATGTCCCCCATTTTTTTTCTTTTATTTCTTTTGCCTTCAGTTCAGTTCAGTCGCTCAGTGGTGTCCAAGTCTTTGTGACCTCATGAACTGCAGTATGCCAGGCCGCCCTGTCCATCACAAATCCCTGAGTCCATCCAAACCAATGTCCATAGAGTCGGTGATGCCATCCAGCCATCTCATCCTCCGTCGTCCCCTTCTCCTCCTGCTCTCAATCTTTCCCAGCATCAGGG